>CM077156.1:87421569-88021569 GCA_039583875.1 Platanthera guangdongensis
AAGAAAAAAGATGACAAACAGACAACACAAGAATTTTATAGTTGTTCCCCAACCTGGGTACATCCATTCTTCTACCACCCTGGTAAGAATCCACTCAGGTTTTTGATCATGTGACTGCCAATAATTAGCTTTTGATCAGGTGCTTAAAAACAAACCCAAGTCTTTTGATCAGGAGACTTGTAACCAAGGATTAACTTTTGAAGGGAGTTAAAGAACCCTTTTTACAATGGGGGTGAGAGAGTGATGGTGTCTTCTCTATATCAAATACAACTGAGAAGACTTAGTGGATCTTTGATGTTAACAAAGCTCCCCTTGAGATATTGATTTTTTTCAGGAAGGTTGGATCTTTGTTGTAGGGTGAGTAGGTCTTCAATCTTTTGCTTTGAATAGAAGAGCTCCAGGAACTTCTTGACTGATGAAGTTTTGTTGTCCTTGAAGAAACCTGGAGTGAAGAATGAAGAAGACTCTTGATTTTGAATTGATGTCCTTCTTCTTCTGTATCTTGGGTTATTTCTCTGGTTTGGGCTTATTCGTTTTCTCTGTTACTGTATAATTGTTTTCAGTGTTCTATATGTCCTATCTTTCGTCTGTATCCTCTTGTGTATCTCTTTTTTTATTGAAGGAAGAAGAAAAATCTTTTTATATTTTCTGTGATAGCATCCTTCTAAATTTTGAATTTGTTTTAGCATTGATTGATGACGGTCTTGACAATGTCTGCATTGATTGATTTCCCCAACTGTCCCATTGAAAATGGCAAGTAATAATCCCGATGAAGGCCATAATCAATGCTGCGTCTAACTGTAATATTCAGAGAATATTAGGCATTGATTACTCATGAATTATTGCAATAAAATAAGGACATAGGGAGGGAAATATTAAAGTCTGGATCTGCACAGAAATCATCTAGCAAAGAACAGAATTCATCAACCTGGGTACAGAGTTCGTCGAGCTGAGAAGTTATATTCTTCGACTAGATAATTATTGTTCATCGATCTGAGATCCAAGATCGTCGACCTGAGAACTGCTAACTACTTTCTTAAAAAACTTTCTAATTCTGTGCATCAAGATCGTTGAGCTGAGAATCTAACTTCGTCGACTAGTGTTCAGAGAAATGTTTCTTGGACTTTAGAATGTTGAAGTAGAGTATCCAGAAATCATCAACCTGAGAGCTAAGTTCGTCGACCTGAGAACTTCTAACTGCTACTTGATAAAACTTGTCATGAATGTGGTCTAAGTTCGTCAAGCTGAGAACATGAATTCGTCAACTAGAGTTCAGTGAAATAATTCTGGACTTGGAGTGTTGAGGTATAGTATCCAGGAATCATCGACCTAAGAATCAAGTTAGTCGAGCACAGCTCACAGAATTATCTCTAAGTTCATCGAGCTGAGCACGACTTTCGTCGAGCTGAGTTCGACGAACGTCGAACTCATTTACTGAGTCTTTGAATTTTTTCTAAGTCTTGAGTCTTCTGCAGTCTGTTGATGGCTGGTTTATGCAGTGTTATCTCTAAGGACATGGCCTATACTCTAGGACACAAACATGGCCCTTGCTATACAGGTTGGGTCAAACATTCTAGTTTAGTGAACTTAGCCCAAATCCAACTAGGGATGCAACATATTCTATCCCTTTTGTATGCAAGGCTAAAATCAGAGCAGTGCACAATCTAATCTTCAATTCTAGAAAATGATCCTCGTACTCATTGCTCCACATAAAGGTTGTGTTCTTCTGCGTAAGCTTAGTCAATGGCGCAAATAACGTAGAGAAGCCCTCAACAAACCTTATTTAATATCCTGCCAACCTATGGAGGCTCCTTATCTATTTGGGAGTGACAGTCTTATTCCAATCCATAACAGCCGCTATCTTCTCAGGGTCCACAAAAATTCCATCCTTATTAACCACATGACCCAGAAATGAAACCTGAGGAAGCCAAAACTCACATTTACTCAGCTTAGCATATAATTTATGCACCCTCTTATGTGAAAGATATTTGTAAAGAGAATAAAAATCGAACTAGCAATCCAACAAGGCAAGTATAACTATGGAATTGTAGCTAGGGGACACAAGTGTCGTATTAAAATCCGGGAATTGTTGAGTAATCTTACTCACACGAAAATTATTATATTATCGAAGATACTTTTGGGGTTGTTAACTAAATTTAAAGAAGGGACTACAAGCATAAAGAAAAACACACTTTTACTTGTAAAGAAAGGCCACAACTAGCGATTAAAATGAGGGATTGAACAATGATAAAGAAATGCACTCGGTCGATAATCACCTCGGCTAAAGTTAATCAAAAACATGTGATAATAAACTCTAACTTAATAAGGAGAATGACCTTGACCATGGAGGTTCCATAAGCATGAACACACTTCTCTCGAAGTCATGCCCACCTGAGTTTAGGAAGGTCCGACCGAACTCTCGTCCAAATCGAAGGCCTAAAGCTCGCTTTACGCTGTGAACCCCGGTATTGGATTTCAATCCAATCCCGGAGATTTAACGTCTGCCGCTCTCGAGGGGTGCGTGCAACTCTCTTTACTTTTGAGCGTTCACTCCAAACTATGAGCCTCTCAGCTAACTAAGAGTGGAAACAAAGGTGGAAAATATACATTGATAATATATCTCCAAACATGATTAATCAAGAGTAAATCAAAAGTCTAAGCCTTACAAAGAAAGAGCAAACTAGTGCATTATAACTTAAAACTCGAATCTCAGATCATCAAGATCAAGTACAAGGAGGATTAGTTACTCATGGTGAAGTGGAGGGAGATAGATGAGTAAAAGTGCATGGAAACAAAATTAGAGACAAGAAAAATTAAACAAACTTATATTAAATTCAAATAGAGAGCTACACTTGAACTACAAAATATTACAATTGCGGGAATTGAAAACTTAAGCAAGAACTAAAACTAAACTGAAACTTACCTAAACTATTACAGAAAAACTGAAATCAAAATAAACAGAAACATTAAAAATAAAAACAAGAGAGAGGGAGAACACTAAGGGAGAAATGAAAATGGCAGCACTTCCCCTGTCCCAAAATTTCTGTCTTTTTTCTCAAGGGCCCGACTCTATTTATAGAGCATTCGGGATATCACGGCACCCATGTCATGCCTGGGGGGGTGGCGTGTCAGATGGGCGTGACAGGTATGGGGTGATGTGCATTTATGGCAGTAGCAAGCATTTGTGAAAAAGGCGGGACACGTCCTCTTGCTGCAGGTGAGCTAGATGAACTAGAGGAGATGGCTCGATGAAATCATAAGATAAGGAGGTAGAGCACAGCAAAATTTGGGGAGTTCATCGAACACAGAAAGTCAGTTCGATGAACGTCAAATGAAGAAAGTGAGCGGGAGATCGACGAAATTGGAGGAGAAGGAGGGAGAGCTCGACGAAATTGGTGGATTTTGTCGAACGCAGAAAGAAGGCAGGAGATCAACTAAATCAGAGGAAAGAGATGGCAGAAGAAAATTCAACGATCGTCGAATGCAGAAGGATGAGCTCGATGAAAATGGTGGACGAAAGCGTCAAACTCAGAAAGGAGGCGGAGTTCGATGAAATGGCTGATGAAAACGTCGAACTGAGAATAGAAGAGGGAGCTTGACGAAATCAGAGGAGTTCGTCGAACGCAAAAAGTGGGTTCGACGAAATGGGAGAAGTTCGTTGAATGCAGAACTGAAGGCGAGTTCAATGAATTCGAAGATGATCATCGAACGCAGAACTGAATGATGACGTCGACGAATTCTGCTTAAGGCGAGGTAGACGATTAGGCTGAGATCAATGAAATGAGCTCGACGAAATTTTCTGAGATCGACGATCTGGCTAAAGACTGAGCTCGGCGATCTGGATGAGCTCAACGATCTAGCTGAGCTCGACAAAATGAGTTCGACAAAATGAGCTCGACAAAATGAGCTCGACAAAATGGCTTCTGATAGCAGCCTTCCTCTGGATCAGGATACACGCCCGGTGACACGCCCATGGAGGGCGTGTCAGGTCATTTTGGCCGAAAACTTAGAAAATCTGCAAAAAGTAGAGAAAACATTAGTGGTATTAAAATATATACAAAACGAGGTCAAAATAAAACGTTATAAACATGATTTTTATATTAAAAACTAATAATTACCCTAGTAGTTTAAACTACAAAATGTATTATCAAACTCACCCAAGCTTAAGCTTTGTTTGGCCTCAAGCAAAAATATAAAAACTAATTATCATAAAAGTCACTAATCAGGAATATTTATAATTAAGCTATCACAAGTACCATGCGAAATTCTATGTAGTGAGAGGTGAAACGTAAACTTAAAATAATTACTTAAACATGGTTTAACAATTTATAAACTTTACTAACGAAAATAAATCATCCAAAATTTTAACGAAATTCTTTAAACAAAAATAAGCAAAGCAACAAAATGAAAAATGCATTGAGTTGTTACTAGATCCAAGGGACACATTATAACTATACAAATAAAATAACAAAAATCTAAATTTAAATCCAAATCTATACTATTTTTCTTTTCTTATTTACATAGGTAATAAATAAAAATCAAAAACATGAATGAAAAGGACTTATTCGGAATGAAACGTTTGGTTTAGGCATATAATTAGGAATGGAATTCAAAGATAAACATGAAGGCTTAAAATCACACTAAATAAAAATAAAAAGTTTCAAAAATTTTCATCATAAATAAACTATTTTTCTTTCTTTTTATTTTTCATTTTCTTTTCCTTTTTTTTTCTTTTTCTTTCTTTCTTCTTTTCAAAACAGAGGCCATAAATATTTTGTCTTTTCACTTCGAAATTGGCCAAACAAAAGTAAACACTTCTTTTGAGCATACATTTTTCAAAAAATTCTCCAATGAAATCACAAAAACAACCCTAACATAAACATGAAAATTTTTAATGAAACTCAAAAGGCTAGTGTGATTAGATAGGTTGGAACATTTTAGCTTTCGTGAAAATGAAATGATAAGTGGAGCTGTCAAATTTAATTGGAAAATGGCTCAAAAGCGTCTAAATAAGGAAAAAAAATTTAGGTTGGCAGGAAAGCTCAAACGAAAACAAAAATGGCCAAAATCATTTTCATGTTTCTAAAATTTATTTAAAGAATTAGTTTTGAAAAATTTCAAAAAACAAGTCCTAGATAATAAAAGAAGACTAATAAAATTATCTTGAAAATAGAAATAATAAGAGCCTTGGATCGTTCACATCTACTACGCTAATCAAAATTTGACATTAGAAAATTATCGAAAAACAAAAAGGAAAATAGTGGATGAAATATTTTTTGAAAGTAAAGAGAATAAAGAACGAAAAACCAAAATAGAAATGCGAGTTTTAGAAAAAATGTTTCACATTAACATGCTACCGCCAATAAGAAACACAGCAAGGCCAACATTTTACTTGTGAAACATTACTAGAGAGATTGATTAGAAATATTATAATTAGCTAAGTCGTTATAAGAAACATTGAGAAAGACAAAACAAAAATAAGGGGTACTATTGAAATACCAAAATCAGTTTAAACTAAACAAATAAATATATATATATATATATATATATATATATATATATATATATATATATATATATATATATATATATAGAGAGAGAGAGAGAGAGAGAGAGAAAGAACTATTCTCTTTTTTGGATTTTTAAGATATTCACTTTTTTTTGTATTTTTAAGATATATATAAAATTTTTTTGATTTTGATTTTTTTAAGGGAAACAAAATAAAGATAAGAGAAGGAGTAAATCCTCCACCAAGCTTAAAATGGACATTGTACTCAATGGAAAAAGGAGGGGAAGGAGAGAGAGAAAAATTAAAACATAAATATAAGTACAAAATTAAAAAAACAGGTACTTCCCCAGATTTACGAGTCGCGGAAGGTTGAGTGATGTCGCTCCCCATGCTTGCATTTTGGATCTTCATGAAATGTCTTCTTTGGACTTCGTGATTGATTCAGGAGCGTTGGAGCAAGCGATCGCAGAAGCTTCAGCTCGTCGGAGCTGTCTGGGGTAAAAAATGTAAAATAAAGAAAACTGAAAAATAACTTGAGTTGCCTCCCAAGAGTGCCCTTTGTTTAAAAACATCGTTTGAGCTCGACGCAAAAAATAATATTGTCCTAAACATTATTTTCCAAAATAATATTTAAAGTTTTTTAACAAAAATAAAAAAGTCTTAAGCTAGTTAAAGTTTGGATCATGCAGAATAAAAGTAATATAGATTGGACTGACATAACCACAGAAATAAAGTTTAAGATGCTGACCATTCACTTTGAACTCACCCTTATCAGGATATGAAGTTAAAATAATGTCATACGAAAAAACTTCTTTAATAGTAAACGACCCAGACCATCGTGATTTTAAGTTTCCCAGAAATAAACATAAATGTGAATTATACAAAAAAACTTGGTCGCCCGGCTTGAAGGTTTTTGGGTGCCTTAATTGTTTGTCGTGAAAACGTTTCATCCGCTCCTTATAAAATTTGTTATTTTCGTAAGCATAAGAGCGCCACTCGTCGAGCTCGTTAATTTGAAATTTTCTATGGTCGCCGATAGAGTGGGTATCGAAATTTTAAAAACTTAAGGACCGAAAAGCGCGGTGTTCTACTTCTACGGGTAAATGACACGATTTTCCATAGACCAACCGACATGGCGTACAACCGGTGGCGGTTTTGTTTTCTATTCGGTAGGCCCATAGAGAATCGTTTAATTTAGTTGACCAGTCTTTCCTAGAGGTGGAAACAGTCTTTTCTAAAATTCTTTTGAGTTATCTGTTCATTACTTCGACTTGTCCGTTAGTTTGGGGGTGGTAGGCAGTTGAAAGCTTATGCGTAACACCTTATTTAATAATAATTTTTGAAAACTGCGTGTTACAAAAATAAGAACCACTATCGCTAATGATGGGTCATGGCATACCGAATGGAGAAAATAATTTTTTCAAAAATGTAATTACGACTCGGGCGTCGTTACTAGGAAGAGCTTGGGCTTCAGCCCATCGTGAAATATAATCTATAGCAACTAAAATGAATTTATTCCCGAAGCTAGAATGAAGGGGGCAACAAAATCAATTCCCTAGAGGTCGAAAACTTCGCACTCAAGGAAATAATTTTGTGGCATTTCATTTATATTGGAAATATTTCCCGACCGTTGGCAACTATCACACCTACTGACAAAGGCTTGCATGTCTTTAAACAGGCTAGGCCAGTAAAAACCCGCACAAAGTACTTTGTTGGCGGTGCAAGCAGCTTGATATTGACCACCAGTTGGTCCTTCATGTAAATGTTTTAAAATATCTAATAATACTTCAAAAGAGACACATCTCGTTATCACTTGGTCCGCAAAGACTCGTAAAAGATGTGGGTCCTCCCAAAAATAGTTTTTCAACTCAGAAAATAATTTCTTCTTTTGCTGAGAGGAGAACTCTTTCGGGAGGACACGAGCCACTAAACAGTTGGCGATGTGTGCAAACCAAGAGGATGGGGATGTGTTAATAAAAAGCAGCTTCTCATCGGGGAAGAAATCATAAAAAGATTTTTCATCCATTTTTCTATATAAGGATTATCTAATCCTGAGAGATGGTCGGCAGCCAAATTCGCGTCTCCACGCTTATCACGAATTTCTAAGTCAAACTTATGGAGGAGTAAGACCCAGTGAATCAGGCGCGGCATGGCATCCATCTTAGCAAGAAGACACTTGTGGGCCGAGTGGTCCATAAAAATGATAATTTTGAAAAGCATGATATATGGACGAAGTTTATCAAAAGCGAAAACAACAGCTAAGAGCTTCTTCTCGGTTGTTGTATAATTCTCTTGTGTCGATGTAAGTGTTTTACTTGCATAATATATGGGGTGGATGTTTTTAGATATTTGTTGTCCTAGTATGGATCCCACTGTGAAACTACTTGCATCGCACATAATTTCAAAGGGAAGGTCCCACACCGGAGCTATCATAATAGCGACATTAACTAAATTTTCTTTTATTGTTTTAAAGGCAGATAGACAAAGGTCATCAAAAATAAACGGGGAGTCTTTTTCCAGAAGATGAGTAAGGGGTTTGGTGATTTTGGAGAAGTCTTTTACGAAGCGGCGACAGAAGCCAGCGTGTCCTAGGATCTTCTTATAGCTTTGACGTTCGTATGCGGCGGCAGCTTCTCAATAACTTCTATCTTAGCTATGTCTACCTCAATACCTCTTGCAAAAATCTTATAACCCAAAACTAACTTTTCCCACACCATAAAATTGCATTTTTCCCAATTTAGGGCAAGGTTAATTTCTTTGTATTTTTCTAAGACTTTTTCGAGTTCTCTATGAAACTATCAAAGGCACCGTAGAACACGGATAAATCATCCATAAACACCTCCATAATGCTTTCTATGTACTTGTGGAAGATAGCGAGCATATATCACTAGAATGTATCTGGCACATTACATAATCCAAACGACATTCTTCGGTAAGCGAAGGTTTCGAAGGGATAAGTAAACGTAGTTTTCTCCTGATCCTCGGGAGATATAGGGAGTTGAAAGTACCCCGAGAAACCATCGAGAAAACAGTAAAAGCTATGGCTGGATAATCGCTCTAAAATTTGATCGATGAACGACAAGGGGAAGTGGTGCTTGCGGGTGGCGTCGTTTAACTTACGATAGTCAACACACATTCGCCACCCCCATCACCGTCTGTGTCGGGATTAAGTCATTATTCTCATTACCAACTACAGTTATCCCTCCCTTTTCGGCACTACCTGGATAGGGCTAACCCACTTACTATATGAGATAGGATAGGTAATTCCTGCGTCTAAGAGTTTCATAACCTCACCCTTTATGACTTCTTTCATATTTGGATTTATACGGCGCCGAGGTTTTATTGAATTACGTGAATTATCTTCCATTAAGATTTTGTGTGTGCAGAAATATGGGCATATGCCCTTGATATCAGATATCTTCCAGGCAATAGCTCGACGATGTTTACGTAACACTAGTAGGAGCTTATCAATTTGCACTTCAGTTAGGTAGGCCGAAATTATTACAGGTAGCTTGGAGTCCTTTTCTAAGAAGGCATACCTAAGATGTTCGGGTAGTTCTTTTAATTCTAGGGTGGGGGGTTCTTCATATGACATTTTGGAAATTCTTTCTTTTTCAAAAACAATGTCTTCGTAGAATTTTTCTTTATACGAAAAATTGAAAGGAGTGGAGCTAGTGGCCATGGCCGCTTCTTGCAGAGATTCATTTGGAAGAGTAGAGGAAAAACAAAAATACAAAAAATTATTTTCACTTTCAGAAAGGTAGTAGGCAGATTCTTCACCTAAGGCATCTATGAAAAACCAGGAGTCGTCATTCTACAAGGTATTCTTCATTGAGGGTGTTATAGAGAAGGCCACTCCATCGTCGCCTACTCATAGGAATTGCTTGCCATTGCTTACATCAATGATAGCTCAGGAGGTGTGAAGGAAGGGTCAACCAAGGATCAAGGGAACCTCGATGTCCAATATGACGAAATCCACCGAGAAGATGAATTTGTCAACTTTAACTAAGACATCCTCCACGATTCCTAACAGGTATTTAACGATTCTATCTACAAGCTGGATACTCATGAGTTTGGGGTTGAGGATACCAATTCCTAACTTCTTGAATAATGAGAGGGGCATCTGGTTGATACTCACACCTAAGTCAGCGAATGCGTGCTTGACAAAAAGATTACCAAAGACACACAAAATAGAAAAACTACATGGGTCGCTGATCTTCTTTGGTAAACCATTTGTCAAGAATGCAGAGCACTCGACATTTAACGTCACGTAAGATAAGTTTTGTAACTTATTTTTATTAGTCAGGAGGTCCTTAAGATACTTAGCATACTTCGGCATTTGGGAAATTGCTTCGTGGAAGGGTATATTTATGTAGATTTGCTTAAATATTTTTAGGAAGCGGGAGTATTGATCATCCTGACATTTTTGTTAAGTTCGAAAGGGTATGGTGGGGTTGGATTATTTTTAAAGATGGGTGGTAGAATGAGATCTTTTTCTTAAATAGAGAGAGGTGTGATAATTTGTTTTTTAGTAATGGGAGAAATGGTAAAAAATTTCTCGGTGGAGGGTTGATTTTTGAAAATGAGGGCAGAGCTTTGATTTTTTAAAATGGAGGCGGAGCTTGCCTCGGGCTCTTCGCTAACCATACCAGAAACTTGCTTCCCACTACGAAGAGTTATATCTTTCACTTGCTCTCTCGGGTTGGGCTCGGTGTTGGCAGGAAGAGACCCAGCGGGTCACTCAGAAATAATTTTTACGAGTTGCCCTACTTGATTCTCTAAACTTTTAACGGTCCCAGTTAGAGTTCTTATAGTAACGTCATTAACATTCATATATTTTGAAAATATCTCCTCCAAACTTGGAGGTTTTGGAAAATTTTGTCGAGGTGGTGGTGGTGCAGAAAAATTATTTTGTGGTGGCGGGCGCATTGCGTTCGAGGGATTACTCCACGAAAAGTTTGGGTGGTTCTGTAAAGCGGGATTATAACTATTTAGAAAAGCAAAGCCCGACGTAGGAAAACTAGTAGTAGAAAAATTATGAAGAGCATTTCTCGACATATTATTAACATGATCCAATTGTTCGGGGGCAGGAGTTGCAGATTGCCTGAGGGTCGGAGGCAGCAGTCATCTCCGTTATCTTTTTACTTATTATTTCCACTTGCAGAGCTAGCTGGGAGATGTTGTACACTTCAAATATACATGTAGGTGTGTTTGGGCGGGACCTAGGCACATTCCACTGATATGTGTTCATGGCCATGTCCTCAAAAAGCTGAAGAGCTGCTTTCGGGCTTTTGTGGTTTAAGGTACCACCGGAAGCTACGTCTATCATTTGTTTTGTGCTTTGATTTAGCCCATTATAAAACATTAGCACTTGTAACCATACAGGCAGTGCATGATGGGGCATCGTCTTAAAAATTCTTTAAATCATTCCCAGGTTTCATATAAAGTTTCAAAATCTATTTGTCCAAAGGAAAAAATATCGTTCCTAAGTTTTGCAGTTTTAGCTGGCGGAAAATACTTCGCCAGAAATTTTTTAGTTAGTTGATCCCAGGTGGTGATGCTGTTTTTTGGTAGAGTGTTTAGCCATTGCTTAGCATTGGTTCTTAGGGAGAAAGGGAAGAGTCTTAGCCTAATAACATCATTTGAACACCATTGATTTTAAAGGTGTCACAAATCTCAAGAAATCTAGATATATGCTCGTTCGGATCTTCATCTTGAAGTTCTTCATTTTGCACATACTGCTGCACCATTTGAATTATGCTAGGCTTAAGTTCAAAATTATTATTAGCAATAACAGGGCAAAGAATGCTTGATTATGTACCCTCTAGATTCAATCATGTACAATAGGACATAGGCTTAAGCACGACTTCCTCTACGTGGGGTTCTTCCATTCTTAGGGTAGAAAATGAATCAGAATCCTCAACCGGTATTTGGAGAGTAGGGCCTTGAAATCGCGATCTTCTCTGAAGAGTACGCTCAATTTTGGTGGTCCAAGTCCAAAATAGCCGACAGATTCCCGCGGGTCTTGCACTAGAAGAAGAGAATATGAAGAAAGATAAAGACATAAGAGTTACCAAATTTTTTTGGAATAGATCTTTTTGATATTTTAACTCCCGAACTTCCCAAGGGCTACCCGATGAAAGGTTCGCAAGGTACTAGACAAGATAGTGGCATTTAAAGCCACATTGCCCTTTTCGAGAGTGTTAGGCGGTGTAGAAAAATTATGATGTGGGTTTCTATTACGAGCGGTAATTTATTTTTGAATTTTTTAAATTTTTGAGAAAGATGGTGAGAAAGAGAAGTGATAAAAGTGGTAGGTTCGTGCTTTCAAATTATCAACAAAAGTGGCTTCCCGGCAACAACACCAAAAACATGATGTGAATGATATTCACAAAGAGAATAAAAACCAAACAAGCAGTCCAATGAGGCAAGAATACCTTTCGAATTGTAGCTAGGGGACACAAGTGTCGTATTAAAATCCGGGAACTGTTGAGTAATCTTACTCACACGAAAACTATTATCTTATCGAGGATACTTTCGGGGTAGTTAACTAAATTAAAAGAAGAGACTACTAGCATAAAGAAAAACACAGTTACACTTGAACAGAAAGGCCACAACTAGAGATTAAAACGAGGGGTTGAACAATGATAAAGAAAAGCACTCGATCGAGAATCACCTCGGCTAAATTTGATCAAAAACATGCATTATAAACTTTAACTTAATAAGGCAAAGGACCTTGACCGTGGAGGTTCCATAAGCTTGAACACGCTTCTCTTGAAGTCATGCCCACCTGAGTTTAGGAATGTCCGATCGAACTCTCGTCCAAATCAGAGGCCTAAAGCTCGCTTTACGCTGTGAACCCCGCTATTGAATTTCTCTCCAATCCAAGAGATTTAATGTATGCCTCTCTCGAGGGGTGCATGCAACTCTCTTTACTCTTGAGCGTTCACTCCAATCTACGAGCCTTTCGGTAAACTAAGAGTGGAAACAAAGATGGAAAATATACATCGATAATATATCTCCAAACATGATTAATCAAGAGTAAATCAAAAGTTTAAGCCTTACAAAGAAAGAGCAAAATAGAGCATCATAACTTAATCAACTCGAACCTCGGATCATCAAGATCAAGTATAGGGAGGATTAGTTACTCATGGTGAAGTGGAGGGAGAGAGAAGAGTAAAAGTGCATGGAAACAAAAATAGAGAAAAGAAAAATTAAACAAACTTATATTAAATTCAAATAGAGAGATACACTTGAACTACAAAAAATTACAATTGCGGGAATTGAAAACTTAAGCAAGAAGTAAAACTGAACTGAAATTACCAAAACTATTACAGAAAAATTGAAATAAAAAAAACAAAAACATTAAAATAAAAACAAGGGAGAGAGGGAGAACACTAAGAGAGAAATGAAAATGGCAGCACTTCCCCTCTCCCAAAAATTCTGTCTTTTTTCTCAAGGGCCGGGCTCTATTTATAGAGCATTCGGGATGGTCACGGCCCACATGCCACGATGGGGGGGTGGGGGGGGGGGGGGGTGCTTCTCAGATGGGCATGACAGGTACGTGGTGACTTGCATTTATGGCGGTAGCAGGATTTTATAAAAAAGGCAGGACAGGTCCACTGGCAGTAGGTGAGCTCGATGAACTGGAGGAGAGGGCTCGACGAAATCATAGGAGAAGGAGGGAGAGCTCGACGAAATTGGAGCAGTTATTCAAATGCAGAAAGTGAGTTCGACGAACATCAAACAAAGAGAGTGAGCGGGAGATTGACGAAATTGGAGGAGAAGGGGGGAGAGCTCGACCAAATTGGTGCAGTTCATCGAACGTAAAAAGAAGGTGGGAGATCTACTAAATTAGAGGAAAGAAATGGCGGAGGAGAATTCGACGATCGTTGAACGCAGAAGGTTGAGCTCGATGAAATTGGTGGACGAAAGCTTAGAACTCAGAATAAAGGCGGAGTCTGACGAAATGGCTGAGGAAAATGTCAAACGGAGAAGAGAAAGGGGAGCTCGATGAAATCAGAGGAGTTCATCAAACGTAGAAAGTGAGTTTGACGAAATGGGAAAAGTTCGTCGAACGCAGAACTAAATGCGAGTTCGATGAATTCAAAGACGATCGTCGATCGCAGAACTGAATGCTGAGGTCGACGAATTCTCCTGAAGGTGAGGTCAATGATCAGGCTGAGTTTGACAAAATGTGCTCGATGAATTTTGCTGAGATCGACGATCTGGCTGAATACTGAGCTCGATGATCTGGATGTGCTCGATGATCTAGCTAAGCTTGACGAAATGAGCTCGGCAAAATGAGCTCGACGAAATGGCTTCTGCCAGCAGTCTTCCTCGGGATCAGGCTACACGCCTGGTGACACACATGATTTCTTTATTAAAATATTAATGGTATTAAAATATATATAAAACGAGGTCAAAGTAAAACTTTACAAACATGATTTCTTTATTAAAAACTAATAATTACCCTAGTAGTTTAAACTACAAAATGTATTATCACCCTCCAGCTTGACAAAACTAGGCGCAAGTGCTAGGCATGCTCAACAGTACTACGTGAGTATACCATAACCTCATCTATGAAAACAACCACGAAACTGTCCAGGAAATCCTTAAATACTCTGTTCATCATACCATAAAGGCAAAGGGCTCATTAGTCGATCCGAAAGACATTACAAAAAACTCAAAATGCCTATGCGGCGAACGAAAATCAATCCGTGGAATATCTGCCTCACGAATCTTCAACTGGTGGTAGCCTGAACGAAGATCGATCTTTGAAAACACAAAGCTACCATGCAATAGATCAAACAGGTCATCAATCCTTGGCAGGGGATATCTATTCTTGATGGACACCTTATTCAGCTCTCTATAATCGATGCAACACCTCATCGATCCATCCTTTTTATTTACAAACAACACAAGAGCACCCCACAGAGAAAAACTTGGCCTAATATAACCATTCTGAAGTAACTCATCTAATTTGGAACGCAGCACCTCCAGCTCACGCGGGGCTATATGGTACATCGCCTTAGCAATATGACGAGTACCTGATGCGTCGGAAAGTCCACCGGTCGATGTCAAGTAATAATTTTGTGAATAGTTTCCCCGAATGTCGATTTCGAGGGAATGCAGGTTGGGTATCATGATAATGTTGCAGAAAGATCATTACTAAGAGTTAAACGAAACAACAAATGAAGTTGGTTTTCGATTCCTAATGCTAACAAAACAAAAAAGAGAACTAATGTAGGTCGTAAGCACCGCTTCGCTTGGTGGATGGAACTACTGCAAGTAGCTATGCCGCACTTCGTGAGGTGAATGGACGAAGAGCAAGCATATGGAATGAACACACGTGCGAAGAGTGAGGGTCGCAATCACCTCTTCAACTACCAACACTAGCCTTTGCTAGAGTGGTTCTAGTGCGCGAGTGGAGTGGATGTGAATTGAGGCGAGTGCATCACAGCTAACAAAGAATATGTAACTATCCCAAGCAAACTTCATTCATATACAAATAAAAGTAAGTTTAGATTCATTACAAGCTTAAGAATACACTTCACTATGAGAAGAGGTAGAAAAGATAGATAGGGGGAAATCCTAGCCGTGATTCTTGGCCGGAATGGTGGGTTGTGAGTCCACTTCTCGGCTCAGACCATTGGTTGTGTCCGGAGGTAAATGGGTTGTCATTCCACTTGTATTCCTCCATCTTCTTCCCTTTCCTTCAGTCTTTTCTCCCCTTTTGCCCAAATGAGTCGTACCGAAAGATCTCTATTGCACACTGCTGGTGGCCAGAAACTCTCTGAATGGTTGAAGATGGATTAAGATCGCCGGATAAAGCTTCCCGGAGGGTGAAGATTAGTGGAGGACCTGTTGGGGTGAAAAATGGCGCTTCTAGCACAGCAGCGGGGTGGAAAATGAAAAGCATTGCCCTAATTCGCGGAGCAAGGGTTTAAATACGGCAGCAGAAAATTAGAGCGCACAATCAGTGGCGCACGACCAGAGGTCGTGTACACTGAATCCCATGATCGTGCGATTAGCAATGGCAAAACTCTAGAAAAATGGAATAAACACGCACGAGCAGTGGTGCACATCCAGAGGTTGTTCGCACTATGTCCAATGATCATGCGATTGCCCCAGACATAACTTGGAAAAATGGAGAATAGTGTGCACGATCAATGGCTCACAACTAGTAGTCGTGCGCTATAGATCCAATGATCGTACCAGTATTCCTGTACTGTTTGTGGTTCGATGAACTGACCGTGCACGACCAGCGTTCGTGCGCTAAGGAGTCCACTGACTGTGCACGTGTAAAAATGCACGATCAATGGCCCTTATGCGAAAAACATTCCCAAACAATCCCGGAACGCACACACGACCTCTGTACCTGCAGCAAAAATAGAAGATCCACCAAAATGGGCATTCCACATTCTCTAGACACAAAAAAACACCAAGTAGGGCAAAAGTATAATAACTACGGAATCACACTGAAAAAAGCCAAAAGTGCACTTAACATGGAATGAACATAATAATAAATGTGAATAATTATGGCTCTAAAGTGTAGTGCATATGTGAGAAAACTAGCCCAGATGAGTCCAAAAATATGTATATAACTTAGACTCATCACACCTCCAGACTTAAATATTTGCTCATCCCGAGCAAATCATCACTCTGTGTACTAGAAAATAATTAGATAGTTTAGTAATTTCCAAATACAATATTGAGAGAAATCAAATATATCATGGGCATAGAAAATAGAATAGATAAACTTTTTAATTATACTATAGAATTTATACTTTTCGACAGGCGTAAATAAATATTGTATCAACTCAAAACTGGAATTCTGGAGAATCATTCGGTCATATGTAGGAAGAAAGTGGCCAGGCCACTCAAGTTAGCATTGCCAAAGACCGGGGCTTAGGATCACCTCCAAAGAAATCCATCAATATCGGGGACCATACGCTTGCCCGTTCAAACTCTCCACGGTACTAGCTCATCTCAAGCGTGAATCCGTAGGAATTTAGGATAATCATGGGGCTTAGGCTATGTTTTGGTAGTCAAAGATAAACATGGAGGCTACACGCAACCCAAGCGAGCAAACAACAAGCTAAACTAATACAGCCCCTCAGAATTACATGCGTGACACACCCCCAGACTTAGCTTGAAAACCGGGGGTGTACACGGCCTAACCCGACCAATATCATGATAAATTAGATGGGGATTCTATTTCTCATTGTAATTCTTTCTAGATTTTCTCTTTCAATTCTCTCCTTTTCTTTTTTTTTTCTTTTGCAATCCCCAATTTTTTAGCAAGAAAACTTTCTGGTATTCATCTACCACATCACTAGAATTCCACACATCACACATCGACAAAATATTAAAATCACTGGAGCTCATGGATTTGGTTGCGATAGGAGGATTGGCTTTAGGCTTTGGTGAGTGAAGGTGGAGCTGAATAAAAGGAGGGGTAGGCACAAACTTGGCTTGCAATGGTTAGCAGCTAGGACAAGTTAAAAAAGGCTCAAACTAGCCAAATTGATGGCATACGTCACACTCACGCTTGACTAACCATGCACCAATGCTTCGAGAGTAGCTTGGGAGCAAGTTCTTAGCCAACGAGAAAGATGGTCCTTCCTCCCGACTCAAGCAAAATAAGTCTAGTGACGGCTACACATATCCCTACACTACCATTTGATTTCACCAGATTCAACATTTTTGAGTAGTACAAAGAATACTTACATCTGCAAAAAATGTATAAATGTACGAGCATAAAGAAAAATTAAATTTATACTATTTCTACACAGACCATGAGTACTCGATTAGGAGCACTACACGAGTTTCACACTACTCTATCCTTAAATCCTAAGCCAGCACCACTATTTTAAAGTTTACACACAAGCAATGCATTTGACTCGAGCCGCGCACGTGGATAAGATCGCGCTCATGTGGGTGATTCAGTGTGTGTTACAGTAATGTTAAAAATAATAAATAACAACTTGTATGGTATAAAATGTGTGCTCGTGTAGTGAGCACATGCATGCTCTCCCCCCCCCCCAGAATTGAATGCGACAACTCATAAAACTAAACATTCCAAATAATATAAAGAGTTAGGGATAAGAAGTACCTATGCTCAAAACCGAGCATACCAGTCGTGCTACGAGGTTGTCCGATTGGGGCTGGTCTGTTGTGCTTCAAAATGTTTCAGCCCCTGTGAATTATAGATCCCACACAAAATAAGAAAATAGAAATACACATAAAAAGAAACACATCACACAAAACAGGACCAAGTGGTCCTAGTTGGGTTGTCTCCCATAAGTCCCTTTTATTTATCGTCTTTAGGGTGGACTGAATACTTGTATTAAGCATGATATATAAAAATAACATTCGGCACCTAGAAGGGCGCCCACAGAAATATAATTCTTCCATGACCAAACCTGCTAAATAAAGTACAATACAATTCCACAGATAAATAAATCACTAGAAAAGCTGGAGATGTGGTAGACTCTCCACGCGGCGAACTCCCAAAAAAATAGAGGACGACCGGCTGGGTTTAAAAGAAAATGGGCAGGCACACGACCGGTGGTCATGCACGGAGAAATTTTTCACGCGCCCTATTTTGCAGTCAAACCCACACTGCAGACCACATGGGTGCACATTTAAGCACATCACAGCAGCGGGGAAACAACAACCCTTTCGACAGTTAAATTAAGCAACAATTATAAATTAGAAACAAAAAGTACATACATTTTTAAAAAAATTCTAATCTAGATAACTGATGGGTTTATTGTCTCCCAACAGGACTTATTCAAGGACCATGCACTCTTTTAACTGATGGGCGTATGAAATTTGAAGTGCTCGGGCAGTTGTTCAAGTTCACATTTCGGTAGCATGTACCGAAATGGCGACAGAACGAATACACACATACATGTGTAGTTATACCTGTCTTGAACATCAGGTATTGGTAGAATAAATGTTGTGAAGCTCGACGAATCTGACTCCACCTACACCCGAGCTCCATCAAAGCTAGGCTGCAATACAGGCCCTTGCACTAAGTCGACTGGTTCCACGCTGTGGTCCTCAATTTTGGGGATGATCCCAGTGTCATCTCCCATCGGACGAATTATGGGTGGATCTACAGAGCTGTCTAGGCTGGTGCAAGTATGTGCTAGAGCTGCAACCTCGGCCATGCAAATGTCCTTATATGGGACTGAGGTAGCAACCTCGGCCATGCAGATGTCCTCCTTGACTGGATCTAGCATAATGCTACAAACAGCAGCTTCTCTCTGCGAATCAACCTCGACAATGGTGTCAGATACAAAAAGAATGTTTTGCAAAGTAGAGGATAGAGGGGCAGTGCTCGCAAAAAATAAAGCACAGGCTCCACAAAACTAGCAGGCTCCATACAAGATTATATATGTACTTCAGGAGTAAAAAACATCTGAGTCAGGGCTTAGATCAACACATGTATCTGTCCAAATACTAGTATTTCTCCCTTCAAAATCTGAAGGTGGCACTATTACGTACCCAGATACAGAAGGGGTGCTGCAAGTTGTCGGAGTGGAGACAATCCAAGCGTCCGGTTTATCATCCTCCTCCAACTGTGCCAAGTAAGCAGCACACACCTTTAAAGAGTCATCCCAAGTCTGACAAAATAAACACTGCTTAGCCGACTTTGTTTGTACAATGGGTACTGACGCCGAACGAAAGTAGTGCGGCAATGGAAGCGCGGATGAGTAGCTAACTGGATTATGTCTATCATATTAAGTACCAGATGAGGTTGGTGCTCCATATGTAGATCCTTGATTGTCTTGGCTAACATACTCCTGAGGACATCTATCACTTGCATGAGAGATATCTCCATACCAGCGACAACAGATATTAAAACTGGCCCACATCGTAGAGATCACTAATTTCCAGGATTAAACTACCTTGCATAGATTCTCAATAAAAATCTAACAATTCCAAATGACATAAAAAGCAAAAATACACTGGGATAAAACAAATTCGAAACAAGCAACTCTGTCATAACTCTCATAACACAACACAAATCAATAATACACCTGCATTTCCGGGCAACGGCGCCAAAAACTTGATGCATCGGCAAGTGTAACGGTTGCTGTCAAGTAATAATTTTGGGAATAGCTTCCCCGAATGTCGATCTCGAGGGAATGCAGGTTGGGTATCGTGATAGCATTGCAGAAAGATCTTTATTAAGAGTTAAACAAAACAACAAATGAGGTTGGTTTTCGATTCCTAATGCTAACAAAACAAAAAGAAAACTAATGCGTGTCGTAAGCAGCGCTTCACTTAGTGGATGGAACTAGTGCAGGCCGCTATGCAGTGCTTCGTGAGGTAAATGGATGGAGAGCAAGTAGATGGAATAAACACACATGTGTAGAGTGAGGGTCGCACTCACCTCTTCAACTACCAACACTAGCCTTTGCTAGAGTGGTCCTAGTGCGCAAGTGGAGTGGATGTGAATGGAGGCAAGTGCATCACAGCTAACAAAGAATATGTAACTATCCCAAGCAAACTTCATTCATAGACAAATAAAAGTAAGTTCAGGTTCATTACAAGCTTAAGAATACACTTCACTAAGAGAAGATGTAGAATAAACTGATAGGGGGAAAGCCTAGCCGTGGTTCTTGGCCGGAATGGTGGGTTGTCAGTCCACTTCTCGGCTCAGACCATTGGTTGCGTCAGGAGGTAAATGGGCTGTCAATCCACTTGTCTTCCTCCGTCTTCTTCCCTTTCCTTCAATCTTTTCTCCCTTTTTGCCCAATTAAGTAGTACCGAAAGATCTCTGTTGCATACTGCTGGTGGCCGGAAACTCTCCGAAGGGTGGAAGATGGCTTTAGATCGGCAGAGAAAGCTTCCAGGAGGGTGAAGATGAGTGGAGGACCTGTGGGGGTGAAAAACGGTGCTTCACATGCAGCAGCGGGGCAGAAAAATGGAAAGTGTTACCCTAATTCGCGGAGCACGGGTTTAAATATGGCAGCAGAAAATTAGAGCGCACGATCAGTGGCGCACGACTAGATGTCATGCACACTAGATCCCATGATCGTGCGATTAGCAATGGCAGAACTTCAGAAAATGGAATAAATGCCTACAAGTAGGACTTAAATTGTATATAAATGCGCACGAGTGTGCACGACCAGATGTCGTGCACACTGGATCCCATGATCGTGCGATTAGCAATGACTAGATGTCGTGCACACTGGATCCCATGATCGTGCGATTAGCAATGGCAGAACTTCAGAAAATGGAATAAATGCGTGGGCCAAGCTTCGGAAAATGTAACGCCCCGAAAATTATGTGCGAGTCGGTCGCGAAAAAGGGTTTTGGTGCCTGTATAGGGGTACACGGCCTAGGACACAGGCGTGTCCAAGGCCGTGTCTGGCTGGTGATTTTTGGTCGTTTTCATCCCGAGAAGGACACGGCCAGGAACACGGCCGGATGACACAGGTGTGTCATCCGACACGGGCGTGTGCCAACCCGTGTCCCTACCCGTGTGCAGTTGGGTCGTGTCCGTTGTCGTGGCGGTTATGCGTGACACGCCCATGAACACGGGCGTGTCAGGTGAGACACGGGCGTGTCTTGGCCCGTGTGTCATTTCTCAGTCAACGATCATGCCTGGATCGAGGCACACGGCCTGGGACACGAACATGTGTCAAGCCGTGTGCAGCCCAGGTCTGGAGAATTTTGTGCAGATCTGAGCCGTTTGTTTTCTTTAATTAAGATCCGACGGCCCAGATGAGATCCTGCTCTATTAAGGCCGGGAATAGGAGGTTAATTCCTCATTTTCTCTCCAAAGCTTTCTCCTTCCAAGGTGAGAGAGAAAAGGAAGAAGAAGGAGGTTTTCGGCCGCCGGCGGAGCACCGGATCACCGTTTCGAAGTCTGAGAGAGGATCCGTGGAGGGAAGGTTGTTGCGAAGAGTTCTGTCCGCATAGTATTTCCATGGCGCCAAAACGGACTACAAGGGTAACGATTCTCAACTTGAGCGTTTGAAGCACTTTCTTTTGCATAGGGAACCCCGCTCCCGCGAGTGTGCGGCGAGTGCGTGGTATTCCTTGGGGTTGATGTGAATAGTCCCCCTTGTGTTCCATATAGAGTCCGGAATCGTAAGTACGGGCATAGGCATTGTGTGTGAAGCCTACCCGGACGTGTTTTGTCTGGATCGGTGATGTTGCATTTGTTATGCTTTGCCGGAGAAGACTCCGTGCTTTGGGTTTTTTCGGGTTTCTACGCGGCAGATTGCAGCAGGGATCCTTGGAGGTTAGCTTCAAGGCGCACCCGAAAAATTGAGCGGAAACGTGTTCTACTAACTTGGCGGTCTGGGAACCGGCCTTGATCATAACTGGGTTATGAGATTGTTTTGAAAAAAAATGGGATCCGAGAGAAACTTGGCCCGTGCATAGGACTTAAATTGTATATGCGGCGTGAGCAACGGGCAAGTGGAATTGGACCTAGGCTATGTGGTACGGTGCGAGAAATCCGAAGACGGGCACTGGCCGTAGGCATAGTCAGAGCCTTAGACGGTGGTCAGATAGGCTAAATGCTCACTTGGTTGCTATCTTTGGGATGGTGGTGAAGCCACGGTATTGACCGGATTCACTGTTAATGTGCCTTGAGTGCACGGGGTGTTTGGCCGTGCGAGCCTACACCTGTGGCGAAATATAATTGCGCTATATTATTTTATTGGACTAATACTATGCAGGGAAAGAGCACCGCCGTCCCGAGTAAGGGGCGGGGTCGTTATAATTTGGTCGGCTTTTAGCTGACCGTTGCCTTGTTTGCCACCGTGTGGTGGTATGTGCTTGCAGGTGTTGCGGAGTCGAGCACCAAATAGCGGCTGGAGACCATGTTGCTGTGCTGGCCCTAGAAGGTCGTAGATTAGTTATTTTTACTTTTATCATGTGTGGCCGGCCTGCGAGCCGATGTATGTAAGACATGTTATATTAAGTGAAATATTGTAAGGCCATAAGGCCATGTACCCGTTGCAGTGTATTTGGGGTTCCATTACTGTTGTTGTAGCTGTGGACATTCATATTTGATGGACTTAAGTTTGGGTTCTTTCAACTTTAAAAACTTCCGCTAGAATGCTCTGTGTAGGACGTGTAGTCTTAATTGGATGATTTGATTATTCATTTGGTAATCCTTCCGATTGTCTGTGGTATATGGCGTCGGGTTCCAGCTGGACCTTCTGTTAAATGCTATGCGACAGATGGGGGTGTTACAATTTGGTATCAGACTTAGAAGGTTACGGTCAGGCTTAAATGAATTCGTGGGCGAATTTTTTTAAGGGGTGGTGAGCACATGTGTGCGTCATCGTTATAACATTAAAAAGAACCCATGAATGTCCACCTAGGAATGAAAAATACTCGTGGTTGAGGAACCTGCGCGTTCCTATAATTGCTTTTTGCAATTTTGTTTGGTCACTTATTGGTGTTTTGTACGACTATAGGTGACCGGGAGTGGCGCAGAGCCGACAGAACATCTGGTTTCTGAGGATTATAGTGCACCCAGTGGCGCGCTTGAGACCCCTCTTTCGTTTGAAACCATAAGAAGGATCATTGAAGTGGTGATCACTGTGACTAGTGCACAACAGGGAAGCAATGTGCAACCTTGTGTCCCCAAGATGACTTCAATGCCGGGTGGTGGGTTGGATCAAATGACATTTAGGAGGCCATAAGGTCAGCCGTTTAATATATGTTTGGTGCAGGGTACACACTCAGTTGATGAGTATTTACAGGCGTTCATTTTTATAATCCGCTACCCATGCTTTGAGTTGGAGAACGAGAGGTCTATAGTTGATAGATTCTATAGTGGTCTACGTGACGAACTGCGAATTCTACTTCTAGGACCAAAACTAATGGGATTCCGAGCCTTGGTAGAGTCGGCCAGATCTTTGGAAGTGGAAATAGGAAAAATTCACCAGATACTAGTGAGTAGGGTATCGAACTCTGCAAGTCATATGAGGTGTGCATCTCTCAAAACGCTGAAGAAGAAGGTTAGATCATCGACTAGCAAGGTTACTTTCAACTGTCATACTTGTGGAAAGAAAGGGCACTTTGCTCGAGAATGTTGGGATGGTGCTCAGAAGATTAAGGAAGCTATGTCTGGAGCAGGTGAGGACTGTGGTACTAAGAAACCACAGTTCAAAGGGCCAAGTTCAAAGTCCGATGTCTGCAGTTGGAATAAGAAGCTGAAGACTTCGAACTCAGCCCCTTCTTCTGGTGCGTTGGGTGAAACCACAAGTCGAGTCCCAGGAGCTTGCTATATCTGTAGAAAAGTGGGGCATTTTGCCCGTGGCTGTTGGAACGACGCTTTTGTCCGAGAGAAGTCTGAAGTGTACGGGCTGGGTCAGCAAGAGGCCAAAAAGCACGCTGTCGTGGTGACAGGTATGATTTAAAGTTATAACAGTTAACTGTAACCACACGTCGTCCTTGTGCATATTAGTTTAGAACTGTTTGTGTTGAGATTTGTCCTGATTTTCGTTTGTTTGGCGAGAGCACCGTTCGTTAAAGGGGGTTTTGCGTCTCCACTTGCTCAAAGGAATTGTTTTGCACGTCAGAATACTTCTTTCGATGGCAAAAGACGTTTCGGAGTTGTTGTTGTCTTATGGTACTCAATGCGCGCAAATAGAATCTGTTGCGTTTAGGTCTGGATTGTGAGTCAATAGTTTGATTTGCAAGCATTGTTGATAACACTAGCAGAATTCAGCGTGATCTTTAGTATGGTCAGGCTCTCGAAGCTGCAGGCATACATTGATCGAAGTTACTAGGGGCTCAGTTGAGAGCTAGTCATGAGACGACATTTGCGGGCATGAAAGGGGTCGTGTAAGACATTGATGTCTGCCCCTCATTTGGTTAAGGTGGTTTGGTGTAGTGCCAAACCGGTGTCACGCACTCCGTATCGTTTAGAGCCAAAAGAGATGGCGGAGTTAAAGGTGAAACTGCAAGAGTTGTTGGAGAAAGGATATGTGCGACCAAGTTCGTCACCTTGGAGCGCACCGGTTCCTTTGTCAAGAAGAAAGATGGGAGCTTATGGCTTTGTATCGACTACCGGGAATTGAACAAGCTTACGGAGAAGAATAAGTATCCTATTCCCAGGATTGACGATCTGTTTGATCAACTGGTTGGGTGAACAGTATATTCGAAGTTAGATCTGAAGTCCGGTTACTATCAGTTGAGGATAAGGGAGAGCGACATCCCAAAGACAGGATTCAGTACGCGGTTTGGGCATTACGAGTTCACGGTCATGCCGTTTGGGTTGACGAATGCGTCATCCGTGTTTATGGATCTGATAAATAGGACGTTCAGAGAATACCTGGATCAGTTCGTGATAATATTTATCGATGATATCCTGGTGTATTCGCGGTGCGAGGGGGATCACTACAAGCATTTACATATGGTGTTGGAGACATTGAGGAAAAGTCAATTGTATGCAAAGTTCTCCAAGTGTGAATTCTGGTTATCCTCGCGTTTCTTGGTCATGTCGTCAGTGGAGAAGGAATAGCTGTGGATCCGGTGAAGATAGTGGCGATACAGGAATGGCCTACTTTGACTACAGTGGCAGAGGTCCGGAGTTTTCTGGGGCTTTGTTGGGTATTGTATCCACAATTACCTGGATTTGAGGAAGCCACCTGTCAAGCTAAGATGAATTCACAATGTATTTGATGAAACCTCTTAAGTTGTGCTTGCAGCTCTTCCACGCTAAGTGCACACCAATGTCAGGGTGCAGTAGGTCAATATACACGGGTCTGCACGACGTAATCCCTCGTTGAGCAGATCAGTGTGTTGGCATACGTGTACTCTCTCTATTGGAGTGCACTTACTTTCAAGTACAGGGCCATGTTTATACAAGAGAAGACAAGGAGCAAGGATGGGTCAAGGAGCAGCTCTTGAGTGGAATGACGAAAATTCGTCTAAGTGAAAGTCGACGAGAATCACCAAGTGATTCTCGCCGATTCGGCGAGAATCACTTCTCGCCGACTCCTTCCGGCTACCTTAAAATGGTGCCAAGTGAGATTCGGCGAGAATCACTAATGATTCTCGCCGAACCCGTCGCTGAGCCGGTCATGAATACCAAGTGAAAATCGTTGAGAATCAATAAGT
Organism: Platanthera guangdongensis; assembly: GCA_039583875.1. Taxonomy (NCBI): domain Eukaryota; kingdom Viridiplantae; phylum Streptophyta; class Magnoliopsida; order Asparagales; family Orchidaceae; genus Platanthera; species Platanthera guangdongensis. The sequence continues at coordinate 87,447,191 of CM077156.1, forward strand.
GATTCGGTGAGAATCACTAGCGATTCTCGACGAATCGTCGAGAATCACTTGGTGATTCTCGCCGATTCGTCGAGAATCACCTGCGATTCTCTCCGATTTTCACTTAGCGATTTCTTGGGATGCTGCTGGACCGGATTCTGCCGCTGGACTAGTTTGAACCGGATTTCGGGGTTATACTTGTGGGACCCACAACGGTCATATTGTATGGGTCTACGGTGTATAAATATATGGGTATTTTGAACAGTAAAAGACAGAGAATCAGAAACCGAGCCGCGACGTAATCCTAAAATCGCGATTCCTCTCCGCCGCCGCCGTCACGCTCGGGCAAGTTGGTCGCCGCTGTTGATCGTGTTTCTTCCCGATCTCCGACAACAGAAGCTTAGCAAAGCTTGAGTCTCACGCGTCTATCCAGAGATACCTTGTCTCTCGATTTGTTGATCCGGAAAAACTTCCCATCCGAATCGATCGAGACGACCGATCCTCGTGTGACCGTTGGTAGACTTAGCTTGCTTCTCTATGAAGATTGGATCTCTATTTTCAGCAGCCGCACATCATCATAGCCGCTGATCCCGAAGCTAGCCGCCGCTCGTGTTGCCGCCGCCGGTTCCGGGGAGATCCTCTCCAAGAGAGACCAATGTTGTAGACTCTTCGTTGACTTCACGAACACGTCGTCGAACGAAGAGGAACACCGTAGTCTCCAAACGAAGTTTGTATCTCGTGTACATTCTATATTTACTTTTGTTGTAAAGGAACGATTGTTCCGTATTGTAAGGGTTGGGTGCTACCCGGTTTGTGGGAGTGTTGACTCCTACGTGTGGAAGGGTTCCTTCCGTTAGTGCAGGGATTGGATTTCAATCCTGTTGGAGAAGAGACCGAGTCGTCCCTTGTTGGGAGATAGGTCGAAGGGGGAAAGTGGATGTACCCAAGTCGGGGAACCACTATAAATTATTTGTGTATTCTGTGTGTTGTGCTTTGTTATTTTTATTGTGCAGGTACCGTCGTAAATTCCGCAAAAGCATTACACGTCACCTATTCCCCCCCCCCCCCATAGGTGAACTTTGTTGACACTAGGTGGACTTTCAAGTGGTATCAAAGCGAGGTTGCTCATCAAAAAGGTTAACACCTTGAGTAGAATCCTGCCACCAGTGTCAGAGGCATGGAACTGGATTATGAGATACCGCCACTCAAACTCCCCACATGCACAAAGGATTATTATCCCATCTGGAGGATGAGAGTGTCATTTCACCTTGATGCAATAGATCCTCGAGCATCCTTCATCCTGGAAGAGGGTCCGTTCATTCCCATGAAGACCTCCGACTCTGGGATCCAAGTGCCCATGTGCATTGCTGAGATGTCAGAGACAGAACTGTCCCTATTTAACTTGGACGAGAGGATTCGTCAAATTATTTTGGATATCTGGTCTGGAGCTTCTCGCTCTAGATTAGCAAAATGTAGGACGGTTAAATCCATGTGGGTGATGATATCAGAATGGATGGGGGAGTCAGAGAAAGCTGGAATATGCTGTCAACCTGAGGAGGAAGCCTATGTGGGGGTCCTCACCTCTGAAGATGAAGGCAAGCATCACTCGGACAGCATCAGAGCTCCAGTGTCCGTGTCAGAGACTGACGAGGCCAGTGAGGAAAGCAGCTCTGATGAGGATGAAACAATGGTCACTGGCTCTAATGACAATAACACAGATGAGCAGGTAACATCTTCATCCTGCCCCATATCTTTTGAACCTTCTGAAGACAGAAACTGCTCTCCTCCAGAAAATTCTGATTCCCTGAAGAGAGCCCTTCAGGAAATCAACCTACTTGCTGAGGAGCGAGCTCAAGAGATTGCTCGACTGAATATCTTGTTGGTTCTCTAATTGGCGTCCAACAAGGTCAAGGACTCTAAGATCTCAGCTCTAGAGAGTAGTCTAGAAAATGAGAAAAGAATAGTATCAAACTTTTCCAAGGTTGATGCTATAAAGAGAAAGCAAGAAAACGGGGGGATCTCCCGGATTATTAATTCGTGGAGAAATGGGGAAACGGTATTCCGACCCCCCACTCCAAGCAGGAAGGCAACTCATCATGCCTTCAGGTATGACCACAGGAATAGTCGTGGTCACTGCAAGGGTGATCTGTCCCCATGTGGAGACACCCGTAGTGCAAGGGCCGTCGTGGCCACCCATGAGACAATACCTAAGGCTCCTTCTGAGCCCTTTGTATTCACTGCCACTGCCTCAACTCGGTGCGAATCTGCATGTCCTAGCTCACAGAACATTTCTCACCACCCGAGGACACAGGATAGGGAGGTTAGAAGTCATGGTGTAAGTTTTCATGGGGCCTCTGAAAGGGGGATGTCTGAAAGGAGGGCACCACCTTTCCGGCCTCATGACGCTCACCGCATGCATTCCTTCCACCCTTCCACGTGTCACGATGGAAGAGGAAATTTTGTGAGGAGATCATGCTCTATCCCGTTTAGACCTAGGACTGTGACTACCTCAGTCACTAGATCGGGTCGGAACGACGATACAACATTCACCCATGTTGGTGTTGTGGCAAAGTGGGGCACTTTGCCATCGACTGTTGGCACAACCCCTCTGTGCCAGCGGCAAGGGCTTATCCACATTCACGGGACAGAGGTCGTCTTCCTGGCAGGTTTTCTGAAGGAAGGCAGTCAAGTGCTTATGCTAACAGGAACCTAGGACCCAATATGATTTGGGTTCCTAAGGTAAGGTAATTCCTTTTTGCAGGGTAGTCTAGGTTCCCGTAAATATGATGGGAACTAGACAGTAGGTGTTCCACGACTGAAATGGAACATGCATCTGGAATAACAGAAGTGACATATATATCTAACAACATACTCACATCGAGCACCTGGTATGTTATAGTCAGAGGGACTCATTGTTAACTCTCATAATCCCAGGTACTTATGATCAGTTCAAGGACTTGCGTCATATTGCATCCTCATTTACATATATATCTGTATCTATGTGTATATTTATACTTATGCTTATACATGTATGTGTGCACGTCTAAGGATAGGTTAACTCGATACATGCAAACCTTTATACATCAATAAAGAGTTAACGAAGATATGTCACTGTGAATCTCGACAACACACAATTGACATCAAGAAATGTTTGGAAAAGCCTCGTTCAAACCCAAATAGATTGGCTTTAAAATATATATGTGCATTTATCATTTTTTTTGTATATTGACTTGACATCAGCAGAATTCGAAAATGTTGCAATGCTTCTTAACGTGAAAATTCCTAGTTAAGAAACCATTCAATTTCGACTTAGACAAATCCCGCCGACCCTTTATATACTTGGAATCTCGCCGGCTTCCGTCGAATCCGGCCCTTCCCCTTCCTTAAGAATCCCGCCGAAGAATCCCGCCGAATCCCGCCGAAGGAGCTCGTCGACCCTTCACCTTCCTTAAGAATCCCGCCAAAGAAGCTCATCCCGCAGACCTTCGCAGACAACTCGCCAAATCGCAAGGTTTCTTCCGCCGACCCGCAGGAAGCTCGTCGCACCGCCTACGCCAAATCCCGTCGAATCACGCCGACTCTTCCCATTCCCACCGACTCGCGGAAGCACGCCAAACCTCGCCGACTCTCCTCCGCTGGACACTCGCCGAGGGGCAACTAACCGCCGCAAGGGACACTTACCGGAAGGACAACTCGCCGACTCCTGCTGGAAAGCTCGCCAAATCCGTCTCCATCAAAGGTCTCCCGCAAGAATCCCGCCGAAGCTTTCACCGACGAACTCTTCAAGTTTTGATTCTTCTCCACTCGAACTAACTCACCGTATACGCCCTTAAGTAACGTCTTCCTCACCCGTACTTGGACGCTCTCACTAGTGACGCTTTCTTTTTGAATGTTCATTAACGCTTAGAGTAGGGCTTCTCTCTCTAGATCTACGATGGCTCCAAGGACAACTGCTGGGTTGGTCACTGGTTGCGAGCTTGTTCGGACTGGGTTCTCTCACGCCTCGGACGAATTCCGCAACATCATTCTGATGCTGGAAGAGGCTGGGCTAACATTCATCTTGGAGCACCTTTGCAAAATTTTGGATAAAGAGGTACTGGAGTTCTTCGCCACCGCAAGACTCCGAAATGGCGACTCACTAATCAAAAGCAAGGTGGCTGGGGCAAAGGTCAAGCTGTCTGCCAGCAAGCTGACTCGCTACCTGCAGCTTTCTAGCTCGGAGCATGAGGACTATCTGGAGGACGAGGACAAAACCAGAACTCTTTTATTCTGCGGTCTCCCACGAGGAACTCGGTCAATAAAGAGAAAGGATATGAATGAAGAAGGGAAGCTTCTGTCTGACATTATTGGAAAGGTGCTCATCTGCAAGCCGGGCTCTCATGACCATATCTCAGGAGATATGTTCAAGATCCTGATAGCTGTTGTCTGCCGTAAGAGATTCAACTGGGGGGAGTTGCTGTTCGAGAAGATTAAGGACACCTTGGGCACTCCGAGTTTTGGCCGCATCATAAGTTTATATCTAAACCAGCTAAATGGAGACAAATTTGACATGAGTAAAGGTGTCCCTATCCACTACTTGAAGAAGATGGACTCAAGTGTGTTTGATCGATGGGAGAGGCGTATTGGGCAGACTGTAGTGGAAGAGCAACAGGGAGTATCTCCAGCAGTAACCCCCGGTGAAATTCCTGATACCTTGACTGCAGGAATCGAGGGGGAGCCTCTACCCCCTCATACTGAGGTAGTATCTGACATCTCCCAGGTGGCCAGGGATGCGGTGGCCGAAATTCAAGAAGAAAGTGACACTGTACTGGAGACTGCTGACCAAGAATTGGAAGAGGCTGCTGATATAGATGATTTCTTGGATGATGACGGAGCGGAAGATGGGAATGAGGGACATGAAGTATTGGAGGGTCCGGATCTTGTTGAACCTCCATCTGACAAGCATGCACCAGTGGAGGGGGAGTCAGCTAAATCTCCAGAGGCCGCCAGTATTCCTCCATTAGAGACTGTGATTGTATCCAGCTCTATAGATGCGTCTGCTGAAATGCAAGGCCCACAAGTGCCTCCGGCTATTCCGTTACGAGATGAGCTAGCCACTCACACTGTCAACATCATTCAGGGCATTGTGAATGAACTTAAAGCCTCTTTTGATGAAGCTCAGAATAAACTGCTGAACAGGATTAAGACATCTGAAAAGCTCATGCTCAAGAATATGGTGGAGATCAACCATAAACTGGATGTGATGGAGAAGAAATTTGAAGAAAAGTACACCGAGGCCGGACAAGCTGTCACACTTCTAATGGCCGAATTGAAAAAGAACACTGATACTCTTGCTGTCGTAAATCAGAATGCACATGTTGTCACCAACAACATTCAAAAGTTTGACGGTAATATGGTCACTCTCAATGTCAATCAGCAGGCCTTGGTCTCTGAATTCTCCAAGACCACGAAGCATATTGATGACTCCCTACATTCCTATGCCAACTTCATAGCTGTAGAAGCCAAAAGGGGGAGAAGGAATACATAGCTAAGATGGCTGAGCTCCGAGAAGTTATGATCAAAAACTTCGAGCTGTCAAACAAATACGTCTATGACAGCAACTGGTGGATGCTCCACCAGGCGTTAGGCATCGCCTTGCCTGAACATCCTGCAGATATTCAGGCTCCTGAGACCTCTCTGGCCGCTGAGGAAGTAAGTGCTGCTGAGGATTTAAGTACAAGTGCTGCAGATGTTCCCACAAATGAAGCTGATGCTAGGGCTCTCTCCAAAGCTAAACTGAGGAGCATGTTTGACCAAGAGGCCTTAGCAAAAGCCAGGGGAAAGAGAAAAGATCAGGAAGGGACCTCCAAGGAGACTCTAGCTGAGAAGAGAATTAGAATGAGTGAGGAGGAAGTTCGAAATGAAAAGTGGAGTCCAGTTTCAAGGAACATCATCTTGGACACCTTCTGGCTACAAGAAAAGGGAGAACTAAATCGGAACGAAGTTTACAGCCAGTTTGAATGGGAGAGGCATAAGACGTATGAAGCCAAAAGGAACATATTCTTCAGAAACAACACGAATGCAGATAAAGTTCCTCCTCTCAGATATTACCCGAAGCCTAAGGAGTACATGGAGAGACAAAGAAAGAAGTTTTTGGCGCAGAAACTCAAGGATGACTTAGCTAAGGAAAGATAGTCAACAACTTGTAGCTTGTCATTCTCTCCTAAAAACATTTAATGATTATTGTTATGATATGAACAATTTTGAGATTATATATATATATACATTCGTATTTGAATTTGTGAATGACTCAAGTCCTAATCTGGTTGCATATATTCTCTTGTGCTGCTTGTTTAATTTCTGAATGCTATGTTTATTATTTGATAGGTGTTATTCATCTTAGCTAGTAGGGTTTTGGCTTCGTCAAATAGGGGGAGATTGTTGGGTATTGTATCCACAATTACTTGGATTTGAGGAAGCCACCTGTCAAGCTAAGATGAATTCACAATGTATTTGATGAAACCTCTTAAGTTGTGCTTGCAGCTCTTCCACGCTAAGTGCACACCAATGTCAGGGTGCAGTAGGTCAATATACACGGGTCTGCACGACGTAATCCCTCGTTGAGCAGATCAGTGTGTTGGCATACGTGTACTCTCTCTATTGGAGTGCACTTACTTTCAAGTACAGGGTCATGTTTATGCAAGAGAAGACAAGGTGCAAGGATGGGTCAAGGAGCAGCTCTTGAGTGGAATGATGAAAATTCGTCTAAGTGAAAGTCGACGAGAATCACCAAGTGATTCTCGCCGATTCGGCGAGAATCACTCGTGATTCTCGCCGACTCCTTCCGGCTACCTTAAAATGGTGCCAAGTGAGATTCGGCGAGAATCACTAATGATTCTCGCCGAACCCGTCGCTGAGCAGGTCATGAATACCAAGTGAAAATCGTTGAGAATCAATAAGTGATTCGGCGAGAATCACTAGCGATTCTCGACGAATCGTCGAGAATCACTTGGTGATTCTCGCCGATTCGTCGAGAATCACCTGCGATTCTCGCCGATTTTCACTTAGCGATTTCTTAGGATGCTGCTGGACCGGATTCTGCCGCTGGACTAGTTTGAACCGGATTTCGGGGTTATACGTGTGGGACCCACAACGGTCATATTGTATGGATCTACGGTGTATAAATATATGGGTATTTTGAACAGTAAAAGACAGAGAATCAGAAACCGAGCCGCGACGTAACCCTAAAATCGTGATTCCTCTCCGCCGCCGCCGTCACGCTCGGGCAAGTTGGTCGCCGCTGTTGATCGTGTTTCTTCCCGATCTCCGGCAATAGAAGCTTAGCAAAGCTTGAGTCTCACGCGTCTATCCAGAGATCCCTTGTCTCTCAATTTGTTGATCGGGAAAAACTTCCCATCCGAATCGATCGAGACGACCGATCCTCGTGTGACCGTTGGTAGACTTAGCTTGCTTCGCTACGAAGATTGGATCTCTATTTTCAGCAGCCGCTCATCATCATAGCCGCTGATCCCGAAGCTAGCCGCCGCTCGTGTTGCCGCCGCCGGTTCCGGGGAGATCCTCTCCAAGAGAGACCAAGGTTGTAGACTCTTCGTTGACTTCACGAACACGTCGTCGAACGAAGAGGAACACCGTAGTCTCCAAACGAAGTTTGTATCTCGTGTACATTCTATATTTACTTTTGTTGTAAAGGAACGATTGTTCCGTATTGTAAGGGTTGTGTGCAACCCGGTTTGTGGGAATGTTGACTCCTACGTGTGGAAGGGTTCCTTCCGTTAGTGCAGGGATTGGATTTCAATCCTGTTGGAGAAGAGACCGAGTCGTCCCTTGTTGGGAGATAAGTCGAAGGGGGAAAGTGGATGTACCCAAGTCGGGGAACCACTATAAATTATCTGTGTATTTTGTGTGCTGTGCTTTGTTATTTTTATTGTGCAGGTACCGTCATAAATTCCGCAAAAGCATTGCACGTCACCTATTCCCCCCCCCCATAGGTGAACTTTGTTGACACTAGGTGGACTTTCAGGCTTGCCGGCTGCTATAGGCGCTTCGTAGAGAACTCTTCGCGGATAGCGCTACCACTCATGACATTGACAAGAAAGGATCAGAAGTTTGTGTGGTCTCCGGAGTGCGAACAGGCTTTTGAAGAGTTGAAGAGGCGGTTGACCACGACGCCTATTTTATGTTCGCCAAGTGGAACCGAAGGGTTCGAGAATTATAGTGATGCTTCGGGCAATGGTTTGGGTTGTGTTCTGTTACAGCATGGGAGAGTGATAGCGTATGGTTCAAGACAACTGAAGGTTCATGAGAGGAATTATCCGGTCCACGACTTAGAGTTAGAGGTCGTGATATTTGCTCTAAAGCTTTGGAGGCACTATCTGTACAGTGTGAAGGTTGATATTTACACCGATCAAAAGAGCTTGAAGTACATGTTAGGCCAAAAGGATATGAACATGAGACAGCGAAGGTGGATGGAGTTCTTAGAGGACTACACCTTCAAGATTCACTATGTGCCTGGGAAGGGAAATGCAGTGGCGGATGCGTTGAGTCATAATATTCCCGCACATGCCAACTGGTTATCAGTAAATGATGAGAGATTGGTCCAAGAGTTGGAGGCATTGGAGATATCTTGTGTCGATAAGCAGTCTAGTGCCGAGGCGAAACTGTTTTGGACAGAGGTGCAGTGTGACCTAGCGGGTAGAATTCGGCGGCTTTGGTTCCGGATAGCAGCATGAAGCCGAGCTTGGATGAATCTTTGGATGGGTCAAATTCCCAGTTTGTGGTTGAAGATGAGTTGCTAACGAAGGAATGTCGTCTATGTGTTCCTAGTGCGGATAAGCTTCTGGAGGAATTGATATATGAGGCTCATCATAAAAAGTACTCAATCCACCCGAGAAGTACGAAAATGTATAGAGACATGAAGAAATTATTCTGGTGGACGGGTTTGAAGAAGGATGTGGCACTTTATGTGGCCAAGTGTTGTACTTGTGCATTGGTGAAAGCGGAATGCCAGGAGTCCGGAGGTTTCTTGAAATCAATTCCTATCCCAGAATGGAAGTTTGACGACATATCTATGGATTTTGTGCATGGTCTGCCGAAGTCGCGGAAGGGAAAGGACGCCATTTGGGTGGTCGTAGATAGGTTGACAAAGGTGTCACACTTTATCCCAGTCAGGAAGGAAGATCCGGTGGAAAAGTTAGCCAAACTCTACATGGATAGTATTGTACGATTGCATGGTGTGCCTTGTAGTATCGTTAGTGATCGCGATGGACGCTTTACGTCGAATGACTGGAGGTTGGTGCATGGTCTGTTGGGTACTAAGCTAAAGTTCAGCACAACCTTTCACCCGCAGATAGATGGCCAAACCGAGAGAGTCAACAGGACTATGGAGGACATGCTTCGCATGTGCATCCTAGATTTTTGGCAAGCAGTGGGAAGATCACTTGTAAATGGTAGATTTTGCGTACAACAACAGCTTTCAGGCAAGTATTGGAATAGTGCCTTTCGAAGACATGTACGGGAGGAAGTGTAGTACGTCGTTATCTTGGTTGGAGGCAGGCGAATTGAAGTTGTATAAACGTCAAGCGGTGGAAGACGCCACTTCAATGATACGGACAATTCAGGAAAGGCTGAAGATTGCTCAGGATAGACAGTCAAAGTATTGCAATGCCAAACATAGAAACGTGGAGTTCAACGTTGGCGACATGGTATATCTAAGAATCAAGCCGTTCAAGGGTGTATCGCAGGTTCGACGCTTGAAAAAGCTGAGTCCGAGATACCTTGGACCATTTGAAATCCTGGAGCGTGTTGGAGAGGAGGCCTAAAGGTTGAAGATGTCGACGGAGTTGAGTGGGCTCCATGGCGTGTTCCACATATCGGTGTTGCATAAGGCAGTGCAAGAGCCTTCGCAGATCGTTGCGGACAATCAGGTACCGGTTGATTATGAGTTAACAACAAGGGTCAGGCAAGTACGAATTGAAGAGGTTGCATTCAAACGACTCCGCAACAAGGAGGTCCGAATGGTTAAAGTCCGTTGGGATAATTGCGGACGTGAGAAGCTTTCCTGGAAGCGAGAGCAAGCTATGTTGGAGGAATACCCCGAGTTATTCCACTCAGGTATCAGTTAGATTTTGTGTACCTTTGTTTAATTTCGGGACGAAATTCCTTAAGTGGGGGAGATTTGTAACGCCCCAACAATTGTGTGTGAGATGGTCGCGAAAAAAGGGTTTTGGTGCCTGTATAGGGCTACACGGCCTAGGACACGGGCGTGTCCAAGGCCGTGTCTGGCTGTTGATTTTTGGCCGTTTTCATCCCGAGAAGGACACGGCCAGGAACACGGCCGGATGACACTGGTGTGTGCCAACCCGTGTCCCTACCCGTGTGCAGTTGGGTCGTGTCCGTTGCCGTGGCGGTTATGCGTGACACGCCCATGAACACGGGCATGTCGAGGAACCCGACACGGGCGTGTCAGGTGAGACACGGGCGTGTCTTGGCCCGTGTGTCGTTTCTCAGTCGACGATCGTGCCTGGATCGAGGCACACGGCCTGGGACACGGCCGTGTGCCAAGCCGTGTGCGGCCCAGGTCTGGAGAATTTTGTGCAGATCTGAGCCGTTCGTTTTCTTTAATTAAGATCTGACGGCCCAGATGAGATACTGCTCTATTAAGGCCGGGAATAGGAGGTTAATTCCTCATTTTCTCTCCAAAGCTTTCTCCTTCCAAGGTGAGAGAGAAGAGGAAGAAGAAGGAGGTTTCCGGCTGCCGGCGGAGCACCGGAGCACCGTTTCGAAGTCTGAGAGCGGATCCGTGGAGGGAAGCTCGTTGCAAAGAGTTCTGTCTGCATAGTTTTTCCATGGCGCCAAAACGGACTACAAGGGTAACGATTCTCAACTTGAGCGTTTGAAGCTCTTTCTTTTGCATAGGGAACCCCGCTCCCGTGAGTGTGCGGCGAGTGCGTGGTGTTCCTTGGGGTTGATGTGAATAGTCCCCCTTGTGTTGCATATATAGTCCGGAATCGTAAGTACGGGCATAGGCATTGTGTGTCAAGCCTACCCGGATGTGTTTTGTCTGGATCGGTGATGTTGCATTTGTTATGCTTTGCCGGAGAAGACTCCGTGCTTTGGGTTTTTTCGGGTTTCTACGCGGCAGATTGCAGCAGGGATCCTTGGAGGTTAGCTTCAAGGCGCACCCGGAAAATTGAGCGGAAACGTGTTCTGCTAACTTGGCGGTCTGGGAACCGGCCTTGATCATAACTGGGTTATGAGATTGTTTTGAAAAAAATTGGGATCCGAGAGAAGCTTGGCCCGCGCGTAGGACTTAAATTGTATATGCGGCGTGAGCAACGGGCAAGTGGAATTGGACCTAGGCTATGTGGTACGGTGTGATAAATCCGAAGACGGGCACTGGCCGTAGGCATAGTCGGAGCCTTAGACGGTGGTCAGATAGGCTAAATGCTCAATTGGTTGCCATCTTTGGGATGGTGGTGAAGCCACGGTATTGACCGGATTCACTGTTAATGTGCCCTGAGTGCACGAGGTGTTTGGCCGTGTGAGCCTATTCCTGTGGCGAAATATAATTGCGCTATATTATTTTATTGGACTAATACTATGCAGGGAAAGAGCACCGCCGTCCCGAGTAAGGGGCGGGGTCGTTATAATTTGGTCGGCTTTTAGCTGACTGTTGCCTTGTTTGCCACCGTGCGGTGGTATGTGCTTGCAGGTGCTGCGGAGTCGAGCGCCAAATAGCGGGCTGGAGCCCATGTTGCTGTGCTGGCCCTAGAAGGCCGTAGATTAGTTATTTTTACTTTTATCATGTGTGGCCGGCCTGCGAGCCGATGTATGTAAGACATGTTATATTAAGTGAAATATTATAAGGCCATAAGTCCATGTACCCGTTTCAGTATATTTGGGGTTCCATTCCCTTTGTTGTAGCTGTGGACATTCATATTTGATGGACTTAAGTTTGGGTTCTTTCAACTTTAAAAACTTCCGCTAGAATGCTCTGTGTTGGACTTGTAGTCTTAATTGGATGGTTTGATTATTCATTTGGTAATCCTTTCGATTGTCTGTGGTATATGGCGTCGGGTTCCAGCTGTACCTTTTGTTATATGCTATGCGACAGATGGGGGTGTTACATGTCGTGCACACTTGATCCCATGATCGTGCGATTAGCAATGGCAGAACTTTAGAAAATGGAATAAATGCGCACGAGTAGTGGCGCACGACCAGAGGTCGTGTGCACTATGTCCAATGAACGTGCGAATGCCCCAGACAGAACTTGAAAAAATGGAGAATAGTGCGCACGATCAGTGGCTCACAACCAGTGGTCGTACGCTATAGATCTAATGATCGTGCACAGTATTCCTGTACCATTTGGGGTTCTATGAACTGACCGCGCATGACCAGCGGTCGTGCGCTAAGGAGTCCACTGACCGTGCGCATGTTAAAATGCATGATTAGTGGCCCTTAAGTAAAAAACATTCCCAAACAATCCCAGAACAAACACACGACCTTTGTACCTGCAGCAAAAATAGAAGAGCCACCGAAATGGGCATTCCACATTCTCTAGACACAGAAAAATACCAAGTAGGGCAAAAGTATAATAACTACAAAATCAGACTGAAAACGGGCCAAAATTGCACTTAACATGGAATGGACATAATAAAAAATATGAACAGTTATGCCTCTAACGTTTAGTACATCAATGAGAAAACTAGCCCAGATGAGTCCAAAAATATGTATATAACTTGGACTCATCAGTACCCGACTCCAAATCTATGACGAACTCCACACCTCTCTCAGATGGAAGACCAGGAAGATTATCATGAAATACATCTGATAACTCGCGGACACATCAATTTCCTCCACTCGCGGTAAACTACTATCGGTCGTTAACGTCAAAATCAAACAAGCAAAACATTCAGAAATCACAAGCTTCTGAGCACGTACCGCAAAAATATTTGGAGAAAGTTGGAGCGAGAAACCATAAACACTCCTGGATTGACCATTGTCCATCTTGAAGTCCAAGCGCTTGACCTTGCACTGAATTACCACATCATACATGGACAACCAATCCATGCCCAAAATAATATTGAAATCTTCCAATTCTATCACCTTCAAATCGGCAACCGCTAAAAAATCTCCTAGTAGAATCAGACAACTCTCAATGCCTTGGTCCGATACAATAGAATCACTAGAAGGAAACATGACACTAAATTCGTCGCCAACAAGATCAAGGGTCAAACTGTGATGCTCTATTAAGGCTCTAGCCACAAATGAGTGGGTAGCAACGGAATCGAACAGAACACGCACCCAACGGTTCTTTACCTTAAATTTTCCTATAAAAATCGCATACGCAACTAAGGAAACAATCGTCGAAACTATAGCAACAAACCAAAAGATGGAACTAGGCTAGGATATAACCTGATATCACTTGCGAATATGTCTGAGATTCATACAAAGACACAACGTTCAGCTTGCTCTTCCCCTTATCCAATAGCTATGGCGTCGGCAAGGCCTGAAGTGAAACTGATTGCAACGAGGGCTGAGCCTGCGGGCACTTTGACTTAAAATGTCCCTTCCGCCCACACTGGAAGCAGGTCATGTCCTTATGACAACAACTGGTAGTACCGTGCCCCATCCTCTTACATGCAGAACAAACCAAATCTTCTTTAGGAGTACCCTGAATTGTATGCACCAGCTCTTTCTTCTAGGCTTCTAATCTCTTGTAACACCTTTCAAATGGATGGCCTGACTGGCCACAGAAACTGCATATCTCTATGCATATTTTCCCTGAAACAGTGTCGAATTCTTGGGAACTCTTACCCTCACCGTTCTTCCTCTTATCCTTTCTTCTTTGTTGACCTCGATTCTTGGCATTCACAATCGCCTCAACCTTCATAGAAGCCTCCACAACTTCAGCATAGCTTTTAGATCCATAAGCACTAGCTAGCTGCTGGATGTCATTCCTAAGAACACCCAAAAATCGTTTAACTTAATTAGACTCTGTAGACAACATGCCCTGGGCAAAACGACTCAATTTGCGTAACTCCACCTCATACTCGGTAACAGTAAGCTGTTTTTGCTGCAAATGCAGAAAATAATTCATCAGGCGGTCTCTCTCGATTGATGGCAAAAAATTATTTAGCAGCAACTCCTTAAAGAATTCCCATTAGCCATCCATCCTTCAAATTTTTATTCTCTCTTATCCACCAACTCTTGGCAAGTCCCATGAGTTGATACGCAGCGACCATCACCCTCTGGTCTGCTGAAACTCCTGAGTAAGAAAATGTAACAACACACATTTTTCACCACCAAAAACGGTGTATCAGAGTAGGGGAAAAATGTGCGTCATGATGCCACGTCAGCATGGGATAACTGCAGACGCTAAGACAAAACACCTACTTAATCATGAAGAAATATTCTTAAGTTATTTAAAGTTAAGAATCGGTTTAAGTGGTAGTTAGCCGTAACCCTCGGCTTAGTGGCTGATCTAGTACACATGGAAAGTAGTTATGCGCTGCGGAAATTACTTCTTTTACGAAATTAGACACCCTACACGAGTTTAGATGTTCCTAGATGACACCTCAAAGTATGCAAGTTCTAAATTTATAATAGCAATAAAAGTGGATTTTTTTTATGGTCGTTAAATATAGTGTATTAATATTTTAAAGACGTTCAATGCATGAGGTAATAATAGTAGTTTTATACCTGAAAATACCTACCATACAATCCTAACATAAAACATCTCAGAGAGCATGTAATCAAATACATAGAAGGAAAACTAGCAGCTAGCAAGTATCCAAAATCAACAATCTTGTGGGCGTCAAAAACAAGCACGAACCCACGTAAAAAGAGGTATGTTTGTACTAGCAAAGAAGACAAAACAACAATCTACCTCGTTACGGCGAGGCACAAATCCACTGCCAAGACTGCTGCCCAGGAACTCCTACACCAGCACGGCTATCTGCTACAACTCTGAACCTAAGGTATTCCAAAGACAGAACAGCTCAGCAAGAAAGTACAAGTGAAGGCAGAAAGTAAGACAACAGTAAACGAGTCAAGGGGTACCAACCCAAGACTATGGAAAAATACTTACATAAAGTATAACAGTCAGGCACAAGGTATAAAGTGAAACAATTACGTGAAGTGTCACGTATAACCACATCACCCCAAATGCACAAGACTATGAGGGGAAAGAAAGTCAAGATGAAACCATCAGTAGATAAACAACCCCTATTAGCCACATATGGTCAACTCCACCAAAAAAACCAAAACGGGCAGGGTGGCCAACCCCGGAGATAATTTATCCGTCTAATTAAGGCGAAGACTGGATACTCCACCATTCACCGCAAATGCACCAAACACCCGGTAGAGCCCCACAAAGTACTAATAGTGAGAACAAACATTGCGGCGATGGTTTCGTGCACAAATAACACCCGCAACAAAGGAAAACCTAGAAAGAAAAATCTCATAACGACCCGGTTTTAGAGATCAGAGGACTACCACAACCCTTCCTGGTCTGGAGCCATGTCTCGCCCCATGGCATCGCTACGTTGGAAACCACGATATAAGTCTCAAGAGAACAACGGCACATCGGATTCGACTAGACAATTCTAGATTTTACATGGTTGATCAACCTTTAGGAAGAATTTACAATCCTATACGAACTCAAACATGTCCCACTAAACATTGAGGAATAGTTAAAAGAGTAGGATCCCACCACACGTGATAGTAACAAGATTCGGTAACAAAATCAAGAACATGGTGATTATAAACAAACTAGACAAGAGATCTAAACCGCACTAAAATTCAGCAAGTTAATTAATAATCATGACAACACAAGTTAGAAATTTCTATAAAACGGTGTAAAGAAAGGAAGAGAAGGAGGAAAACATCACTTACATTTGTTTTACCGGGAAAAATTCTCCAAATCACTCCTTGTTGCATATCGAGGCTAAAGATTACGAGGGAAGTCTATATCTATCAAGAAATAGCCGAAATAGAGGTTACGTCAAAAAACCCTAGCAAGAAAATCTGAAGGAATGAGGGAGATTTTACCATGATGGCGCATCTCTCATAGAGAGCTTTACAGATCTATATTCGGTTGAAGATTTCGAGCACCGAAGCACCGTCGACGGCCACTGGAAGGTTCACGAAAAAACTCTCTCTCTCACGCTGCTCTGGTTCGGGAGATGAATAGGAAAGTTCGGTCAAAATGATGCAGAAAATAAGAAGTAGGTATATATATACCTAGGGTAAAATTAGGATAACCACACTTAAGAAAAGAATTGGGGTCGGCTGAACTGGGCATCTCGAGAAGAAGTATAGCTTTGTCGAGTATAAGAACATACCACTCGAGTAGAAGAAACATTACTCGGGAAATAAGGAAGAGATTTATCGAGAGCAAGAAGATTACTCGAGAGCAAGGAAGGAGATCACTTGAGAACCAGGAAGGGGATTACTCGAGAACAAGAAGACTACTAGAGAACGGGAAATCATGTTCTCGAGTTCACAGGGCGGATCTCGAGTACTAAAGAAACATTTCTCGAGTACAACAACAGACTTCTCGAGAACTAGACGGGAAATTCTCGAGTACAGCAAAACTTTTGGAGAACTAGAAGGGTAGTTCTTGGGAACAAAGATCATTTCTCGAGAACAGGAAGAACTTCTCGGTAACTTACATTATTTCTCGAGAACAAGGGAAACACCACTCGAGAACAGCGAACACAGTTCTCGAGTACAGAGCAAAAATTTCTCGAGAAGAAGGGAAATTCTCGAGTACAAGCGATTACCTCTCAAGAACAGATGCATTTCTCGAGAGCTAGAGGAGGAAGAAAATATCCCGATCGTCGAACGCAAAACTCGTTCGACGAAATCAGTTCGAAGATTGTCCAATGCATAAACCCGTTCGACAAAATCAGTTCAAAAATCGTCGAACGCAAAGGATACACCCGCTCGACGAAGTCAGTACATAATTCGTCGAACGCAAAGCCAGATCGATGAATTCTGCTCGAGGTTCGTCGGGCCCAGAACCCAAAACTGCTCGATGTTCGTCGAGCTCTGCTCAATTTTCATCCAGCTCTGCTCGATATTCGTCGAGCTCAGCTCGACGATCATCGAGCCCCATACCACGCCCATAAATTCAAGGGAAAATAACTGAGTTTGACGAAAACCCACCCCTTTAGGAGAGTTTCCCAAGAATCAAAACAAGTTTAAGGCTTTGACAAAAAAATTATCATAATCAAATGGTTGACATAGAATTATCATAATCAAATAGTTAAACAAGGAAGTTGAGTTCAAAACAGAGGCCCAAACGCACGATGAATTAACGAATTCAACAACGACGACAACCTTATAATCCGACGTACCATTACTTGAGACATGACATCAAATGCTCTCACAAGCAAAATGATCACCACAAGGGTCCAAACACGCGTCAAGACTCCAAAAATCTCGGAATAGAACAGAACTGGACAAGCCCAAGGCCTCAAAACCTCATCCTTAATGTAAAAGAAAACAATCCAACCGATCAGAATTCCAAAATATGGGTAAACAAGCTCAACGGACACAAAAACGCACAAATGTTGCAGCGCCGTCAACAAAACAAGAAAGGGTAATGCCCTGATGTCAAAATTATGATGTCGACAAACCAAATAATGACATTAGAAAATCGGGGGCGTTACATTCACACCCCCTAAAAAGAAGTTTTGTACTGAAACTTAACACAACATTAAAACCAAACCCAAACCAAAACCCATTTATTACCAAAAACCTGAAGACATACCTAGACTAAGGGAAGAGATGCAAATGAGATTCTCTTATCGCCGACTCCAATTCCCACATCGCGCTCTCGACGTCTTGATTTCGCCAGAGAACTTTAACCATGGGGATGGTCTTTCTCAGCAACACTCGATCTTGCAAATCTAGAATACGAGCTGGTTCTTCCACGTATGTAATGTTGGGTTGAATCTGGGACACAGAGTCAAGAACTTGACGATCACTAAGGATACACTTCCATAACTGGCTCACATGGAACACATCATGGACACCAGGGAAGGTAGCAAGAAACTCCAACTTATAAGCTGACACTCCAATGCGCTCAAGAATTTGAAAAGGTCCCAAATACCGGGGGTCTAACTTGTGGTTCTTTGCAAACCTTTTAACACCTGACATCGGAGAAACTTTCAGAAAAACCAAGTACCCAACGACGAACTCCAGATCAACCCTTCATTGATTAACATATTTCTCATATCGCTCTTATGCCGCACGGAGCTTTTCTCGAATATGAGTCACGACACAATTCATCTCATCAAGGGCTTCCGGACCTAGCAATGGTCATTCACCAACTTCAACCCAAAACAAATGAGTACTACAATGCCTCCCATATAGGTCCTCAAAAGGGGTCATCTGCAGACTCTCTTGGAAACTATTATTATACGCAAACTCCATGAGTCTGAGGCATTCATCCCAAACACCACCGTGATCCAAAATATAACACTTGATCATGTCTTCTAAGATTCGATTAACGGTTTCAGTCTGACCATTCTTCTGCGGATGATAGGCGGTGGAATACATCAAGTCGGTACCCAACCCCTCCCATAAACTCTTCCAAAAATGAGACATAAATCTAGAGTCCCGATCTGATACGATACTGATAGGCACTCCATGTAATCTGATAACCTCATCAAGGTACAATTCAGCTATCTTCTTCATAGAATACCCAATCATAAAAGGTACAAAGTGAGCACTTTTAGTCAATCTATCAACTATCACCAATACAGAGTCGTGCCCATGGGGAGATCTCGGTAAGCCATTGATGAAATCAATCGAAATACTCTCCCACTTCCAACTTGGAATATCAAGCGGTGTCAATTTACCATCAGGCCTCCTATAGTCAGCCTTAATACGCTGGCACGTATATCATTCTGCCACAAACTTTGCTATATCATTCTTCATCCCCGACCACCAAACTATCTGCTTTAGATCTTTATACATTTTAGTGGAACCAGGATGGTAGGCAATAATGGAACCATGGGATTCAGTACAGATTTTAGCCCGAATATCACCAAAAGCGGGAATGCAAAATCAACCCCGATACTTTAAGGTATCCAACTTATCCAAGGAGAAATCAGGTATCTCTCCCTTCTCTATTCTATTCCGGAGATGCAACAAATCCGGATCATCCTTCTAGTGTGCTCTAGTTAGGGAAATCCAAGAGGGTTCTTCTGCTTCCAAACTAGCAGGCACAACACTATTCCAAACTTCAATGTCCATCAACAAGAATCCTTCTACCAACGACTGCACAGACAAATTTAAAATTTTGCTGGTCTTTCTACTCAAAGCATCGGCAACAACGTTAGCCTTTCCTGGGAGATAAATGATTTCCACATCATAATCAGCCGCATATTCTAACCACCGATGCTGGCACATATTTAATTCTTTCGGAGTGAAGACGTACTTCAAACTCTTATAGTCTGTATTGATCTTGCACAGCGCGCCATACAATAAATGTCTCCAAAGTTTCAGCGCATAAATTACTGCAGCAGATTCCAAGTCATGCGTAGGATAGTTTCTTTCATGAATCTTCAATTGTCTTGATTCATACGCGATCACCTTCCTGACTTGCATCAAAACACAGCCAAGTCCAATATGTGATGCATCCACATACACAGTGTACACAACCCATTCGGTAGGCAGTGCTAAGACTAGAGCAGTACACAATCTCTTCTTCAACTCTTTGAAAGCTTCTTCACACTTATCACTCCAAATGAATGTAGTATTCTTCTGGGTAAGTCTAGTTAAAGGAGTAGACAACACTGAAAATCCTTCCAAAAATCTTCTATAATAGTTAGCCAAGGCTAGGAAGCTCCAAATCTCCTTAGGTGTAGAATGTCTCTCCCATTCCATCACAGCAGAAATCTTGGTCCAGTCTACGAAAATACCATCCTTTTTTACAACATGCCACAGAAACGGCACCTGAGATAGCAAGAACTCACACTTGCTCAGGTTCGCATAAAGCTTATGCTCCCTCAGGATCGACAAAACCACTCGCAAATGTTGAGTATGCTCCTCAACACTTTGAGAATACACTAGGACGTCATCTATGAACACAATCACAAAATGATCCAAGAAATCCTGAACACTCTATTCATTAAATCCATGAACGCAGAGGGTGCATTATTCAACCCAAAGGACATCACCAAAAACTCAAAATGTCCATGCTGCGATCGGAAAGCGGTCCGTGGAATTTCTGCCTCACGAATTCTCAACTAGTGGTAGCCTGAACGAAGATCAATCTTTCAAAATACCCAGCTACCATGTAACTGATCAAACATATCATCAATCCTCAGCATGGGATATCTATTCTTAACGGTCACCTTATTCAATTCTCTGTAATCGATGTAAAATTTCATCGATCCATCCTTCTTCTTAACAAACAATACTGGAGCACCCCACAAAGATGAACTTGGTCTAATAAATCCACAATGCAGCAATTCATCAAGCTGAGTACGCAACTCATCCAACTCACATGGAGCCATGTGGTACGGTGCTTTGGCAATAGGACAAGTACCTGGCTCGAGGTCTATCACAAACTCTATCTCCCTCACCAGAGGAAGTCCTGGAATACAATCAGGAAAAACATCTGGGAACTCTCGCATCACAGAGACATCCTCAAGATGTGGTGTAACAAAAGCAGTTCCTAAAGCAGAATTAGAAACCAAAAATGCCTCACGAACAGACTCTAAATCACGACAAGCACGTACCACAAAAATGATAGGAGAAACCGTGTCCTGAAAACCATAGACACTCATAGGTTGGCCATTGCCCATCCTGAAATCCAGTCGCTTTGCCTTGCACTGGATGACCACATCATACTTGGACAGCGAGTCCATGCCTAAGATCACATCAAAGTCCGCCAGATCCAACGCCATCAGATCCGCAAAGGCTGGGAAATGGCCTAGATAAATAGGGTATCTCAGAACTCCTTGATTAGATATTACTGATTCATTGGAGGGAAGCTTGACGTTGAAGGAATCTCCTAACTGACACACGTTCAAACAATGTTTATCTACGAACCTCCGAGCCACAAAGGAATGGGTGGCACCCGAATCAAAAAGAATGCGCGCCCACCTATTCTGCGCCCTAAACTCCCCTAAAACTGTATCATACATAACTAAACGAATGAAAACTAGGGCAACTAAAGAGAATAAAATTAAATAAGGGTCTAACCTGAAATCACTTGAGTAGAGGTCTGAGCTTCCTCTCTGGTCAGAACATTTAGCTTCCCTTTCCCTTTGTTCAGGTTTGGCGGCGGCGGTAGAGCCCGAAGCGGGGCAGGCTACAGTAGAGTCTAATCCTGGGGGCAAGAAGACTTCAGGTGCCCCTTTTGCCCGCACTGGAAGCAAGTTTTATCCTTCGACCAGCAACGACCTAAGTCATGACCCTTCTTTGCACAGATCGGGCACACCAGATCACCCTTCGGTGCACCTTGGATGGCGAGCACTTGCTGCTACTTCAGGGTGATAGTCCTCTTGAAGCTACAGAAGCTACAAACTTCGTTACTTTTCTTCTTCGAAGAAGGGCCAGATGCCCTAGAGCTTCCATCCTCATCACCTTTCCTCTTCTCTTTCCTTGCCGCAACAGATTCTTGGCATTTTTGATTGCCTCAACCTTCAGAGCGGCTTCCACTGCCTCAGAATAACTTTCAGCTCTATAAGCGCATGCCAATTGTTGGACATCTCTTCTTAATCCTCCGAGAAAATGCTTCACTCTCCCTACCTCCGAGGCGACCAAATTAGGAGCAAATCTGCTCAACTTACTAAACTCAATCTCATAATCGCACACCGTGAGCTGTCTCTGCTTCAAATACAGGAAATTGTTAATGAAACAGTACTGCTCGACTGAGGGTAAGAACTTCTTATACAGCATCTTCTTGAAGGACTCCCATGAGCATCCATCCTTCAAACCTTCCTTTTCTCGAATCCACCAAGTCTTTGTCAGGCCTTTCAGCTGGTAGGCCGCAATAATTACCTTTTGGGCTTCAACAATCCCCGAATATGTTAACATCACATCCATAGTGATGATCCAGTCATCCAAAACCATAAAGTCAACACTCTCGTCATAAGTGGGAGGTCTCAATTGCTGGAAATGCGATATAAGGTTCATCTTCGGTGGTAGCATCACTGGGGGTACCAAAGTAGTAGGAATAGCAGGTACAGCTTGAACTGCGGTAGAATCTTGCGCTAGAGGTTACTGTGCGGGAGCGGCAGACAACAAGGTCTGAATCTGCGACTGCATCGCAACTAACTGCCTCGATAGAGCCTCGTTACTCTAACGCAAACTCTCCATCAATGCTTCACTCTGCGCACCTGATGACTCACCCTCTGACTGGGGAGCTGACCTCGTTGCATGACCCTTTGGCAGCATTTCTAAAAAAATTAATGAATGACTCATCAAAATTTCTTGATTACAACTAAGCCACGCAACAAGTTCAGACCACACTTAAGATAATTTATTACGCTGCAACTTGCTCTGGGATTTTATAATGATGCTATGTCCTACTTAGGATGATATCATCTCATACTATTTACTATTGTGCCTATGATATGAATGCATGAATTCTTTGTTCTTGTTTAAAATCATGTGTGTACGGTTGTGATCATGTAAACCTTAACTTAGCACGCATGCATATGCGATGATATGTTATGTATGCAGTGCTATGCATTCTAAAAAGTCCTTAATGCATGCATGAGAGACGTACTGTAACATCCCATTTCCAACTAGACCCCTAAGAGTGGTTTTGGCCATGACTAGGTCATGACAAAACCCTGGGAAGCCAGAAATGGGCCAAGAGATAGGAGGCCAAGGTAGGGATCACCATGGTCTGCAGATAGTAGAATTCTGAACAATAGTTTAGGATGACAATGGGGCTTCACCATGACCCCAAGACCCTATCACAACACTCCCAAACATTTTGGGAGACCCATTAGAGCCAAAAGGACCCATTAGGGCCAACCCAAGAGGCCCAGTTGACCAAGGTCAACCCTAGCCCTAAATAGGTCAACCTAGCCCACTTAGGGCCAATAGACCCACTCCTAGTCTAGAGGACCCCACCTATGCCCTCCTAACCCTAAAGTGAGGACAATGGGTCACTAAGGACACATTGGGGTCAGCCCTAGAGGCCAGGTTGACCCAGGTCAACTCAAGCCCTAATCTGGTCAAAGTACCCCTACTAAGGGTATGTGACCTCCAAAGTGCAGGGCAACCCCATATAACCCTACCTAGACCCTAAGGGAAGTCAATGGGTCACCAAGGATCCATAGGGGTGGACCCTAATGGTCATGTTGACCCAAGTCAACTTTAGCTCTAAATGGTCAAAGTGACCTTACCAAGGGACAAGTGACCTTTAAGGTGCCAAGTCAACCCTACCCAGCCCTACATAGACCTTAGGGGAGGCCAATGAACCACCCAGGACCCAATGGGGTCAACCTAGATGGTCAAATTGGCCAAGTCAACCCTCATTGAGGGTCAAGTCAACTTAGCCCAAAAAGGGCTAACCCAAGCTCAAGCCACTTCTCCCTTAGGCTAAGCCCATTCCCATGATCATCATAATCCAGTGGGCTGCCTTTAGCTTGTGGGGTTGACTAGTCAACCAGAGGTGACTAGGAGAGAGAAAAAGCTCCTCTCCATGATAATGGAGGAGAGAGAAATGAGGAAGGAGAAGGGGGAAGTAAGAGGCCGGCCAAGGGAGACTAACAGCCACCCTTTATGGCTGCAATCAACTCCTCTAGGAGAGAGGAGTTGATTCCAGCCGTTTCCCGGCCACCAAGGGGTGGGTTCAGCCCCCCTCCACACAACCCGAGCCACTCCATTAATGGAGATAATGGCCATTGAAGAACCAGCCTCTCCCCTCCCCCAATTGCCTTTTAAACACCATCAGGGAGCCGAGGGGATCATTTTGGAGCACTTACCTGGAGGAGACGAGCCCTTCCACCGTGCAGTTGCAGAAGCCGAGCGCCGCCGCCGTCGCCAATGGCATCCCGCCGCTCCTCTCGCATCCAGGCCGCCAGGAAGGTCCTCCTCCTCTCCTTAACTCGCGGGTAGATCCTAGGAATCCTTAGGCTAGAGTTTCGGGCTCAATTGAGCCCGATCGAATCCAGGATTTCTCCTGGTTTCGGCAAGGAAAAGCCTTGCTCAATCCGCCGGAAAACACCTCTCCGGCGGCGGAGCCGCCGCCTGACGACAGCCACCACCTCAACGGAGGTGTTGGTGGCGGTGGCCGGCCGGGGAAGGGGCTGGATCGCCGGCGGCAGAGCTTGGAAATCGCTCCAGGCAGAACCAATCCCAGCCGTTGGCTCAGTGGGGACGATGACCAGATGCCGTCGATCTGCGCCAAGATTCGTGCGGCATCAGATCAGATACTATAGGGTTAAATAAAATTTATTTCATTTTTGTCACACTGGATGTATTTAATGTAATTAATGTTTAAAAATACCTAGGGACCCTGGATGGAAATTTGCCCAACATGAACATTGTAGCTTAGGGTGTCTAGTTTGCAGCAAAAATTGTTGGGACCCTTTTGGGTCACTGGTTAGACCAGGGCACCCATTTTGGTGGGACATGTCCTTAGGGCTAGGCAGTCACTAAAATGAGTGCCCACTCTTCACCCCAAGCCCAAATGGGCTGAAATTTTGGCAGAGGGTCTATCCTAGGCATACCTAGGGCCTGCCCAAAAATGGGAATTTTTGGAGAAAATATTTCTATAGTTTTGGTAAAAATTTAATAATCATTAGATAAATTAAATAGGTGCCCTAAACACACCCAAACCCTCCCAAATTTTGGTGAGTGGTCCCTGGGCTCCAGTTAGGTACCTGTATAAAATTTCAGTTGGTTTGGGTGAGTGTTGAATAGGTTTTGACCCAACCCTAGTTCTACCCTATGAAGGGCATTTTGGTCAAAAGTGGCACTTTTGGTTTTAAGTGACCAAATCACCTCAACAGAGGCTGAAACTTTGGCCACTGATATGATTTAACTTTTTACACTCACTCATGAAGTTTGGAGTGGATTGGGCTAGGGTAGCCCTAGAAGTGTAGGGTAGGCCCTTTAGGGTAATTCTCTAGGGTTTGAAGAAATTGGGGTCAAAAGACCTTGGATGGGCTTGAAACTTGGGAATGATGACCATAGGGTCACTATGGTCCTATGGTTAAAATTTTAGGGCATTTGGAAGATTAAAGACCCCTTAAATCCATAACCCTAGTTTAGGGCACTAGCTTTGAAACCATAAGAACTAATACCAAAACTATCTGAAAAGGGCTGAGATTTTGAATGGGTAGTTGCTTAGGGCATACATGTCTCTGGAAATTTTATAATAAATTTTGGATGAATATTTTTGGTACTTTATTCACAGAGTTATATTTTATAATTTCCACTTAAGAGTTTTTGCAGAGCACTATACTTGCTTAAACTTGATAAAACTTAGCCAAGGGGCTTATAATCATGTTACCCATCTCTGTAAATTTTTATGGAATTTTTGAAGAATGATATTTAGTTGTTGCTTCTTTAATTATTTAATTCCATGGAACCTTGGAAAATTTAATAATGACTTTTAGATTGTCTGAAAAATTCTAATTTCTTCATCATGATGTTTTTAGTTCCCTATGAAGCCCTAGTAATTTTTACATAATTATTGGAGACATATATGTGGCACTTCCTTCATTATTTTTGATTTTTGGAATTATTTTAATAAATCCTTTAGAGGTCAAGAATTATCTGGAAAATTATGAAAATTAGCATCCAATGATATTTCTCTGTTATTTAGTGAATACAAATTTTAGGAGGCCATTACCTGAGAAAATCTTATGGTTCATGTTCAAATTGACTATGGCCTAGTTTTTGAGGAAAATTCAATAAATAGTAGATTAATTGGGAAAAATATGATTTTCTGAATTTAGTCTATATTTATCATAATAGACCTCTGCTAATTATCATGAGGGTACTGGATGAGTATTTCATGTACTTCCCCTTTTACGGGTCACGTAGCTTAAGTGGTCTGCATATAGCAAAACTGCAGGATTTCATTTGGATTGAATTAGGGCACGTATGATGGGTCTTGATGGTTTGCTGTAAGGACAAGTGGAAAGGGCTGCATCTTTGGAAGATGAGTGAGTAGGGTGTGGATTTGTCTAGGGTTTAAAGGCGTTCGGGCCCGACGAAAGATCGTCCTACCCAAGGAGAGTTGGAGTCAAATCACCCTAGGATTAGCGTATCGAAACATGAGAAAATAATGGGTAAGGGGATCAACCAATAATAAAATAAGTACCTTGCGAAAGGGAACGCTGGGCGTAATCCCAACACAGTTCCTAGTGCCCCTTGAGAGCCCTTCACAGGGAATACCGGGGGCAGTCCTGGGTTAACGTAAACTGTTTAACAAGCTGAAAAGAGTAACTTAGTAATTAGGGTTGCACATTTCACAGGCACTGTTAGCACCAAAAGTCAGCTGGGAGCTTCGGCTCGGATGGTTAAAAGACGGACTCTTGGTCCGGGGAGCTTCGGCTCGGGTTTTGTTTACGCTAAATCTGCATGTGCATAAAAGGAAAATAAATTAAGGTGGTGGGTTTTCGGTATTGGAGGGTCGATGCACCGACGCCAATACGTTGACTCGGCAAGTGTGGTTAGCACTTCGCCAACAGAAGTCCGGTGCGCCAGCCGGCAAGAGTACGCAGGAGTCCGCTTCGTGCACCAAGCGTTGAGGCGTACGATAGGTCTGACCGGTAGTGCCTTACTGGTTTAGAGGTGGGCGAGGCCCAACCCACCGCTTCCGTCTGCCACTACGGAGGTATCCTGGGAGGTTACGGCTCCAGAAAGGGGGAACTAAAGGTCTGTGTGCACAGAGTCGGGTGTGTGCGTTGCACTTGCATGTCCATCATACCCACTTGCATGTCATAGCATAATCGATTCATTTAACCCCTGACACCTGATGTATAAGTGGAATGGGACGCTTATACATTAGGACCTGCAAAACGACCCCTTAGTCTATAAGCTTGTGTGGGCAAGTTTATAAATTAAGGTTAATTTTGATATATTTAGTTACTGCTGTTTGACCACCGACACCCCATCGTATAAATCGGTATGGGACTTTTTATACGATGGGAGCCTTGCAAAAGACCCCTTGGCTTATGTGTTTTTCCACATAAGTGAAGGTTACATTTCAGCTTACATTTTATTGTCTTTATATGCTATAGAACTTGCTAGAATAGGACCGCTGCCATCTGCTTTGATATTCTCCACCTTCAAGTCCTCCCCTTTCTTCCTCTCCGCTCGGTGCCTAGGAGCCGTGGGGGAAGGGGTGGGGGATGATAGGACTTAGTCTTTTAGACTAACGGTTTTCGAACCGCATCATTTAGGGGATCGTGGAGACCAGCATGGAGGAGCAGCCCCAGAGACCGGTGCGCTTGGAGATGGGGCAGTCTAGCTCCGGAGTTCATACAGCCGGGACTGTGAGTCTCGACCCTGAGTAGTTTTTCAGCTTTTGCTTCCGCATGAGTGACTTTGTAGTGAGGATATGTTGTACCGGGCATAAGCCCGTATTTTTGCTACTCTGATGTTATCTTCTGTGGACACTCCCTTCGTGGAGTTATATTTATATATGTCATGTGATTCTCTGTGGACAGACAGTTTTCATTTTACTTCATTACGCTACTTTTATGTGATCGAATTGGCCGGCAGAATCGGCGCTTTGTGGTGATGACCCTTCAGGGCATGAAGGAGTCACCGCAAAACGGCGGTTCTGGGCCTAAGACCCCGGTGACGAAAAAGAAAAAAAAAAGGGGGGTCTTACAAGTGGTATCAGAGGAAACCTCGATCGAAAAGTAGCCGTCCACAACCCTGGGTCACCCCCGCGCGGGTTTAGTTTGGGGACAAACTAAGCAGCGGAAGCGGTGGTGTGCCCATATGGGGGGAATCACATATAAATTGTCCACTATCATTAGGCATTGAGTCGATTACCTACTGATGTAGTTCATTTTGCAGCCCTCAGCTCAGCCCACCCCACAAGGTGGAGCTCAGCAGATTCCAGACATTGCACCACCTCCCATGGTCCCCACACCTTTCCTCCAGTCAGACATGGGGCAGACCCTTACAGCCATCCTTGAGGCCTTCCGGGCTCAGCAAGCCCCAGCCCAGCAGCCAAACCCAGGGGCCAACTGGATGAGCACCTTCCGAGGACTCTCTCCCCCATCTTACTTGGGGACGGAGTCGGCAGTACGGACAGAGGAGTGGCTGGATGTGATGTACGAGATGTTGACGGGGATACGATGCCCCTGGGAGGAGAGGGTGGCCCTAGTGGTATCTTGCTTGGAGTCACATGCCAAGCGGTGGTGGAAGACGCTGTTGGACACGACTTTTGCGGATAGAGAGATTGCAGAAATCACATGGGAAGAATTCAGGGCCACGCTGCTGGAGCACTTTGTTCCTCAGTCGGCCAGGGACGAGTTGGAGGAGCGTTTCTTGCAGCTGAGGCAGGGCACCAGGACAGTGGTGGAGTACCACCGAGAGTTCGATCATTTGGCCCGATATGCGGGCTCTTATCAGCTGGATGAAGCGGGGTACGTCAAGAGGTTTTATAAGGGCCTAAAAGAGGAGTTGAGAGAGGCTTTGCTTTTTGTCTCTGACGGGCCCATCTCCCGGATTTTAGAGATGGCGAAGAGGATTGAGGCCGACTGGCACACCACTCGGGGCCGGAAACGGCAAACGGAGGACCAGGGCCGGAGGGCCCGAAATGATCAGCGGCGAGGCATCGTACCAGATGGAAGAAGGGCAGAGGAGCAGCCTCGTCAGGAGTTGAGGCAGGAGCCGAGAGAGCAGGTGGTCTTGGCCCCTCAACCTCTCCGGATCCAGGAGATGCAGAGACCCCGGGGTATGGCGTATCCCCCGCCGGAGTGCTTCCACTGTCACCAGGTGGGACACCTCCGGAGAGATTGCCCTATGAGGGGGGCACCACCTCCAGCACCACGGGGTGGCCCACCGGCCCAGCATTTCGGAGGCCGAGGACGCGGCCGAGGACGTGGTTACCAGGGAGGCGACCGCAGGCAGAATGGGGAGCAGATTTACGCTCTGGACTTAGCACAGCCCCGGAACCCGGACAGGGTTATTGCAGGTATGAGAGTAATCTTAATGTTAGAATTATTCTTTGCTCGTATTAAGCATTGATAGAACTACTATACAACCTAGGTTAGAAAACCTTACGCTAGAATTTCTTTCAAACTGATTTAGGAATGGTGATGGTGTGCGGCAAGCCTGCCCACACCCTGTTCGACACGGGGGCATCACATAACTTTGTATCGGAGGATTTCGTCAAGGACCTGGATCAGATTCGTTGCTATACAGGACTACCCAGGAGGGTGCGCCTCCCCAATGGGATGGAGATTCAGTCCACAGAAAAGTGCCTCCTGGAGGTTACCATAGAGGGGTTGACACTCGAGGCCCCGGCGACGATCTTGAGGATGCCGGACTTCGATCTCGTCTTGGGCATGACATGGCTTGTCTGGAACCATGCCCAGATTGATTGCCCGGCAGGGAGGGTCGTGCTCAGCCACGACGATACTTATGCAACGTTCGAAGGTACTACACCGGTCTCCCGTCGCTTGCTTTCATCTATTCAGGCCATTAAGGCCCATATGCAAGGGGACGAGGTATACCAAGTATTGTTCGAGATGACGGAGGAGAAGGACTTGATCGCAGACATTCCGGTGGTTCGTGACTACGCCGATATTTTTCCGGATAAGCTGCCGGGACTACCTCCGCATAGGGAGAAGGACTTCCAGATTCAGCTGGTACCAGGGGCTAAGCCGGTATCCAAGGCCCCTTATCGGATGGCCCCGAAGGAGTTGGCGGAGTTTCGGACACAGTTGCAGGAGCTGGTGGAAGCAGGATTTGTTAGGCCGAGTTCCTCATCATGGGGAGCTCCTGTCCTATTCGTAAAGAAGAAGGACGACACCTTACGCCTGTGCATCGACTATCGAGCACTAAATAGGCTGACCGTCCGAAATACCTATCCGCTCCCCAGGATAGACGAGTTGTTCGATCAGCTGGAGGGAGCCCATTACTTTTCGAAGCTGGACTTGAGATCAGGCTATTACCAGCTGCGGATCCAGGAGGAGGATATCCCGAAAACGGCCTTTAGTAGCCGGTATGGATTGTATGAGTTCATCGTGATGCCCTTCGGGCTCACGAATGCTCCGTCAGCATTTATGAGCCTCATGAACCGGGTCTTCGAGGCTTACTTGGATGTGTTTGTCATAGTGTTCATAGACGACATCCTTATCTATTCTAAGACGGAGGAGGAGCATACACGACATCTAGCATTGACCCTGGAGAGACTGCGGGAGCATCACCTTTATGCGAAATTCAGTAAGTGTCAGTTCTGGCTGAAGGAAGTGGCGTTCTTAGGTCACATTATCAGCGGAGCCGGGCTGGCAGTGGACCCGGCAAAGATTCGAGCTATTTCAGAGTGGCCGCAGCTGAAAACAGCCACTGACGTACGGAGTTTTCTAGGACTTGCCGGTTATTACCGGAAGTTCGTAGAGGGATTCTCTCGAATCGCCCTCCCGCTCACATCCTTGACAAAGAAGGAGGCACCGTTCGTGTGGACCCCGCAGTGCCAGACAGCTTTCCAGGAGCTGAAGGATCGGCTGACCTCGGCTCCCATTCTTACTCTTCCCTCGGGGAGGGAGGGATTCCAGGTCTACACCGACGCATCATATCAGGGGATGGGAGCGGTACTGATGCAGAACGGACACGTCATAGCTTATGCCTCCCGCCAGCTGAAGACCCATGAGAAGAACTACCCAGTACATGACCTTGAGATGGGGGCAGTTGTATTCGCACTGAAGATATGGCGGCACTACCTTTATGGAGTCCACTGTGACATATATTCCGACCATAAGAACCTTAAGTACGTGGACACGCAGAAGGAACTGAACATCAGGCAAAGGCGGTGGGTGGAGTTTCTATCTGACTATCAGTATGAGATGCACTATCACCCGGGGAAGGCAAACGTGGTGGCAGATGCACTGAGTCGGAGAGCCGCCACAACAGGAGCAGAGCCTCAGTTGATGTCTATGGAGCTGCTGCAGAGACTAGAGGACATGCACATTACTCTGGTATCGTCTGATGATCCTGAGCTCTATGAGGAGTACTTGGCCGCGATAGGCGTTACCGATGACATCAGAGACCGGGTCAGAGAGGGACAGAGGCAGGATGCCAAGTTGGAACCCATCTTCCAAGCTCTGAAGGCGGGCACTGCAGGAGATTACACACTGAGGGACGATCTGGTGTGCTTCAGAGGACGGGTGTATATACCGGAGGGAGGCCAGATCCGGGAGGATATTAGGATGGAGGCGCACTGCAG
The DNA here is from genome assembly GCA_039583875.1 of Platanthera guangdongensis. Lineage (NCBI taxonomy): Eukaryota > Viridiplantae > Streptophyta > Magnoliopsida > Asparagales > Orchidaceae > Platanthera > Platanthera guangdongensis. The sequence goes on from CM077156.1 coordinate 87,478,569, forward strand.
CCGGTATTCTGTACACCCGGGGATCACAAAGATGACGGCTGATTTGAAGAGGACGATGTACTGGCCGGGCATGAAGAAGGATGTCTCACACTTCGTGACCCATTGTGAGGCATGTCAGCTAGTGAAGGCGGAGTGCAGGAACCCCGCAGGATTATTGCAGCCACTCCCGGTGCCGGAGTGGAAGTTTGATGACATAGCCATGGACTTCATACATGGGCTTCCCCGGTCTCGGACAGGGAATGACTCGATCTGGGTAATCGTCGATCGGTTGACCAAGGTGGCTCGATTTATACCGATCAGGAAGGATGATTCAGTAGGAGTACTGGTGCGGAAGTTTGTGGAGCAGTTCATTTGTTATCATGGAGTGCCCAGGACGATAGTGTCGGATCGGGATGGCAGGTTCACCTCCAGGGAGTGGAGGTCCGTGCAAGCTTACTTAGGCACGCGATTGACTTTCAGCACTGCATTCCACCCCCAGACAGACGGGCAGACAGAACGCACCAACCGGACGCTGGAGGACCTTTTGAGGCTATGCATCTTAGATCGCGGGGAACCGTGGGAGAAACTCTTACCCCTTGTCGAGTTCTCCTATAACAACAGCCACCAGTCCAGCATCAGGATGGAGCCTTACGAAGCCTTGTACGGGAGGAGATGCCGGACCCCGCTCTCATGGGTGCAGAACGAAGATCCGAAGGTATTGGGGTCAGAGTTCGTTGAAGACACCGAGGCACAAGTGAGGCTGATCAGAGACAGGATGCTCGAGGCGCAGAGTAGACAGGCCAAGTACTATGACGCCCGACATCGGCAGGTGGAGTTCCAGGTGGGGGACCGGGTGTTTCTGAAAATCCGGCCCATGCATGGAGTTTCACGGGTGCGTGGTCGGAGGAAGAAGCTCAGCCCTAGGTACATGGGCCCTTACAGGATCCTGGAGCGGATCGGACCCCTAGCCTACCGGCTGGAGTTACCACCAGAGCTAGAAGCGCTGCACGACGTCTTCCACATTTCTTCTTTGAGGAGGGCTCTACTACGCCCGGAGCAGCAGATTCTGACCACCGAAGGGCCGGTAGCTTCAGACCGGTCTGTTCATTTGGAGCCTGTGAGGATCGACGACCGAGGAGTGCGGGTCTTACGACGCAAGAGGGTCCCTCTAGTCAAGGTCCTGTGGAGGAACCACGGCCAGGAGGAGCATACCTGGGAGCCACAGGACCTGATGCGACAAAGATACCCCGAGCTATTCAGTCCAGGTATACCTCTCAGACCCCTCAAGATGTTAATTTATTTTTCTGCTTTAAGTATACTAAGGGCTGCTCTAGGTAGATAGGGGCTTATCTTTGTTTATTGGGGGCTTAACTTTGTTTATTGGGATTTTTGGTTCGCCGTTTGGGCGAAAGGGGTCTTAGATCTAAGTTTTCCCTTAAATCAAATTTAACAAACAAGACGTCATAATGGGATGTTACAAGACTCTTTCCTTCGGTAATAAGACCCGTAGGTCCAACCTTGATTTCGGGGACGAAATCTTTGTTTTGTTTATTGGGATTTGTAACATCCCATTTCCAACTAGACCCCTAAGAGTGGTTTTGGCCATGACTAGGTCATGACAAAACCCTGGGAAGCCAGAAATGGGCCAAGAGATAGGAGGCCAAGGTAGGGATCACCATGGTCTGCAGATAGTAGAATTCTGAACAATAGTTTAGGATGACAATGGGGCTTCACCATGACCCCAAGACCCTATCACAACACTCCCAAACATTTTGGGAGACCCATTAGAGCCAAAAGGACCCATTAGGGCCAACCCAAGAGGCCCAGTTGACCAAGGTCAACCCTAGCCCTAAATAGGTCAACCTAGCCCACTTAGGGCCAATAGACCCACTCCTAGTCTAGAGGACCCCACCTATGCCCTCCTAACCCTAAAGTGAGGACAATGGGTCACTAAGGACACATTGGGGTCAGCCCTAGAGGCCAGGTTGACCCAGGTCAACTCAAGCCCTAATCTGGTCAAAGTACCCCTACTAAGGGTATGTGACCTCCAAAGTGCAGGGCAACCCCATATAACCCTACCTAGACCCTAAGGGAAGTCAATGGGTCACCAAGGATCCATAGGGGTGGACCCTAATGGTCATGTTGACCCAAGTCAACTTTAGCTCTAAATGGTCAAAGTGACCTTACCAAGGGACAAGTGACCTTTTAGGTGCCAATTCAACCCTACCCAGCCCTACATAGACCTTAGGGGAGGCCAATGAACCACCCAGGACCCAATGGGGTCAACCTAGATGGTCAAATTGGCCAAGTCAACCCTCATTGAGGGTCAAGTCAACTTAGCCCAAAAAGGGCTAACCCAAGCTCAAGCCACTTCTCCCTTAGGCTAAGCCCATTCCCATGATCATCATAATCCAGTGGGCTGCCTTTAGCTTGTGGGGTTGACTAGTCAACCAGAGGTGACTAGGAGAGAGAAAAAGCTCCTCTCCATGATAATGGAGGAGAGAGAAATGAGGAAGGAGAAGGGGGAAGTAAGAGGCCGGCCAAGGGAGACTAACAGCCACCCTTTATGGCTGCAATCAACTCCTCTAGGAGAGAGGAGTTGATTCCAGCCATTTCCCGGCCACCAAGGGGTGGGTTCAGCCCCCCTCCACACAACCCGAGCCACTCCATTAATGGAGATAATGGCCATTGAAGAACCAGCCTCTCCCCTCCCCCAATTGCCTTTTAAACACCATCAGGGAGCCGAGGGGATCATTTTGGAGCACTTACCTGGAGGAGACGAGCCCTTCCACCGTGCAGTTGCAGAAGCCGAGCGCCGCCGCCGTCGCCAATGGCATCCCGCCGCTCCTCTCGCATCCAGGCCGCCAGGAAGGTCCTCCTCCTCTCCTTAACTCGCGGGTAGATCCTAGGAATCCTTAGGCTAGAGTTTCGGGCTCAATTGAGCCCGATCGAATCCAGGATTTCTCCTGGTTTCGGCAAGGAAAAGCCTTGCTCAATCCGCCGGAAAACACCTCTCCGGCGGCGGAGCCGCCGCCTGACGACAGCCACCACCTCAACGGAGGTGTTGGTGGCGGTGGCCGGCCGGGGAAGGGGCTGGATCGCCGGCGGCAGAGCTTGGAAATCGCTCCAGGAAGAACCAATCCCAGCCGTTGGCTCAGTGGGGACGATGACCAGATGCCGTCGATCTGCGCCAAGATTCGTGCGGCATCAGATCAGATACTATAGGGTTAAATAAAATTTATTTCATTTTTGTCACACTGGATGTATTTAATGTAATTAATGTTTAAAAATACCTAGGGACCCTGGATGGAAATTTGCCCAACATGAACATTGTAGCTTAGGGTGTCTAGTTTGCAGCAAAAATTGTTGGGACCCTTTTGGGTCACTGGTTAGACCAGGGCACCCATTTTGGTGGGACATGTCCTTAGGGCTAGGCAGTCACTAAAATGAGTGCCCACTCTTCACCCCAAGCCCAAATGGGCTGAAATTTTGGCAGAGGGTCTATCCTAGGCATACCTAGGGCCTGCCCAAAAATGGGAATTTTTGGAGAAAATATTTCTATAGTTTTGGTAAAAATTTAATAATCATTAGATAAATTAAATAGGTGCCCTAAACACACCCAAACCCTCCCAAATTTTGGTGAGTGGTCCCTGGGCTCCAGTTAGGTACCTGTATAAAATTTCAGTTGGTTTGGGTGAGTGTTGAATAGGTTTTGACCCAACCCTAGTTCTACCCTATGAAGGGCATTTTGGTCAAAAGTGGCACTTTTGGTTTTAAGTGACCAAATCACCTCAACAGAGGCTGAAACTTTGGCCACTGATATGATTTAACTTTTTACACTCACTCATGAAGTTTGGAGTGGATTGGGCTAGGGTAGCCCTAGAAGTGTAGGGTAGGCCCTTTAGGGTAATTCTCTAGGGTTTGAAGAAATTGGGGTCAAAAGACCTTGGATGGGCTTGAAACTTGGGAATGATGACCATAGGGTCACTATGGTCCTATGGTTAAAATTTTAGGGCATTTGGAAGATTAAAGACCCCTTAAATCCATAACCCTAGTTTAGGGCACTAGCTTTGAAACCATAAGAACTAATACCAAAACTATCTGAAAAGGGCTGAGATTTTGAATGGGTAGTTGCTTAGGGCATACATGTCTCTGGAAATTTTATAATAAATTTTGGATGAATATTTTTGGTACTTTATTCACAGAGTTATATTTTATAATTTCCACTTAAGAGTTTTTGCAGAGCACTATACTTGCTTAAACTTGATAAAACTTAGCCAAGGGGCTTATAATCATGTTACCCATCTCTGTAAATTTTTATGGAATTTTTGAAGAATGATATTTAGTTGTTGCTTCTTTAATTATTTAATTCCATGGAACCTTGGAAAATTTAATAATGACTTTTAGATTGTCTGAAAAATTCTAATTTCTTCATCATGATGTTTTTAGTTCCCTATGAAGCCCTAGTAATTTTTACATAATTATTGGAGACATATATGTGGCACTTCCTTCATTATTTTTGATTTTTGGAATTATTTTAATAAATCCTTTAGAGGTCAAGAATTATCTGGAAAATTATGAAAATTAGCATCCAATGATATTTCTCTGTTATTTAGTGAATACAAATTTTAGGAGGCCATTACCTGAGAAAATCTTATGGTTCATGTTCAAATTGACTATGGCCTAGTTTTTGAGGAAAATTCAATAAATAGTAGATTAATTGGGAAAAATATGATTTTCTGAATTTAGTCTATATTTATCATAATAGACCTCTGCTAATTATCATGAGGGTACTGGATGAGTATTTCATGTACTTCCCCTTTTACGGGTCACGTAGCTTAAGTGGTCTGCATATAGCAAAACTGCAGGATTTCATTTGGATTGAATTAGGGCACGTATGATGGGTCTTGATGGTTTGCTGTAAGGACAAGTGGAAAGGGCTGCATCTTTGGAAGATGAGTGAGTAGGGTGTGGATTTGTCTAGGGTTTAAAGGCGTTCGGGCCCGACGAAAGATCGTCCTACCCAAGGAGAGTTGGAGTCAAATCACCCTAGGATTAGCGTATCGAAACATGAGAAAATAATGGGTAAGGGGATCAACCAATAATAAAATAAGTACCTTGCGAAAGGGAACGCTGGGCGTAATCCCAACACAGTTCCTAGTGCCCCTTGAGAGCCCTTCACAGGGAATACCGGGGGCAGTCCTGGGTTAACGTAAACTGTTTAACAAGCTGAAAAGAGTAACTTAGTAATTAGGGTTGCACATTTCACAGGCACTGTTAGCACCAAAAGTCAGCTGGGAGCTTCGGCTCGGATGGTTAAAAGACGGACTCTTGGTCCGGGGAGCTTCGGCTCGGGTTTTGTTTACGCTAAATCTGCATGTGCATAAAAGGAAAATAAATTAAGGTGGTGGGTTTTCGGTATTGGAGGGTCGATGCACCGACGCCAATACGTTGACTCGGCAAGTGTGGTTAGCACTTCGCCAACAGAAGTCCGGTGCGCCAGCCGGCAAGAGTACGCAGGAGTCCGCTTCGTGCACCAAGCGTTGAGGCGTACGATAGGTCTGACCGGTAGTGCCTTACTGGTTTAGAGGTGGGCGAGGCCCAACCCACCGCTTCCGTCTGCCACTACGGAGGTATCCTGGGAGGTTACGGCTCCAGAAAGGGGGAACTAAAGGTCTGTGTGCACAGAGTCGGGTGTGTGCGTTGCACTTGCATGTCCATCATACCCACTTGCATGTCATAGCATAATCGATTCATTTAACCCCTGACACCTGATGTATAAGTGGAATGGGACGCTTATACATTAGGACCTGCAAAACGACCCCTTAGTCTATAAGCTTGTGTGGGCAAGTTTATAAATTAAGGTTAATTTTGATATATTTAGTTACTGCTGTTTGACCACCGACACCCCATCGTATAAATCGGTATGGGACTTTTTATACGATGGGAGCCTTGCAAAAGACCCCTTGGCTTATGTGTTTTTCCACATAAGTGAAGGTTACATTTCAGCTTACATTTTATTGTCTTTATATGCTATAGAACTTGCTAGAATAGGACCGCTGCCATCTGCTTTGATATTCTCCACCTTCAAGTCCTCCCCTTTCTTCCTCTCCGCTCGGTGCCTAGGAGCCGTGGGGGAAGGGGTGGGGGATGATAGGACTTAGTCTTTTAGACTAACGGTTTTCGAACCGCATCATTTAGGGGATCGTGGAGACCAGCATGGAGGAGCAGCCCCAGAGACCGGTGCGCTTGGAGATGGGGCAGTCTAGCTCCGGAGTTCATACAGCCGGGACTGTGAGTCTCGACCCTGAGTAGTTTTTCAGCTTTTGCTTCCGCATGAGTGACTTTGTAGTGAGGATATGTTGTACCGGGCATAAGCCCGTATTTTTGCTACTCTGATGTTATCTTCTGTGGACACTCCCTTCGTGGAGTTATATTTATATATGTCATGTGATTCTCTGTGGACAGACAGTTTTCATTTTACTTCATTACGCTACTTTTATGTGATCGAATTGGCCGGCAGAATCGGCGCTTTGTGGTGATGACCCTTCAGGGCGTGAAGGAGTCACCGCAAAACGGCGGTTCTGGGCCTAAGACCCCGGTGACGAAAAAGAAAAAAAAAAGGGGGGTCTTACACGTACACATGAAATGTTATGCATCTCATAATACATAACATTGCATGCAATAAAAAAATAAAACGTGCTAATGGGCACCCATGTGATGATGGTTATGCATCTCATACTACATAACTGTCATATGTTGCCTCCTATGGTGGATCCATATACAAACATATATTATGCATCCCATACTATATAATATGCCCTGTATACTTCTTATCATGCTATGAGTGTAGTGACTATGCTTCGGTTAAGACGTAGTGATGACATATCAGTGTGTGTATGCAAATGAATGACGGGAGACAAACAAAACGAGATTGGCTGGTTCGACCAACTTGTCAAACCAACCTCCCTCTGATACCAACTGTCACAACCCGCATTTTCACCGCCAATAAATATGTATCAGAGTAGGGAAAAATGTGCGTCATGATTCCACGTCAGCAGGGGATAACTGCGAACACTATGGCAAAACACCTACTTAATCATGAAGAAAGATTCTTAAGTTATTTAAAGGTAAAAATTGGTTTAAGTGGTAGATAGTAGTATCCCTCGGCTTAGTGGCTCATCTAGTCCATAGGGAAAGTAGTTATACGATGCAGAAATTACTTCTTTTATGAAATTATACGCCGTATAAGAGTTTAAAGGTTCCTAGAGGACATCTTAAAGTATGCAAGTTCTAAATTTATAATAGTAATAAAAGTGGATTTTTTTACGGTGGTTAAATATAGTGTTTTTTACATTTTGAAGACGTGCAATGCATGAGTTAATAATAATAGTTTTATACTTGAAAATACCTACCATGTGGAAACTGAAAATCGGTCTCCTGTGGAGTTCGACCCTTGGGGAAGGGGTGACCGCGCACCTACTACCCTCAAGCGAATGATCTAGGCACAAGACTAGGAACACAAGGGACAGACCCAAGGTCTCAGCGTGGAGGCCCCGCCGCATACCCGGAAGACTAACAAACGCTTCCCCTCCCAAGCCAAGGGCTGAGCTAAGGCACCTTCGGAGGGCTCTCTTGGCCGACCGGAACATCTAAGGAGGATCTCAAGATCCACTCTCTAACTAGAGGTGCCGCCACGGGTCTAAAATGTTCCCTGCCAGCCTTACTATTGGCGCTAAACCGCCCAGCAGCCCTACTCTACGCAGCCCCAATTGGGCCGCTAACAGCGGAACTCCGCTATTCTGAAAGAATGACAACATGCCATCAGGGGCTTCCCGGCATCTATACCTTGGGGCCCCCACGGGGGGAGCGGTTCACGAACACACCACTCGCCCAAGACAGGAGGAGTAAACTACAGATTCACAGAGCATCACAGATATTAAAAAATATTACAGGAATATGAATTCCATACTCAGCACGCAGGCTGACAATATAAACAAAAAAGGCCTTCGAGGGCCGGCACGAGCTCGGGCTTAATCTCGCTATTCCCCGCTTGGTACTGCAACACCTGTACATCAATGTCTCGACAATCGGCGGCCAACTAGGAATCGGTCGGCTAACATAAGCGGGCCAAACATATTGCGCACACCCCCTTTTTTGGGGCTATGGAGCGCATTCCCTGCAAGCGGCTAATAAACAACTTCCTCGGAGTCTTCTCCGGGAACCCCAGAAGATCACCAATCCGGCTCACACATCCGGATGGGCTTCACACAGCATGCCTAAACCAGTACTCACGCTTCCGGGTACTAATGCAATTAACTGCGGGGACGTACACGTCAACCCGTCGGAAAGCTCCCTTCCCCCACCCGTTGGTGGAGAGGGGCTTCCATGCAAGTATGTAAACTGAGGGCTTCACCTGCCCAAGTAGAAACATCGTTACACTTGTCGCGTGCTCGGCGGCGGGGCCGGGAGGGGAGCTCTTGGCTATTCTTGCTGAAGGTGGTGACTGGAGAGGAGCTCCTAGCCGGCCTTGCTCCAGGCGACTGCGGCGGTGAAGGAGAGCTAGGGCTCGGCCAGCCTTGCTCCATCTTTTTTATTTCTTCTGCCCGCTTTTTGGCTTCATGTTCATGTTTCATCATGGCGACGATTCTGACAACAATTACGCTGTATCTTTTCTCATAAATTCTACCGTGTTCCAAGAACCTTTCAACATAAAACTGTATCTAAAAGGATCTCCACGGTAAACTGGTTAACACAACATTTCCATGTAAATAAATCTCTCAAACTGAAGCTGAAAACTATGGTGAATATGTTGCTTCAGGTTCGATGTGATCACTTATTATGATAACTGAAATCTGTATTTGTCATGATAAATCCTGAATGTATTGAAGAATAAGTGTAGGACAATCACAAAATGATGTTCAAATCAAACCCTATAAATGAGATTCAGTAATTTCTATATAATCACAATGAACCAATACCATGATATAGCCAATATTGTTAATCTAACTGAACCTTGGACATACCTCCTTGAGGAGTCTTGTATTTACTGCAGTGGCTAGTGCTCTTCTTTAGGAGCAAGTATGGCATCAACCATTAATGGATCGATCTACAACATTTCTGAACAGTCACTGCTTTGGAGTTGCCGTTCTGGATCCTCCTCCAAATGACAAAATCTAAAGATGGTGGATTCAGACCAACAAAGGCTCGTGATCTCAGTTTCTCCTAATAGGTAAAAGCAGCGGCAACATCTCCTATGAATATGATGAAGTCCCGCCCCCTTCTTGGTGGAAGAAGAAATCAAATGCAGTCCGCCGCCGGTGATGTGAAGATCTAGGAAAGCCCGCAGGCCGCCAGATGGGAGAGAATGGGCTCGGGCTGCCACTTCAGGCGGCGGCGGTGGGAGAGAGAGGGGAGGTGACATCGGCTGCCTCCTGGCCGAACCCTAGCGGGGAGAGAAGAAATCCCTGATGCCTCTCCTTTTTTCTCCTTTTTCCTGCTGTACCTCGCCCCGTCTCTTGTTCACTTCTTTCTTATTTAATTCCTTTCTCCTTTTCTTCTTATACCCGAGCCCCCCCTTCCATATATATAATATATATTATATTATAAATATAATATATATTATTATATTATAAATATAATATATATTAATATCTTATAATATTAATATATATTAATATATTATAATATAAATCGAACATTTCTAAAAAGTCTACACGCACAAAACCTCTGCACGCGTGCACGAGTGCTTGTATGCTTGAACGGGACTGCCCCAAAACGCCGCTCATAGCGCGCCCCAAGGCTGATATTTGGGGAGGGTCCCACTCGCCCGGGTACGGGGTTGTACACAATCCCTGCTCTTTCCGAGATTGGTACAAGATCGGAAAGAATCATCCAACCCAACGTATCCGGCGAGTGGGAGCCGACCCAAAAAAACTGAGAGAAACTGAAATCTGCACTTTGAACATCAATCTTCCAATGCCCTTTCGGATCTTTTTGAATCACTCGATACCCTTTTGCACACTGCTATTGAATTGCCCTCATACCATTACTTACAACAAGTATATAATTTCTCGTGATATTGTGAAACAACAAATCCATGTATTTTGTTGGTTACATTGGTTTAAATGTACCTGATTTGAAGAAGCCTCACCCTACTCAATGATATACATCAAAATGTATTTGATGTGTTTTGAGTTTAGTTGTGCAGGTTAAGTATTTGCAGGGAAAGCAGAAAAGATTCTAAGTCCATGTGTCGACACCCATAGCGAAAGTGTCGACACTTAAGAAAACTTGTGTCGACACCCAGACAAGCAGTGTCGACACTTGGAGTAATTGTGTCGACACCAGGGATGCAGATTCGACACCAGACAGAAAGTGTCGACATAAGGAGCTGTGTCGACACACAATGAAGAAAAGTTCAGTGAAGCTGTGTCGACACTTTGAAGCAGTGTCGACACCTAGAGGAATTGTGTCTACATCAGAAAGTGTCGACACTTGGAAGCTGTGTTGACACTCAGCAAATTTCAGCAGAGTCTAAGTATAAGTGTCGACATCATGAGGAATGTGTCGACACACAGCAGAAGACTCAACACTTGAAGAAAGTGTCGACACAAGGAAGAATGTGTCGACACTCAGCAGAAGACTCAACATATGAAGAATGTGTCGACACAAGGAGCTGTGTCGACACTTAGCAAAGTTCAACAAAATTCTAAGTACAAGTGTCGACACAACAGAACGTGTCAACACTCAGCTAAAGTCTCAACACAAGAAGAATGTGTCGACACTAAGGAGCTGTGTTGACACTCAGCAAGTATCAACACTGAAGGCATGTGTCGACACCAAGAAAAAGTGTCGACACTGAACAAGTTCAACACATGAAGATGTGTCGACACAAAGGAGTTGTGTCGACACTTACAAGATTTCAACAAAGTACTAAAGAACAAGGACTTGTGTCGACACACATTATCAGTGTCGACACATGATGAAGAAGCTGTGTCGAGAAGTGAATTCTACAACATAAGGAGTTGTGTCGACACCTTGAAGGCTACTGTCGACACTTAGTCAACTTGTGTCGACACTTGGTCTATAAGTGTCGACACTTAAAGACAGATTGTCTCGACACTTTCAGACAGTTACAGTTATTTCAAGAACTGACTGGATGACTTGACAGCTACCATTCCAGCCGGTCTACTACACCTGTCAGAGTTGTCAGAAAGCTTTTAGGAACCGGGTCAGCCGGTCACCATGAAGAAGGCCTATATATAGGCTTATACTATCAACAGATAGTGATGACTTAAAACAGGAGATTGAACACAGATTAACACAAATCAGTTGAAGTGATCTGAAGATCTAAGTAGTTGGAGAGAGAGAGCTCCATCCAAGAAGATAGCCGTTGGAACCAGGCTGTGAAGAAGGGTTCAGACCTAGTTCTGAATCTTAATTTGCAGTGATTGAAGATCAGCTGCAGAGAATCAATCCTATTGAGTTCTACATTCAAGAAGCTTTGAAGAAAAGCCAAGGGTGATTGTTCTCAGCAGAGTTCTTCCAAGAACTCATCAAGAACCTGTCAACTCATCTCTCATTTTTTGATTTGTAGGTATACATTTTGTATTCTATATTTTCTTGTAGGATCCTTAGGGATCTGAGTTATAAGCCTGTATTTATAAAGGCTGAGTGTAGGGCCTGAGTGCCTGAGTGAAGGAGATCTAATTCTCTGAGTGTAGGCCTGTTGTGACTGAGTGTAGGCTTTGTGAAGAAGTTGAGTGTAGGCTTTGTGAAGAAGCTGAGTTGTAGGGCCTTGGGACTGAGCTGTATGAACCTGGTTGAGGTTCTGAGTGTAAGATCTAAGGATCTGAGATAGTGGATGAGTTTGGCTGAATCTAGTACACTACTAGATAGGCGAAGGGGGAAAGTGGATGTACCCAAACCTTAGGGAACCACTATAAATTTGTGTGTTCACTGTGTGCTTGATTGATTGTTGTGATTGCTGATTGACTGCTGTGTATAATTTGTTATAAATCTGTGATATAATCTGCAATCTGCCTAAAAAGTTTTAAAAAGATTAAGTCATCTATTCACCCCCCCCCCCCTCTAGGTGATTAGGTACAATTTCTTTCAAGTGGTATCAGAGGGAGGTTTCGCAAAAAGGGACATAACTGTCTGAGTAGATCCTGTTGGCAGATTAAGTGAAATCAAGAAAATCAAGAAACATGGGTTCAACAGAGAATCATAAGGAACTTGGATCCATGAAGCTACCCATTTGCAAAAAAGAAATTTTTGGCATCTGGAAGGAAAGGGTGAGACTATTTATGGAAGCCTCAGAACCTAGAATATATATCACAGTTAAAGAAGGGTCATATGTGCCTATGAAGGTTTCAGTCTTGGATGCAAATCAGAGAACACCTAAGGACTTCTCTGAAATGACAAAAGATGAGATAATTCTAGCCACAATGGACAAGAGGGCTCAGAATATCATTGTGAGTGTCATAGATGATGCTACCTTTCAGAATTTAATACACTGTAAGACATCTAAGGAGATGTGGGATACCTTGATAGTGTATATGGAGGGTTTTGAAGAAGTGAGGCAAGACAGAAAGTCTTTACTAAACCAAGAATATGAAAGTTTCAGGAAAGGTAGGACTGATAGCATAACAGAATGCTATAAGAAATTCTATAGGATTGTGAATGAGCTAATGTCCTATGGAAGAGATTTCAGTAATTATGAGCTAAATGATAAGTTCTTGAGGTCCCTAACAAAGGATTGGGACACCAAGATCTGTGCCATTAGGGAAATGGCCAAGTTAGCAGATATTCTCCCTCCAACTTTGTTTGGAAAACTGCTATCCTATGAAATGCAGTTGATGGTAAGGAAGGAGGAGGAGAAGACTACAAGAAGTGAGCACAAAGAAAGAGCAGTGGCTTTCAAAACAGAAGCCACCAAGAAATACAAAAGTAAGTTTCCATCTCCACCTCCAAAAGTGACAGAGACTGAGTCAGATGAAACAACAAGTAGAAATTCTGAGAGCAGTGAAAGTGATGAGGACTTTGCAGCTTTCCCAAGACACTTTCAGAAGTTCTTAAAGAAGAAACAGTAGAGGACAAAGCCATCTACTTCACAGGGTAAAGATGACTATTATCAGAACAAAAAGTCATCAAAGAAAGACAGGAGAAAGCCCAAGTCAAGCAAAGCAACTCTATCAAAAGTTATATGCTATTGTTGTAACAGACAAGGACATGTTAATGCAGACTGTCCAGAGAAAATAAAAGAGTCTAATGATAAGAAGAAGACTCAATTCAAGGGCAAGAAAGAAAGGTCCTTTGTTGCCAAGAAGGACAAAAGCCTGTCAGACATATCTTCATCAGAAACTGAGTCATAAGCTGAAGCATACATAGGACTGTTTGTTGAAGAAGAGGAAGAAGAGTTCATCCAGATAATGAACTCTATATATGAGCAAGAGGACACTCAGTGCCAAGGACTGATGGCCTTAACTGAAGGTGACAAAATCCAGGAGCAGCCTGGACCCAGTAAGGTACAAAATTGTTCTTTTAGTTCAGATTCAGTTACATCAGCATCTAGTGATGCCAGTGGATCTGAATCTGAAGGGGATATTCATCAATTGATTGATGAATATAGAGTCCTGTTGCAAGCATTTAAGAAAATCAAATCCTTAGCCAAGAGTCAGGCTAAGGAGATTGCATGTCTCAAAATGGCTGCAACTTATTTTGATAAACTGATTGATCAAAAGTTGAATGAAATAGCCAGACTGAAGAACATAACTGTTATTCAGATGGGGACTATAACATTCAAGAATGATCAAATCAAGAGTCTGGAGATCAGTCTTTAGAAGGAGAGAGACATTGTTGTTAGGTTTTCTAAACCTAAGTCTGTTCTACCCTTAATTGTTGAATTTGTTCATCATAAAGGTAAAACTGGATTAGGGTTTACTAAACCTGCTAGGACTGTTCAGTCCAAGTCTAAGGGCAAAGCCCCAGCTCTCAACAAGCCAGCTGTAGATAAAACAGCTAGGGATGTACCTAAGCAAAGGTACAATAGGTTTGAGTGCTGGTGTTGTGGCAAGGTAGGACACTATGCCATAGACTGTTGGCACAATTCTAGTGCTAAAGTGAGTAGCAAACTGCCTATTGGAAGATCTGCAGGTAGCTTTGTTAAGAGGCAAACAAACCAGCACCAAGGACCCAAGAATTCTTTAGGTTCTAAGGTCAACTAATCTGTTTTGCAGGTGAGTCCACGTGGCTATGCCCCAATATGGTACTTGGACAGTGGATGTTCCAGACACATGACTGGAACTAGGGGATTGCTAAAGGACTTCACACCAATCAAGGATGGTCCTAAAGTCACCTTTGGTGATTCTGAAAAAGGAATCATCAAGGGTTTTGGTAACATTTCTAGCACCCATATAACAATTACTCAAGTGGCTTATGTTAAAGGTTTGAAACATAACCTTATTAGTATAAATCAATTGAGTGATTTAGGATATGATATCTCATTTGTCAAAGATGGTTGTCATATCAGGAGGTCAAATGATCAAGAGATCATTTTGACAGGTTACAGAAAAAGAAATGTCTATTTCCTAGACATTATGTGTGAGAACAATGGTTCTCCAGTGTGTCTTGTTGCTGATGAGAAAGTCTCTCATTGTGTCAAATGGCACAAGAGGCTAGCCCATCTCAACTACAAGATAATTGGCCAACTCTATAGCAAAGAGTTAGTGAGGAATGGTTCTCAAGTTAAGTGTATTAAAAATGGAATATGTTCAGCTTGTCAAAAGGGCAAGCAGACTAGATCCAGCTTTAATAGCATTGAAAACAAAGATGCTGTGAGGTGCTTATACCTCTTGCATATGGATCTCTTTGGTCCTATGTCAGTTCACAGCCTAGGTAGGAAGGTCTATACCTTTGTGGTTTTAGATGACTACTCAAGGTTTTCCTCGGTGTTCTTTCTTAGACAGAAATCTTAAACACCTAATATCTTCTATAGCTTTGTCAAACAAATTCAGAATGAACTAGACAGTACTGTGGTCAAAATAAGAAGTGACGACAAAACTATGTGAAGAATTTGGGATATTTCAGGAGTTTTCTTCACCAAGAACACCTCAGCAAAATGACATTGCTGAGAGGAAAAATAGAACCTTGATAGAGGCTGGTAGAACCCTTTTAAGTGATACATCTCTCCCAGAATATTTCTGGGCTGAGGCAGTGAATACTGCATGCCATGTAATTAATAGGGCTATCATTACTAAAAGTCACAACAAGACCCCATATGAGATTGTGAAAGGCAGAAAACCAAACCTATTCTATTTCAGGATCTTTGGTTGTAAGTGCTTTATACTTAACAATGGTAAGTCTTACTTAACTAAGTTTGCTGTCAAATCCCAAGAGGGGATTTTTGTTGGGTACAGCAACAATAGTAAGGCTTATAGAGTCTACAACTTGTCTACTCAAGTTGTAGAAGAGTCTGTACATGTAGTATTTGATGAAGCTAGACTTATTAACCATGAGTTGTCTAGAAGTATTTGCAGCTCCTCAGGTATAACTAAGAAGTTGGACAAGCTCACTATTAAAGAAGGACCTACTGCAAGTCAGCATGAAGATGATAGTGGCTGTTGTCCAGGGGGAGTACTACATGTACCTAATGCAGAAGAAGACCAAGGAGTGCAGCAAGTTGAAGAAGCTGAAGGAGTTCAACCTGAAGTCAGGATGCCTCCAGCTAATAGACATCTAAGAGATCATCCAGCAGATCAAATCATTGGTGATCTAAGACAAGGGGTACAAACAAGGAGCAGAAATCTGAATGCAGTGCTCTATTCCATTTTTCTATCCCAAGTAGAGCCAAAGAAGTTTGAAGAAGCCATCCTAGACCCTCATTGGGTTGAGACAATGCAAGAAGAGCTAAATTAGTTCAAGAGATGCAAAGTCTGGGAGCTTGTTACTAAACCAAAAGACCACAACATAATTGGAACCAAGTGGATCTTTAGGAACAAGATGGATGAACATGGAGTGATTATCAAGAACAAAGCTAGACTGGTTGCCAAGGGATATAGGCAGGAAGAAGGTATTGACTTTGATCAAACCTTTCCTCCAATAGCCAGACTGGAAGCCATAAGAATGTTCCTGGCCTATGCAACCCATCAAGGTTTTAAGGTATATCAAATGGATATTAAGTCAGCCTTTTTGAATGGTAATCTGAAAGAAGAGGTATATGTGGAACAGCCATCAGGTTTTGTTGATTCAACCCAACTTAATTATGTTTATAGACTTAGGAAGGCATTTTATAGGTTAAAACAAGCCCCTAGGGCTTGGTATGAAACCCTGTCTAGTTTCCTCATTGAGAATAAATTCTCAAGGGAAAAAATAGACAAGACTCTATTCCTTAGAAAATCCAGAGGCAAGATCATACTAGTCTAAATATATGTAGATGACATAATATTTGGGTCTACTGAAAATTGTCTTTGCAGAAAGTTTGCAAAACTAATGCAAGGAAAATTTGATATGAGCAGTATGGGGGAACTTAAGTTCTTCTTGGGTCTCCAAGTTAGACAGACTGAGAATGGTTTATCTATATGCCAGTCTAAGTTCACCCTAGAACTAATAAGGAAGTATGGTATGGATTCATCCACTACCATGAAGACTCCTATGGGGTCAAGTATGTCTCCTAGCAAAGATGATGCAGGGAAACCTGTAGATGAGACTTTGTATAGAGGGATAGTTGGCTCCCTATTGTATTTGACTGCAAGTAGACCAGATATCATGTATGCTACATGTGTCTGTGCTAGGTACCAAGCATGCCCTAAAGAGTCTCATTTGACAGTAGTCAAAAGGATTCTGAGATATCTAAAGGGCACTCCTTATCTAGGCCTTTGGTACCCTAGGAATGGAGACTTTGTACTAACAGGTTATTCAGATGCAGATTTTGCAGGCTGCAAAGAAGACAGAAAAAGTACAACTGGAACCTTTCAATTCCTATGTGGAAGACTGATATCTTGGAGTAGCAAGAAGCAAACAAGTGTGGCTATCTCCACAGCAGAATCAGAATATCTGGCTGCAGGAAGTTGCTGTGCTCAACTTCTATGGATACAACATCAGCTTGAGGATTATGGTATTCAAGTAAGTAGAACACCACTGTTTTGTGATTCTACAAGTGCTATATCAATTGCAAATAATCCTGTTTCCCATAGTATAACTAAACACATTGAAATAAAATATCATTTTCTAAGGGAACATGTAGGAAAAGAAGATATCTCACTTGAATATGTTAATACAGATAATCAACTAGATGACATGTATACTAAGCCCCTAGAAGAAACCAAGTTCAATAGGTTCAAAATTGAATTAGGAATGATAAACTTAGAATAAGTTTATAGAAATAGCTAAGTAAAATAGTGTCGACACACAGAGTTGTCTGTGTCGAGACAGAATATTGGTGTCGACACTTCAGAGAAAAGGTGTCGACACATCTAGCAAGTTAGTGTCGACACTTCAGAAAATTAGTGTCAACACATATAGGGTATGTGTCGACACAACCAAGGTGGTGTCAACACTTAGAATTTACACAGAATTAGACAAGTTAAGTCTCGACTAAGTGTCGAGCTAAGTGGTGTCGACACATAAACAAGTGTCGACACATATATTCTATCGACTATACTTGTGTCGACACATTGGTGTCGAGACATTGTAAGTCTGTGTCGACACTTTTCAACAGTGTCGACACAATTTAAGTTAGTTAACCCACCCTTTCATCTTCAATCCTAGATAGGTATAAATAGGATTTCGCCATTGTCTGTCGACACGCTCACCAAAGTTTCGAGACCAAATTTGTGTGTTGACACCTCTCTTCTCTTCATTCAAATTCTTCAAACCCTAATGCCACCAAAGCTCGAGGAGAACGTAAATGAAGCCTTTGAACTGGGGCGGCATGCGTTTGATGATGCAGACCTGGAGATCAAGATGTGGTAACCCTAGTCGCAAACTCAGGGTTAGATTTTCTTGTTTCAGAGCCAACAGAGATATGGAAGAAAGAAGTATTAGAATTTTTGAATGGAGCAACCCTAGACGACTCTGGATTCAAGATCAAGTCAAGGGTTCAAGGAGGAAAGGTGAAGGTCTCACCAAAAAGTTTGAGAAAGGTATTAAACCTCCCAAGGACAAAGGAAGAAGATGAAGTTACTGCTTCTAAGACCAAAGAAGCATTAACTTGGTGTGGTCTGGATTCCAATATGAAAATTGGATCAGTATTCAATAGAAAGGGGATGAACAGCCAGAGAAAATTTCTCTCAGAAATTGTTGGTAAGGTGATCTTGAGTAAGCCTGGAGGGCATGACAGGGTATCAGCCCATATGTTCACTCTTATGACAAGGATTATCTTCACCCTGCAAACTGATTGGTCTGTTGTTGTCTTTGATAAGATTAAAGAGAGTATGAAGAAGCCCAATTTGGGTAGAATATTAAGTCTTTACTTGGCTGCTAGTATACCAGAAGTAATGAGTCAAGCTGCTGGATCTAAGATCAATCATATGAGGAAAATGGACATGAGGATCTTCTCCAGATGGGATAGGGTCTTGTCCAAGGAATTGCCAACACCAGAGAAAATAACTCCCCAAAAGAGGAAGAAGAAGACAGCCCCAGTGGCTCAGGATTCATCTAGCAGCTCAGAGGAGCATGTTGTCTTCACTCCTGATGAAGAAGACACTGGAGATGCTGGGAAGTCTCCAGCTCAACAAGATGTTGCAGAGAGGCAGGGGAGCTACCTCAAGCTAGCCCCATTCACCAGGATTCAATCCAGGGGGAGTCACTAGTAGTGGAAGAGCCAACTCCACTAGAAAGTGAACAAGCCACTCAAACCATCCTTGAGGTAATCTCAGAAATCAATCAATTAGATTTCCTTATTGATAGTGAAGTCATAATTGAAAACTTATCTGATGTTAATCAGCAACCTCAGATTGATAGTCAACCCCCAGATATTGCCATGGAGGACACATTTGTTGCAGCTCAAGTTATATCTATCTGATCAAGTTGTTGATGAGCCAAGAGAATCTCCTGCACAACCTCAACAAGAGTATACTATGGAAGATCTCTTCCTTAATTTAGATCAAACAGACTTTGAGAAGAAAAGTGCTGCTGCTGAGGGGGAGAAGTCTCAAGTTGAGGGGGAGCCAGTGGTAATACTAGACGAAACTACAAGGCAAGAGCCTGAGATGCCCAAATATGATGAGGAGCTACCTAGGGAGAGGGTAGAAATTATAAGTACATCAGCATCTGAGGATAAGGAGGCAGCCAGGGCAAAGAAAAGGAAATTGCAAGTCTTCAAGAGGAGGAGCCAGACTTATAAGAAAGCTCTGCAAACTATAGTACCATAGCCAACACCACAGCCAGCACCATCAACAGATTTCAGTTCTTTGATGGTTGCTATGCAAATCAAGCTTGATGAGCAAAGGAAAGCTCTTGAAAAATATGTGGATGAAGGGAAAAAAATCTCTACAGTTTGATCTAGCCCAAGACATAAAGTCTATTAGGTTTGAAATGACTCTAAATAAAAAGGAAATGACTGACTGCTTCCACAAGGGAGGGAATGCAGTGGTATACTTGACTACACATCAAGAGAAATTAAAAGCTCAACTGGATGACATTGCACTAAAGCAAGGATATGTTCTGGAGAATCAGATCAGGATGAATGATAATTTTATAGAATCCCACAATGCAATTATCACTGAGATGAAGAATATGGCTGCTGGACTAACTACATCTAATGCTACTGCTAAGGCAGAATTTGATAAAGCTTTACAAGAGGGCATATCTGATGTTACTTCTGCTATTGAAAACTCTCAGAAGCTGATCACTGAAAAACTCCAAAGATTAAAACCTTTCTACAAGGATGGAGTCAATTATCTCGATGCCCAAATCAGATTTCAGAAGGATGATCTAAGAGATCACATAGAAAAAGAAGTCATAAAGGGGGAGAGGGTGTTAGTCAAAGCAGGCTCTGACCATACAAAATGGATTTCTAATTCCATCAGAGCCACTCTTGGTTATCCTCCTTTATATGATGATGATAATGTGGCAGAGTCTGGAATTAATCCTGCCTATCTTGGAGGAGAGCAGCCTGAAGTAGCTCAAGTAATCTATCCTCCACCAGACTTTGATATGATACAAGCTGATATTCAGTCTATGTATAGCCCTCCTGAGGGAATGGATAAGGTTATTATAGAGAAAGTGGTTCAGCCAGTATCTGAAGCTATCCTAAAAGAACAAGAAGCTTTGTTGCTCAAGGAACAAGAGACTAGATTGTCTAAGAAGAGGTTTAGAGAGCAAGCTGAACAAAGACCAGATTTTGAACAATGGAGCCCCACTTCAAGAAACATTATCTTAACTGCATGGAAGGCTGCCAAAGATAATATTCAAGACAGAAACAAATGGTATTCTGAACTAGAATGGAGAAAGCATGAAAACAGGCAAGAAGCCATAGTGCAGTATAGAAGAAAGGCAATGATGGGAAAGCTACCTCCTACTTCCTAGGAGCCTATCAAGTACTTTCCCAAGCCATATCACTACTTTGAGAGGCAAAAGATTAAAGCTGAAGAGCTAAAGAAGAAGGAGCTGAAAGGGAAAAAGCCTGTTGATACTGAAGATGCTGAAGCCCCTGTACAAGCCAAGATATAGTCTGGAAAGGGAATAGTGATCAAGGATGCTAAGCAGAAATAAAATAGATTTATCTTTAGTTTACAATTGTAATCTTTTGATTTTAAACACTTTGTAAACTTTTGTAAAATGAATATGACAAGTTGTTAGAACAATGTGTTGTATGTTAAACCTATTTCATAATTGTTCTGAGATGATATCTATGTATACATGTTTGTTTAATACATGTTTATGTTTTCCCTGATTGTATAATCCTGTTTAAATCATACTGTGATTTTGTTATGTATGGTGTATATCATTGACTAAGGGTTATGACTTCTCCAAATAGAGGGAGATTGTTGGGTACATTGGTTTAAATGTACCTGATTTGAAGAAGCCTCACCCTACTCAATGATATACATCAAAATGTATTTGATGTGTTTTGAGTTTAGTTGTGCAGGTTAAGTATTTGCAGGGAAAGCAGAAAAGATTCTAAGTCCATGTGTCGACACCGAGAGGGAAAGCGTCGACACTTAAGAAGACTTGTGTCGACACCCAGACAAGCAGTGTCGACACTTGGAGTAATTGTGTCGACACCAGGGATGCATAGTCGACACCAGACAGAAAGTGTCGACACAAGGAGCTGTGTCGACACTCAATGAATAAAAGTTCAGTGAAGCTGTGTCGACACTTTGAAGCAGTGTCGACACCTAGAGGAATTGTGTCTACATCAGAAAGTGTCGACACTTGGTAGCTGTGTCGACACTCAGCAAATTTCAGCAGAGTCTAAGTATAAGTGTCGATATCATGAGGAATGTGTCGACACACAGCAGAAGACTCAACACTTGAAGAAAGTGTCGACACAAGGAAGAATGTGTCGACACTCAGCAGAAGACTCAACATATGAAGAATGTGTCGACACAAGGAACTGTGTCGACACTTAGCAAAGTTCAACAAAATTCTAAGTACAAGTGTCGACACAACAGAACGTGTCGACACTCAGCTAAAGTCTCAACACAAGAAGAATGTGTCGACACTAAGGAGCTGTGTCGACACTCAGCAAGTATCAACACTGAAGGCATGTGTCGACACCAAGAAGAAGTGTCGACACTGAACAAGTTCAATACATGAAGATGTGTCGACACAAATGAGTTGTGTCGACACTTACAAGATTTCAACAAAGTACTGAAGAAAAAGGACTTGTTTCGACACACATTATCAGTGTCGACACATGATGAAGAAGCTGTGTCGAGAAGTGAATTCTACAACACAAGGAGTTATGTCGACACCTTGAAGGCTAGTTTCGACACTTAGTCAACTTGTGTCGACACTTGGTCTATAAGTGTCGACACTTAAAGACAGACTATCTCGACACTTTCAGACAATTACAGTTATTTCAAGAACTGACTGGATGACTTGACAGCTGCCATTCCAGCCTGTCTACTGCACCTGTCAGAGTTGTCAGAAAGCTGTTAGGAATCGGATCAGCCGGTCACCATGAAGAAGGCCTATATATAGGCTTATACTATCAACAGATTGTGATGACTTAAAACAGGAGATTGAACACAGATTAACACAAATCAGTTGAAGTGATCTGAAGATCTAAGTAGTTGGAGAGAGAGAGCTCCATCCAAGAAGACAGCTGTTGGAACCAGGCTGTGAAGAAGGGTTCAGACCTAGTTCTGAATCTTAAGTTGCAGTGATTGAAGATCAGCTGCAGAGAATCAATCCTATTGAGTTCTACATTCAAGAAGCTTTGAAGAAAAGCCAAGGGTGATTTTTCTCAGTAGAGTTCTTCCAAGAACTCATCAAGAACCTGTCAACTCATCTCCCATTTTCTGAGTTGTAGGTATACATTTTGTATTCTATATTTTATTGTAGGATCCTTAGGGATCTGAGTTGTAAGCATGTAATTATAAAGGCTGAGTGTAGGGCCTGAGTGCCTGAGTGTAGGAGATCTAATTCTCTGAGTGTAGGCCTGTTGTGTCTGAGTGTAGGCTTTGTGAAGAAGCTGAGTGTAGGCTTTGTGAAGAAGCTAAGTTATAGGGCCTTGGGCCTGAGCTGTAGGAACCTGGTTGAGGTTCTGAGTGTAAGATCTGAGGATCTGAGATAGTGGAGGAGTTTGGCTGAATCTAATACACTACTAGATAGGCGAAGGGGGAAAGTGGATGTACCCAAACCTTGGGGAACCACTATAAATTTGTGTGTTCACTGTGTGCTTGATTGATTACTGTGATTGCTGATTGACTGCTGTGTATAATTTGTTATAAATCTGTGATATAATCTGCAATCTGCCTAAAACGTTTTAAAAAGATTAAGTCACCTATTCACCCCCCCCCCCCCCTCTAGGTGATTAGGTACAATTTCTTTCATATTTTGTATCCTCTGGTACACGTTGAGCTAATCCTTTCCCCCCAGGTGTGCCTACAGCCCTGCCAGCTAGTGAGAGCCTGACAGCGAGACTACCCGGGGCCGAGTAGCACTCGGGGTCCCTTACCCCCCAGGCGAGCCTATGGAACTGCCAGCTAGTAGGAGCCAGGCAGCGGGTCTACCCAGGGCCGAGCATCACTCGGGGTCCTGCAAAAAGTCTCCACGAACCAACCCTTTCCCCCCAGGTGTGCCTACATCCCTGCCCAGCTAATGAGAGCCTGAGCAGCGAGTCTACCCAGGGTCCACTACTACCACCATTGAGTGACTTCCTGCCCTGCTAGCTAGGTGAGAGCCTGACAGCGGGATCTGCTCGAGGCCCAAGGATGTCACCGAGTGACTTCCTGCCCTGCCAGCAAGGTGAGAGTCTGACAGTGGGATCTGCTCGGGGTCCACTACTACCACCATCGAGTGACTTCCTGCCCTGCCAGCTAGGTGAGAGCCTGACAGCGGGATCTGCTCAAGGCCCAAGGATGACACCGAGTGACTTCCTGCCCTGCCAACTAGGTGAGAGCCTGACAGCGGGATCTGCTCGGGGTCCACTACTACCACCATCGAGTGACTTCTTGCCCTGCCAGCTAGGTGAGAGCCTGACAGCGAGATCTGCTCGAGGTCCAAGGATGACACCGAGTGACTTCCTGCCCTGCTAGCTAGGTGAGAGCCTGACAGCGGGATCTGCTCGGGGTCCACTACTACCACCATCGAGTGACTTCCTGCCATGCCAGCTAGGTGAGAGCCTGACAGCAGGATCTGCCCGAGGTGGAAACATCCTGTTTACTTAAGAGGTGTTGGAGAGTTAATCGCGTCGATGTTCTTACAAATGGAAGACACATTCTTTTCATAAGAGAGACGATCTGGAAGTCGTCAAATCGGGAAGCTGGCGTCTGAGCCTGTTCCTAATAATTCCTCCAATCGAAAGAGAGATGCAATCGGGGGGACATAGGCCGACATGCAAGGGGGGAGCTGATCTCAGCCGTCAGTGCAGAGGCTCGGTCTTACAATTGCGCTTAGAGTCCCGAGGCATCGTCCCATCATCCGAACTGGGCTATTTAGAGGGAACAGGTCGACGGCTTGTATCCTGATCTAATAACAAAGATCGCTTTCCGCCATGTCACTTGTGATTGCTTGGAGAGATCAGCCCTTTATCAAATACGGGAGGTTAGCGTCTAGGCTCGCTCCTGTTAATTTCCCTGGTCGGAGGAGAGGTGCGATTGGGAGAACATAGGCTGACGTGCAAGGGGGGAGCTGATCTCGACCATCAGTGCAGAGGCTCGGTCTTACAATAGCGCTTAAAGTCCCGTGGCACCATCCCATCATCCGAACTAGGCTATTTAAAAGGAACAGGTTGGACGTTTGGCTTCCGGAGTCGATCGCGAGGCTAACCCTTGAAGCCCTCAGAAGCTCGAGGCGAATTGGTAATAAAGAGAAAACTTGACCTCTACTGAATTACAAGGAAGAGATAACATATTACCGCTAGGGAGGGTACCCTTTCAGGTCACCCCGACTCCTAATACCTCTCAGCTGCTCTCTTACTTGATCTTAAAGATAATAACCTCCAGGTTTCTCGTTGATGTAATAAGTGGGGATACATGGGTTTTCATAGGTAAAAGCTCTTCAAATAGGTGCAAATCCTACTCCAAATACTATGAGATTCAAACAACAGTTATGGGAGGGGACAACTCTGAGTATGAGGACCTTACATAGAAAATATCAACGCACGACCCTGGTCATCACCTGGTTCCACTTCTATAGCCATGACGTTCGCCTGAGTTCTTCTGTGCTGGTCACACTCCACGCTCACCGCACCAAAATGTTGAAACCGAAAATCGGTCTCCTGTGGAGTTCGACCCTTGGGGAAGGGGTGACCGCGCACCTACTACCCTCAAGCGAATGCTCTAGGAACAAGACCTGGAACACAAGGGACAGACCCAAGGTCTCAGCGTGGAGGACCCGCCGCATACCCGGAAGACTAACAAATGCTTCCCCTCCCAAGCCAAGGGCTGAGCTAAGGCACCTTCAGAGGGCTCTCTTGGTCGACCGGAACATCTAAGGAGGATCTCAAGATCCACTCTCTAACTAGAGGTGCCGCCTCGGGTCTATGTAAAATGTTCCCCACCCGCCTTACTATTGGCGCTAAACCGCCCAACAGCCCTACTCTACACAGCCCCAATTGGGCCGCTAACAGCGGAACTCCGCTATTCTGAAAGG
Source organism: Platanthera guangdongensis (assembly GCA_039583875.1). NCBI lineage: Eukaryota > Viridiplantae > Streptophyta > Magnoliopsida > Asparagales > Orchidaceae > Platanthera > Platanthera guangdongensis. Next base: position 87,503,817 of record CM077156.1, read on the forward strand.
ATGACAACAGTCCATCAGGGGCTTCCCGGCATCTATACCTCGGGGCCCCCACGGGGGGAGCGGTTCACGAAAACACCACTCGCCCAAGACAGGAGGAGTAAACTACAGATTCACAGAGCATCACAGATATTAAAAAATATTACAGGAATATGAATTCCATACTCATCACGCATGCCGACAATATAAACAAAAAAGGCCTTCGAGGGCCAGCACGAGCTCGGGCTTAAGCCCGCTATTCCCCGCTTGGTACTGCAACACCTGTACGCCAACGTCTCGACGAGTGGCATCCAACTAGGCATCAGTCGGCTAACATAAGCGGGCCAAACATATTGCGCACACCCCCTTTTTGGGGCTATGGAGCGCATTCCCTGCAAGCGGCTAATAAACAACTTTCTCAGAGTCGTCTCCGGGAACCCCATAAGATCACCAATCTGGCTCACATGTCCGGATGGGCTTCACACAGCATGCCTAAACCCGTAGTCACGCTTATGGGTACTAATGCAATTAACTACGGGGACGTACACGTCAACCCGTCGGAAAGCTCCCTTCCCCCCACCCGTTGGTGGAGAGGGTCTTCCATGCAAGTATGTAAACTAAGGGCTTCACCTGCCCAAGTAGAAACATCGTTACCCTTGTCGCGTGCTCAGCGGCGGGGCCGGGAGGGGAGCTCTTGGCTATTCTTGCTGAAGGCGGTGCCTGGAGAGGAGCTCCTAGCCGGCCTTGCTCCAGGCGACTGCGGTGGTGAAGGAGAGCTAGGGCTCGGCCAGCCTTGCTCCATCTTTTTTATTTCTTCTGCCCGCTTTTTGGCTTCATGTTCATGTTTCATAATGGCGGCGATTCTGACAACAATTATGATGTATCTTTTCTCATAAATTCCACCGTGTTCCAAGAACCTTTTAACATAAAACTGTATCTAAAAGGATCTCCACGGTAAACTGGTTAGCACAACATTTCCATGTAAATAAAACTCTCAAACTGAAGTTGAAACTATGGTGAATATGTTGCTTCAGGTTCGATGTGATCACTTATTATGATAACTGAAATCTGTATTTGTCATGATAAATCCTGAATGTATTGAAGCATGAGTGTAGGACAATCACAAAATGATGTTCAAATCAAACCCTACAAATGAGATTCAGTAATTTCTATATAATCACAATGAACCAATACCATGATATAGCCAATATTGTGAATCTAACTGAACCTGGGACATACCTCCTTGAGGAGTATTGTATTTACTGCAGTGGCTAGTGCTCTTCTTTAGGAACAAGTATGGCATCAACCATTAATGGATCGATCTACAGCATTTCTGAACAGTCACTGCTTTGGATTTGCCGTTCTGGATCCTCCTCCAAATGCCAAAATCTAAAGATGGTGGATTCAGACCAACAAAGGCTCGTGATCTCAGTTTCTCCTAATAGGTAAAAGCAGCGGCAACATCTCCTATTGATATGATGAAGTCCCGCCCCCTTCTTGGAGGAAGAAGAAATCAAATGCAGTCCGTCGCCGGTGATGTGAAGATCCAGGAAAGCCCGCAGGCCGCCGGATGGGAGAGAATGGGCTTGGGCTGCCACTTCAGGTCGCGGAGGCGGGAGAGAGAGGGGAGGTGACATCGGCTGCCTCCTGGTCGAACCCTAGCGGGGAGAGAGGAAATCCCCGATGCCTCTCCTTTTTTTCTCCTTTTTCCTGCTGTACCCCGCCCCCTCTCTTGTTCTCTTCTTTCTTATTTAATTCCTTTCTCCTTTTCTTCTTATACCCGAGCCCCCCATTTCATATATATAATATATATTATATTATAAATATAATATATATTATTATATTATAAATATAATATATATTAATATCTTATAATATTAATATATATTAATATATTATAATATAAATCGAACATTTGTAAAAAAACCTACACGCACAAAACCTCTGCACGCGTGCACGAGTGCTCGCATGCTCGAACGGGACTGCCCCAAAACGCCACTCATAGCGCGCCCCAAGGCTGATATTTGGGGAGGGTCCCACTCGCCTGGCTGCGGGGTTGTACATACCATGCAATCCTAACATAAAACATCCCAGAGTGAAAGTAATCATGTACACAGAAGGAAAACTAGCAGCTACCAAGTATCCAAAATCAACAATCCTGTGGGCATCAACAACAGACACGAACCCACGTAAAAAGAAGTATATCTTTACTAACAAAGAAGACAAAACAACAATCTACCTCGTTAGGGCGAGGCAAAAATCCACAGCCAAGACAGCTGCCCAGGAACTCCAACACCATCACGGCTATTAGCTACAGCTCTGAACCTGAGGTATTCCAAAGATAGAACACCTCAGCATGAAAGTAGAAATGAAGGTAGAAAGTAAGCCAATAGTAAACGAGTCAAGGGGTACAAACCCAAGACCATGAAAAAATACTTACATAAAGTTCAGCAGTCAGGTACAAGGTAAAAAGAGAAACACTTATGTGAAGCATCACGTATAACCACAGCACCCCAAATGCACAAGACTTTGAGGGGAAAGAAAGTCAAGCTTAAACCATCAGGAGAGAAACAACCCTTATTAGACACATGTGGTCAACTCCACCAAAAAAACCAAAACGGGCAGGGTGGCCAACCCCAAAGACAATTTATCCGTCTAATTGCGGGGGAGACTGGATACTACACCAGTCATCGCAAATGCCCCAAACACCTAGTAGAACACGACAAAGTACTAATAGGCAGAACAAACGTTGCGGCGGTGGTTTCGTCCACAAATAACACCCGCAACAAAGAAAAACTCGGAAAGAAAAACCCCGTAATGACTCGAGTTTAGAGCTCATAGGCCCACCACAAGCCTTCCTAGTCTGGAGGCGTGTCTCGCCTCATGGCGTCGCTACGAAGGAAACCATCATATTAGTCTCAAGACAACAATGACACATCGGATTCTACTGGACAATTCTAGAATTGACATGGTTGATCAACCTTTAGGAAGAATTTAAAATCCTATACGAATTCTAACACGTCCCACTAAACGTTGAGGAATGGTTAAAAGAGTAAGATCCCACCACACGTAATACTAACAAGATTGGGTAACAAAATCAAGAACATGGTGATTATAAACGAACAAGACAAGAGATCTAAAGTGCACTAAAATTCAGCAAGTTAATTAATAATCAAGACAACACAAGTTAGAAATTTCTGTAAAACAGGGTAAAGAAAGGAAGAGAAGGAGGAAACCATCACTTGCTTTTGTTTTACCGTGAAAAATTCTCCAAATCACTCCTTATCGCAAATCGGTGCTAAAGAAGACAAGGGAAGTCGAAATCTATCTAGAAATAGAAGAAATAGAGGTTAGGTCCAAAAACCCTAGCGAGAAAATCTGAAGGAATGAGGGAGATTTTACCACGATGGTGTAGCTCTCGTTGAGAGCTTTCCGAATCTATAATAGGTTGACGATTCCGAGCACCGGAGCACCGTCGGCAGCAACCGGAAGGATCATGAAAAAACTTTCTCTCTCTCTCACGCTGCTCTGGTTCGGGAGATGAACGGGAAAGTTCGGTCAAAATGAAGGAGGAAATAAGAAGTAGGTATATATAAACCTAGTGTGAAATTTGGATAACCGCACTTAAGAAATGAATTTGGGTCGGCTGAACCGGGCATCTCGAGAAGAAGTATAGATTTCTCGAGTATAAGAACATACCACTCGAGTAGAAGAAACATTACTCGGATAATAAGGAAGAGATTTCTCGAGAGCAAGAAGATTACTCGAGAGCAAGGAAGGAGATTACTCGAGAACCAGGAAGGGGATTACTCGAGAACAATAAGACTACTCGAGAGCAGGAAATCATGTTCTCGAGTTCACATGGCAGATCTCGAGTACTAAAGAAGCATTTCTCGAGTACAACAACGGACTTCTCGAGAACTAGACAGGCAGTTCTCAAGTATAGCAAACCTTCTCGAGAACTAGAAGGGCAGTTCTCGGGAACAAAGATCTTTTCTAGAGAATAAGAAGAACTTCTCGGGAACTAACATCATTTCTCGAGAACTTGGGAAACACCACTGGAGAACAGCGAACCCAATTCTCGAGTACAAGCGATTACCTCTAGAGAACAGAAGCATTTCTCGAGAGCTAGAGGAGCAAGAAAATATCTCGACCGTCGAACGCAAAACCCATTCGATGAAATTAGTTCTAAGATCGTCGAACACAAAAACCCGTTTGACAAAATCATTTCGAAAATCGCCAAACGCAAAGGAAACACCGGCTCGACAAAGTTAGTACATAATTCGTCGAATGCAAAGCCAGATCGATGAATTCTGCTCGAGGTTCGTCGGGCCCAGAACCCTGAATTGCTCGACGTTTGTCGAGCTCAGCTCGACGATAGTCGAGCCCCATACAGTACCCAGAAATTCAAGGGAAAATAACTGAGTTCGACGAAAACCCACCCTTTAGGAGTGTTTCCCGAGAATCAAAACCAGTTTAAGGCTTTGAAAAAAAATTATCATAATCAAATGGTTGACATAGAATTATCATAATCAAATAGTTGAAAAAGGAAGTATGAGTTCAAAATAGAGGCCCAAACACGCGTTGAATTAAATGAATTCAACAACGACGACAACCCTAGAATCCGACGTACCATTTCTTGAGACACAACATCAAATGCTCTCACAAGCAAAAAGATAACCACAAGGGTCCAAACACGCGTCGTGACTCCAAAATTCTCGGAACACATCAGAACTGGACAAGCCCAAGTCCTTAAAACCTCATTCTTAATATCAAGGAAAAAATTCCAACAGATCAGAATCCTAAAATCTCGCTAAACAAACTCAACGGACGTGAAAACGCACAAACGGTGCAGCGCCGTCAACAAAACGAAAAAGGGTAACGCCCTGATGTCAAAATTATGACATAGACAAACCAAATAATGACATTAGAAAATCGGGGGCGTTATAGCAAACATCTTCTCGATGGCTATTATCCAGTCGTCCAAAGCCATAAAATCTGCCCTACCATCATAAGCAGGGGTTCCTATTCTCTAGAAATGCGAGATAAATGTCATCTCTGGTGGCAACAACACCGGGGGCACTAGAGGAGTAGGTGGAAAATGAAGAGCCTGACCCACAACTGGGTCCTACACTCGCGGCAACTGTCCTGACACAACTGAAAACAATGCTTGGATCTGTGACTGCATCTCTACCATCTGTTTGGACAAAGTCTCATAACTCTGTCGTAGACTTTCAATCAACGCTTCTCTCTACGCACCAGAAGACTCGTCCGCCGACTGGGGAGTCGACCTAGTCGCCACACGCTTAGGTGTCATTATAATCAATTAACGAATACTACTCAAAAACTAGCCCAACTACTAGCACCAAAAGCATAGTCTAGACAAAACATACTCAAGTACTTGCTCAAGCTGCTAACTTGCTCTAGGTTTTTCCAATAATGATTTCATGCCCAAACTTAGGATGATAAACTGTCATCATACTGACTCATGTGCCTAAACAATGAATGCTTGAATTTCTTATTCTTTTTGACTCAAAACCATGTGTGTATATATGTCATCATGTAAATCTTTAGCTTGGCATGTGTGTAGATGCAACATTATGCATGCATGGTGTGTTATGTAATCTAAAAAGGCATTAATGAATGTCATGAGTGAAATACACATGAAATGTTATGCATCCCATACTACATAACATCACATGCAACAAAAAAAATAAAACGTGCTAATGGGCACCCATGTGATGATGGTTATGCATCATATTCTACATAACCGTCACATGTTGCCACCTATGGTGGATCCATATACAAACACATATTATGCATCACATACTACATAATATGCCCAATATACTTCTTATCATGCTATGAGTGTAGCGTTCATGCCTCAGCCAAGACGTACTGATGATACATCGGTGTGTGTATGAAATGAAACTAGACAACTCTCGCTAACTATAGACGGTTGCTCGACGAATTGTCTAACAACCCATCCCTCTGATACCAACTGTAAAGACCCGTATTTTCTCTGCATTAAAGGATGTATCAAAGTAAGGAGAAAACACGTGTGATGATGCCACATAAGCATAGGATAACTACAAACATTCAGGCGAGACCTCAACTAACACCTTTTAGAAAGATTTATAATTTATTTAAGGGAAATCCAGTCTTAAGTTAAGCAGTCAGTCGTATCCCTCGGCTTAGTGGATCAACTAGTCCACGAGAAAAAATATAGTTATACGCTTTGGATAATACTTTGATTAAGTTGATTTTAACACCCTACATGAGTATAAATATCCCCGAAGTACAACTCATGCTATGCAAGACTCTAGATTTATCATAAGTATAGGAAATATCTTTGCGCTAACTAGAAAAAAGTGTTTTAGATTTGAAAGAGATGGCAAGTACGAAATAATAATAATAATGTTTTATAAGTTAAAATATATGACATGCAACCTAGCATAAAGCCTTCCCAGAGAACAAGTACAATCACCCACAAAAAATAGGCAAGCTCAGCAGCTTATGTAACACCCCCAATGTCAATTTGGGGTCAGGCATGGGTGACACGGTGTAACGCCCCAAAACTCAAAAGAGCGACGAGAGGCGTTCTGTGCCAAATTTGGAATTTGGCGGGGGCGCACGGCCTGGGACACGTACGTGTCCCAGGGCGCACGGCCTGGGACACGTGCGTGTCCCAGGGCGTGTCGTGTTTGGGTCGTCGATTTGGCCAAGAGATCGACGAATTCTGGGGTCGACGACATCGAGAAGTGAAGACGGCCTGAGATACGAGCGTGTCTCAAGGCGTGTCGAGCTTGTGTCGACGATTTGCCAGGGATGTCTACGATTTTTGATCAACGATGTGTCGAGATAGGGAACACAGCCTAGGACACGGGCGTGTCCAAGGCCGTGTCGTGTGGTCGACGAACTGCACTCGACGAAGTATCAAGACAGTGAACACGGCCTGGAGCCCAGGCGTAATTTGTTTTGACACGGGCGTGTCCAAGACCCGTGTGAGTCTCGGGTTGGTGTTGGTCCTGTGTTGATGGGGGAACACGCCCGGTAACACGGGCGTGTACTAGCTGACACGGGCATGTCAGGTCGAACACGGGCGTGTCTGATGCCCGTGTGTTTTTCGAGACACGTCGATTTTGATGGCGAATGAGGGACACGCCCACGGACACGGCGTGTTGCACGCCGTGTTCGGCCCAGGTTTTACTTTTCAACTACGGATCGTAGTCATTCATTTCCTTAGTTTGGGATCCGACGGTTGGGGGTTGTTCCTACTGGGATATACCCGGAATTGAGCCTTTGAAACCCTCATTTCACTTGAGTGGTTATCTTTCTAAGTCTAGAGAGAGGGGAGAGCAAAGGAGGTAGAAGAAGCCTAGATCTGGACACCGGCGGAGCTTCGGAGCTCCAAATCGCGAACCGACTTCGTATCTGCGGAGGCAAGGAGAGTGCGGTGATTTTCATCCGCTTATTTTTCCATGGCACTAAGGAAGAATGCTAGGGTAACAATTCTCTACTTGAGCATGTGAAGCTCTACTTCTTTTGCATAGGGAAGCCCGTTCTCGCGAGTTTGCGGTGAGTTTGAGGCATTCCTTTGGGTAGACATGAATAGTTCCCGTTGTGTACATGTAGAGTCCATAATCGAGAACGGATATAGGCATGAAGTGTGAAGCCTACCTGAATAAGTTAGTCTGGATCGGTGATGTTGCATTGCATAAATGGCCGGAGAAGACTCCGTGCAATTGGTTGTTTTTCGGGTTATCTACGAGGTAGATTGCAGCAGGGAGCATTGGGGATTAACTCCAAGGTGCACCCAGAAAACTAGGCATATGCGTGATTCTGCCAACATGGTTGCCTGGGAGCCAACTTGAACATAACTGGGTTATGTGAACTGTGTGACGGAAACGGGACTCGGAGAAGTTTGACCCGCGCATATGGCTTAAATTGTCGTTGCGATGTGAGCACGGGTTAGGCGGAACCGTACCCGTTCTATGTCGTTCAGTGTGAGCCGTTGGAATAGATGAGGGTCTTCAGCAGTCTATGGCATAAATTGACGTGACCCATGCCGGGAAGACAAAATGCTCATAAGTTTTGCCATCAAAGTGGCGGTGGTGAGACCGGGGTGTCTATGGCTTAAATTGACGTGACATTGACCGGTTCACCGAGAATGTGCCCTGAGTGCATGGGGTGTGTGGTCGTGCGTGCCTACGCCTGTGATGCAATGTATTTATATACTGCTTGGTTATGCTAATAAAGTGCAGGGAAGGAGCACCGCCGTCCGGAATTGGGGGCGAGATTGTTATAATTTGGTCAGCATTGCTGACCGTTGCTTTGGTTTGCCACCGTTGCGGTGGATTGTGCTTGCAAGTGCTGCGGAGCCGAGCGGTAAATAGTGGGCTAAAGCCCAAGTTGCTGAGCCGGCCCTCGAAGGTCTAATTTCGAGTGTTTTCTTTTATTCATGAATGGCCGGCCTGCGTGCCGAGGTTTGGAAAACATGTAATTTGAGGAAAACAATTGTAAGGTCATAAGGCTTATACTTGTGTATTTGTACTTCATTCCTTTTGGCTTATTAGTGGACATTCATGCTAGTGTTGGGTTCTTTATTAATGCAACAATTTTAATTGCTTCCGCTAGAATGCTCTATGTAGGATGTTGGATTGGTTGTATGGTTTCCATTGAGTAACCACTCGGTCTGTCTGTGGTATATGTCGGCCCCCGGCCGGACCTACTGCTATGTGCTATGCGATTGATAGGGGGTATTACAATTTGGTATCATACTACTGGTTTCAGTCAAGTTTAAAATGAATTCGTGGATGAATTCTTTTTTATGGATGGTGAGCACATGTATGTGCGTCATCGTTATAACATCAAAAGAACCCATGAATGTCCACTTAGGAATGAAAATACACGTGTTTTAGGAACCTGCGTGTTCCTATAATTGTTTTTTGCAATTTTATATGGTCGCTTAATGGTGTTTTGTACGACTATAGGTGACCAGAAGTGGTGTTGGGCCATCAGAACATCCGATTTCTGAGGATTATAGTACACCTGGTAACGTGCCTGCATCCCTTCCCACCGCTGAAACAATAAGAATGGTGGTGGAAGCAGTGTTCACTGCGATTGGTGCACAAAATGAAAGATGTGTGCAGTCCCCTATTTTTGAGATAATTCCAACGCCGGGTGGTGTGATGGAGCAAACAACATTTATAAGACCGTTGGGTCAGCAGTTGAACATGCTTTTAGTGCAGGGTACGCACTCAGTTGAGGATTATTTGCAAGCATTTCTGAAGATAAGACGCTACCCGGGCCCTGAAGTGGAGAGCGAGCAGTCGATGGTTGATACGTTTTATAATGGCCTGCGCAGAGAATTACGAGTTCTGCTGCTAGGACCAAAATTATTGGGATTCTGAGCCTTGGTGGAATCGGCTAGATCTTTGGAAGTAGATTTGGCAAAAGTCAATCGGACGTCGGAGCTCTGGGTACTAGACTCTCCAGATTCTGCAAAATCTGAATACTGAAGGAGGAGGAACAAGAAGTCCAAAATGTCTACTGGTCAGGCTCCATATGGTTGTTTTAAGTGTGGCACGGAAAGGCACTTTGCCCAAGACTGTCAGAATGGTGCTCAGAAGTTATAGAAAGCTATATCAGGAGCATGTACAGGATAAAGTGCCAGAGATCTGAATCGAATCCAAGGAAGCAAAGACTTGGATATGCAGAAGACGGAGTTCAAAATGCCGAACTCCTCAAAGTTTGCGTACCGTAGGTGGTATAAGAAGGCTAGGACTTTGTGTCCAGCTCCTTCTAGTACTTCTTGGATGACTATGGGTCGAACCCCGGGCGCACGCTTTAATTGTGGAAAGTCGGGGCACTTTGCCCGAGACTGCTGGAACGGACATCCCAAGTCGGAGAAGAAGTTCTTTTGTGCTGGTCACACTCCACGTTCACCGCACCAAAATGTTGAAACCGAAAATCAGTCTCCTGTGGAGTTCGACCCTTGGGGAAGGGGTGACCACGCACCTACTACCCTCAAGCGAATGATCTAGGCACAAGACAAGGAACACAAGGGACAGACCCAAGGTCTCAGCGTGGAGGACCCGCCGCATACCCGGAAGACTAACAAATGCTTCCCCTCCCAAGACAAGGGATGAGCTAAGGCACCTTTAGAGGGCTCTCTTGGCCGACCGGAACATCTAAGGAGGATCTCAAGATCCACTCTCTAACTAGAGGTGCTGCCTCGGGTCTATGTAAAATGTTCACCGCCCGCCTTACTATTGGCGCTAAACCGCCCAGCAGCCCTACTCTACGCAGCCCCAATTGGGTCGGTAACAGCGGAACTCCGCTATTCTGAAAGGATGACAATAGGCCATCAGGGGCTTCCTGGCATCTATACCTCGGGGCCCCCACGGGGAGAGCGGTTCACGAACACACCACTCGCCCAAGACAGGAGGAGTAAACTACAGATTCACAGAGCATCACAGATATTAAAAAATATTACAGGAATATGAATTCCATACTCAGCATGCAGGCCGACAATATAAACAAAAAAGGTCTTCGAGGGCCGGGACGAGCTCGGGCTTAAGCCCGTTATTCCCCGCTTGGTACTGCAACACCTGTACGCCAACGTCTCGACGAGCGGCAGCCAACTAGGCATCGGTCGGCTAACATAAGCGTGCCAAACATATTGCGCACACCCCCTCTTTTGGGTCTATGGAGTGCATTCCCTGCAAGCGGTTAATAAACAACTTTCTCGGAGTCTTCACCGGGAACCCCATAAGATCACCAATCCGGCTCACATGTCCGGATGGGCTTCACACAGCATGCCTAAACTCGTAGTCACGCTTCCGGGTACTAATGCAATTAACTGCGGGGACGTACACGTCAACCCGTCGGAAAGCTCCCTTCCCCCCACCCGTTGGTGGAGAGGGGCTTCCATGCAAGTATGTAAACTGAGGGCTTCACCTGCCCAAGTAGAAACATCGTTACCCTTGTCGCGTGCTCGGCGGCGGGGCCGGGAGGGGAGATCTTGGCTATTCTTGCTGAAGGCGGTGCCTGGAGAGGAGCTCCTAGCCGGCCTTGCTCCAGGCGACTGCGGCGGTGAAGGAGAGCTAGGGCTCGGCCAGCCTTGCTCCATCTTTTTTATTTCTTCTGCCCGTTTTTGGCTTCATGTTCATGTTTCATCATCGCGGCGATTCTGACAACAATTATGATGTATCTTTTCTCATAAATTCCACCGTGTTCCAAGAACCTTTCAACATAAAACTGTATCTAAAAGGATCTCCACGGTAAACTAGTTAGCACCACATTTCCATGTAAATAAATCTCTCAAACTGAAGTTGAAAACTATGGTGAATATGTTGCTTCAGGTTCGATGTGATCACTTATTATGATAACTGAAATCTGTATTTGTCATGATAAATCCTGACTGTATTGAAGAATGAGTGTAGGACAATCACAAAATGATGTTCAAATCAAACCCTACAAATGAGATTCAGTAATTTCTATATAATCACAATGAACCAATACCATGATATAACCAATATTGTTAATCTAACTGAACCTGGGACATACCTCCTTGAGGAGTCTTTGAAAGATATAGCACCTAAACACCTAGAGGGGGGTGAATAGGTGACCAAATTCTTTTTAACTTTTTATGACAGCAATCAGTTTATAACACATAATCTAATCTACTTTTGCACAGCAATCACACAGTATTCACAGCAAATCACAGCACACAGAAGACACACAGTTTTATAGTGGTTCCCTAAGATTTGGGTACATCCACTTCCCCCTTCGCCTATCTAGCAGTGTACTAGATTCGGCCAAACTTCTCCACTATCTCAGAACCCAAACTGGTTCCTACACCTCAGGCCCAAGGCCCTACAACTCAGCTTTTCCACAAAGCCTACACTCAGCCACATAGGCCTACACTCAGCCAACAAGGCCTACACTCAGCCACCAAGGCCTACACTCAGAGATTTCACTCTCCTACCCTCAGGCTCTCAAGCCCTACACTCAGCCTTTATAATTACAGACTTACAAAAACTCAGATCCAAAGGATCCTACAAGATAAAAATGATTATATAATTGTTAACTCAGCAACCCAAAGACAAGAGAGGGGAGTTGTGAGTTTCTTGATGAGTTCTTGGAAGAACTCAGCTGGAATCAATCTGACTTAGCTTTCTTCAAAGCTTCTTGAAAGTAGAACTCAATAAGATTGACTCCTTCTGCAGTTGATCCTTGATCTCTGCTTCTTAAGATCCAGAATAAATCTGAACCCTTCTTCTCAGCCTAGTTCCAACAGCTGATTTCTTGGATGGAGCTCTCTCTCTCCAACTTCTTAGATCTGCACTTTATTCTTCAAGGAATAGCTAGATCTTCTTTGTTAGATACTTGATCAATAATTTGAACAACTTTCTCAACTACAACAACAACAGTTTTTGTAGACTGTATGAGCCTATTTATAGGCCTTCTTCATGGTAACCGGCTGGTCCGGTTCATAACTGAATTCTGACATCTCTGACAGGTGCTGTAGACCGGCTGGAACGACAGCTGTCAAGTCATCCAGTCAGTTCTTGAAAGTTCTCTAACTGTCTGAAAGTGTCGAGACTTTCTATCTTTAAGTGTCGACACTTATAGATCAAGTGTCGACACAAGTTATGTAAGTGTCGACATAAGTCTACAAGGTGTCGACACAACTCCTTGTGTTGTAATTTCTATGTCTCGACACAGTTTCTTCTTCATGTGTCGACACTGAAATTGAGTGTCGACACAAGTACTTGATCTTCTGTATTTTGCTGAATTCTTCTAAGTGTCGACACAACACCTTTGTGTCGACACATCTTCATGTGTTGATACTTGCTGAGTGTCGACACAGCTCCTTGTGTCGACTCTTTCTTCTTCTTGTTGAGACTTCAGCTGAGTGTCGACACATTCTCATAGTGTCGACACTTGTACTTCGAATATTTTGTTGATCTTGCTGTTCTTTGCTAAGTGTCGAGTCTTCAGCTGAGTGTCGACACATTGTTCTGGGTGTCGACACTTTCTTTAAGTGTTGACTCTTTTGTTGAGTGTCGACACATTGTTCTGGGTGTCGACACTTACTTCAAGTGCTGACTCTTCTATTGTGTGTCGACACATTGTTCTGGGTGTCGATACTTTGTTCAAATGCTGACTATTCTATTGAGTGTCGACACATTGTTCTGGGTGTCGACACTTACTTCAAGTGCTGACTCTTCTGTTGAGTGTCGACACATTGTTCTGAGTGTCGACACTTATACTTAGTCTCTGCTGACTTTTGCTGAGTGTCGACACAGCTCCAAGTGTCGACACTTTCTGTTGTAGACACAGTTCTTCTAGGTGTCGACACTGCTGTTAAGTGTCGACACTGCTTTACTTTACTTTCTTCATTGAGTGTCGACACAGCTCCTTGTGTCGACACTTTCTGTCTGGTGTCGACTCTGCATCCCATGTGTCGACACAATGACTCCAAGTGTCGACACTGCTTGCCTGGGTGTCGACACAAGTCTTCTTAAGTGTCGACACTTTCCCTCTGGGTGTCAACACATGTACTTAGAAACTTTTTGCTTCAGTCCTGCAAATACTTAACCTGCACAAGTAAACTCAACAACACATCAAATATATTTTGATGTATATCATTGAGTTGGGTGAGGCTTCTTCAAATCAGGTACATTTAAACCAATGTACCCAACAATCTCCCCCTATTTGGAGAAGTCATAACCCTTAGTCAATGATATACACCATTCATAATTAAATTACAAAATGATGTAAAGCAGGATTATATACAGCAGGGTAAACATAAACATGTATCAATTACACATGTATACATATACATCATCACAGAACAAATTTGAAATAGACATAGACATCATCACAGAACAAATATGAAATAGATTTAACATATAACACATTGTTCTAATATCTGTCATATTCATTTTCAGAAGTTCACAAAAGGTTTTACATCAAAAATATTACAAAGTAAACTTCAAGAAAATTCTAAATCTATTTCTGTTCTGGCTCCTTAATAACTATTCCTTTTCCAGCTTGAACTTTAGCTTGAACAGAGCTCCAGCAACTTCAGCATCAGCAGGCTTCTTGCCTTTCAGATATTTCTTCTTAAGCTTTTCTGCTTTAATCTTCTGCCTTTCAAAATAATGGTATGGCTTTGGAAAGTACTTGCTAGGCTCCTGAGCAGTAGGAGGTAGCTTTCCCATCTTGGCCTTCCTTCTATATTGAACTATTGCCTCCTGTCTAGTTTCATGTTTTCTCCATTCAGCCTCAGAGAACCACTTGTTCCTGTCATGCACATTATCTTTGGCAGCTTTCCAGGCAGTAAATATAATGTTTCTTGAGGTAGGGCTCCACTACTCAAAGTCTGGTCTCTGTTCAGCTTGTTCCCTAAACCTCTTCTTAGACAATCTAGTCTCTTCTTATTTCTGCAGTGCCTCTTGCATGGCTTCAGAAATAGGCTGAACAACTTTCTCAATAATAACATTGTCCTTGCCCCCAGGTGGGCTATACATGGTCTGTACATCAGCATGAATCATGTCAAAATCTGGAGGAGGATAAATGACTTGAGCCGCTTCAGGTTGCTCTCCTCCTAGATAGGCAGGTTGAATTCCATATTCTGCCACATTGTCATCATCACAAAGAGGAGGATAACCCAGTGTAGCTCTGATAGAATTTGATATCCATTTGGCATGATCAGAGCTTGCCTTGACTAACACTCTCTCCCCCTTTATGACTTCTCTTTCTATATGATCTCTCACATCATCCTTTTGAAATCTCACATGATTATCCAAGTAATTAACTCCATCTTTAAAGAAAGGTTTTAACCTTTGCAGTTTGTCAGTTATATTCTTTTGAGATTCTTGAATGGCAGTTTTAAGAGCAGTGATTTCTTCTAGGAATACTTTGTCAAAATCTGCCTTTGCTATAGCTGGAGTCTGCCCTGCAGCTAGATTCTTCAGTTCTGTGACTATTGCATTATGAGATGCAGTAAGGTTGTCATTCATTCTTATCAAATTTTCTAGAACATAACCTTGCTTCACAGCCATGTCATCCACTTGTGCTTTTATCTTCTCCTGATGTGTAGCCAAGTACACCACTGCATTTCCACCCTTGTGGAAACAGTCTGTCATCTCTTTCTTGTTAGGATTCATCTCAAATCTTATTGACTTTATGTCCTGGGCCAGATCAAACTGCAATGATTTCTGCCCTACATCCACATAAGTCTCTAGGGCTTTTCTATGCTCATCCAACTTGAGCTGCATGGCAACCATCAGATCACTATAGTCTATTGATGGTGCTGGCTGAACAATAGGTTGTGGAGCAACAGTTTGGAGAGCCTTCTTGTAACTTTGGCTCCTTCTTCTGAAGACCTGAAACTTCTTCTTCTTTTCCCTAGCAATCTCCTCATCTTCAGAGGCAGATGCGCTGGTTATATCCACCCTCTCCTTAGGGCTTGGAGGCCTCTCAATCTGCACAGCTGGTGCTTTCTCAATTGCTTGCCTCACAGGCTCTTCCAGAATTTGCATGTGCTCCCCCTCAGCAGCAGCATTATCTCCTTCAGTAGCAGTAGTTTCTTTTTCAAAATCTTGTTGATCCAGATTTAAAAATAAATCTTCCATAGTATACTCTTGTGGAGAATTGGCAGGAGAAATTCTGGTCTCTTCAACCACTGGATCAGGAACTATTGGAGCTGCAACATATGTGTCTTCCAAGACAGCATCTTGGACTTGGTTATCCAGCTGCATTTGCTGATGAACATCAGACAAATCAGTATCTTCCATAGGAAAATCTAAAGTATTGAGTTCAGTGATTACCTCTAGGATAATGTTAGTTGCTTGTTCACTATCCAGTGTAGTGGGTTCATCTACAACTGGAAGCTCCCCCTGACTTTGATCCTTGTGTATGGGGCTAGCTTGAGGTAGCTCCCCCTGGATCTCAGCATCATCTTGAGGAGCAGGAGATTTTACAGCAGGTTCTTCCTCATTTTCATCTGGAGTGAAGACAACTTGTTCTTCACTGTCTGAGCTGCTAGTGGACTCTTGAGCCACTGGAGCAGTCTTCCTTTTCTTCTTTGGAGGAATGTCTTTCTCAGAAACTATCTTCTCAGGGGTTGGCATCTCCTTAGTCAACACTCTGTCCCATCTAGAGAACAACCTCATGTCCATTTTTCTCATGTGATTTATTTTACTTCCAGCAGCTTGTTGCATAACCTCTGGTATGGTACCAGCTAGGTATAGACTTAAAATTCTGCCCAGGTTGGGCTTCTTCAAGCTTTCCTTAATCTTCTCATAAACTACCATAGACCAGTCAGTTTGCAGAGAGAAGATTATCCTTGTCATAATACTAAACATATAGGCAGACACTCTGTCATGCCCTCCTGGCTTGCTGAGTATGACTTTGCCAACAATCTCAGAAAGGAATTTCCCTTGATTGTTCATGCCCTTTCTAAGAAACACTGATCCAAGCTTCATCTTAGGATCCAGTCCACACCAGGTTAGAGCTTCCCTGGTCTTTGTAGCTGTAACCTTAGCTTCCTCTTTAGTTCTTGGCAATTGAAGCACCTTCCTCAAGCTCTTTGGTGAAATCTTAACCTTTGTTCCATGAACTCTGGATTTGATCTTGTATCCAGATTCGACCACTTCAGCTCCATTGAGGAATTCAAGTACCTCTTTCTTCCATATCTTAGTAGGTTCTGAAATAAGATATTCTAACCCTGAATCTGCTACTAGGGTTATCACGTTCTTGATTTCTTGATCGGCATCCGCAAAAGCATCCCGCACCAGTTCGTATCCTTCATTAACGTTCTCCTCTTGCTTAGGCGCCATTAGGGTTTGTAGAATTTGTCTTGAGAGAAAAGAGGTGTCGACACAGAAGTTTGGTCTCAAAACTTTGAAAGCGTGTCGACAAACTAAGACAAAACCTTATTTATACCTTTCTAATTTTGAAGATGAACAGGCGGGACAGCTAACTTAAATTGTGTCGATACTGGCAATAAGTGTCGACACTGACTTATAATGTCTCGACACATATGTGTCGACACAAGTTTAGTCAACAGATTTTATGTGTCGACACTTGTTTATGTGTCGACACCACACAACTCGACACATAGTCGAGACTTTACTTAGAAAATTCTGAGTAAAACTTAAGTGTCGACACCACTTTGGATGTGTCGACACCTACTTGAGATGTGTCGACACTAATATTCTGAAGTGTCGACACCAACTTCCTAGATGTGTCGACACCTATTCCCTGAAGTGTCGACACCACTATTCTGTGTCGACACAGAAATCTCTATGTGTCGACACCTTTTTACTTAGACATTTCAAATTCTGTAAACTTACTCTAAGTTTATCATTCCTAGTTCAATTTTAAATCTATTGAACTTAGCTTCTTCTAGGGGCTTAGTATACATGTCAGCTAATTGATTATCAGTTTTAACATATTCAAGTAAAATATCTTCTCTTTCTACATGCTCCCTAAGAAAATGATATTTAATTTCAATATGTTTTGTTCTACTATGGGATACAGGATTATTAGCTATTGAAATAGCACTAGTAGAATCACAAAAGAGTGGAGTTCTACTTACCTGAATTCCATAGTCCTCAAGCTGATGTTGTATCCACAGAAGTTGAGCACAACAACTTCCTGCAGCCACATACTCTGACTCTGCAGTGGAGATAGCCACACTTGTTCGCTTTTTGCTACTCCATGAAATTAGTCTCCCACCTAGGAATTGACAGGTTCCAGTAGTGCTTTTTCTATCTTCTTTGCATCTTGCAAAGCCTGCATCTGAATAACCTATTAGATCAAAGTCCCCATTCCTAGGGTACCAGAGGCCTAGATAGGGAGTGCCCTTTAGATATCTCAATATTCTTTTGACTGCTGTCAAATGAGACTCTTTAGGGCAGGCTTGATACCTTGCATAGACACATGTAGCATACATGATATCTGGTCTACTTACAGTCAAGTATAATAGGGAGCCAACTATCCCTCTATACAAGGTTTCATCTACAAGTTTCCCTGCATCATCCTTGCTAAGAGACATACTTGACCCCATAGGAGTCTTCATGGTACTGGATGAATCCATACCATACTTCCTTATGAGTTCTAGGGTGAACTTGGACTGACATATGGATAAACCACTCTCAGTCTGTTTAACTTGGAGACCCAAGAAAAATTTCAGCTCTCCCATACTACTCATCTCAAATTGACCTTGCATAAGTTTTGCAAACTTTTTGCAAAGGCTACTTTCAGTAGACCCAAATATAATGTCATCTACATATATTTGGACTAGTATAACTTTGCCTCTAGATTCCCTAAGGAATAGAGTCTTATCTATTTTCCCCCTTAAGAACTTGTTCTCAATGAGGAAACTAGATAGGGTTTCATACCAAGCCCTAGGGGCTTGCTTTAACCCATATAAAGCTTTCCTAAGTCTATAGACATGATGAGGTAGAGTTGAATCAACAAAACCTGATGGTTGTTCCACATAGACTTCCTCTTTAAGATTACCATTCAGAAATGCTGACTTGACATCCATTTGGTAAACTTTGAATCCTTGAAAGGTTGCATAGGCAAGAAACATCCTTATGGCTTCCAGTCTGGCTACTGGAGCAAATGTTTTATCAAATTCAATACCTTCTTCTTGCCTATATCCTTTAGCAATCAATCTTTCTTTATTCTTAATGATGACCCTTGTTCATCCATCTTATTCCTGTAGATCCACTTGGTTCCTATTATATTGTGGTCTTTAGGTTTTGGAACAAGTTCCCAGACCTTGCACCTTTTGAACTGATTAAGCTCTTCTTGCATTGCTTCAGTCCATTGTGGATCTAGAATGGCTTCTTCAAACTTCTTTGGTTCAACTTGAGATAGAAAACTGGAGTAGATTGCTGCATTCAGGTTTCTGCTCCTTGTTTGTACCCCTTGTCTTGGATCTCCAATAATCTGCTCTACTAGATGATCTCTAAGATGCCTGTTGGCTGGAGGCATCCTAACTTCTGGTTGAACTTCTTCAACATCTCCATCATGCTGTACTCCTTGAACTTCTTCAGCAATTGGTACATGTAGTTCTCCCCCTGGACCACAGCCACTGTCTTCTACTTGCTGTCTTGCAGTAGGTACTTCTTCTATAGAAAACTTGTCCATCTTCTTTGTTAAACCTGTGGGGCTGCATACACTACTTGATAACTCATTGTTAATAAGTTTAGTCTCATCAAAAACTACATGTACAGATTCTTCTACAACTTGTGTAGACAAGTTGTAGACTCTATAAGCCTAACTGTTATTGTTGTACCCAACAAAAATTCCCTCTTGGGACTTGGCAGCAAACTTGGTCAAGTACGACTTACCATTATTAAGTATGAAGCACTTACAACCAAAGATCCTGAAGTAGGATAGGTTTGGTTTCCTGCCTTTCACAACTTCATAGGGGGTCTTGTTGAGGCTTTTAGTGATGGTAGCCCTATTTATAACATGGCATGCAGTATTAACTGCTTCAGCCCAAAAATATTCTGGTAATGATGTATCACTTAATAGGGTCCTACCAGCCTTTATCAAGGTCCTATTCTTCCTCTCAGCAATACCATTTTGCTGAGGTGTTCTAGGTGAAGAAAATTCTTGAAATATCCCAAATTCTTCACATAGTTTTATCATGCTATCAGACTGAAATTCAGTACCATGGTCACTTCTAATCTTGACCACTGTACTATTTAGTTCATTCTGAATTTGCTTGACAAAGCTATAGAAGACACTAGGTGTTTCAGATTTCTGTCTTAAGAACAACACCCAGGAAAACCTTGAGTAGTCATCTACAACTACAAAGGTATAGACCTTCCTACCTAAGCTGTGAACTGGCATTGGACCAAAGAGATCCATACGCAAGAGGTATAAACACCTCACAGCATCTTTGTTTTCTATGCTTCTAAAGGTGGATTTAGTGTGTTTGCCCTTTTGACAAGCTGAGCAAATACCATCTTTAACACACTTAACTTGAGGACCATTCCTCACTAACTCTTTGCTAAAGAGTTTGCCAATAGTCTTGTAGTTAAGATGGGCTAGCCTCTTGTGCCATTTGACAAAATGAGAGACTGTCTCATCAGTTACAAGACACACTGGAGAACCATTGTTCTCAACCATAATGTCTAAGCAATAGACATTCCTTTTCCTATAACCAGTCAAAATGATCTCTTGATCAGTTGACCTCCTGATATGACAACCATTTTTAACAAATGAGATGTCATTGTAACGCCTCCGATTTTTCCTATTATTATTCTTTTGTCTGCTGACGTCATAATAGCGGAAGGGCGTTACGTGTCCGTGAGTTGACGGTGCGACGTTGTTTGTGTTTTTTTTTTTGCGTCCGTTAGGTTTGACCGGCTAGATTTTGGGATATGCGTCGGAACCGAAATTTCTTTTACATCGGGAAGCTGAGTTATATAATTTCTGACTTGCTCGTCGAGTTTCGTCGCAATCCGAGCTTTGTTTTTTGGAGTCTCGGCCCACGTTTGAAATTCGGATAATTAAAAATTACCGTAACTTCGTTAGGCCATAACTCGAGTTCGGTGCGTCGGATTTTGATTCCGACTTCGTCGTTGGGTTCGTAGCGTCGACATTCGCCTGGGACGCGAATTTCGTCCGTTTTGGCGCGCGTTTGGGTCTTCGTAATAGTATAGAAATTTTAAATAAATTTAACCTTTTTAGATTTTCTGCGTTCAGAGATCTCCGAGCGGAGCTCAGAGATCTCTGCGCTCAGAGATCTCCGAGCGGAGCTCAGAGATCTCCGAGCTCAGAGATCTCCGAGCGGAGCTCAGAGATCTCCGAGCTCAGAGATCTCCGAGCTCAGAGATCTCCGAGCTCAGAGATCTCGGAGCTCAGAGATCTCCGAGCTCAGCTCAGAGATCTCTGAGCCATCTTTTTTTTCTTTGGTTTTAAACCATTATAAAATTTATAATAATAATGATATTATTATTATTATTATTATATATACTTTAAGGTTTTTCCTCCCGAAGCAAGAAACGAGCCCCCCATTTCTTTTCCCCTGTTCTTTTCGGCCGAAGCAGTGCAGCGAATTCCTTTTTCTCGGGAACCTTCCGACCGCCGCCGACGGAGCTCCGGTGCTCGGAATCGCGAGCCGAGCATAGATTCGGAAAGCTCTCGCCGAGATCTACGCGGTCGTGGTGAGTATTTCTACTTTCATGGAATTTCTCCGTTAGGGTTTTTGGCCCTAAACTTCCGTTTCGACCTTAATGTTGTAGATTTCTTTTTCTCGCCTTCGCTAGGGCCGATCTGCGTCGTGGTGCCTTCCGAAGTGCGGTTTCGGGTGGTTGAGGCAAGTGGTGATCTTGCTCTTCTCCTTTTTGCTACGTTTTTTTTTCTCTCCTTTATGCTCCTAGCGAGTTTTCAAATGTTAAGTTCATTTTTTGTTCGTTTAGCCCTTTCTCATTACAATATCATTATCTTGTTTCTTAAAATCCTAAATTATTATCTGGTAGGCCTTATCTCTTGCCTTTGTTTGAGTCAGAAAATGATAAATCTGTTGGAGGTCGTACACGATGTTGGCGGTGTCACCGGTGCGATTCTCTTTTAAAATGATAAATCTGTTGGAGGTCGTACACGATGTTGGCGGTGCCATCGGTGCGATGCTCTGAGGGCTGTGACGACGTGTGATGGTATTATCCCCGCACAGTTTCTCTTTTGTTTTCTGATGAGCTGATCAGTCTCTTTAATTTGAATAAGATTAATGATCTCAAATGAATGTTATTTGTCTGTGGTGAGTTTGATTTTGTCCGTCTCCACTCATCTTTTGGCGGGCTCTTTTCCGATTGATTTGTATTGCTAGTTATGACTAGTTTTGTTTAACCTGACCCTTGCAGCTAATGTTTCCCTCCGGTCTCGCGGAGGTTTGCTTACTTTCCTGTTTTCTTCGTCGTTTGTAACTTGTTTCTGAGGTGTTCTTTCTTTGAATGCCTCAGGTTCTGGACTATAGCAGGTGTTAGTGGGGAGCTGCGTCAGTTGCTGTTTTCTGACCCTCTTGGGGTAGGGTTTCCTATGAGCTTGCCGACCCATGGGTTCGTGTCAGGTGTTGACGCCCATGGTGCCGCTTTGTTAAACTTTCTGCTACCTTGCTGCTGCTACTCTTTGATTGCTTTTGGACACTTGTTCTGGAACGATTAGTTATGGCTTGGCTTGGGAGCCCCCTTGCTTAGATATGCTAAGGCAGTTGGAGCATTGCATACCATGATTTGAAATGTTAATCTCATTACTTTCTGCGCATGATAAATCTACTTTTATGTACAGTAAATCTAGACATCTGATACTGCATGGTGCACCTCACTTGGTCTACACGAGCATTTAGGTCACCAAATGAATAAATTAAGTATTTTTCCACTGCGTAAAACTATATTTTCAAACCGTGGACTAGTTGATCCACCTAGCCGAGGGACACGGCTTTGCATATTGTGCATAAATTATATTTGGATCATTTCGAGTTTAAAAAAATGATTTCTATAAGTTGCGAGAGACGATGAGTTGCCTTAACGTCAGTAGATGTCCCCTACGTGACGTGGCATCACAATGCGTAGTTTCCCCTACTCTGATAGTGTTTTAAATGCTGGGAAAATGCGGGTTGTGACAGTTGGTATCAGAGGCAGGTTCTGTGAAAAAGGTAGTTGGGTGGTTTGGCGAGTGAGCCGAACGACTGCTACCCTAAGCAGAACCTCAAGCGATCATTTCATTGTTTACACACACTGATATGTCATCGGTATGTCTTGACCGAAGCACAGTCACTACACTCATAGCATGATAAGAAGTATACAAGGCATATTAGGTAGTATGGGATGCATAATATGTGTTGTATATGGATCCATCATAGGAGGTGACATGTGACGGTTATGTAGTATGGGATGCATAACCACCGTTACATGAATGCCCATTAGCACGTTTTCTTTTTTCGTTACATGTAATGTTATGTAGTATGAGATGCATAACATTGCATGTGTACTCCGCTCATAACATGCATTAAGGCCTCTTTCTAGAATGCATAGCACTGCATACAATCATATCATCGCATAAGCACGCGTGCCAAGTTAAAGACATACCAGATGACATATGTACACACATGATTTGAAAAGAAATTTAAATGTTCATGCACTCATGTCATACATTCATATCGTCCTAGTTAAGTTCATAGCATTGTTTCATGGAATTCCAGAGCAAGGTAGCAGCAATAGCAGATAAATTACTTTTTCGTTCCAAAATGATCCGGGATATATTTTTCGTGTTTGCTTGGCTTAAGTGCCTTAAGCCGGTTTTTGAGTTGATGCCCATCTATCTTGTAGACATGCGTCGTGGGAGAGCAACGCGATCGACTCCCCAGCCTGAGGGAGAGTCTTCTGGTGGTCAGAGCACGTCCGTGATCGAAAGTCTGCGTCAGAGCAATGAGGCCTTGACTAGGCAGATAGACGCGATGCAGACTCAAATTCAGTCCCTGGTGTCTGCTGCCGGGGTGCAGCAACCTGTCGCGCAAGAACCGGTGGTGAGTCCAGCTGTTCCTGCTCCTTTGGCACCTCCAGTGGCATTGCCACCGGAGATGAACTTCATTTCCCACTTCCAGCGTTTGGGACCTCCTACCTATGATGGTAGGGCAGACTTCATGGCCTTGGATGATTGGGTGATCGGCATGGAGGAGATGTTCTTCTATTCAGGCATCTCCGAAGCTTCGAAGGTGATGGTGGCTGCTTATCAATTGAAGGGACTGGCGAAAGGTTGGTGGATCAGGGAGAAGGAAAGTCTTGTCGAGGGATGCTCGTGGGAGGTGTTTAAAGCCATGTTGCTTAAGAAGTTTCTCCCTTCGGTTGAGCGCGACCGATTGATGAACAGCTTCTTGCATCTGAAGCAGAGGCAGCTCACCGTCAGTGAGTATGAGATTGAATTCAGCAAGTTGAGCAGGTTCGCCCCAGAATTGGTGGCTTCTGAGGAAGGAAGGGTTAAGCGGTTTTTGAGTGGTCTCACTGGCGACATCCAGCAGTGGGCTAGTGCTTATGGGTCGGGAACTTATGCTGAAGCAGTGGAGGCCGCTTTGAAGGCCGAGTCTATTGAAAAGATAAAGAATCGTGGACAACAGGTGAAGAGTGATAAGAGGAAGTTGGACGATCGAGAGAGTTCAAAGGCATCACACTCGGACCCAAGGAAGAGGGGTATGGGGCACTGTAGCTTCTGCGGCAAGCGGGGTCATCCGTTCGAAAAGTGTTTCAAGAGGCTCGATACGCAGGAGCAGTCGAGGATTAGTGCGATTCAGGACGCACCCAAGGTTATCCCGGTATGCTCTTTCTGCTCTAAGCCCGGTCATGAGGCGGCCCGGTGTTTCAGGAAAACTGGGTGTTGTTTTCTCTGTGGGCAGAGAGGCCATCGTAGGGCCGACTGCCCAAGCTCTCAAACCGTGACTTCAGCGGTTCCTCTGCAGACCTTGCCGCCGCCCTCGCGGATCGTGGACAAAGGGAAGGGCAAGCTTAATGTGTTGACTAGAGATGAAGCTCAAGCTTCAGCACACGTGATATCTGGTCAGTTTCCTTCTTCCTAGCTTGTTCCCTTCCTTCTTGTTTTAGCTTACTAGTTGTTTGGGGATGCATACTTGCTTAGGTGAATTCAAGGTGAGAAATAAGTGGGCGCGTGTCCTATTTGATTCGGGAGCTTCTCACTCCTTTGTCGCTCAGAGTTTTGTTGACAGGCACCGATGGCCTGTTGATCGGTTGGATGATGCCTTGTCTGTTAAGTTTCCATCTGGAGAACAGGTTACGTCAGATCGGGGTATCCGGGAGTGCCCCATTTCCTTGGGTGGTGTCCAAGTTCTAGCAGATTTAAAGATGCTGGATTTGGCAGACTTCGATGTGATTCTTGGAATGGATTGGTTGTCCAAATTTGATGCCGTGATCAAGTGCAAGGAGAAGCGGTTAGATTTCAAGTTGGGAGACGGTCGTCCATTGAGTGTTTATGGCCTTCCTCGAAAGGGATCTCCAATCATATCCACGGTACGTGCCCACCGAGCTTTAGCATCTGGTTGTGAGGGTTTCTTGGTTTCTATCAGTGCATTGGAAGCTTCTCGTGTTGAGCCAGCCGTGGAGGGCATCCCGGTGGTGCGAGAGTTTCCTGATGTTTTTCCTGATAAGCTTTTTGGACTCCCCCCGAAAGAGAGGTGGAGTTTTCTATAGACCTCGAGCCAGGCACCCGGCCCATTGCTAAGGCACCGTACCGCATGGCGCCTCGTGAGTTAGAAGAATTACGTGTTCAGTTGGATGAGCTGCTGGAGTGTGGTTTCATTAGACCGAGTACTTCTCCATGGGCCGCTCCTGTTCTCTTTGTGAAAAAGAAGGACGGTTCCATGAGGTTGTGTATCGATTACCGAGGGCTGAACAAGGTGACTATCAAGAATAGATATCATTTGCCGCGGATTGACGATTTGTTCGACCAGCTGCGTGGGTGCATCAGGTTCTCGAAGATTGATCTCCGTTCAGGCTACCACCAGATGAGGGTTCGTGAGTCAGACATTCCTCTGACAGCTTTTAGATCCCGACACGGACATTTTGAGTTCCTCGTGTTATCCTTCGGTTTGACTAACGCGCCTTCTGCGTTCATGGATCTGATGAACCGTGTGTTCAAGGATTTTCTTGATCGTTTTGTGGTCGTCTTCGTCGACGACGTCCTCGTCTATTCTCGCAGCGATGAGGAGCATGCCCATCATTTGCGGTTGGTTCTGTCTGTCCTAAGAGAGCATAAGCTGTATGCTAAGCTTAGCAAGTGCGAGTTTTGGCTGTCTCGGGTGTCCTTCTTAGGACATGTGGTGAGCAAGGATGGAATCTCTGTTGATCCAGCCAAGATTTCAGCGGTGATGGATTGGAAGAGACCTTCTACACCAAAGGAGATCAGAAGTTTCTTGGGCTTGGCTGGATACTATAGGAGATTTGTGGAAGTTTCTCCACGCTGTCCGCTCCGATGACGCGTCTGACGCAAAAGAATGTCGCCTTCATTTGGAGTGATAAGTGTGAGGAGGCTTTCCAAGAGTTGAAGAGAAGGTTGTGCACTGCCCCAATTCTGATTTTGCCTATTGAGGGAGTGGAGTATGCGGTGTATGTTGATGCTTCACACATTGGACTTGGTTGTGTTTTGATGCAGGAGGGGAAGGTGATCGCCTATGGATCTAGGCAATTGAAGGTTCATGAGAAGAACTACCCTACTCATGATTTGGAGTTTGCGGTAGTGATCTATGCCCTGAAGCTGTGGAGGCATTTATTATATGGCGCCGTGTGTAAGATTTATACAGATCATAAAAGTCTGAAGTATGTATTCACACAAAAGGAGCTGAATTTGCGCCAGCGTCGGTGGTTGGAGTATGTGGCTGATTATGAAGTAGACATCCTCTATCATCCTGGTAAGGCCAATGTGGTGGCCGATGCTTTGAGTAGGAAGACGGCTCAGATATTTAATTTATCGGTTCGAGCCTTGGTTGAGGAGTTTCTTTTGATGGATATTTCTGTGGCGAGCCGTGGCGAGCCCTCTGGCTGGGAAGCCGAGGTGCCTTCTTGGATTTCTCTGACGAGATTGCATCAGAAGGATGACCCGGATTTGCAGCACTTGCGAGCTAGGACCAAGAAAGGAGAATTATCTGATTTCTCTATTGATGAGCTTGACACCCTCTTGTATAGAGGTAGATTCTGTATTCCGGCGGTGGGAGATATTCGAGTGATGATTTGCAACGAAGCTCACGGATCTAGCGTGGCTTACCACCCGGGTTCCACCAAGATGTATAGAGATCTGAAGCAAATCGTGTGGTGGTCGGGCATGAAGAATGACATCGCCAAATTTGTATCGGAGTGCTTCACGTGCAAGCGGGTGAAGGCCGATCATGGCAGGCCTGGAGGAAAATTGACCCCTTTGGAAGTTCCCATGTGGAAATGGGAGAGTATCTCGATGGACTTCATTACTGGATTACCGAGGTCCCCTCGTGGACATGATTCTGTTTGGGTCATAGTGGACCGGTTGACGAAGTGTGCCCATTTCGTTCCCTTCAAGGTTGGCTATTCGATGGAGAAGATTGCAGAGTTGTATGTGGATGAGGTCATTAGATTGCATGGCGTGCCTGTAAACATTGTGTCAGATCGGGACTCAAGATATATGTCGCGTTTCTGGAAGAGCTTGCATGGAGCTTTGGGCACCGACCTCCGGTATTCTACCGCTTATCATCCACAGACAAATGGTCAGACGGAGAGAGTGAATCAGATCGTGGAGGACATGATCAGGTGTTATATTCTGGATCATGGTGGCGCATGGGATCAGCCCTTGAGATTGATGGAGTTTGCATATAATAACAGTTACCAAGAGAGCCTACAGATGGCACCTTTTGAAGCATTGTATGGGAGGCGCTGCAGGACTCCCTTATTTTGGGCCGAAGTCGGTGAGAGACCGTTGTTAGGTCCAGAAGCTTTGGTGGAAATGGAAGAGGCGGTGACTAATATTCGGGAGAAGCTCCGCGTTGCTCAGGAGCGGTATGAAAAGTATGCCAATCAAAGAAGGGCAGATCTGGAGTTTGAGGTTGGGAGCAGTGTTTTTCTGAAAGTCTCTCCGGTGCCAGGCGTTAAAAGATTTGGGAAGAACCACAAGTTGGATCCCAGATATGTTGGGCCATTTCAGGTCGCTGAGCGCATCGGAGTGTCTGCTTATAGATTAGAGTTACCTGCTACCTTCCCTGGCGTCCATGATGTGTTTCATGTGAGTCAGTTGAGGAAGTGTGTCCGCGGCAATCGTCAAGTCCTCGATTCGGTGCCTCAGATTCAGCCCAATTTGTCTTATGTTGAGGAACCTGTCCGTATTCTAGAGACTCAAGAGCGTGTGTTGCGGAGGAAATCCTTTCCCATGGTAAAAGTTCTCTGGCGAAATCATGACGTCGAGAGCGCGACATGGGAGTTGGAATCAGCTATGCGGGAGTCTCATCCGCACCTCTTCATTTAATTATCCCAGGTGAAACTCTTCTTCCTGCACCGTTTATTTTGTCCCGATAATGTTTTCTGTTTGTACGTCAAGTTTCGGGACGAAACTTTCTTTTAGGGGGAGTGGTTGTAACGCCCCCGGTTTTTCCTATTATTATTCTTTTGTCTGCTGACGTCATAATAGCGGAAGGGCGTTACGTGTCCGTGAGTTGATGGTGCGACGCCGTTTGTGTTTTTTGTTTTTGGCGTCCGTTAGGTTTGACCGGCTAGATTTTGGGATATGCGTCGGAACCGAAATTTCTTTTACATCGGGAAGCTGAGTTATATAATTTCTGACTTGCTCGTCGAGTTTCGTCGCAATCCGAGCTTTGTTTTTTGGAGTCTCGGCCCACGTTTGAAATTCGGATAATTAAAAATTACCGTAACTTCGTTAGGCCATAACTCGAGTTCGGTGCATCGGATTTTGATTCCGACTTCGTCGTTGGGTTCGTAGCGTCGACATTCGCCTGGGACGCGAATTTCGTCCGTTTTGGCGCGCGTTTGGGTCTTCGTAATAGTATAGAAATTTTAAATAAATTTAACCTTTTTAGATTTTCTGCGTTCAGAGATCTCCGAGCGGAGCTCAGAGATCTCTGCGCTCAGAGATCTCCGAGCGGAGCTCAGAGATCTCCGAGCTCAGAGATCTCCGAGCGGAGCTCAGAGATCTCCGAGCTCAGAGATCTCGGAGATCTCCGAGCTCAGAGATCTCCGAGCTCAGAGATCTCCGAGCTCAGCTCAGAGATCTCTGAGCCATCTTTTTTTTCTTTGGTTTTAAACCATTATAAAATTTATAATAATAATGATATTATTATTATTATTATATATACTTTAAGGTTTTTCCTCCCAAAGCAAGAAACGAGCCCCCCATTTCTTTTCCCCTGTTCTTTTCGGCCGAAGTAGTGCAGCGAATTCCTTTTTCTCGGGAGCCTTCCGACCGCCGCCGACGGAGCTCCGGTGCTCGGAATCGCGAGCCGAGCATAGATTCGGAAAGCTCTCGCCGAGATAACGCGGTCGTGGTGAGTATTTCTACTTTCATGGAATTTTTCCGTTAGGGTTTTTGGCCCTAAACTTCCGTTTCGACCTTAATGTTGTAGATTTCTTTTTCTCGCCTTCGCTAGGGCCGATCTGCGTCTTGGTGCCTTCCGAAGTGCGGTTTCGGGTGGTTGAGGCAAGTGGTGATCTTGCTCTTCTCCTTTTTGCTACGTTTCTTTTTTCTCTCCTTTATGCTCCTAGCGAGTTTTCAAATGTTAAGTTCATTTTTTGTTCGTTTAGCCCTTTCTCATTACAATATCATTATCTTGTTTCTTAAAATCCTAAATTATTATCTGGTAGGCCTTATCTCTTGCCTTTGTTTGAGTCAGAAAATGATAAATCTGTTGGAGGTCGTACACGATGTTGGCGGTGCCACCGGTGCGATGCTCTTTTAAAATGATAAATCTGTTGGAGGTCGTACACGATGTTGGCGGTGCCACCGGTGCGATGCTCTGAGGGCTGTGACGACGTGTGATGGTATTATCCCCGCACAGTTTCTCTTTTGTTTTCTGATGAGCTGATCAGTCTCTTTAATTTGAATAAGATTAATGATCTCAAATGAATGTTATTTGTCTGTGGTGAGTTTGATTTTGTCCGTCTCCACTCATCTTTTGGCGGGCTCTTTTCCGATTGATTTGTATTGCTAGTTATGACTAGTTTTGTTTAACCTGACCCTTGCAGCTAATGTTTCCCTCCGGTCTCGCGGAGGTTTGCTTACTTTCCTGTTTTTCTTCGTCGTTTGTAACTTGTTTCTGAGGTGTTCTTTCTTTGAATGCCTCAGGTTCTGGACTATAGCAGGTGTTAGTGGGGAGCTGCGTCAGTTGCTGTTTTCTGACCCTCTTGGGGTAGGGTTTCCTATGAGCTTGCTGACCCATGGGTTTGTGTCAGGTGTTGACGCCCATGGTGCCGCTTTGTTAAACTTTCTGCTACCTTGCTGCTGCTACTCTTTGATTGCTTTTGGACACTTGTTCTGGAACGATTAGTTATGGCTTGGCTTGGGAGCCCCCTTGCTTAGATATGCTAAGGCAGTTGGAGCATTGCATACCATGATTTGAAATGTTAATCTCATTACTTTCTGCGCATGATAAATCTACTTTTATGTACAGTAAATCTAGACATCTGATACTGCATGGTGCACCTCACTTGGTCTACACGAGCATTTAGGTCACCAAATGAAGAAATTAAGTATTTTTCCACTGCGTAAAACTATATTTTCAAACCGTGGACTAGTTGATCCACCTAGCCGAGGGACACGGCTTGGCATATTGTGCATAAATTATATTTGGATCATTTCGAGTTTAAAAAAATGATTTCTATAAGTTGCGAGAGACGATGAGTTGCCTTAACGTCAGTAGATGTCCCCTACGTGACGTGGCATCACAATGCGTAGTTTCCCCTACTCTGATAGTGTTTTAAATGCTGGGAAAATGCGGGTTGTGACAGTCATACCCTACATCACTTAATTGACTTATACTTATTAGGTTGTGTTTCAACCCTTTAACATAAGCCACTTGAGTAATGGTAACCAAGTTACTAGAAATGTTACCAAATCCTTTGATGATTCCTTTTTCAGAACCACCAAAGGTGACTTTTGGACCATCTTTTATTGGAATGTAGTCCCTTAGTAATCCTCTAGTTCCAGTCATATGTCTGGAACATCCACTGTCCAAATACCATGTTGGGGTATGGCCACTTGGAATCACCTGCAAAACAGATTAATGAACCTTAGAACCCAAAGAATTCTTGGGTCCTTGGTACTTGTTAGTTTGCAACTTGACAAAGCTACCTGCAGGCTTTCCAACAGGTAGTTTGCTACTCACTTTGGCACTAGCATTGTGCCAACAGTCCATTGCAAAGTGGCCAACCTTGCCAGAACACCAACCCTCAAACTTATTGTACCTTTGCTTAGGTACTGTCTTTGCTGTCTTATCTA
This sequence comes from Platanthera guangdongensis, assembly GCA_039583875.1. Lineage (NCBI taxonomy): Eukaryota > Viridiplantae > Streptophyta > Magnoliopsida > Asparagales > Orchidaceae > Platanthera > Platanthera guangdongensis. The sequence continues at coordinate 87,534,807 of CM077156.1, forward strand.
CAGCTGACTTGTTGAGTGTTGGGGCTTTGCCCTTGGACTTGGACTTGGACTGCTCAGTCCTTGCAGGTCTAGTAAATCCCAGTCCAGCTTTACCCTTGTGATGAACAAATTCATCAATTATGGGTAACACTAACTTAGGTTTAGAAAACCTAGCAACAAGCTCTCTCTCCTTCTGAAGATTAATCTCCAGACACTTGATTTGTTCATTTTTAAATGATATAGTACCCATCTGAATCACTGTTATGTGCTTCAGCCTGGCTATCTCATTAAGCTTTTGATCAAATAACTTCTCAGAATCTGTTGCAGCAGCTTTGAGATCGGTAATTTCCTTTGCCTGACTTTTTGATAGGGACTTGCTCTTCTTATAAGCTTGCAACAGCACTTTATATTCATTTATCAGCTGATGAATATCTTCCTCAGACTCAAATACACTCTCATCACTAGATGATGATGAATCTGATTCTGTATTGGCACAAGAAACTGAACTTAAAGTTGAACTTTGTACCTTACTGGGTCCTGGCTGCTCCAGGATTTTGTCATTTTCAGTCAATGTCATCAGTCCTTGGCACTGACAATCTTCTTGCTTATATATAGAATTCATAATCTGCATGAATTCTTCTTATTCTTCAGCAAACAGCCCTATGTAAGCCTCATCCTCTGACTCAGTTTCTGAAGAAGAAATATCTGATAGAGTCTTCTCCTTTTTGGCGACAAATGACTTTTCTTTCTTGCCTTTAAAATGAGTCTTCTTCTTGTCACTAGACTCCTTTCTCTTTTCAAGACAATCTGCAACAACATGGTCTTGTCTATTGCAGCAATAGCACACTATTTTTGAAACAGTTGCCTTGCTAGATTTAGTCCTCTTCATGTCTTTCTTTGAAGACTTTTTGTTCTGATAGAAGTCTTCTTTTCCCTGTGAAGTAGAAGGCCTTGTCCTCCACTGTTTCTTCTTCAAGAACTTCTGAAAATGTCTAGTGAAGGCAGCAAAGTCTTCATCACTTTCACTGCTTTCAGATTTTGTGCTGACTGACTCATCTGACTCTGATTCAGCAACCTTTGGAGGTGGAGTTGGTGACTTACCTCTGTACTTTCTGGGGGCTTCTGTCTTGAAAGCTACTGTTCTTTCCTTATGTTCATTTCTTGTTGATTTCTCCTCCACTTTTCTCACTGTCAACTGCATTTCATAAGACAATAATTTGCCAAACAGTATAGGTGGAGGAATTTCTCCCAACTTAGCCATTTCTCTAATGGCACAGATCTTGCTGTCCCAATCTTTAGTTAGGGACCTTAGAAACTTGTCATTTAGTTCATAATTACTGAACTCTCTTCCATAAGACATGAGTTCATTCACTATCCTATAGAACTTCTTATAGCACTCAGTTATGCTATCACCATTTCCTTGTCTAAAACTTTCATATTCTTGATTTAGCAAGGATTTTCTATCTTGTCTTACTTCTTCAGAACCCTCCATATACACAATAAGAGTATCCCACATCTCTTTGGCTGTCTTACAGTATATTAGATTCTGAAAAGTTGCATCATCTATGGCACTCACTATAATGTTTTGTGCCCTTTTGTCCATGGTGGCTAGGACAATCTCATCCTTTGTCATTTCAGAGAAATCCTTTGGAGTTCTCTGATTTGCATCTAGAACTGATATCTTCATGGGCACATATGGCCCCTCTTTTACTGTGATGTAAATCCTAGGGTCTGAGGCTTCCATAAACAGCCTTACCCTTTCCTTTCAGATCCCAAATATCTCTTTCCTACATATAGGTAATTTCATGGATCCCAATTCCTTGTGATTCTCAGAGGAACCCATGGTTCTTGATTTTCTTGAATCTGTAATTTGACTTAGACTGATTCTGCCAATCAGGATCTCCTCAGACTGTTAGTCCCTTTTTGAGTAACCTGGCTCTGATACCACTTGAAAATATAGCACCTAAACACCTAGAGGGGGGGGGGGGGTGAATAGGTGACCAAATTCTTTTTAACTTTTTATGGCAGCAATCAGTTTATAACACATAATCTAATCTACCTTTGCACAGCAATCATACAGTATTCACAGCAAATCACAACACACAGAAGACACACAGTTTTATAGTGGTTCCCCAAGTTTTGGGTACATCCACTTTCCCCCTTCGCCTATCTAGCAGTGTTCTAGATTTGGTCAAACTTCTCCACTATCTCAGAACCCAAACTGGTTCCTACAACTCAGCTTTTCCACAAAGCCTACACTCATCCACAAAGGCCTACACTCAGCCACCAAGGCCTACACTCAGAGATTTCACTCTCCTACCCGCAGGCTCTCAAGTCCTACACTCAGCCTTTATAATTACAGGCTTACAAAAACTCAGATCCAAAGGATCCTACAAGATAAAAATGATTATACAATTATTAACTCAGCAACCCAAAGACAAGAGAGGGGAGTTGTGAGTTTCTTGATGAGTTCTTGGAAGAACTCAGCTGGAATCAATCTGACTTAGCTTTCTTCAAAGCTTCTTGAAAGTAGAACTCAATAAGATTGACTCCTTCTGCAGTTGATCCTTGATCTCTGCTTCTTAAGATCCAGAATAAATCTGAACCCTTCTTCTTAGCCTAGTTCCAACAACTGATTTCTTGGATGGAGCTCTCTCTCTCCAACTTCTTAGATCTGCACTTTATTCTTCAAGGAATAGCTAGATCTTCTTTGTTAGATACTTGATCAATAATTTGAACAACTTTCTCAACTACAACAACAACAGTTTCTGTAGACTGTATGAGCCTATTTATAGGCCTTCTTCATGGTAATCGGCTGGTCCGGTTCATAACTGAATTCTGACATCTCTGACAGGTGTTGCAGACCGGCTGGAACCGGAGCTGTCAAGTCATCCAGTCAGTTCTTGAAAGTTCTCTAACTATCTGAAAGTGTCGAGACTTTCTGTCTTTAAGTGTCGACACGTATAGATCAAGTGTCGACACAAGTTGTGTAAGTGTCGACACAAGTCTACAAGGTGTCGACACAACTCCTTGTGTTGTAATTTCTATGTCTCGACACAGTTTCTTCTTCATGTGTCGACACTGAAATTGAGTGTCGACACAAGTACTTGATCTTCTGTATTTTGCTGAATTCTTCTAAGTGTCGACACAACACCTTTGTGTCGATACATCTTCATGTGTTGATACTTGCTGAGTGTCGACACATCTCCTTGTGTCGACTCTTTCTTCTTCTTGTTGAGACTTCAGCTGAGTGTCGACACATTCCCATAGTGTCGACACTTGTACTTAGAATATTTTGTTGATCTTGATGTTCTTTGCTAAGTGTCGAGTCTTCAGCTGAGTGTCGACACATTGTTCTGGGTGTCGACACTTTCTTTAAGTGTTGACTCTTTTGTTGAGTGTCGACACATTGTTCTGGGTGTCGACACTTACTTCAAGTGCTGACACTTCTATTGTGTGTCGACACATTGTTCTGGGTGTCGACACTTTGTTCAAATGCTGACTATTTTATTGAGTGTCGACACATTGTTCTGGGTGTCGACACTTACTTCAAGTGCTGACTCTTCTGTTGAGTGTCGACACATTGTTCTGAGTATCGACACTTATACTTAGTCTCTGCTGACTTTTGCTGAGTGTCGACACAGCTCCAAGTGTCGACACTTTCTGGTGTAGACACAGTTCTTCTAGGTGTCGACACTGCTGTTAAGTGTCGACACTGCTTTACTGTACTTTCTTCATTGAGTGTCGACACAGCTCCTTGTGTCGACACTTTCTTTCTGGTGTCGACTCTGCATCCCAGGTGTCGACACAATGACTCCAAGTGTCGACACTGCTTGCCTGGGTGTCGACACAAGTCTTCTTAAGTGTCGACACTTTCCCTCTGGGTGTCGACACATGTACTTAGAAACTTTTTTGCTTCAGTCCTGCAAATACTTAACCTGCACAAGTAAACTCAACAACACATCAAAATACATTTTGATGTATATCATTGAGTTGGGTGAGGATTCTTCAAATCAGGTACATTTAAACCAATGTACCCAACAGTCTTGTATTTACTACAGTGGCTAGTGCTCTTCTTTAGGAGCAAGTATGGCATCAACCATTAATGGATCGATCTACAACATTTTTGAACAGTCACTGCTTTGGATTTGCCGTTCTGGATCCTCCTCCAAATGCCAAAATCTAAAGATGGTGGATTCAGACCAACAAAGGCTCGTGATCTCAGTTTCTCCTAATAGGTAAAAGCAGCGGCAACATCTCTTATTAATATGATGAAGTCTCGCCCCCTTCTTGGTGGAAGAAGAAATCAAATGCAGTCCGCCGCCGGTGATGTGAAGATCTAGGAAAGCCCGCAAGACGCCGGATGGGAGAGAATGGGCTCGGGCTGCCACTTCAGGCGGCGGCGGCGGGAGAGAGAGGGGAGGTGACATCGGCTGCCTCCTGGCCGAACCCTAGCGGGTAGAGAAGAAATCCCCGATGCCTCTCCTTTTTTTCTCCTTTTTCCTGCTGTACCCTACCCCCTCTCTTGTTATCTTCTTTCTTATTTAATTCCTTTCTCCTTTTCTTCTTATACCCGAGCCCCCCATTTCATATATATAATATATATTATATTATAAATATAATATATATTATTATATTATAAATATAATATATATTAATATCTTATAATATTAATATATATTAATATATTATAACATAAATCGATCATTTGTAAAAAAGCCTACACGCACAAAACCTCTGCACACGTGCACGAGTGCTCGCATGCTCGAATGGGACTGCCCCAAAACGCCGCTCATAGCGCGCCCCAAGGCTGATATTTGGGGAGGGTCCCACTCGCCCGGCTACGGGGTTGTACATACCATGCAATCCTAACATAAAACATCCCAGAGTGCAAGTAATCATGTACACAGAAGGAAAACTAGCAGCTACCAAGTATCCAAAATCAACAATCCTGTGGGTGTCAACAACAGACACGAACCCACGTAAAAAAGAAGTATATCTTTACTAACAAAGAAGACAAAACAACAATCTACCTCGTTAGGGCGAGGCAAAAATCCACAGCCAAGACAGCTGCCCAGGAACTCCAACACCATCACGGCTATTACCTACAGCTCTGAACCTGAGGCATTCCAAAGATAGAACACCTCAGCATGAAAGTAAAAATGAAGGTAGAAAGTATGCCAATAGTAAACGAGTCAAGGGGTACCAACCCAAGACCATGAAAAAATACTTACATAAAGTTCAGCAGTCAGGTACAAGGTAAAAGGAGAAACACTTACGTGAAGCATCACGTATAACCACAGCACCCCAAATGCACAAGACTTTGAGGGGAAAGAAAGTCAAGCTTAAACCATCAGGAGAGAAACAACCCTTATTAGACACATGTGGTCAACTCCACCAAAAAAACCAAAACGAGCAGGGTGGCCAACCCCAAAGATAATTTATCCGTCTAATTGCGAGGGAGACTGGATACTACATCATTCACCGCAAATGCCCCAAACACCCAGTAGAGCACGACAAAGTACTAATAGGCAGAACAAACGTTGCGGCGGTGGTTTCGTCCACAAATAACACCCGCAACAAAGGAAAACTCGGAAAGAAAAACCCCGTAATGACTCGAGTTTAGAGCCGATAGGTCCCCCACAACCCTTCCTAGTCTGGAGGCGTGTCTCGCCTCATGGCGTCGCCATGAAGGAAACCATCATATTAGTCTCAAGACAACAATGACACATCGGATTCTACTGGACAATTCTAGAATTGACTTGGTTGATCAATCTTTAGGAAGAATTTAAAATCCTATACGAATTCTAACACGTCCCACTAAACGTTGAGGAATGGTTAAAAGAGTAAGATCCCACCACACGTAATACTAACAAGATTGGGTAACAAAATCAAGAACATGGTGATTATAAACGAACAAGACAAGAGATCTAAAGCGCACTAAAATTCAGCAAGTTAATTAATAATCAAGACAACACAAGTTAGAAATTTCTGTAAAACAGGGTAAAGAAAGGAAGAGAAGGAGGAAACCATCACTTGCCTTTGTTTTACCGCGAATAATTCTCCAAATCACTCCTTATCGCAAATCGGTGCTAAAGAAGACGAGGGAAGTCGAAATCTATCAAGAAATAGAAGAAATAGAGGTTAGGTCCAAAAACCCTAGCGAGAAAATCTAAAGGAATGACGGAGATTTTACCACGATGTCGTAGCTCTCGTTGAGAGCTTTCCGGATCTATATTAGGTTGAAGATTCCGAGCACCGGAGCACCGTCGGCAGCCACCGGAAGGATCATGAAAAAACTTTCTCTCTCTCTCTCACGCTGCTCTGGTTCGGGAGATGAATGGGAAAGTTCGGTCAAAATGAAGGAGGAAATAAGAAGTAGGTATATATAAACCTAGGGTGAAATTTGGAAAACCGCACTTAAGAAAAGAATTTGGGTCGGCTGAACCGGGCATCTCGAGAAGAAGTATAGATTTCTCGAGTATAAGAACATACCACTCGAGTAGAAGAAACATTACTCGGGTAATAAGGAAGATATTTCTTGAGAGCAAGAAGATTACTCGAGAGCAAGGAAGGAGATTACTCGAGAACCAGGAAGGGGATTACTCGAGAACAAGAAGACTACTCGAGAGCAGGAAATCATGTTCTCGAGTTCACATCGCAGATATCGAGTACTAAAGAAGCATTTCTCGAGTACAACAACAGACTTCTCGAGAACTAGACAGGCAGTTCTCAAGTATAGCAAACCTTCTCGAGAACTAGAAGGGCAGTTCTCGGGAACAAAGATCATTTCTAGAGAATAAGAAGAACTTCTCAGGAACTAACATCATGTCTCGAGAACTTGGGAAACACCACTCGAGAACAGCGAACCCAGTTCTCGAGTACAAGCGATTACCTCTCGAAAACAGAAGCATTTCTCGAGAGCTAGAGGAGGAAGAAAATATCTCGACCGTCGAACGCAAAACCCGTTCGATGAAATTAGTTCGAAGATCGTCGAACACAAAAACCCGTTTGACAAAATCATTTCGAAAATCGTCAAACGCAAAGGAAACACCGACTCGACAAAGTCAGTACATAATTCGTCGAATGCAAAGCCAGATCGATGAATTCTGCTCGAGGTTCGTCGGGCCCAGAACCCTGAATTGCTCAATGATTGTCGAGCTCAGCTCGACGATAGTCGAGCCCCATATAGTACCCAGAAATTCAAGGGAAAATATCTGAGTTCGACGAAAACCCACCCCTTTAGGAGTGTTTCCCGAGAATCGAAACAAGTTTAAGGCTTTGAAAAAAAATTATCATAATCAAATGGTTGACATAGAATTATCATAATCAAATAGTTGAAAAATGAAGTATGAGTTCAAAACAGAGGCCCAAACATGCGTTGAATTAAACGAATTCAACAACGACAACAACCCTAGAATCCGACGTACCATTTCTTGAGACACAACATCAAATGCTCTCACAAGCAAAAAGATCACCACAAGGGTCCAAACACGCGTCGAGACTCCAAAATGCTCGGAACATATCAGAACTGGACAAGCCCAAGTCCTTAAAACCTCATTCTTAAAATCAAGGAAAAAAATCCAACCGATCAGAATCCTAAAATCTCGCTAAATAAGCTCAACGGACGCGAAAACGCACAAACGGTGCAGCGCCGTCAACAAAACGAAAAAGGGTAACGCCCTGATGTCAAAATTAGACATCGACAAACCAAATAATTACATTAGAAAATCAGGGGCGTTATAGCAAACATATTCTCGATGTCTATTATCCAGTCATCCAAAGCCATAAAATCTGCCCTACCATCATAAGCAGGGGTTCCTATTCTCTAGAAATGCGAGATAAATGTCATCTCTGGTGGCAACAACACCGGGGGCACTAGAGGAGTAGGGGGAAAATGAAGAGCCTGACCCACAACTGGGTCCTGCACTCGCGGCAACTGTCCTGACACAACTGAAAACAATGCTTGGATCTGTGACTGCATCTCTACCATCTGTTTGGACAAAGTCTCATAACTCTGTCGTAGACTTTCAATCAACGCTTCTCTCTGCACACTAGAAGACTTGTCCGCCGACTGGTGAGTGGACCTAGTCGCCATACGCTTAGGTGTCATTCTAATCAATTAACGAATACTAATCAAACTATCCCAACTACTAGCACCAAAAACATAGTCTAGACAAAACATACTCAAGTACTTGCTCAAGCTGCTAACTTGCTCTAGGTTTTTCCAATAATGATTTCATGCCCAAACTTAGGATGATAAACTGTCATCATACCGACTCATGCGCCTAAACAATGAATGCTTGAATTTCTTATTCTTTTTGACTCAAAACCATGTGTGTGTATATGTCATCATGTAAATCTTTAGCTTGGAATGTATGTAGATGCAACATTATGCATTCATGTTGCGTTATGTAATCTAGAAAGGCATTAATGAATTTCATGAGTGACATACACATGAAATGTTATGCATCACATACTACATAACATCGCATGCAACAAAAAAATAAAACGTGCTAATGGGTACCCATATGATGATGGTTATGCATCCTATTCTACATAACCGTCACATGTTGCCACCTATGGTGGATCCATATACAAACACATATTATGCATCTCATACTACATAATATGCCCAATATACTTCTTATCATGCTATGAGAGTAGCGTTCATGCCTCAGCCAAGACGTACTGATGATACATCGGTGTGTATATGAAATAAAACTAGACAACTCTCGCTAACAATAGACGGTTGCTCGACGAATTGTCTAACAACCCATCCCTCTGATACCTACTGTAAAGACCCGTATTTTCTCCGCATTAAAGGATATATCAGAGTAAGGAGAAAACACGTGTGATGATGCCACATAAGCATAGGATAACTGCAAACATTCAGGCGAGACCTCAACTAACACCTTTCAGAAAGATTTATAATTTATTTAAGGGAAATCCAGTCTTAAGTTAAGCAGTTAGTCGTATCCCTCGGCTTAGTGGATCAACTAGTCCACGAGAAAAAAATATAGTTATACGCTTTAGAAAATACTTTGATTAAGATGATTTTAACACCCTACATGAGTATAAACATCCCCGAAGTACAACTCATGCTATGCAAGACTCTAGATTTATCATAAGTATAGGAAATATCTTTACGCTAACTAGAAAATAGTGTTTTAGATTTGAAAGAGATGGCAAGTACGAAATAATAATACTAATGTTTTATAAGTTAAAATATATGACATGCAACCTAGCATAAAGCTTTCCTAGAGAATAAGTACAATCACCCACAAAAAATAGGCAAGCTCAGCAGCTTATGTAACACCCCCAAAGTCAATTTGGGTTCAGGCATGGGTGACACAGTGTAACGCCCCAAAACTCAAAAGAGCGACGGGAGGCGTTCTGGGCCAAATTTGGAATTTGGCAGGGGGCGCACGGCCTGGGACACGTGCGTGTCCCAGGGCGCACGGCCTGGGACATGTGCGTGTCCCTGGGCGGGTCATGTTTGGGTCGACAATTTGGCCAAGAGATCGACGAATTCTGGGGTCGACGATCATCGATCAGTGAAGATGGCCTGAGATACGGGCGTGTCTCAGGGCGCGTCGAGCTCGTGTCGACGATTTGCCAGGGATGTCGACGATTTTTGATCAACGATGTGTCGAGACAGGGAACACGGCCTAGGACACGGGCGTGTCCAAGGCCGTGTCGGGTGGTCGACGAACTGTGCTCGACGAAGTATCGAGACAGTGAACACGGCCTGGAGCCCAGGCGTGTTCGGGTTTGACACGGGCGTGTCAAATAGGACACGGGCGTGTCTAAGACCCGTGTGAGTCTCGGGTTGGTGTTGGTCCTGTGTTGATGGGGGAACACGCCCGGGAACACGGGCGTGTACTAGCTGACACGGTCGTGTCAGGTCGAACACGGGCGTGTCGGATGCCCGTGTGTTTTTCGAGATGCGTCGATTTTGACGGCGAATGAGGGACACGGCCCCGGACACAGCGTGTCGCAGGCCGTGTTCGGCCCAGGTTTTACTTTTCAGCTACAGATCGTAGCCGTTCGTTTCCTTACTTTTCAGCTACGGACTGTAGTTAGATGCCCATTTGAAGAATGAATTTTGATGTCCCTATCAGTTGACTCAGCAAAATCTTCTACACCAACCAACACAACCACCTGATCTTTAGTAGGAAGGATATATTGTCAGTTGGTAGACGTTCGTTCAATAATAAGTAGTTGATACGATTGTAATTGCTGATGTTGAGCAATTTGTCAAAAGTTTGTGACATGTGGATTGTGTGTATGAAGGATATGTTTTACTCATTCAATATTTCAATCTTGAGTCCATTACTTTCTTCCAAATGGTGTGAAGTCTTATTTTGGGGTCGTAGATGAACATTTGTAGAAATTGTGGTTTGTTCCCCGGAGTAGGAATTAAAGATCCAATCTTGTGATATATAGTCCAATGTGCTCTGAATGTATACAAACCTTGAATGAACATGGGGAGTGTTTCTTCTTGTGTAACACTCATGGATGTGAAAGAGAAAATATGGTTGTACGCACATATATTTTGCCTAAAATGCCTCCCTTTTGTGGACTGGTCGGTGTAAAGATCCAGCAACTGTGTGGGGGGATAGGAATGTACGACAAAATCATTTTGCCACGTTTGCAGCATAAATATTTTGATTCTTTGTGGAATAATCGATCTGCACAGTGTGGGCAAGTTGTCATTTATGGGAGCCGAATGATGCTAATGTTTTCAGAGGAACGATAATTTCATGATATATTTCAACATCCTACTCTTGAATTGGGCACAAAATGATTATCTAATATTTCAACCGGTTGATTTGGAGGTTCTGGCACGTTTGGTTGGACTTCTACGGATGATAATAAAGGCATTGATGAACGCGATTATCTTCTTCACGCATTCAGTGCACTCAATTATTTTGTAGTTAATGTCCATCTCAAATTACTAACATTCACCCAAGTTGACTCTCGAGTTTTCTCAGTCGGTGTCGTCGAAGTCGAAGCTTTCCTCGTTTACGTTGGACTGCCCCAACTCGATTTGGCAATGATGATGATGCCTCACCTTAATTTTGGTCTCACATCTACATGTGTTTGAGATAATGTATGAATGGAATAAGGGTCTGAGAAAGGAGAACCATTCTCACCCTTTGATAAATGAATAGGAGTAGGTGGTATTTATTATAAATAGCTAAAATAATACCAGTCCACTAGTCTATTTTTTTTTTAAATTACCTTATCTTTGATAGATGTTATTTATACCTCATAATGTTTGGTCCATGTATACTTATACTCAATGGCATATTGTTTGTCCATTAAACAACTTTAATTATGTCATTTGCAGTCAAGATTAATCGTGTTGGCAGTGCCAAATTGGAGTATATTGTAACAACACTCCCACAATGTTGATTAAGTTTATAGTTATTATGTGTACTTAATTGGTTGGGAAGACAGAGATTAACCAACTACATCTTGCATACATATCACACAACATTTATCAAACAAATATCAAATCATAAAAATAGAATAAAATTAAAGAAACTTAGATTTATGTTCTATAGTCTAATCAATGTGATTAATGTCCTGGCACATGAGGGTGATTTATAACTCTCAAATGTAATATATTTTCAAATTTAAAATTGGAAATGAGAATATAAAAGTTGTTTATCACGCTGAGAAAAATTGAAGATGATATTATATATCTAAACATCACATCAAAGCTACAATGATATGAACTTGAAGAAACCTGTAGTGCAGTGTACATCATTTTGTATAGATATTGAACTACACCTTTCGGGAGTGTAGATTAAATACATATATGGTATAAATAAAGATATTCAGAGCATAATAGCTTGAGCTTAGGATGGATTTATTGATGCCATGTCGAGACTTTTAAGATCAAGTCAAACTCGTATCCAAAAATAAAAATAACTAAAACATTTACTAAATCAACAAATTAGTAAAACTATGGAAAAAATTTGAATCATCAAATCCAGACAAATACCTACAGTGTGCAGATTTTTGTACTATATTGCTGTGCATATTTTTGTACTACATTGTTGTGCATATTTCTGCAGCACAATCTGCAATATGCATACTTATCACACAACAATTATCAAACAATTAACAAAGCATAAAAATAGCATAAAATTAAATAAACTTCAGGAGAGTAGCCTGTAACGCTCAAATGTTATATATTTGTAAATTGAAAATTTGAAATGAAAATATAAAAGCCTTTTATCATGCTGACAAAAATTGAAGATGATATTCTATATCTAAACAATGCATCAAAGCTACAATGATATATTGAGAACTTGAAGAATCCTGCAGTGCATTTCTGCAGTGTAGATCATTTTGAATAGAACAACAACAACATTCAAGCCTTTATCCCGCTATAGGGCTATATGGATCCTTTGCCACCATAAAATAGAACAAATGAGATATATAAAATTGTGTTAATGACAGAGGAATTAAATTGATGTGTAATACCATGAAATTATGAAAATGAGTAATAGAAAGAAGAATAAGACTGAGACTAACATCTCTAAGAATCAATTTTTATTCATGCCAGGGCGGTCGACCATGGAAGCGATACATCTCTTGAGGAGACTCGTTGAAAACTACCAAGAAAGAAAATTATATTTGCATATGTTGTTTATTGACCATGAGAAGACTTATGATAGAGTTCCAAGTGAGATCTTTTGGAGAGCCTTAGAAAAGAAAGATGTAAATACATCATACATTGTCATAATAAATGATATGTATACAAATTCTGTGACAGGGGTGGTGAGGACATCTAGAGGATTAACAAAGGAATTTCCTATCAATGTTGGCTTACATCAAGGTTCAGCTTTAAGCCCTTATCTCATTACCCGTATCTTAGATGAGCTCACCAAACATATCCAACAAACAATACATTAGTGTTTATTGTTTGCGGATGATATCATTTTGGTTGATGAGATGCGCGAGGTGTAAACGCAAAACTTGAATCTTGGAGAGACACTTTAGAAAAGAAGTGTTTTAGGTAAGTTGGGAAAAGACGGAGTATATGTAGCATAAATTTAGCAGTTCAAGAAGGACAGGTGACTTTGTTATTAAGTTCGGTGATCAATATATATCTCGTACTGAATGTTTTAAATATCTTGGATAGATAGTTCAAAAAGACGGAGGTATTGATAAAGATGTGACACATAGAATCCAAGCGGGATGGTTGAAGTGGAGAGGCGTGTCAGGGTTCCTGTATGATCGTAAAGTTCCATTAAAACTTAAGGGCAAGTTTTATCTACTGTGATTAGACCAGCGATACTTTATGGTTATTAGTGTTGGGCAATGAATTGTGAACATGAGCAAAAATGGGAGTTATGGAGATGAGAATACTTAGGTGGATGTGTGCACACACGAGAGTGGATAGAATTAGGAATGAATGCACTAGGGATAAGACAAGAGTAGAACCAATTGCATACAAGATGTGAGAAGCTTGACACGTAAAAAGGAGACCATTAGAGGAACTTGTTAGGCATTGTGAGAGTCTAGTCGCAAGGCATGTTAAACGACGGAGGGGTAGACAAATAATGACTTGGAATGAAACTATAAGGAAAGACATGATGTACTTAGGCATTCGTGAGATTATGACACAAGATAGGGCACAATGGAGACAAAGGATCCATAGAGACGCCCCTACTATATTGGGATAAAGGCTTGAGTGTTGTAGTGAACTTCACATTTCCACAGTGTAGATCCAATCAATATATTATATAGATATTCAGAGCATAATAGCTTGAGCATAGGATGGATTTACCGATACCATGTCGAGACATTTAAGATTAAGTCAAACTCGTATAAAAAAGAACCAAAACATTGATAGACCCTAAATCAGCAAATCAGAAACACCATGAAAAAAATATTGAATCAGCAAATCTACTCAAACCAGCAATGTGCAGATTTATATACTACATTGTTGTGCATATTACTGCATAGTAATGGAAAAAATCTGAATAGAAAAAGTACTGAAATCAAGAAATCGATTAGCTGGAATTCGAAACGAAAACGAAGCAGAAATCCTAAAATAAATCTGAATTTCCAAGGGAAAGCAACCATAGAAATACCCCCACACTCCACTTTCCAAACAGCATCTTTAATCAGCCATATACATAAACAACAACCATATTAAGCAGGAAAGGCCTTTAAGAACAAATATCACACAAAATTCCCGTGTGACAATAAACAACGCTCAAAGTCCTCGACCCTATGTTATTAAAGGTACAAGATACATCATGGTGTAAAGGGGGTATTGGAGCCTAGGTGCAAAGCACAAAGAGCAGGCGTGCGTCTGATGCACGTGAGCTACAAAAATGAAAAAAACATAATATCAGTGAATTGGGCTCCCAATCCACAGATTTTCACTGAAATTCAGTGAATGGGCGCCCAATTCACTAAATTTCAGTGAATTGGACACCCAATTCACTGAAATTCAGTGAAAATCAGTGAATTGAGTGAGCGCCCAACTCAACAAAAATCGGTGAATTAGGCCCCCAATTTGCTGAATTTCCATGAATTACGCGACCAATTCACCGAATTTACGTGAATCGGGCGCCCAATTCGCCGAATTTACGTGAATCGGGCGCCCAATTCGCCGAATTTACGTGAATCGGGCGCCCAATTCGCCGAATTTCCATGAATCGGGCACCCAATTCGCTGAATTTCCGTGAATCGGGAGCCCAATTCGCCGAATTTCCGTGAATCGGACGCCCAATTTGCCGAATTTCCGTGAATCGGGCGCCCAATTCGCCGAATTTCCGTGAATTGGGCACCTAGATGAGCATAGGTTCCTCGGGTGCACCTCTAAAGTTCCTAGGTGCCTCGCCCGCCTTAGCTTTGCTGAGGCACCAAGGAGTGCGCCCGATGCCTCAAGCATGCCTAGGCGCGCCGAATTCACCGAATTTTCGTGAATTAGGAACCCAATTCACTAAATTTCAAAATATAGCAACGAATTGGGAGCCAAATTTAGTGAAAATCACTGAATGGGAGCCCAAATAAATGAGAATCACTAAATGGGAGCCCTATTCACAAAATTTTAATGAATTGGGTGCTTACATAAGCATATGTGTGCCTCAGTTGTGCTTCTGATGCGCCTGGGTACCTCGCCCACTCCAGCCTTGCTGAGTCATCAAGGAGTGTGCACGGTGCACCCTGCGCCTTAGGAGTGTCTAGGCCCTCGCCCTGATAACAGAGCCTAGGCCGACTTTTTCGCGAACTGAAGACCCGAAAAATTTCCCTCCCGCTTTCAAACTCCTGCACTTCTCGCAGCAGCAACAAAGTGTTGAATTTTCTCAAAGTAGTCACCAAGATAGCCTAATACCAAATTAATATCCTCAGAAATATCAAGATCACACCTTGATCGTGCGGAAACCAGGAAAGCAAGCTTAATCAACCAAAGCAATCACAAGGGGCAAACAAATCATATACTCTTTTATTCTTCTTTACAATGCGAGTGATGTAGGCTAGGCCTTTGGGATCCTACACGGAGGGCGTGACTACGACCTTGGCAACGTTAACGCTCCCTAACCGGCACACAAACGCAACGCAGCGACCACAATGATTGTTTTTTATCGTTCGTGTTAACATACGGATAGCTGATCCGCAAGTGGAACGAAGAATGGCTATAGGCCAAAATCCTTTCCGGCTAAATGGAATAATATTAATTCCGATCGAGATTTGGAGTTGTACCAAAATAGATCCACCAAAAAAATCACGATTCAAAAAAATGGTAGGATCTATCCCAACAAAACAAAAGCGAGAAGCGCTAATCCTCTCGCAAGATCTTTTCGGAAAACCAACTGAAAATCTCAGATCTATTGTAGGAACACCGCGAAAATTTAGCAATTCGAGAAATCACGCAAAATCCATCCACCACAAGAATTAATCAAAGAAGAGAAACTCTTAGGTAGGAATTTGGTTACCCCACTCGGAACGTAGATCCGAGGTGTTGGATCCACAAAGAACGATCGCTCTTCCCTTTTTAGAATCCACGGGAAACGCGCCACGGATGAAGATCTTGTTCTCCTCCTTCGCTTCTCGCCGTGGTTGATTACCCCAACCTTGATTCTTCCTTGCACGAGATCTTCCTCCTCCAAGGTGGCCGAAATTGTTAAGAGGTTGAATATGGCTTGGTGGGTGGAAGGTAGGGAGACGGGGATGATGGGTTGCTAGAGGGAGAGGGGAGTAGAAAGGGGGGCGGCCGAGAGGGATGGAGAGAGGGGCGGCCGAACCTAGAAGGGAGGCCTTGAAGGGGGCGGCGGCTAAGATGAGGAGGAGAGGAGAGGGAGGCCTTGAGGGGGGCGGCGGCTAAGAGGAGGAGAGGAGATTAGGGTTGGCGAGCAAAGTTCTTTTTTTGATTTCAATAAATGTCTTCATAACAAATGATAATGTGGACTTTTATAAGTCTTACAACCATGTGGCTATTAGCAGCCCAAAATAAAAAATGTTGCAGAAAATGAAATGACAAAATAACATAGTGTCAAATACCACATATAACCAGATAAAGGCAGACCAAATAATAAAATAAATTCAAAGCTTATTTTTGTTGCGTGGGCGAAGATTGTAGTCGTGCCCGCTACGGCGCCGCAAGTCTCTTGATGGTGGAGCATCATCGTCATCTTCTGTCACGATCACACCGCCATGGTCGTCGTATTCATCACCCAATTGGCCGCCGTGGTGGCAGTCACCATCAATCGTAACACCGCCATGGTCGTCGTCTTCATCACCCAATTGGCCGTCGTGGTGGCCGTCGCCATCAATCCTCCCGCTCTTAAAAGGACTCATCACCGATGAGTGGGCTGGACGGTAACGGTGGAGGAGATCTGCATCGAGAAGAGCCAGGTCGGCTGAAGAAATCCAAGAGTCGTCCGAAGCTGGACGACCACGCCATCTGACCAAAAACCTGTGAATGTCGCCGTCGGGAGTAGAAAACACCGCATCCTGTAAAATCTTGTCAGGCAAGAAATCGGTTCGGGGGAACCTTGGAAAAGCGTTAGGCGAAGAAGAAAAACAAGTTGCATCATCAATAGACAACGTACCTCTCGAAGAATCCGAAAGGGAGAGCGGTCCAGCAATATTCGCACCCCCCACCCCTTTAGACGGTATAGTAGAAATATGAAACGGAGAGACTGACAATTCAGGTGGTGGAGCGACATAAAGCGTTAAATCTGAAATGTTAAAAACAGGGGAGATTCCCCACTCAGCGGGTAACTGTAATAAATATGCATTTTCACCTAGCTTCTTCAAAACCCGAAAAGGACCAGCTCTCTTATTCGCTAATTTTTTTATGGTACCCGAGGGCAACCGTTCAGGGATAAGACGTACCATTACCAAATCACCAATCTTTAAGGGGACTGCTCTCTTATGTATGTTAGCATTCAATTGATAAATAACATATTGTTTAGCTAACGTCTTGCCAATGTGCTCATGGAGAGTGTGAACGTGCGAGGCGAAGTCTTGTGCAAATTGACTTGATTTAAATGATGGTGGTAACGGAATCAAATCAAGAGGCACGGGCGCCTTATATCCATGCACTATCTCATTTGGCGATAACCCGATGGACCTATTCTTAGAATTATTATAGGCTAACTGAGCGTGGGGGAGAATAAGATCTCATGTACCCTTATGATCGCCCACCAAGCAACGAAGTAATCCTCCCAAACTACGGTTAACAACTTCCGTTTGCCCATCCGTTTGGGGGTGGTAGGCCGACGAAAACATAAGCCTCGTGCCCAACAACTTCCACAGTGTCTTCCAAAAGTAGCTAGTAAACTTAACATCTCTATCGGTCACGATGGTTTTGGGGACACCTCGATGAGCTACGACCTCCTTAAAATACAACTTAGCGACATGGGAAGCATCGTTGGTACTATGACAAGCGATAAAATAAGCCATTTTAGAGAATCGGTCCACTACGACCAAGATGGAATCATGACGCCGAAATGTTAGTGGGAGGCCCAATATGAAGTCCATGCTAACATCCACCCATGGGGCAGAGGGAATAGAAAGGGGTGTGTAAAGGCCCGCATTGGTCTTGTTTCCCTTAGTTAATTGACATACGCGGCAGCTTCCTACGATTTTGTTGACCATTGGCTTGAGACCCGGCCAAAAGAGTTTATCCTCCACAAGCGTGATCATTTTATCGCGACCGAAGTGTCCACCTAAACCTCCACTATGTAACTCCCATATAATAAAATGGCGTAGGGACGAGCGGGGAATACACAATTGCGTGTGCTTGAATAAATAACCGTCATGAATGTAGTAGGCTGAAATAGTGGAAGGGGCCTGTTCCTGAGCTGCTAAATAAATATCCTGAAAATCCGGGCATAGGACATACTCGTCCTTAATGCGTTCAAATCCTATTACCGTCACCTCCATTTTAGATAACAATAGGGTGACACGACTAAGGGCGTCTGCCACTCGATTTAACGTACCCTTAAGGTGCTTAATAATGAATGTGTACTCCTGAAGATAGGAGACCCATTTGGCGTGCCGAGGGCTGATTTTACCTTGAGAGTTTACAAATTTTAGCGAATCATGATCCGAGAGGATTACAAATTCTTTCGATATGAGATAGTGTCGCCAATGTTGGAGATAACGTATCACGGCATAAAACTCACGATCATAATTAGAGTAATTAATTTTGGGCCCGCCAGTTTCTCGCTGAAGTATCCGACCGGATGTCCCTCTTGACTTAACACTCCACCAATTCCTATCCCCGAAGCGTCGCATGATAATTCAAACACTTTACTAAAATCCGGCAATCGTAGTAGGGGGGCTTCGGACATCCGATCCTTAATCATTTGAAATGCGCTAGCGGCCGATTTGGTCCATATAAAATCACCCTTCTTCATACACTCAGTGATGGGTGCCATGATACTACTAAAATTGCGAATGAATCGTCGATAAAACGTGGCCAATCCATGAAAACTCCTAACTTCCCGAATATTTTGCGGCTCCGGCCACTCTCTCATTACTTGGACCTTCTTAGGGTCAACATATATTCCCTCAGCGTTCACTATGTATCCTAAGAATTCCACGGAAGTCACAACGAATGCGCACTTCTTAAAATTAATATATAAGTTCTCTTGGCGCAATGTAGTAAGGATTGTCCGCAAATGAGTTTCATGATCGATCGGCGAGGTACTAAACACCAAAATATCATCGAAGTAGACTACGACAAATTTTCCCATATATGGCTTAAATACTTGAGTCATTAATCGTGAGAAAGTACTTGGTCCGTTGGTGAGTCCCTCTCCTAGCACTAACCACTCGTAAAGCTCGTACTTAGATTTAAAGGCCGTTTTCCATTCGTCTCCCTCCCGAATCCTTATTTGGTGGTAACCACTCTTTAAATCCAATTTTGAGACCACGGTGGCACCAGACAACATATCCAATAGATCGTCTAAACGGGGGACGGGAAACTATACTTGACAGTTAGTTTATTGATGTCCCGGTAGTCTACACACAACCTCCAAGACTTATCATTCTTCGGGACCAACAAGGCAGGGACGGCACAAGGGCTTTTACTATGGCGGATAAATCCTTTAGCTAATAAATCGTAAATTAACATTTGTAGTTCATTATGTGCGGAGGGATTAAGTCGGTAATGGGGTAGGTTAGGCAAGGACGAGCCCGGGACGAGGTCATTTTCATGTTGAATATCCCTGATTGGTGGCAACTTGGAAGGTAAATCTACCGGATAGACGTCCTTATATTCTTCCAATAATGTGCGCAGAGATAACGGTATGTTCTCTAAAGATGGTGAATCTTCCTGTACTTGTAGACATACTAACGCATATATGACGCCATCGAGAAAGGTCTCACGTTCTAACTCCTTCCTACTTATAAGACTTATCGTTTTCCTTTCCGCAGGGACCACTGTGTCCTTGGACGCAATCGACGGGTCCTTAGGTGGTGTGGGTTTCAAAACAATGGTCTTACCATTGAACTTGAACTCGTAGGTGTTGGCTTTGCCAAAATGGGTCACGTCATAATCATAAAGTCATGGACGTCCTAGTAGAACGTGACAGACATCCATAGGGATGACATCACACCACACCTTATCGACGTAGTTCTTCACCGTAAGCGGTACCAAACATCGCTTAGAAACTGCGATGGACGTTTTGTTCACCCATGCTATCTTATACGGATGTGGATTCGGCTCAGTGACTAAGTGCATTCGAGTGATGGCATTCTCCGAAACGACGTTCATACAACTACCGCTATCGATTATTAACTTACACCACTTGTCACCGTTCTTAAAATTTACCGAGAAGATATTCGTCTGATTGTAATCGTCCGTCGCTCGCGGTGTATTCAGAATACATCTCATAACCATCATAAACGAGTCGTCGTCAATATCACTCGGCTCCGCGTCAGACTCAGTACCGGCTTCATAAACGATCTCGGCGGGGTCAGACGTGGTATCTAATAGTGCCAGTGGTTTACTCTTAGTGGGACACTCACTAGCGTAGTGTCCTTGAATTCCGCACGAATAACAGGTAGCGTTAGTCTTATTAATTCGTCCTACTGGGACTCTCTCACCATTGGGATTTTTATTGTTCCTAGCGGTAATTACTATGGAACTTGAGTCCGTCGATCGGAACTTTCCTTTGTCTCGCATGGATGACGAAGGTGGGGGTCCTAAGATGGATTTTCCTTTCTGGAATGCCCGGCCCTTGGACTTGTTGGCATTGTGCTTTTCTATATCTAGAGCTGTATTGAATGTTGTGTTAAGGTCCGTGTGACCATAACGCAAAAGCTTGCCTTGGATGTCCGTGTTAAGTCCCTTACGGAAACAAGATAGTGTGACCTCGGGCATTTCTCGTATATCAAAACGCACCATCATATCCTTGAGTCGTCCCATGTACTCCGCTACCGATTGGCCCCCTTGACGAAGGGTGGCTAGCTCGTCGAACATTTGGGTTCGGTGATATGTCGGGACATATTGGTCATGCAGGAGTGCCTTCATGGCGGCCCACCCAATTGGGGGTGCTCCATTTACGGTGCCTAGACGCCTTTCTTCGTTCAACCAGAACATTTTGGCTCTACCCAGAAGTTTCATTCGTGCTACTCGTACCTTCTCAACGTCCGTCAGGTTGTGCCACTCAAAATAGCACTCAATATCCATGATCCAGTTTAGAAAAAGTTGGGGTTCACCCATGCCATCGTAGGATGGTGATTCCATTTTAACGGCCCTAGTTAAGTCGAACTCATAAGGGGCTCGGGGTGCGTACTCATAATCCGGATCATGAGGGAGATTTTGTCGCTCTTCTCGTTGGTTGGCGGGATGGGGTGGCTGCCCCGGTCGATTTATCCCAAAGCCGGGATTTCGAGGCGCCGCCTGATTTACAGCCAAACCTTGTATTAACTGAGTGAGTGCATCGAACCTAGTGTTAAACTCTTCCCTAAGCGCCGAAACTATTGCAGGAGCGGGCTCACCATCATCATGATGGTCGGCCATGTGCGATGTGGATGGAGAATACTCCGTGCCAAGCCTCGTGCGCATGAACAACACAGATACAGGGTGTCTCACCTAAATAAAAGACTGTTTGGACAAGAATTTTATAAATCAGGATTTTTATACGCTTAATGACTTGGAGAACGAAAATATTTTTTGACTTATATGCTTAGAAAAATAGGTAGAAAATTCAGATTTTTTTTATACTTCTTTTTTGCAAAAAAAAATTTTTTTGTTATATGCAGACCAAATAGAGAAATTCAGATTTGGTGATTACGAAAACGTGCATGACCAAGTGTGGGTCGACGTCCTAAGAAAGGGGAGCGTAAGGATGGTGTCGATTGAGAAATCGACACAACCTCACTTTGATAACAAATTGATGTAGGCTAGGCCTTTGGGATCCTACACGGAGGGCGTGACTACGACCTTGGCAACGTTAACGCTCCCTAACCGGCACACAAACGCAATGCAGCGACCACAATGATTGTTTTTTATCGTTCGTGTTAACATACGGATAGCCGATCTGCAAGTGAAACGGAGAATGGCTATAGGCCAAAATCCTTTCCGGCTAAATGAAATAATATTAATTCCGATCGAGCTTTGGAGTTGTAACAAAATAGATCCACCCAAAAAAAATCACGATTCAAAAAAAATGGTAGGATCTATCCCAACAAAACAAAAGCGAGGAGCGCCAATCCTCTCGCAAGATCTTTTCGGAAAACCAACTGAAAATCTCAGATCTATTGTAGGAACACCACGAAAATTTAGCAATTCGAGAAATCACGCAAAATCCGTCCACCACAAGAATTAATCAAAGAAGAGAATCTCTTGGGTAGAAATTTCGTTACCCCACTCGGAACGTAGATCCGAGGTGTTGGATCCACAAAGAACGATCGCTCTTCCCTTTTTGGAATCCACGGGAAACGCGCCACGGATGAAGATCTTGTTCGCCTCCTTCGCTTCTCGCCGTGATTGATTACCCCAACCTTGATTCTTCCTTGAACGAGATCTTCCTCCTCCAAGGTGGCCGAAATTGTTAAGAGGTTGAATATGGCTTGGTGGGTGGAAGGTAGGGAGACGGGGATGATGGGTTGCTAGAGGGAGAGGGGAGTAGAAAGGGGGGGCGGCCGAGAGGGATGGAGAGAGGGGCGGTCGAACCTAGAAGGGAGGCCTTGAAGGGGGCGACGACTAAGATGAGGAGGAGAGGAGAGGGAGGCATTGAGGGGGCGGCGGCTAAGTGGAGGAGGAGAGGAGATTAGGGTTGGCAAGCAAAGTTCTTTTTTTGATTTCTATAAATGTCTTCATAACAAATGATAATGTGCCCTTTTATAAGGCTTACAACCATGTGGCTATTAGCAGCCCAAAATAAAAAATGTTGCAGAAAATGAAATGACAAAATAACATAGTGTCAAATACCACATATAACCAGATAAAGGCAGACCAAATAATAAAATAAATTCAAAGCTTATTTTTGTTGCGTGGGCAAAGATTGTAGCTGTGCCCGCTACGACGCCGTAAGTCTCTTGATGGTGGAGCATCGTCGTCATCTTCTGTCACGGTCACACCGCCATGGTCGTCGTCTTCATCACCCAATTGGTCGTCGTGGTGGCCGTCGCCATCAATCGTAACACCGCCATGGTCGTCGTCTTCATCACCCAATTGGCTGTCGTGGTGGCCGTCGCCATCAGCGAGGTATACATGGCGAGTCATGATTTCGCCATTAAACTGGAAAACAGGAAACAATACAACTCAAACAGATCACGCAGACAGAAATGCAGACCACCGAGACCGCCTAGTCCTCCAAGTCGCTGAACCAACCCGCACTGCTACTGCTAGAATCCGAATAGAACACGGAGTCCGCCGAAACCGCAAGGTCGCGCGGACACACCGTTATTCGCCGACTACTACAAGCCGCTGTCGTACTGAGGAACAGACAGCCTAGTCCGCCGAGTATAGTGGATAGGTTATTGAACTTGTAAATGTTGAAGCAGAGAAACTGACAAGGCGCACGCGACCTGCTGAAACTACTGATTGAAACCACAACTTCACTGAAGCTGACCGCAGTCAAAGCAAAACCCCTGGCTCCTCAGTGTTAGCCGCACAACCTGTAACATCAAACAGTTAACTATGCTCAACCCACGCGGACAGAAAAACCAGACCGCAACAATTAACCAAGCCCTCACTTACTGTTCACTCAGTTACTGTAGATGTGCCGGGGGGGGTCTATTTATAGGTGAGGTGAGGAGTGTGGTCACCACCCTAATGAATAGAGTCACCGCCTTAGCCTGCGCGCTAACACAATCAGTCCGCCAAGTCCATAAGGACTTGGCCAAACTCCAAACCTCCAGGAGTCAGGTCAAAGATAGTCTTCCCAATATGCGGGCACATTGCCAGCTCGCACAACACAGGCACTACGCCAGCCTGCCCAATACAAGCATTGCGCCAGTCCGCCAAATGCAAGCATTGTGCCAGTCCACCACTCAACATAGCATGCAGACACACTCGCAACTCATGCTGCATCAGTCCGCAATTTACCAAAACATGAGGACACAACCACAACTCATGTTGCATCAGTCCACATCTTGTACGCGGACAAAGAGGCAGCCTGCATAGCTCGACAACAACACGCCATAGCCCTCCACGAGTCCACGACCAACAGGCAGTCCGCCCGGTCAACAATGGACTCGTCGGACTCTGCGGACACCATGGACTTGCACAGAGTATGAACAAGTCCAGCAGCCCACCAAGCAACTAGCGCGAGCACGACGGACACAGAAGATCTAGACCGTCAATCATTAGGAGAGTCCACCACATGGATGTGAAATATCCATCCCAACATGGAGAGCTCGACAAGGACCAAAGCCCATCATCAAAGCCAGTCCACAAATGCGGACTCCGCGGACGCACAAACAAAGTGCGCCAATAACCCGCGGATACAACTTCCAATCCGCTTGGTTACTCAAGAACTTGTTGACTGCTAGGTCGTAGAACAAGGTGAACACCGCCAACAGTCTGCTAAACACAGCCCGCACAGGCCGCTCCACTAGATGCCCCAGTCGTTAAGACTTCCTTGGCCATGGATCATCTAGGCCGCACACCTAGTCTGCCCAGGCCGTATACCAGGCCGCACAGGCCGCTCCTCAAAAACAGCCAAGCCACCAAGTCAGGACACCTAGGCCGCAACTAGCAGTCCATACAGGCCGCAGGCTCAGACCACACAGGCCGCTCAGACCGCCCGGCCTGCCCATCACCCACTTTCACTTCACAAATTTCAACACTCCCCTTGAAGTGAGAAGTGGTGATCAAGTCCAGCAAGCTTCGTAATCGTTGAAATGGCCCCTTCGACAGCGGCTTCGTGAAGATGTCAGCAAGATTATCTTCACTCCGAACATGCCCGACCAGAAGAAATCCCTCCAACACCTTCTCCCTTATGAAGTGGTGCTCGATCTCAATATGATTGGTCCTGGCGTGACACACTAGAGTGCTCACTTGTTTGAGAGCACTCTCATTGTCACCTTGGAGCAAAGTAGGTCCTTGCACTTCTTCATGAACATCCTCTATCAGCCTCCTCAACCAGATGGCTTCCCGAGCAGCCAAGGCCGAAGCCTTGTACTCTGCTTCTGTAGTAGACACTGACACTGAGTCCTGCTTCTTGCTACACCACGAAGAATCAAGCTGATCCACAAGTGAACACATAACCCGAAGTTGATCTTCGATCATCCGAGTCACCAGCATAATCAGCTTTTGTGTATCCAAGCAAAGAAAACACCGTGTCCCTACTATAGAGGAGTCCCATATCAGAATTCGCTTTTACATACTTCAAGATGTTCTTTGCCGCTACAAGATGAGACTTTCTTGGTTCAACCATAAATCGACTTACTCGGCCAACAACGTAAGCAATGTTTGGCCTTGTAATTGTTAAGTAGATCAAGCTCCCAACTAGAGCTCTGAACACCAAAGGATCAGGAAGAATCCTTCCCTCATCTCGTCGAAGCTTCAGACTAAGATCCAGAGGAATAGAGCTACTCTTCCCTTCGCCCATGTCAAATCGACTCACTATGTGATCCGCATAACCCTTTTGGCAAATGAGTATCCCGCTCTCCTTCCTCTCCACTTCAAGACCAAGAAAGTGATGAAGCTCTCCAAGTCTTTCATTTCGAAGCGTATAGCAAGCTCAGCCCTGAGCCTAGCTACTTCCTCCTTCGAATTCCCTATGATGATCATATCATCAACATACATCACTTGGATGAAGAACATAGGCGGACTGAGGAAGAGGACGATGCGCCCTCAAAGGCATTGACTGCTGTGAATCCTGAGCCTGTCCGCGAAAACCAGCCCGACCTAGGGGGTCCGCTGCGGATTCTGCTGAGAAGACTGCTAAAAGAAAGAAGAGGAAGAGGGATGGGGCGACCGTTGCCGAGCGGGTTGAGAAGAAACTTCGCGCGATGAAGGAGAAGAACGTCTCCAAGCGGACTGGGGATGCGGACTTACAACACAGACCGCGCGACAAAGAAGTCCCTGACAGCGATCTGGTTACACCGGAGGCCCAAATCCAGGAAGATAATTCCCTCTCCACGGTCAGTCTAACCACAGATGAGATATTAGATTCGATAGATGTCAACGATGTAGATCTAATCAACGAATCCCTGCTGATTGTACTGCAGCAATCTGAGGCGGAGGCCACTGGGAATAAGGGTGACGAACTCCCTTCCTTGTCCGCTGCGGAGGAAGAGGTGAGAGAGAGGCTGAAGGAGAAGATAGAGGAGCAGAAGAACCAAATTGTTGCTCATGTTGTCGCGGTGGGGGAGGCCTCAAAGCAGGTCACGATGGATAAAACCGCTGAGGATCTGCGGATTGCTGCGGAGCTACTGCGGTCATGAAAACTTCAACCAGCGCCTAAATACTTTAAGCGTCAGTTGCTTTACAGGTCGCCGTCGCGGACGTCAAGACCAATCAAAATCATCACCGAGACGGATGATATTGTGGTCTCAACAAGTTCGGCTGCTGAGAAAAGAGCAAAGGTTCACCGTGAATGGAAGAAGCGGTTAAGCGACTTTGACCCGGAGCGGGAAATGCGGCCAATCATCTTCGATAGTCGGCAACTCACTGCTGCTATGTCTAAAAGTGATCTTTCATAGTTTCTTTGCATCCGCCACGAAATGCCTTTAAATTTGAAGTTGACTTTGTTTGTTGCAGGTAGAAGGTCGCCGCCGGGCTCCATCGAGAGTGGCGAGATCGTGGTCACACCAAATACTGGTGCTGTCGCTGTCTCGCATGTGGAATCCGCGGGGGATGAGCCGCCCAGCCTGAATATTATTAAAGAGTTGGAGAAGAAATTCCAAGCTGAAATGCAATGTGTTAAAGCAGAGTTAGAGATGTCAGAGGAGCGCGAGAGGGCATCCGCGGCGCGTGAGAAAGCGTCTGCAGAGCGCGAGAAAGCCCTAAAAGACCAGATCGCCAGCATCTCGAGGGCGCTTGAGAGGTCTGAAAGGGAGAAGAAGAGGCTTGTGGATGATGTCTGATTCTATAAAGGCAAGCACTTGGCGTCAGTGTGCGAAGAAAAAGGGAAACGGGCTGCTGAGGTCGCTGAGCAGAGGCCGCGAGTGTCAGATCGCGCTACTCCAGAGATCGCCGCACCGGCAGGCGGTGTCCAACAGTCTGCGGATGAGGAGCTGCGGCCGGCGACGTCGCCAATGGTGCCCCTCAGTCGGGTGGATCGGGAAGCTGCTCATATGCACCGGACCATAAATGTTATTCATCATCACCTCTGCCGCGTGTACAGCGAGATTCTTCAGATAAGCGACCAAGCAGCTCATTTATGCAGAGACAGGGCAGAAAGGCCGGCGCGGACCGATAATAGGGACCGCTGAGTCTGCAATGCCACGAGCTTTTATTTGTTTAATTTCTATAATTATTTGTATAATTGTGCTTCAAACAACGCTGTGTTGTAAACTGAACTCTGTTGCGATCTGTGCGGACTCAGATTATATATCCGCAAATTATGTAGCTTAATCCTTGTCGTGATGTGGCGAATTGTGCGGACTAATGCTATGTCCGCTTCTCGTTATTTAACCTGCAGGTGGGAAATACTGCGAACTAAGCGGATTGAAAATGTATCCGCTCCTTGTGACCTGCCTGGAGAAAAAGCGCGATCTGGGTGGACAACAAATTGTGTCGGCCACAACTTTTTGCTTTGAATTTTCCTTGGCATGTGAATCTGTGTTTTTATCCGCGTTATTGTTTGGCTGTGCTTTAATTTTTTGCGGACTGTGCGGATTGGAATTGCGAGCTCTGCGGCCTGGTCAAAAAACTGCCAGACTCTTTAGCTATAAAGAGGGCCTTCCGCTTTCTCTTATGCAGGAAACAGCTGAAGTAAAAGGAACCCTGCGGCCTGCAAAATGGTGTCCGCGCGTACTAATGTTGTTGTCGCCTTCCACTCCGCTGATCACCGGAAATGCACGTTGACAGAGGCCGACCTGGACGCCTTTGTCGAAAAGAAGATGGCGAACTCGAATATCCTTGTCTACCTTCCCGCCCATCAAGAAAGGTTAAACTTCTCAACCGCAACCCAGATCGCCATCCCAGTGGACCATTTTGATAGCAGATTCAAGTTTCTGCTTCTATGGGAACTCGCCGCCATCTTTGAGCACTATGGAATGGTGCCTGGCCAGCTTGTGCCGAATACACTCGCTGCGATCTGCAGTATTGTCTCTTATTTGCGATCTGAAAAGATCGCTTTTTCAATGAATGTCTTCCGAAAGATATTCTCTGTCCGCTCCATAACGCTTCCGGAGGCCGCCCCTACAAGGGGGTGATATACTTCTACTGCAGGGGGATGAAGTTTATGGGCCTTCCCAACAAAATCCACAACTGGACCTCTAGGTTCCTGATCTTTGAGGGCGACCTAGGGTTCGCACACACCTATCCGCAGGTGCGCGGGGACTCCGCCTTCAAAAGCGTGCAACTGGATGACTTAGAATCCGCCATTGTCGAGTTCTTGGCTAATGCCAGGCTTGACATCGAGCATTACATTCCGCTGCTGGCGAGCTTAGCGGATGTCATGCCCGAAGAGAGTAAGTAGCTTCCGGACTCAGCTTTTGCATCCGCCGCGACCTTGGTGTTTAACCCATTTGTTTTTTACAGTGACCTTAGCGGTACCCGCCAACTTGCCGCAGACGCCTAGCGGCTTCGTCCCTACACAAAAAGAGAAGAAAGAAGCAGTCGCAAGAAAGAGGAAGGAGGAAGGGGATCCCGCAGCGGATTACTCTTCCTTTGAAAGCTTCGCCATGAGCGGCTTTGGCATCAGCCAGAAGGATCTTAGGGGGAACCCTATGGTCCACTGGCATAGCAAGAACAAACACGTCCGCCTGTCCACCGCGCTCCCTTCGTGGAAGAGTTCGCGGATAACACGCCCACCCATATAGCGATCTCTGTGCTTTATGGAAAGCGCAACTCGAGCGACCTTAAGAAGGTGCCCGCCGCCGACCTCCCTCTGCTAACCTTTCAGGCCGCTGCGAACAGCGTGGTGACGAACCACTATGTTGCCACCCTGGCCAGAGACCTATTGAGGCAGAATGAACAACTTCAAAAGGATAATAAAGCGCTAAAGGAAAGGAATGCGCGGTTGGGAAAAAGGGTTGCTCAGCAAAGAGAAGAGCTTGGGGTGAGTTGAATTCGCAGCGGCCTTAATTTGCTATCCGCCGCGATCTGTCTGACGTTTGCTTTTGTTTTGCGCAGGTCGCCTATGACTTAGAAAACAACAACTTCCAGGCCGCTATGCTCCCTTTCGTGAAGGAGACTGTCGAGGTCGCCATTGAGCGACTTGTCCGCGACGGTTTCATAAAGGAGGGAGTGGATGGAGTCCCTTTCTTGGAGATTTTCCCTGAGCTGGCTCCGTAGGTCGCGGCGATGGAGAGGGCTAAAAAGGGCAAGGACATCATTGAGGAAGAAGGCGAAGAAGAAGAGGAAGAAGACGAAGAAGAAGAAGAAGAAGAAGTTGAAGAAGACGGAGGGCAGGGCAAAGGGCAAAGCGCCAAGGAAACAACGGACATTGCTGCCTCGAGCCAGCGAGTAGAGGAACTGTCCGCCGAGTCCGACACCTCTGCATCCTCTGCTACCGAGAGCTCGCATAGCGGGTCCGCCTCAAGCACAGGACCAGATAGCAGCGGGAGAGGCTCGGGGGGCTACTCTCCAGAAGTTGACATTGTTGGCGAAAGCCCTGCACCTCTAGAAAAGAAACAAAAGACTACAGATTGATTAATGTATTTTTATCTTTTTTGGTTTTTGTAAATGGGGCGGACGCAAGATCGCAGTCCCTCGAACATATAGAAAGATGTAAATAGTTTTTAATGAAATAGAAATAAAGGATATTTTTGGCATGTGTGCTTTCTGCAATGTTCTTTTTCCACGCTCACCACACCGACACTTAGCAGTCCGCACGACACGCTGATAAATCTGAGCTTTTTAACTTGCTGATTAGAGACAATTATTGTCCGTCATTGGAATAAGAAGAAATTGTCAAGCGGACTCTGTTGAGTTTCAATTGCAGTTCGCACGACACTAAGATCATTTATAACGAATCTTGCTAATTAGAGAATTCAACTCATCAATCCATTCAACATCCGCCTTAAAAATGACGAAAATAGCCAGCTGATAACAATGTCAGGTGGTACTTCATTGAGTTCTAGTAGAGTCCACCATTCACTTTATTAACTTATCAAATTATAACATATGAAAACCATTCGGCGGACTGAGCGGATACAGAAAACCAATCCGCTCATAACAGAAGAAATGATCTATAGCTTGCGACCAGGTGGGCAGGTGAGCCGCAGCGGCATACTTTCCTCACCGGGCTACAAGCTATAAAATCAACCCAAGCAGGCAAACTGTGCGGGTAGAGAAAACTAGTCCGCCAATGATAGAAATGACTAGCTTGTCTCAAGGAAACCGTCGGACTGAGCGTATACATAAAACTAGTCCGCCAATGATAGAAATGACCTATAGCTTGCGACCAGGTGGGCAGGTGCGCATTGCATTGCTTTCCTCACCAGGCCACAAGCTATATGATCAACCCAAACAAAACTAGCGGACTGTGCGGATACAAAAAGCCAATCCGCTCATATTAGAAATGATTTATAGCTTGCGACCAGGTGGGCAGGTGAGCCGGAGCGGCATACTTTCCTCACCGGGCTACAAGCTATAAAATCAACCCAAACAGGCGGACTGAGCGGATAGAGAAAATCAGTCCGCACATAATTCCCTGCGAAGAGCAAGATGCTCACTTGGCGGAACGGTTCCCTGCCCTCTTGCCTGGAGTACAGACTAAGTTGTGGGTCTCCTGCAGGCACTGCTCGAGGGTACCATGGAGTGTTCGAGGGTTACAAGCTAAGATGACCCGCGGGCAGGTGAGCCGGAACGACATACTTTCCTCACGCGATCATCGAAGTTGTAACGATATCCCTAATGCGGCATGGTAGAGCTTTACTCCCACCCAACCCTCCAAAATGCAGAGGTGGGGTCAGGTACTTGCCGGGATCCGAAGTCTAGAATCCAACCGCACTAGAGCCTGCAAGCTCCCACTACACGGTGCGAAATCTCCTCGCAACACGTGGTCTTCGTGGTGTTACGCTAATGATAACAGCTATAGGGGAGGTCTTGCTGAACTCGGCGATGTCTCCTGGTATCAGGGAACCGTTATAGGTCTTTGGGAGAGAGAGAAAACACTAGAAAAAAGTGTCAGTATGGATCCTTTGATTAATGAAATGTATTTGCAAAGCAAACATAAGAAAGAAAAGGGAGTTCAGGCGCAGAACCGTTTTTGGAATCTTTCTCAGCATTTCATCTGTTATGATTACATAGACAAAACACTTGAAGAAGTGTTAGCAAGCAGTTTCTATTCATAATAACTCTTGAAGAGGATACACAAAGTAGAAAAAAGGAGGTTCAAGAAAAGAACCGTTTGAGATCATCCCCGCTCCATGTGTGTGGTATATCCTCTCCTTCGTATGTCTGCAAGCGGTAAGCGCCGCTCTTTAACGCTTCTTTGATAACAAAAGGGCCGGCCCAATTTGGATTAAGCTTTCCAATTGAACCAGCTCTTGCAGCAGCATCAATATTCTTTAGAACGAGATCTCCCACTTGGAAGTGTTTGATCCTCACGTTCTGATCAAAGTAGCGGGCCATCCTTCTTTTGACCTCCTCCTGCCTTATGGCTGCTTGATCTCTGTGGCCTCGATGTGTTCCAAACTGAACTTCATCTCTTCATTATTCAACTCAAGCCAGTCCTCAACGCCTTCTCTTGCAAGCAGAACTCTGGGTGATGGGACTTCAAACTCAACTGGAATCAGTGCTTCTGAGCCATGAGAAAGTTTGAATGGAGTCTCCCCAGTTGCGGATGATGGCGTTGTCCTAAGGGACCAGAGGACTGATGGAAGCTGATCAGCCCCGCTGCCCTTGAGATTCTGCACTTTCTTTTTGAGCAAATTAAGGATCTGCTTGTTGGTTGCCTCTACTTGGCCATTGCTTCTGGGATGATGAACTGATGCAAACCGCAACTCTGTTCCGATCTGCCTGCAAAAATTTATCATCTCGGAGTTGTTGAATTGCGGCCCATTATCAGTGATTATAGCCATTGGAATCGCATGCCGACAGACAATCTCCCCCCAAATGAAGTTTCTGACGACCTGAGTTGTTGTCTTAGACAATGCCTTGGCTTCGATCCACTTTCTGAAGTAGTCGATCATTACGATGATGAAACGCCGCTGACTGCTTGCCATGGGAAAAGGACCGAGGAGGTCCATTCCCCAAACTGCGAAGGGCCAAGGAGTTGCAATCGATCTGAGGGACTGAGCTGCTTGGTGCTGAAGTGGAGCAAACTTTTGGCATTGAACACACTTTCTGGCATAGATCTTAGAGTCTCTCTTCATAGTAGGCCAGAAATATCCTTGCCGCAGGATTCGTTTTTCAAGAGTTCTTGCTCCCGAGTGGCTTCCACACTCTCCTGAATGAACCTCTTGCAAAACAGTGAAAGCTTCTTTTTCTGAAACACACCGGGCCATGGTAGAGAGGAAATTTTTTCTGTAAAGGACTCCCGCCAATAGGAAATAGTGAGCTGCTTTTGTTCTGAACTTTTTCTTATCTCTGACTGTATGATGATAATCTCGCGTTGACAGATAGAGGATGAATGGATCCATCCAAGAGGTACGTTGGTCTACTTGCATCAAATCTCCTTCCACCACTGCCGGGCGGAAGAGCTCGGAAGTTGTTCCTCCTGAAGGCATCCCATACTTGGAAAGAAAATCGGCCTCCTCATTTTCTGTTCTGGGGATGTGCTCGATGGTAAAGCTCTTGAACCTGTCGACTTCTATCTTCACAAGAGCTAGATATTTTTTTAAGATCGGCTCTCTTGTTTCGAAGTTACCGAGGACTTGTGACGCCATTACCAGAGAATTGGTTTTGATGTGGACATGATCGATTCCTAGTTCCCTTGCGAGCCTCAAGCATGCTAGCAAAGATTCATACTCTGCCTGATTATTGGTTACTGGAAAGTAAAATTTGATTGCCTGCTCCAACTTGACTCTGTTTGGATTGATGAGAACCACTCCTGCTCCAGAAGAACTTCTGCCTGAGGCACCATCAACATAGATGGTCCAAGCCAAAGGTGTCCTTTCTGCCCGATCAGGACTAGACTCTGGCATGTCAATTAGAAAATCTGCTAGGACCTGAGCTTTAATGGCTGTCTTAGGCACATAGGAGATTTCAAATTCACTCAACTCTATTGTCGACTTAGCTAGTCTGCCGGAATGTTCTGGTTTTTCTAACACACCCTTCAAAGGCTGATCGGTGATGACTTGAATTGAATGTGCTTGGAAGTACGGACGGAGCCTGCGAGCTGATATGACTAGCGCCAAGGCTAACTTCTCCAAAATTGGATACCGTGTCTCAGCACTCTTCAGGATATGGCTAACATAGTAAATTGGGAATTGCTTCCTGCTCTCTTCCCGAAGAAGAACGGAGCTGACGGCCTCAGGGCCAACTCCTAGGTATAAGAAAAGAATCTCTCCTGGCCGGGGACTCTGAAGCAGGGCTGCTGAGGTCATTTGCATCTTCAACTGCTCAAAAGCTTTGGAGCATTCTTCCGTCCACTCAAACTTGGATGCTCGTCGGAGAGTTTTGAAGAATGGAGCACTCCTATCTCCAACTCGAGAGAGAAATCTCGCAAGGCCTGCCAGCCTCCCGCCTAACTGCTGAACTTCTTTTGGCGAATGAGGGGTAGGAATATCAAGGATGGCTTTCACTTTATCAAGATTGGGGGCAAGTCCTTCCGGAGTAAGGAGATGACCAAGAAACTTCCACTTACTCGCCCCAAACGTACATTTCAAAGGGTTTAGCTTCATTTTGTACCTACGCAGAGTAGCGAACGTCTCTGCTAGGTCTCGCAAGTGCAGCGAAAATGAATTACTCTTAATCAAGAGATCGCCTACATACACTTCTAGGTTCCTCCCCTTCTGATGGTTAAACACACGGTCTATCATCCGTTGGTAGGTTGCACCAGCATTCTTAAGCCCAAAGGGCATCACAAGGTAGCAATAACAACCATCATTAGTTATGAACGACGTGTGAGGAACGTCGGGCTTGTGCATTCTTATCTGGTGATAACCAGAAAACGCATCTAAAAACTCATATAAGGGTACCCTACCGCGGAATCAACTAAAGAATCTATCCGAGGCAAGGGGTAGCAATCTTTAGGGCATGCTTTATTAAGTTTGGTAAAATCTACACACATTCGCCATTTTCCTCCTAGTTTCTTAACCATTACAACATTAGAAATCCAAGTAGGATATTGAATTTCTTTGATAAAATTTGCTTTGAGGAGCTTTGCGACCTCCTCCCTTATCGGATCAGCAAGCTTTGTGGCTATGTCCCTCTTCTTTTGTTGTATAGGCTTGCAGCCGGGATCAACATTCAAGTGGTGGCATGCAACATCAGGATCCACTCCTGGCATGTCTTCCGCTGACCAGGCGAAGACATCCAGGTTATTCAGCAAGCAGGAAATCAACTCAACCTTTTGATCTTCAGGTAGCTCCGAGTTGATGGAGAGCTTCCTCTCCTCCCCCTCAGCAATGGGGACTCCTTGCGTCACCTGGGCAGGTTCCAGGTGAGCACCTTCATCAGTAGCAGCTTCTGAACTGGGAGAGGCTTCTGCATCTTCTGTTGGAGCAAGGGAAGAGCTGGCTTCAACCATGTTGACATTGCAGACGTAGCACTCCCTTGATCTTCTTGGGTCACTCCTGACCCGGCACATCCTTCCATCAGCAAAGAACTTGATGGCAAGGTGGTAAGTGGAAACCACCGCTTGATACTTATTTAACAGGGGCCTGCCGAAGATGGCATGGTAGCTGCTGGGGGCGTCAACCACTATGAACTGTATTTGCTTAGTCGCACCTCCAAGCTTCACGGGCACGATGACGCTGCCCTCCACTACTTTTCTCTCTCCCGAGAAACCATAGAGTGGCCCCTCAGTGGAAAGCAAAGGCTTTCCGGTCGTCAGGGCCTCAAAAGTAGACTTGAACAGGAGGTTGACCAAGCTGCCTGTGTCAACAAGAATTCTATCAACGGTAAAGTCTCCAACCACAACCTTGATTACAACTGCATCATCAAATGGATTGGCTGTTTGAGGTAGATCTTCTGGACCAAAGGTGACAACCTCACTTGGAGGAGCAATGGAAGAAGAAGAGGCCACCTCTGCCCGGGTGACCCTTGAAATTGACGATTTCCGAGTAGACGCGGTCCCTGCTCCACCATGGATGAAGAAGAGGCGTCCCAGAACCCCTTCATCATTTGCGTCGAAGCACTATACCGGGATGTTGATCGGCCCCAGACGGCCTTCGTCCTCTACATCCACACATTCCTGGTATGCCTCAGCTACTTATTTGCCCTTCGAGGTGGATGGCTTCGAAGAAGAAGGAGAATCCTTCTTGGCTAAGTCAATCTTGCCCTCGGCAAGCTGCTTCTCTATCAGCATGCGAAGGGCCTTGCAGTCCTCGGTCAAGTGGCCCTTTTCTTTGTGGAACTGGCAATATTGTGCATTATTCCTTGGCTTCCACATTTTCTGAGGCTCTTGCCTCTTTTCTTCTGATATCCTTTACAAGATCTGGATGACTTCGTCAAGGTCCAGATCTGCAATGTCCTCCATGGGGCTTGCATCAGATTGGATCGGAGCAGGCAAGGCTGCTTGTTGGAGGATGGGAAGAGCTTGCAATGGAATGGCGGGAGTGGCGGCCAACGGCAGTCTCTGCTCATGAAAGTGTTGATGGCCTTGGAATGGTTTCTTGTTGCGGAAGTTCCTGCCTCTTTTAGACGGAGGCTAGAAGTCTGGGCGAGGGGGCTTGCCACGAGAGGAAGAAGTGGAGGCTTCCCTTCCTTCAGACTTAGCTGTCAGGGATGAGACATAAGTTGGATTGGCATTTTCTCCTTCAATGAAACGGTTTACCATGGCGATCAACTCTTGATAAGTCTCAGGTGCCTTGGTTGTTGCTTTAAACTTCAGAGGGCCTTCCCGGAGGCCATGGATGAAGGAGACCTTGTAATAATAGGGGTTCACATTCCTTACCCCTTGGATCTCTCTCTGAAAGCGATCAACGAATCACGCCACTGATTCATTATCCCTTTGCTTGATTTCAAATAGGGCAGCTGGCCCATTCTTCCTCTTTCTCGAGGTAGCAAACCTCAGCAACAACTGGAAACGAAGCTCTGCGAAAGAAGAGATTGTGCCTGAAGGCAGCTCGTAGAACCACTCTCTTGCCTGTCCTTCGAGAGTGGTAACCAGGACTTTACACTTGATAGAATCTGAGAGGCATCTCAAAGTAACTGCCCCTTCAAATGCCTGGAGGTGAGAGACTGGATCAGTCCCTCCTGAATAGAATGGGATGCGAGGCTCCCTGAAGTTGCTCGGAGCCGATTCCCATCGGATTCGGTCAATGAAGGGAGATGGGGTCTCAATCTCTGCGGGGTAGAAGGGGCGGACTGGAGCCGGGGAGTCCACGGGCTCGGCGGACTGACGGTCAGCAAAATGAAGCTGGCGGGCAGGAGTGCCCCTGGCAGCTTCTCTGAAGAAATTTCTGAAAGCAAACTACTCCTCCTGAAGGCATAGAGGGGCAGCAGACTGAGCAGGGTTCCGAGGAGTTGCTGGCGACTGCCGAAGCGGAGTTCGGCGAGCTGGGGTCTGGCGGACTGGCGAGTCCGCTGGGTCTTCTGCGGCCTGAGGAGCAAGCCACTGGGCCAGCGCGAGCAGAGTTTGGCTGATTACGTCGAGACGCTGGTCAGTCTGCTGGCGGGACTGCTCAGCCTCAAGGAGAGCTTGCTCAATTGCATCCCAAAGAGTGTCCTCTGAAGAGCTGGAGCGGTCTGAGGAGCGGGCTCTGCGGTCTGACATTTCCGTCCGCTGATTTCAAAACACTACTCGGATCTGAAGGCCGCGTGTTAACTGTTGATGAACGAAAACACAAGGGGCGTCGAGCACCACCAGCTAACGGTTCGAACACCGGGGAATAGGGAGACTGCGAGTAGTGATCTACTAACTGGATGAGGGCAGGAAGAAGAGCAGGGTCGTGAACCACGGCAACAACAGACTTCGCCCGTCGCGGCCTGAATGCCTCTCTTGCGACGGGCTTTCCCTTGATTGAAGAGGGATTTGGTTACAAAGTGAAAGGAAAAGTTGGACAAGAGCAGAGCGAGGGGGAGTAACAAGTAGGCTCCTGGGTCCGAGTCAGCGTGCCCTGGGTGCACCACCTCCTCCCTATTTATAGGATAGGGGGCCTGCACAAACAGGCAGGGCTAAAATAACCGACTGCCTGGGGTACAGGAGAACCGGGCAACGGTGACGGGAAGCAAAAAGAAAGAACACGCCAGTCCGCGCAGAAGGGGCGGACTGGGCTCGCGGACTGGAGCTTCCACTGCTGCTGGGTGCGATCCTGCTGGAGGGCGGCGGCCTGGGCGGACGAGACACTGCGTCCGCCGCTGTAGAGAATCCAATATCCCAAGTCCTGGCGGATTGAGCGAACAGGTCCTTGCGTACGCGGCTGGGGTACCTCCTTTGGTCCGATTGGTGACCTTGCCGGACTGGGTGGACTGACAAATCGCATCCGCGCCTGTTGAAAGGGGGGCTTTGGAATCTTGTAGGATGTTGCGGACTGAGGGGTTAACAACCATCCACCGGGATGGTCGGCACCACAAAACGCCAATCCTGCCGGCTATTTCAATCACCATCGACAGAATGTATAACGAATGAAAGTGTAAGCATCCAAGTCCACAATAGTATAAAGGAGTAAATCATGCGATAAATCAAGTCAACACCAAAAGAAATTCTAAGTACCAACGCCAGAAAGTAAATACGGGCTTAAGCCCGGTACAAGATAACCTCACTACAATTCACTCATAAAAGTAAAACTACTAATACTCGGCTCCACTCACGGATCCGGATGCCTGTCCACCCGAGCTACACTAGCCCATCTCCATCTGCACCGTACCCTGCTGGTGTTGCGTCTCCTGCGGCTGTTCCCTGTCTCCCATCCGGAGCACCTAAAATATGGTGGTCAAATGACCGTCAGTCAAACTAAACTCAATCAACAATCCCCCACCCCTCTACCCGTGGCTCCTAGGCACCGGGCGGAAAGGAGTGAAAAGGAGGACCAAAAGCAGGGCTTAATCAAGCAGATGACATCTACCCTAAGGAATAAAATAATAAGGTATGGCGGGGGTATCACAATAATTAAACATGAGTAAACAAGTGTGTAACAAAAGTAACAGTAAGTAGTAGCAAGTAAATAAAAGCAATAAGAAGAGTAAGTAAGAGCAACAAGAAATCTAACCGTTGATTTATAGGAATTACCCCTATAGAACACGGGGTTGTTTTGCAGGGCCTATCGTATAAAACGTCCCATACCATTTTATACGATAGGTGTCAGGGGTTAAATGCAATGATTATGTTATGACGTGCAAGTATGCTATGGTATGCACATGCAAGTGCAACTTGAAAGAAAACGGTTGTCAACCTAAATCACATAGAGGGGGGTGAATAGGTGAGTTGTGCGTCTTTTGTGGAATAAAAAAAATAGTTAGAGCACAGCACAGAACTATCTACCAATATCACAGACGACACAAAATTTATAGTGGTTCCCCAACCTTGGGTACATCCACTTTCCCTCACCGATCTAGCAATCAACTAGACTCGGCTACTCCACTATCTCGGATCAAAAATCGATCCTACCCTCGGAACAAAGTTCCTACAAACTCGATCCAAACAAAGGGATCTACACCTCGGAAGATAACACGTCCTACAAACTCGGAGTGAAAAACTCCTACCCTCGGAGAAACTTTGTCCTACAAGATTAAAAAATGTTGGAAAATTATACAAACAGTAAATCCAATCAGATCTGATGAAGCGGCCAGAAAACTTCTTCTTATGGACTTTACAGCACTATCAGAAATCGGTGAAGAGAGTCTCGGCCCAGATCTGGATCTTCTTGCTTTTACAGAATCAGAGAGAGAAGACGAACGGTGATATCGATCACGATCTGTAACTTTCTTCAGAATGAATCCTCTGAACTTAGAAGCAGTGCCCGGAGAAGATGGTCGCGGCGGCGGCTTCCGTTTCGTGAAAACAGTGAGGAGTCGGCTGAAGAACATTCTCAAAAATGGAATGACAAGAAAGCTTGGAGAATACTTAGGGTTTGTCATTTTCTGATAAGACCATATATAGAAGAGACTAACGGTCATAATCGGTCATAATGATGTACACGTGCACCAATCATGTCGCGTGATTTCAAAATCCCGTCAGAAAAGGACTTAGACAAATTTCAGAAAGGTTCAGCCAACTACACGAGTAAGTGAATAACTACTGGAGTAGTTGAATAACTACTCGAGTACATGAAGGAGAACATACTCGGGTATATAAAGATAGGCTACTCGAGTAGGTAGAAATCATCTACTCGAGTAAGCAGACGGAACTACTCGAGTATATAGATTGACTTACTCGAGTACATAAAGGATCTACTCGAGTACTGGAAAAACAGCTCGAGTAAATTACATAAACTACTCGAGTACATGAAGGATTACTCGAGTGGGATACTTAGAATGAATTCTGAAGATGTCAGCAAGAGCTACTCGAGTAGTTGAGCTAAACTACTCGAGAGGAGGTGATCTACTCGAGTAGGTGAAAGTTCTACTCGAGTAAAAGACTTAGAAAATTCTGGAGAGGAAAAATTTCAAGATACATGAGTGAAACATGATCTACTCGAGTATGTGACTATACTTACTCGAGTCCATGACTTAGAAAATTTTTGATAAGTGAACCCTTTAATACTTGGGTATAAAGAGTAATCTACTCGAGTATATAAGCATGCTACTCGAGTATATGACTATGTCTACTCGAGTAGGTGACTTAGCTACACGAGAGATACACTTAAGTACACGAGTACACGGTTCCTTTACTCGAGTAAATTATACTCAAACTACTCGAGTAGTTATAGACCTACTCGAGTAAAAGACTTAGAAAATTTTTGTTGCTGGAAAACTTTTTTCTTCTGATGTAGTCAACTTCCAATTCCTTCCCCATAGTCCAATAGCTTGAATATGAAGTGTATCCCAATAGAGAGACCACACATGAGGAAACACCTTGGAATATGCAATGAGGGATTACATTGCACAGTTCTTGTGTTTGGTGACCCACTGTGGACTGACATTCGTCTACACTTCCCAGTGAAATTCCTGCAAACATATAACTCAAACCAAGCATCAAATACAACTTAATTCATCTTAGTTCCAGGGTGACTTCATCAAATCTGGGTTAATGTGGATGTAATACTCAACAATCTCCCCTCTATTTGTTGAAGTCAGAACCCTTTACACTAAGGTGAATTATGGACATAAAAGAAACGAAGTAGAAAAACATGAGCAGGTAAGCAACGGACAATGAAAAGGATAATTAGACAGTAATGAAGAATTGTATATATGTAAGTTTCCAAAAACATCAAGTCTACAACTTGTCATTTCAATCTCTCATCATCTTTTAGGTTTAGGCTTGGGATTGCAGCGTATCCATCTTTTCTTGCTGTCTTCTTAGATAGTTGAATGGCTTAGGGAAATATTTAGGAGGCCTTGGAGGAGCAGCAGGGTTATTTCTCCCAAACTCTGTCATGGATCTTCCTTTTTAGCATTGATTTCTCATATAACTCCCATTCCTGGGAACTGTAGTGAATGCTCTTGTTCTCATTGTGATCCATAACTAGCCTGAGTGTTTCCAAAATTAGAGACTTTGAGATTGGAGACCAGGCTTCAGCATGTTCAGTGGCTTTGGAAGGAGCAGTCCTGCTAGCAGAGGGGCCTTCATCATACTTCCTTTTCTTCTTGTGGATTCTGATCTCTGGAGGATCTTGAAGGAATATATCAGCAGGGTCTTCTTGCCAGCCTGGAACATAAGTGTCTGGAGGAGCAACTGAGTCTCCAGGCTTGGGAGAGAAGGTAGGTTGCAGAGGAACAGCTGGGGCAGTGACATCTATAGCTAGAGGGTTGAGATGATGGGGAATGATGTTTGGGTCAACTGCAAGATCTGGCAAGATCTGATTGTGCATCCAGACAACAGTATCATATGTGTGAAATTTGACACTCTGTATCTGGGCTAGCACATCAGCATGAATGGTCTTCACATGAGCTTGCCATTCATCTGTCTTCTGAGTAGTAGATTTTTCTACCTGTTCTTTGAGTTCTTTTATCAAACCCTCCCCCTTTCTGATTTCAACATATAGCTGGGCTATAGCATCATCTTTGAAAATACCCACTTCTTCACAGATCTTCATCTTGTTGGCTTCATTCCTCTTGTCTAGCTCCATCTGATTGTTGGTCAGGTAGAC
Organism: Platanthera guangdongensis; assembly: GCA_039583875.1. Classification (NCBI taxonomy): domain Eukaryota; kingdom Viridiplantae; phylum Streptophyta; class Magnoliopsida; order Asparagales; family Orchidaceae; genus Platanthera; species Platanthera guangdongensis. Next base: position 87,576,204 of record CM077156.1, read on the forward strand.
ACCTTGTTCCATAACATTGCCCACACTAGTGATAGTATGGTCAAGGGCTTTGCCACCAAGTTGAAATAAGTACTTGAGCTTGTCAGTGTTATGCTGAATTTCAGCAAAGCCTCTGCTCATCTCAGACTCAAGAGCAGTTACCTTGTCAGTGACCACCTTTAGAGAGGTGTCAAAATGATGTCTTTGTTCTTGAAGAAGACTTGTGATGTGTTTCAGCAAATCTGAGGAGGAGGAGACTGTAACAGCAGCAGTAGAGGGAGCAGCAGTAGAGAGAGAAGGAGGTACCCAAGGAGCTAGTTCTTCAATTATCACAGAGCTGTGAGCTCTGATGGTAGGAGAGAGAGCAACCCCTTCTTCTGTATCCTGAGGAAGAGAGAAGTCTAGATTTCTGAGAGGGGCCTCAGCATGCTCAGGAGAAGGCTCATCAGAAATTAGAATGGTGTCTGGCTTGTCTGGTGGAGGATTTGGAGAAGGTGTTGGAGTCCTGGCTGGAGAATGGGCAGGAAACTGTACTGGAGAGAAGTCCTTGTGACATTCAGTGGTTGGAGCTGGAGAAGATAGAGGAGGGGGGGCACTTCTTCAGAAAGCTCTGCAATCATAGCATCTATAGCAGCAGCTGTGGACAGAAGAGTGTCTTGAGGTACTTGATCTGAAGGAGTGGCTGGACTCTGTGGAGTATGCGGTAGGGATGGAATTTCTGGCTGAGGAGAGGGTTGCCTGACTTGGCTAGAAGGAGCAGGCTCCCCCTCACTTGGTGCACCAGAGGAGCTGGCCACATGATGAGGAGAGGGAGATGGAGTCCTGTCCTCTACAACTGGAACTTCTGGAATTTCTGAAACCTTTGCAGCTTGGGCAGAATTCTTTAACTTGAGATCCCATATCTGAATGGAAGAGATGGAGACCTTCTTCATGTGATGAAGTGGGGTCCCTTTGGAGAAGTTGAATACTTCAGGATTTGTTGCATGGAGGAGTAGAGAGATAATTCTGGCATAGTTGAGGGATTTAAAGCTATCCTTGATTTTATCCAGAATCAGCATACCAAATTAATATTTCTTGCGGCAGACAATTGCTTGCAATATATCGAAGAAATATAATGGAATGTCTCTGATGGAGTTAGTCTTGCATAGTAGAATTTTGCCAATAATGTCAACTAGAAATTTTCCTTCAGCGTTCATGTCTGACCTTTTAATATACTGAGCGTCAGGAGAAATGCCACAAAAAAGGGTTGTTCGGTCAGATTCTTCATCATCTAACTCATCTTCTTCATCGACAATCGACATTCGGAGAAGTTGAGAGACAGAGGTCTTGGTGAACTTAAGTTTCAAACCCTTCACTTTGGATTTTAGGACTTTCCCATTCCTTCTGACCTGGAGATTGGAGAAGAATTCGACAACTTCGGGGAATAAAATGCGATAGGGTTCCTGGAGAATGAAGGAGAGACCGGCGGTGTCGAGAAGGATGAGGAGGTTTGGAAGTAATCTGAGAGCTCTGCAATGCCGGCGGTGACTAGTTCTGAGGCGACGCCGATCTTGGAAGAAGCCACCATGGATGCGATTGACTGTAAGAAGTGAGAGAGAGGCGGCTCTGCAACAGCGGCGGAGGAGAGTAGGCGAATCGGCAGGGTAGGCGAATCGGCAGAGGGTACTCGAGAGAAAGAAATAATGTCGTGTAGGTTTGAGTTTTCAGAATTTCATATATATAACTCTTAAATTACCGCTAATTAATTTAAAGGAATAGGCGGCATATAGCCTTGGGTGGCGAATAGAGCAAATTTCAAAATCTGGGAAACAGTACACGAGAAAGAGATAGACTACTCGAGTAGGTAAGAGAGTTACTCGAGTAGGTCGCCAGGAGTTACTCGAGTAGGTCTGCAAAGAGTACTCGAGTAGGTGGAGAAAAAGACTCTAATAGATAGGTGACTTACTCGAGTAGGTAAGTGACTTACTCGAGTAGGTCAGTAGATACTCGAGTAGGCACATTCATATACTCGAGTAAGTAGAGAAGTGTACTCGAGTATGTTAGTTGTTACTCGAGTAGGTCTGTCTTGACTCGCATAGGGAAGTCACATACTTGAGTATGTCTCATGCTTCTCGAGTTGAATTTTGAAAAAGTTGAGAAAAAGTAGATTTTGACTAACCCCTTGCAATTACTTCCTTCTTAGTCATCCAGCCTTCGTTAGTCCTCTTTGTTGAGCATCCCAAGCTCTGTCTTGAAGAACGAGAACTTGGTCTCATCTAGCGACTTTGTGAAGATATCTGCAACTTGCCTATCTGTAGGCACATATTGGAGATCTAGGTCTTCGTGCTCCACATGTTCCTGGATGAAGTGATACCTTAGCTCGATATGCTTTGTCCGGCAGTGGGAGACTGGATTGTTGGCTATTGCAATTGCGCTGGAGGAGTCACAGTACAAGGGAATATCCTTGAACTGCAGGTTGTAGTCCTCGAACTGATTCTATATCCATAGCAACTGTGCGCAACAACTGCCTGCAGAGATATACTCTGACTCGGCCGTTGAGATTGCGACACAGTTCTGCTTCTTGCTACTCCAGGAGATTAGCCTTCTTCCAAAGAATTGGCAAGTCCCTGGGGTGCTTTTCCGGTCGTCTTTGCTACCTGCAAAATTTGCATCTGAAAATCCAATTAGTTCGCTGTCATTACTTCTTGGGTACCATAAACCAAGATTTGGTGTGCCTTTAAGGTATCTTAGGATCCGCTTTGCAGCAGCGTAATGAGATTCCTTAGATTTCACCTGAAATCTAGCACAGACACATGTTGAAAACATTATGCCAGACCTACTGGCAGTAAGGTCTAAAGGATCCAATTATGCTTTTGTACATGGTTTCATCAAAAGGTTTCCCTTTTTCATCCTTATCCAGAGACATAGTTGAGCCCATTGGAGTCCTCATAGAGGTTGCGTTCTCCATTCTGAATTTCTTAATTAGCTCTTTGGTGAACTTGGTCTGTGAGATGAACATTCCATCTTCAGATTGTTTCACCTGAAGCCCTAAGAAATACTTCAGCTCGCCTATACTGCTCATTTCAAACTTCCCTTGCATAAGTTTTGAGAACTTTTTGCAGAGGTTGTCATCTATAGAGCCAAAAATAAAGTCGTTGACATAGATTTGCACTAGCAAAATCTTGCCTTTTATTTCCCTAAGAAATAATGTCTTGTCTATCTTTCCCCTTGTGAACTTGTTCTCATGTAGAAAGGTAGACAGCGTTTCATACCAAGCTCTAGGAGCTTGTTTCAGACCATATAGGGCCTTGTGCAGAAAATAGACATGATCAGGAAAGTTATGATCAACGAAACCTGGAGGTTGTTCCACATACACTTCCTCATTTATGTTACCATTCAGGAAGGCCGACTTCACGTCCATCTGATAGACGGTGAAGCCTTTGAAGGCAGCATATTCTAGGAACAACCTTATTGCCTCCAGCCTCGCCACTGGAGCATATGTCTGGTCGAAGTCGATTCCTTCTTCTTGACGATAGCCTTTAGCGACGAGTCTGGCCTTATTCTTTATGATAGTTCCGTCTTCATCCATCTTGTTCATGTAGACCCATTTTGTTCCAATGATGTTCTTTCCTTTGGGTCTTGGAACCAGCATCCACACATTGCAACGCTTGAACTGATTTAACTCTTCTTCCATTATCATTATCCATGATGCGTCTGAGTTTGCTTCCTCAAATTTCTTTGGTTCAACCTGTGAGAGAAAACTCAAATGAAGATTCTCATTAGTTGTACCTCTCCGAGTTCTGACACCATCCCGGGGATCTCCTATGATCTGGTCCATGGGGTGATCCTTCAGATGTCTGAGCTCTAGAGTTCTTGCATCTGGATTATCTTCAAGCACCGGAGTGATTTCTTCATTTTGATCATCAGCCTCTCTAATAGGAGTTGGAGTGGTAATCTTAATGAACTTCTCGCCTTTGTCTTCGGACGGATCATCCAAGCTAGTTTCTTTCAGCTTTTCACCTGCATCTTCAGTGAGCACACTAGACGGATTGCTTTGTAGCAATCTTGTCTCATCAAATACAACATGTATCGATTCTTCCACAACCAGGGTTTTTCTATTAAATATCCTATATGCCTTACTATGGCTACTATATCCTACAAAATACCTTCAAAGCTCTTTTCGCTGAACTTGGTGGTATGATACTTACCATTGTTAAGTACGAAGCATTTACAGCCAAAGATTCAAAAGTAAGAGACTGTTGGTTTCCTGCCTTTCAGAAGTTCGTAAGGTATTTTATTGTGGTCTTTGTTTATGAGTGCTCGATTTTGCACGTGGCATGCAGTGTTGACGGCCTCAGCCCAGAAGTACTCCGGTAGTGAAGCATCACTCAACATGGTCCTGCAAGCCTCTATGAGTGTTTTGTTCCTTCTCTCAGCCACTCCATTTTGTTGTGGAGTACGAGGAGAGTAAAACTCATGAAAGATACCTAAGCTTTCACAGAATTCTGTCATGGCCCCAGATTTGAACTCTATTCCGTTGTCACTTCTGATTTTGACTATGGAGTAGTTGTATTCATTCTGGACTTGCCTGGCAAAATTAGTAAAGATGTTGAAGGTGTCTGACTTGTGTTTCAGAAAGAACACCCACGCAAAACGCGAGTAGTCATCAACAATTACCAATGTATAGTCCTTACCTCCCAAACTTCTAATCTGCAGTGGACCAAATAAGTCCATGTGTAATAGATGAAGACATCTGTTAGAGTCTTTGCCAATAATGCTTTTAAAAGTAGCCCTTGTTTGCTTGTCTTTTACGCATGCATGACAAGGTCTGTCTTTGACGTATTTGACATTTGGGGCATCACGTACTAAGTTCATTGAAAATAGTTTATTAATTGTTTTGAAATTAATATGTGCTAGTCTCTTGTGCCATTGGTCACCAAGAGACGCGCTATCTTTTGCTAAAAGACACACTGGTGTAGAGGAATCTATACAGATGACATTTAAACAGAAAATATTCCTGCTTCGAGTGTCGGATAGAATCGTTTCCATATTGTCAACGGATTTTATCAAGCACTTATCAGCATGGAACTCAACTATGTATCCTTTATCGCAGAGTTGGCTTATGCTAATGAGATTGTGTTCCAATCCTTCGACATAGGCCACATTCGAGAAGGATACATTACCGTTAGTAATCATACCATAGCCTCTAGTAATTCCACGGTCTGAACCTCCAAAGATGACCTTTGGTCCATTCACGACTGGAGTAAAGTTCTGAATGAGGGTTCTAGTCCCGGTCATATGCCGAGAGCATCCGCTGTCCAAGTACCAGATGTGCGTTTTGTTGGCCTTTCGACATCCTTGCAATCATAATCAATTTGCCTTAGGAACCCAAACATGTTTGGGTCCTTGGTCTCGGGTTAGAGTACTCCCCCTACGAGTGTTAGCATTATGAGCGGTCTTTCTCATATTGCTGACATGAGGGGTTGCATCATTTCTGGAATTGAACCAGCAATCTATGGCGAAGTGACCAACCTTGCCACAGCACCAACAGTCAAATCTGTTGTACCTTTGCCTCAAGATCTCCTGCTTGACCTTTTGGAACTTTGGTCTAGCAGGGGTAGCATTCTTGGAGGAAGATGCCTCATGATGATGGCAATCACAGGGCTTCTTCTCCTTTATGGGCTTCTCTACAATAGGCTTTATCTTTGGTGCCTTCTTGAAGTTATGCCCATGATTGAAAGGGCCATAGCTCTGAAGAATAACTTCTTCATAAGGTGCCTTAAAGACACTTTCGCCAAAGTTTCAGGGTCGAGCCCATCCTTGATAGCGGAACTTTGGCTCTACATAAGTAGGCCTAATAAAGCGCCCGTATGATGAGTCAAAGTCAAACTCATTTGATGGAAAGATGACCTTTTTAAATGTGGTTTGATTTTGAGGGGCTTTTCCTTTTTCTTCGGCTGAGGCCTTTTTGGCGGCCTTATTTTTCCGTTGATTCTTGTTTCTCCTAAAGGATTTACTAGGAGCTTCTTCATGGCCTAGTCCAGCTCCCTTGGCCTTTGCTGAGAATTCAGCAACGAATGGAAGAACTGTTTTGGGCTTCGAGAAACTCTCAACAAGTTTCCTTTTAGCCGCAAGTTCGGCTTCCAATCCTTTGATGATATTCTCCTTCAGGTCAAGGTGCTCAAGAGCCTTGTTATATTCTTCAACAGCATTATTGAAGTTTTCTTCGAGGGAGTCAGTCTTTGCGACTTTCTCTCTGAAGATGCTCTCTTCGGCTTTTAGAGATTTGATCTCTTTAGCATGAGTCTTCACAACTCGACGACATTTGTCGTAGGCCATGATTAACTCCTTGTACTGGGCCATTAATTCTGACTCATCGTCAGAGGAGCTGCCCTCGCAATCATGTTCAGAGACTTCAGAATCTGAAAGAGGGGTATGAGAGTTTACTTTCCCAGTGAACTGGGGCTTTTGTTCTGTAACACCACCTATCCGTCGCATAGCATATAGCAGTAGGTCCGGCCGGGGCCCGACGCCATATACTACAGACAGACCGGGTGGTTACTTATGGAAACCATCCAACCAATCTCAACGTCCTACACAGAGCATTCTAGCGGAAGCAATTTATAAAAGTTGTAAACAAGAACCCAGCATCGAAGCACGAATGTCCACTAATACAAATTAGGAATGTTATACAAAATACCCAAAACAAGCCTTAAGGCCTTACAAAATGTTTCACTTGAATATTACATATTTTACAAACCACGGCACGCAGGCCGGTCACACATGAATAAAGCAGTAAACACTTCCACTTGGGCCTTCGAGGGCCGGCTTCGCAAAAAGGGCTTTATCCCGCTATTGTCCGCTTGGTCCAGCTGCACCTGCAAGCAACAAACCACCGCACGGTGGCAAAATAAGGCAACGGTCAGCAATGCTGACCAAATTATAACGATCCCACCCCCAACTCGGGGCGGCGATGCTCCTTCCCTGCATTTCATTAGCATAAGCGAGCAATTTAACAATAGTCATTTCATCACAAACGTTGCATCGCTCAGCCACACGCCCCATGCACTCAGGACACATTCTCGGTGAACCGGTCGATGTCACTTCAATTAAAGCCATTAACATTCCGGACTCACCACCGCCACTTAGACGGCCAAACCTATGAGCAATTTGTCTTCTCGGCATGGGTCACGTCAATTTAAGCCATTGACCGCCGAAGACTCACATCTATGCCAACGGCAAGTGCCACGTAACCTTAGGTCTCTTTAACCCGAACGACATAGATATGGGTACGGTTCCATCTAACCCGTGCTCACGTCGCAACGACAATTTAAGCCATTTGCGCGGGTCAAACTTCCGTCGAGTCCCATTTCCATCACAAGTCACATAACCCAGTTATGTTCAAGTTGGCTCTCAGGCCACCAAGTTGGCAAGATCTCGTATCCGCCCAGTTTTTCGGGTGCACCTTTGGGTTAATCCCCAAGGCTCCCTGCTGCAATCTACCGCGTAGAAAACCCGAAAAACAACCACTGGCGCGGAGTCTTCTCCGGCATTATGCAATGCAACATCACCGATCCAGACCAACATGTCCGGGTAGGCTTCACACATCATGCCTATGTCCGTTCTCGCTTACGGACTCTAAACAATGGGGACTTCACATATCTACCCGAAGGAACGCCTCCAACTCTCAGCAAACTCACGAGAGCAGGCTTCCTATGCAAAGAAAGAGAGCTACTCATGCTCAAGATGAGGATCGTTAGCCTTGCGTTCCTCTTTGGCGCCATTAAAAAGTAATCGGATGAAACTTACCATTGTTAAGTACGAAGCATTTACAGCCAAAGATTCAAAAGTAAGAGATTGTTGGTTTCCTGCCTTTCAGAAGTTCGTAAGGTGTCTTATTGTGGTATTTGTTTATGAGTGCTCGATTTTGCACGTGGCATGCAGTGTTGACGGCCTCAGCCCAGAAGTACTCCGGTAGTGAAGCATCACTCAACATGGTCCTGCAGGCCTCTATGAGTGTTTTGTTCCTTCTCTCAGCCACTCCATTTTGTTGTGGAGTACGAGGAGAGGAAAACTCATGAAAGATACCTAAGCTTTCACAGAATTCTGTCATGGCCCCAGATTTGAACTCTGTTCCGTTGTCACTTCTGATTTTGACTATGGAGCAGTTGTATTCATTCTGGACTTGCCTAGCAAAATTAGTAAAGATGTCGAAGGTGTCTGACTTGTGTCTCAGAAAGAACACCCACGCAAAGCGCGAGTAGTCATCAACAATTACCAATGTATAGTCCTTACCTCCCAAACTTCTAATCTGCATAGGACCAAACAAGTCCATGTGCAATAGATGAAGACATCTGTTAGAGTCTTTGCCAATAATGCTTTTAAAGGTAGCCCTTGTTTGCTTGCCTTTTACGCATGCATGACAAGTTCTGTCTTTGACGTATTTGACATTTGGGGCATCACGTACTAAGTTCATTGAAAATAGTTTATTAATTGTTTTGAAATTAATATGTGCTAGTCTCTTGTGTCATTGGTCATCAAGAGACGCACTATCTTTTGCTAAAAGACACACTGGTGTAGAGGAATCTATACAGATGAAATTTAAACAGAAAATATTCCTACTTCGAGTGCCGGATAGAATCGTTTCCATATTGTCAAAGGATTTTATCAAGAACTTATCAGCATGGAACTCAACTATGTATCCTTTATCACAGAGTTGGCTTATGCTAATGAGATTGTGTTCCAATCCTTCGACATAGGCCACATCCGAGAAGGATACATTGCCGTTAGTAATCATATCATATCCTCTAGTAATTCCACAGTCTGAACCTCCAAAGATGACCTTTGGTCCGTTCACGACTGGGGTGAAGTTCTGAATGAGGCTTCTAGCCCCGGTCATATGCCGAGAGCATCCGTTGTCCAAGTACCAGACAGACGTTTTGTTGGTCTTTGAACTTCCCTGCAATCACAATCAATTTGCCTTAGGAACCCAAACACGTTTGGGTCCTTGGTCTCGGGTTAGAGTGCTCCCCCTACGAGTGTTAGCATTATGAGCGGTCTTTCTCATATTGCTGACATGATGGGTAGCAGCATTTCTGGAATTGAACCAGCAATCTATGACGAGGTGACCAACCTTGTCACAGCACCAACAGTTAAATCTGTTGTACCTTTGCCTCAAGATCTCCTGCTTGACCTTTTGGAACTTTGGTCTAGCAGGGATAGCATTCTTGGAGGAAGATGCCTCATGATGATGGCAATCACATGGCTTCTTCTCCTTTATGGGCTTCTCTACAACAGGTTTTGTCTTTGGTGCTTCTTGAAGTTATGCCCATGATTGAAAGGGCCATAGCTCTGAAGAATAACTTCTTCATAAGATGCCTTAAAGACACTTTCGTCAAAGTTTCGGGGTCGAGCCCATCCTTGATAGCGGGACTTTGGCTCTACATAAGTAGGCCTAGCAAAGTGCCTGTATGATGATTCAAAGTCAAACTCATTTGATTCGAAGATGACCTTTTTGAATGTGGTTTGATTTTGAGGGGCTTTTCCCTTTTCTTCGGCTGAGGCCTTTTTGGCGGCCTTATTTCTCCATTGATTCTTGTTTCTCCTAGAGGATTTACTAGGAGCTTCTTCATGGCCTAGTCCTGCTCCCTTGGCCTTTGCTGAGAATTCAGCAATGAATGGAAGAACTGTTTTGGGCTTCGAGAAACTCTCAACAAGTTTCCTTTCAGCAACAAGTTCGGCTTCCAATCCTTTGATGATCGTCTCCTTCACTTCAAGGTGCTCAAGAGACTTGTTATATTCTTCAATAGTATTATTGAAGTTTTCCTCGAGGGAGTCAGTCTTTGCAACTTTTTCTCTCAAGTTGCTCTCTTCGGCTTTTAGAGATTTGATCTCTTTAGCCTGAGTCTTCACGACTCGACGACATTTGTCGTAAGCCATGATTAACTCCTTGTACTGGGCCATCAATTCTGACTCATCGTCAGAGGAGCTACCCTCACAATCATGTTCAGAGACTTCAGAATCTGAAAGAGGGGTATGAGAGTTTACCTTCCCAGTGAACTGGGGCTCTTGTTCATCATCTGTTTGAGTCATTAGCCCAAAGTAAGCTTCTTCTTCTTCGCTTGACTCAGATGAGTCGGAGTCGCTAAGAGTCTTGCTCTTTTTGGCTATGAGGCTCGTCTCTTTCCTATTCTTGTTGTATGATGATTTCTTTTCTTCTCTTCTACCACCCTCCTTCTTCTTGTGAGGGCAGTTAGCAATGACATGACCTGGCTTATTACAGCAATAGCAAATGATGTCAGTTGAACTGTATTTGTTCTGTTTAGTATTGTACCTTTCGTGGCTGCTTGAGCCTTTTATTTGTTGATCGTCATCACGCCGCGATCTTCTGTAAGAGGCGTCCTTGCCTTTCCATTGTTTCTTTTTATTAAGAAACTTCTTGAATTGCCTTGAGAGTAAGGAGAACTCTCCTTCAGATAGTTCAGAGCCTGAGGTGCTAGGTTCTGATGTTTCTTCTTCTTCATCAACTTCTGGAGCTGGAGCGGGGGATGCAGCCTTAGTCTTTCTGGAGGTGTCTGCCTTCAGAGCGATAGATTTCTCCTTTAGTGCAGACCTGCCCTTCTCTTCTTCAGCTTTTCTTGTATTGATTTGGAGTTCATAATACATAAGCTTTCCAAAGAGATTTTGCGGGTCTATTTCAGCTAGCTTCCCGAACTCCCTGATGGCACATACCTTGTTATCCCATTCCTTAGTTAGGGATCTCAAGAATTTGTCGTTCAGTTCTCCGTTGGTGAAGACACGGCCATACACCCTTAGACCATCCACAATTTTGAAGAAGTTCTCAAAGGTGTCGGCAATTGGTTCCTTGTTCCCTTGTCGGAACGCTTCATACTTTTGATTGAGAAGGGATCTCCGATCATCCCTTACTTCTTCAGTTCCTTCCATCAAGGTGACTAAGGAATGCCACATCTCCTTAGCCGATTGACAGTGAATCAAATTCTGCAGCATCGAGTCATCGACTGCACTTGCTATAATGTTCTTAGCTTTCATGTCAAGTGAGACAAGTGAAATCTCATCTTTGTCGAGATCCATTAGCTTTTTGGGAACTTTCTTGGTAGGATCGATAGTGGACACAGTCACGAGAACGTAAGGACCTTCTTCAATGATCATGAAGATCCTTGGATCCACAGATTCCATGAAAAATTTTATCCTTTCTTTCCACATGGGAAAGTTATTTTTGTTGCACATTGGAAGCTTGGCGAAATCTTTGCCCTTGTCCATTTTATGGTAGAATATTTCAGACAACCGATTTTGATCTGATCAAGGTGTTAACCTTTTGACGATTAACCTTGCTTTGATACCAATTGAAAGAAAACGGTTGTCAACCTAAATCATCTAAAGGGGGGTGAATAGGTGAGTTGTGCGTCTTTTGCAGAATAAAAAAATAGTTAGCGCACAGCACAGAACTATCTACCAATATCACAGACGACAGAAGATTTATATTGGTTCCCCAACCTTGGGTACATCCACTTTCTCTCACCGATCTAGCTATCAACTAGACTCGTCTACTCCACTATCTCGGATCAAAAATCGATCCTGCCCTCGGAACAAAGTTCCTACAAACTCGATCCAAGCAAAGGGATCTACACCTCGGAAGATAACACTTCCTACAAACTCGGAGTGAAAATCTCCTACACTCGGAGAAACTTTCTCCTACAAGATTAAAAAATGTTGGAAAATTATACAAACAGTAAATCCAATCAGATCTGATGAAGCGGCCAGAAAACTTCTTCTTATGGACTTTACAGCACTATCAGAAATCGGTGAAGAGAGTCTCGGCCCAGATCTGGATCTTCTTGCTTTTACAAAATCAGAGAGAGAAGACGAACGGTGATATCGATCACGATCTGTAACTTTCTTCAGAATGAATCCTCTGAACTTAGAAGCAGTGGCCGGAGAAGATGGTCGCGGCGGCGGCTTCCGTTTCGTGAAAACAGTGAGGAGTCGGCTGAAGAACATTCTCAAAAATGGAATGACAAGAAAGCTTGGAGAATACTTAGGGCTTGTCATTTTCTGATAAGACCTTATATAGAAGAGACTAACGGTCATAATCGGTCATAATGATGTACACGTGCACCAATCATGTCGCATGATTTCAAAATCCCGTCAGAAAAGGACTTAGACAAATTTCCGAAAGGTTCAGCCAACTACACGAGTAAGTGAATAACTACTTGAGTAGTTGAATAACTACTCGAGTACATGAAGGAGAACATACTCGGGTATATAAAGATAGGCTACTCGAGTAGGTAGAAATCATCTACTCGAGTAAGCAGACGGAACTACTCGAGTATATAGATTGACTTACTCGAGTACATAAAGGATCTACTCGAGTACTGGAAAAACAGCTCGAGTAAATTACATAAACTACTAGAGTACATGAAGGATTACTCGAGTGGGATACTTAGAATGAATTCTGAAGATGTCAGCAAGAGCTACTCGAGTAGTTGAACTAAACTACTCGAGAGGAGGTGATCTACTCGAGTAGGTGAAAGTTCTACTCGAGTAAAATACTTAGAAAATTCTGGAGAGGAAAAATTTCAAGATACATGAGTGAAACATGATCTACTCGAGTATGTGAGTATACTTACTCGAGTCCATGACTTAGAAAATTTTTGATAAGTGAACCCTTTAATACTTGGGTATAAAGAGTAATCTACTCGAGTATATAAGCATGCTACTCGAGTATATGACTATGTCTACTCAAGTAGGTGACTTAGATACACGAGAGATACACATAAGTACTCGAGTACACGGTTCCTTTACTCGAGTAAATTATACTCAAACTACTCGAGTAGTTATAGACCTACTCGAGTAAAAGACTTAGAAATTTTTTGTTGCTGGAAAACTTTTTCTTCTGATGTAGTCAACTTCCAATTCCTTCCCCATAGTCCAATAGCTTGAATATGAAGTGTATCGCAATAGAGAGACCACATATGAGGCAACACCTTGGAATATGCAATGAGGGATTACATTGCACAGTTCCTGTGTTTGGTGACCCACTGTGGACTGACATTGGTCTACACTTCCCAGTGAAATTCCTGCAAACATATAACTCAAACCAAGCATCAAATACAACTTAATTCATCTTAGTTCCATGGTGATTTCATCAAATCTGGGTTAATGTGGATGTAATACTCAACACAACTCACACTCACGACTCTATGCGCACAGACCTTTAGTTCCCCTTTTTGGAGTTAGCTAAACTCTCAGGAGCCTCTGTCGTGGAAAAACGGAGACAGTGGGTTGGGCCTCTCCACTCCTAAACTGGTAAACACACTGCTCAGTCTAGCCCCTCTCGTACGTTCCCGTACTATTCCTAGCAAACCAGCTAGTCTCCCCGAGTCAACGTACCGACGACGGTGTGTTCGATCATCCAATACCGAGGACCCACCACTGTTATGCACATGCAACCATGATAGTTCCCGAGCCTACGGTTCCCTGGACTAAACAAGTCTCCTTTTCCATGTCCCCGAGCATCCACCCCCCCGGACTTCCAAATCAATACCTAGTCCATTTAACTCTACCATTAAGCCCTTAGGCCACGGGCCTACGCTATCCTTTCACTACCAATTTGTCTCACCACGTGTACAAGTGTGAGTGCAAGGTGGAGGTATTATTGAGGTTACTCTTGTCCATATTATCCTTAAGGTTTACGTTAGCCCGGGACTGCCCAAGGTATTCCCCACGAAGGGCTCTCGAAGGCACTAGGAACTATGATGAGATTATGACGAAAGTTCCCTTTCGCAAGGCACTTAATATTATTTATTCCTACCCTTGATCAAACCTCTCTTTTATTTCAGTGTGACTACCCTAAGTGTGTTTGAGCTCTCCGAGTCAACCTATCTCTGACCTATCCACTATATGCAAACCATGTTAAGCTACATGGTGCTCCCATTAGGGGGTACCCTTATTACTCTTCCTGTAGATCCCTAACAATTACTGGGAGTCTATCATGACCTATTAAGACTAACTCCAGCGTTTCATAATCTTCCAAACTATGTGAGCATTTAATTTAATTAACCCTATACTCCAAATGCCCTACTATGAACATGAAGTGCTCTCTAACGTCAAAAACAAATCACCACAAATTATGATAAATACTAAGTGGCATTTAAACAGTAAATCAAAGGTTTGAGAATTTTCAGAGGCGATTAGGCCTACCTTTCATAATTTAGAACTTAAGGTTAATAATACCATATAATGATGAAAAGGTCAGCTATATTGTTCTAAAAATTATAATGAAACTCTAGTAGTACTATCATGGCCTAAAAATAGCCTCGAAGTAGTCTCATAATTTTTACAGTGAATAGTAGCCTCTAATTTAATTTATAACCATTAATTTCATAACCATTAGTTAATGAAGAAAGTACTGTAAAAACTCATCTAATAATTATAAGAAAATTCCAGAAGTCTGATAATGATCTAAAATCAATAGTAACCAAGTTTTACAATTTTTCTCACATATAAAGGGCTCTAAATCTAATTAAATGTAAACTTCCAAATTTACAGACTTGTGAAGTAAGTACTGGTTTTATCCATCTAAAAATCATGGAAAAATTACAGCACAATAATAATGGTCAAATGCACTCTCTGACCTAATTTTATAATTTTCTTGACAATATTGGGGCTTTGTTCCTATTTTTGATCAGAAAGCACAAATTATAATTTTATGAAGCAAGTACTTGAAACATACATCTAAAAATTTAAACAAAAATACAGAGGGCTCTATCATGATATAAGTTGTCCTATTCCAAGGTTTCACAATTTTGAAATAAACAAAAACTTCACAATTAACATAGTAATCTTTAAGGGCACATCTAGGGTTGAAAAGGAAGTACTGATTTTAATAGCCCAAAAATTCTACCAAAATTAATTTAGAAATATTTCTACCAGAGAACTATCCTGCCCAAATTTCAAGTGATTTTAAAGTGATTTGGTAGCCTAATACTCTAAATTAGGTTTGGTGCCCAAAACTAGGGTTAGGGTTTTGAGAGGGTTTAAGCCTTCTAAATTCCCTAAAATTTTAACCAGAGGACTATACTAACTCTTTGGTCCTCTCCACCAATTTTCAAGTCATTCCATGGTCATTTGGCCCCATGACCTTCAAACCCTAAGAATCCCCATTAAGGGACCTACCCTAGGGTTCTAGGGCAACCCTACTCTTAACCACCCCAAATTCCATTGGAGGGTGTGTCATACCATAGAGAGTCCGTGGCCAAAATATCAGCCTCTTTTGAGCTGATTTGACCACTCAAAACCCAAAGGGGGTGTTTTGACCTAATTATCCCTATAAGGGTCAACCTAGGGTTGAATAAAACCTAATCAAAACATATCCAAAGGAGATGAAATTTCTACCAAAGCCCTAACATACCCTCTAAGACCACCCACCCAAATTTGGGGGGAGTTTAAGATGTTTATGACACCTAATTAATTTATATTTGGTTTATTAAATTTTTCTAAAACATATAGGAAACGTTTTCCCAAAAATTCTGATTTTTGGATATATCCTAGATATAGTTAATAATAGCTCCCACCCCAAATTTCAGATTATTTGGATCTCTGGTTTGGAGTGGGCACTTAAATTAATCTCTGGAAAGCCCTAAGGATAGACTCCACCAATATGAGTGCTGAGGTCTAACCATGGCTCCAAATGACTTGAAATAAATTTTACAATAAACTGGAGACCTAGAGCTACAACTTTGATGTTGATCACATTTCCAGCAGGAGCACCAAATATTTTTAAAATTATAAACAAAATACTAATAATTCCTTCTCAGAAAATACCTAATAATAACCTAAATAAAGATTTAGCACAGATCTTAAAGCAGGATCTGTGGTTTAGGAATCGTCTTCTACCTTGAGCCAACGACTCAGATTAGCCGCACTTGGAGCATTTTCCAGGCCAAAATCCAGGCCATCCGGCCACCTCCCTGGCCGGCCACCGCCACCACCACCTTCATTGAGGTGGTGGCTATCGTCGGTAGGCGGCACGGCCGTCGGAGGGATGGTTTCTGGTGAACTCACCACCTCCATTTTACATGGAATTTCAGGAATTTGTTCTCTCCGATCCGGTTCGTTTGAGCCTGACTTCTCAACCTAAACAAGTCTAGATCTAGCACACATAAAGAGGAGAAGGATTGAACCTCATTTGGGGCATTGCCTTGCTCTAATCGTCGGCCGCCATTTCCCCTCCTCCAAGCTTTAGGTGCCATCCGATTTCTTGCAAGGAGACCTCCAAACTCTCGGGAAATGGGGGGGGTTTCACTGCTCCGAGGCTTGTGAAGGTGATGGGGGGGGGGGGTTAATTGGGGGTGGTAGTGGTTTTAACCCCATATACCATTAATGGCCTCTTCACCTCCCCTCCCATGGCCGACCCTATACATCCCCCTGCCCTAATTGCCCCTAGAAATGGCTGGAATCTTCTCAAATTCATCAGAGAAGATGAATGAGAGTGTAAGGGAGGGATGCCAAGTGGTGTGTCACCTTAATGGCCATGAATGGCCACTTTGTCTCTCCTCAAAATTGGGGAAAACCCTCATTTCTCTCTCCTAATCACCATGGCTGAATTTCCACTCCCTCCCATGTTTAAAATCAGCCTACTAGGCTAGTTGACCACTCAAATTTTGCCTAGCCCAAAGGGATTGGGCTAGGTCCAAGTAATATGACCTAATTTGGCCTAGTTTCACTTTTGGTCAAACTGGGCCCTAGGTTTCACCAAACCATGATATTTTTGTGCCATTGAATCCCCTATGAGGTTATGACCCTAGGGGTGTGATCAATCTGAAGTTGTGGTGGTCAATAGGGGTGTTTAATGGAAAATCACCATTTTGACCTAATAGGGGGTATTTTGGTCATTTTGCCCTGTGGTGACCCTAGGATGTGGATTTTTGGTCTACTATGTCTCTTATGATGTTTTAGACCTAGAAGTGAAGTCAATTTCATATGGTGATGGTCAGTTAGGTCAATTGATGGGGGATTGACCATTTTGCCCTAATTAGGGTTAGGGTTGACTTTGGTCGACTTGGCCTGTTTGACTGGCCCCAATGGGTCCTGAATGTCCCCCTAGGCTCCTAGATGGCCTAGGGGTGTTGTGGTGGGGTTACTGAGCCAAGTTAAAGTCCTTAAGTCAAACCCTAGGCTGAATATTTGGAAATTACTATTTGCAGACCAAGGTGCTGCAATCTCTACTTTTGGTCTGTGTCAAGGAGCTTCCTAAGCTACCAAGGCCTTGTCATGACCTAGTCATGACAAATTCACCTGGGGGTATAGTTGTTTGGGGGATGTTATAAATCCCAACATATAATCAAAAAAATTTTGTCCCCGAAATTCAGGTTTGGCCTGCGGGGTTTCTACCAAAGTAATAAATTGTAACATCCCAAAATTTAGATTAGAGTTTACCTGAGGCGAAGAGCTCCGGGTATCTTTGATACCTTAAGTCTTGCGGCTCCCAGGTGTGCTCCTCCTGGCCGTGATTTCTCCACAGAACCTTGACTAGTGGGACCTTCTTGCGGCGCAAGGCCCGCATACCCGTATCGTCAATCCGGACCGGCTCCATGTGCACTGACCGATCAGATGCTACCGACCCATCCATGGTGTCTATCTGCTGCTCTGGCCGTAATAGGGCCCTCCTGAGGGAGGAGACGTGGAAGACGTCGTGGAGGCCCTCTAGCTCTAGTGGCAGCTCCAGCCTGTATGCCACGGGACCGATCCTCTCAGGATCTTGTAGGGCCCCATGTACCTCGGGCCGAGCTTCTTCCTCCATCCACGAACTCGAGAGACTCCGTGCATCGACCGTATCTTCAAAAACACTCTGTCTCCTACCTGAAACTCCACCTGACGATGTCGTGCATCATAATATTTGGCCTGTCTACTCTGCGCCTCTAACATCCGATCTCGTATCAGTCTCACCTGGGCCTCGGTGTCCTGCACAAATTACGAGCCTAGGACCATCGGATCCTCATCCTGTTCCATGACAGGGGAGTCCTGCACCTCCGTCCATATAGGGCCTCGTAGGGGGCCATACCTATACAGTCCTGATGATTGTTGTTGTATGAGAACTCTACCAATGGCAGCATCTTCTCCCATGGCTCTCCTCGGTCTAGAATGCAAAGACGTAGCAGGTCTTCCAATGTCTGATTTGTGCGATATGTCTGCCCGTCCGTCTGAGGGTGGAAGGTTGTGCTAAAAGTCAGTCGGGTGCCCAAGTATGGCTGAACTGACCGCCACTCCCTGGATGTAAACCGCCCATCACGATTTGACGCTATCGTCCTGGGCACACCATGATAACGAATGAATTGCTCCACAAACTTCCGCACCAGTACTCCCACTGAATCATACTTCCTGATCAATATAAATCAAGCCACCTTCGTCAACCGATCAACGATCACCCAGATCGAGTCATTCCCTGTCCGAGACCGGGGAATCCCATGTATGAAGTCCATGGCTACATCATCAAACTTCCACTCCGGCACCAGGTGTGGCTGCAACAATCCTGCGGGGTTCCTGCACTCCGCCTTCACTAGCTGACATGTCTTATAATGGGTCATGAAGTAAGTGACAATCCTTCTTCATGCCCGGCGAGAACATAGTCTTCTTCAAATCAGCCGTCATATTTGTGATCCCCAGGTACACAGAATAACGGCTGTAGTGCGCCTCCATCATAATATCCTCCCGGTCATGGTCTCCCTCTAGTATATACACCCGTCCTCTGAAGCACACCAGGTCGTCCCTCTGTGTGTAATCTCCTGCAGTGCCTGCCTCCAGGGCTTGGAAGATGGGCTCTAACTTGACATCCAGCCTCTGTCCTTCTCTGACTCGGTCTCTGATGTCATCGGTGACGCCTATCGCGGCCAAGTACTCCTCATAGAGCTCAGGGTCGTCAGACGACACCAGAGTAATGTGCATGTCCTCTAGTATCTGCAGCATCTCCATAGACATCAGCTGAGGCTCTACTCCCACTATGGCGGCTCTCCTACTCAGTGCATCTGCTACCACATTCGCCTTCCCTAGGTGGTAGTGCATCTCGTACTGATAGTCAGATAGAAACTCCACCAACCGCCTCTGCCTGATGTTTAGTTCCTTCTGCGTGTCCACGTACTTAAGGTTCTTATGATCTGAGTATATATCATAGTGGACTCCGTAGAGGTAGTGTTGCCATATCTTCAATGCGAATACAACTTCTCCCATCTCCAGGTCATGCACTGAATAGTTCTTCTCATGGGTCTTCAACTGGTGGGAGGCATATGCTATGACGTGTCCATTCTGCATCAGCACTGCTCCCAACCCCTGATATGATGCGTCGGTATACACCTGGAATTCTTCCTTCCCAGATGGAAGGGCCAGAATAGGGGCTGAGATGAGTCGGTCCTTCAGCTCCTGGAAAGCTGCCTCACACTGTGGCGTCCGCACAAAGGGCACGTCCTTCTTTATCAAGGATGTGAGTGGAAGGGCGATCTGAGAAAACCCCTCCACGAATTTCCGGTAATAACCGGCAAGCCCCAGGAAACTCTACACGTCCGTGGTCGTCTTCAGCCGCGGCCAATCCTTGACTGCCTGAATCTTTGTCGGGTCCACTGCCAGCCCGGCTCCGCTAATGATGTGGCTTAAGAAAGCCACCTCCTTCAACCAGAACTGACACTTGCTGAACTTCGCATAAAGGTGATGCTCCCGCAGTCTCTCCAAGGTCAGTGCTAGATGTCATGTGTGCTCCTCCTCCGTCCTAGAATAGATAAGGATGTCGTCTATGAATACTATGACGAACACATCCAAATAAGCCTCGAAGACCCAGTTCATGAGGCTCATAAATGCCGACAGAGCATTCCTGAGCCCGAAGGGCATCACGATGAACTCATACAGTCTATATCTACTACTGAAGGCCGTCTTCGGAATATCCTCCTCCTGTATCCACAGCTGGTAGTAACCTAACCTCAAGTCCAGCTTCGAAAAATAATGGGCTCCCTCCAGCTGATCGAACAACTCGTCTATCCTTGGGAGCGGATAGGTATTTCGGACGGTCAGCCTGTTTAGTGCTTGATAGTCGATGCACAGGTGAAGAGTGTCATCCTTCTTCTTCACGAATAGGACTGGAGCTCCCCATGGAGAGGAGCTCGGCCTAACAAATCCCGCTTCCACCAGCTCCTGCAACTGTGTCCGAAACTCTGCCAGCTCCCTTCGGGCCATCCGATAAGTGGCCTTGGATACCGGCTTAGCCCCTGGCACCAACTGAATCTGAAAGTCCTTCTCCCTATGCGGAGGCAGTCCTGGCAGCTTCTCTGGAAATACATCAACGTAGTCACAGACCACCGGAATGCTAACAATCAGGTCCTTCTCCTCAGTCATCTCGAACAGCACCTGATATACCTCGTCTCCCTACAGGTGGGCCTTGACGGCATGAATAGATGAAAGGAGGCGGCGGGAAACCGGAGTAGTACCTTCGAATGTCGCATAAGTATCGCCTTATCTCAGCACGACCCTCCTCGCCGGGCAGTCAATCTGGGCATGGTTCCAGACCAGCCATGTCATGCCCAAGACAAGGTCGAAGTCCGGCATTCTCAGGATAGTCGTCAGGGCCTCGAGTGTCAACCCGTCTATGGTAACCTTCAGGAGGCACTTCTCTGTGGACTGGATCTCCATCCCGTTGGGGAGACGCACCCTCCTGGCATCTCCCATATAATATCGAATCTGGCCCAGATCCTTGATGAAATCCTCCAACACAATGTTTTGTGATGCCCCCGTGTCGAACAGGGTATGGGCAGGTTTTCCGCACACCATCATGATTACTAAATTAGTTAAAGAAAAAATAGCTTAGGTCTAAAGTTTTCTAACCTAGGTTGTGTAGTTGTTCTACCAATACTTAAAATTACTCTCATACCTGCAATAACCCTGTTCGGGTTCCGGGGCTGCGCTAAGTCCAGAGCATAGATCTGCTCCCCATCCTGCATGTGTTCACCGCCCTGAAATCTTCATCCGTGACCACGTCCATGACCTCCCATCTGGTGAGCCGGTGGGCCACCCCGTGCAGCAGGAGTGTAGCCATTTCTCGTGGGGCAATTAATCTGAATGTGCCCTGGCTGATGGCAGTGATAGCACAACTGTGGTGTAGGTGGTCCCTGCCCTATCCTGGGCACCTCCCTCATTTGTAGTGGCTGCGGAGCCAGCACTACATGCTCGATTGGCTCCTGTCTTTCCTCCTGATGGGGTTGATCCCCGTTTCTTCTCTCTCCCATGAACTGGCCTCTCTGCAGGTCCCTTCTCCCTCCTAGCACTGCATCATCCCCATGTCTCTTCCTGCCCCGGACTGCAAGCTGATCCGCCTCCAGCTTCTTGGCCATCTCCAAGATCCTGGCCATTGTACCATCAGACACGAACAAGAGAGCCTGCCTCAGGTCATCACGGAGGCCCTTGTAGAATCTCTTGGCATAACCCACGTCATCCAGCTTGTAAGAATCTGCAAACATGGCCAAATGAGTAAACTCCCGGTGATATTCCAGCACTATCCTGTTCCCTTGCTTCAGCTGCAAGAATCTATCCTCCAATTCGTCCCTTGCAGACTGCGGCACAAAATGCTCCAGTAGTGCCCCCCCTAAACTCCTCCCAAGTAATGTCTGCGACCTCCACTCCCGCATATATGGTGTCCATCACTGACTTCCACCACCTCTTTGTATGCGAATCCAGACAAGAAACTACCAAAGATACTGCCAGGTCCACCGGGCACTGTATTCCCACCAACATCTCGTACATAATATATAGCTGTCGTCTCCGTCCCCAAGTATGATGGTGGGGCAAGGCCTCGGAATGCACTCAACCAGTTTGGTCCGGGGTTCGACTAAGGAGCCCGAGCCTGTTGTGCCCTAAAGACCTCCAAGATGGTCGTCAAAGTTTGTCCCAGCTCCGTCTACTGCAACGGGGTCGGAGCCGGCGGGGGTGGAATCACATTCGGGGCCGGAGGTCTCCCCTACGACAGGGGAGGATTCGTCGCACCCAACAAAAGATGGTCTTAAGTTTAGTAAATTGATCTAAAACTCTTTGTTATTGGTGAGAATTACACGTGATTCCTCCTATGGGCACACCATTGCTTTTGCTACTAGTTTGTCCTCAAACTAAGCCCGCGCGGGGTGTTCCATGTTTTGTGGACTACATTCTGTCGGAGCGAGGTTTGCTCTGATACCACTTGTAAGACCCCGTTTTTTTTGCAGCATCCACCGGGGTCTTAGGCCCAGAATCGCTGTTTTTGCGGTGACACCATCCACGGGGATGGTTGGCACCACAAAACACCGATCCTGCCGGCCATCTCAATCACCATCGAGAGAATGTATAACGAATGAAAGTGTAAGCATCCAAGTCCACAATTGTATAAAGGAGGAAATCATGCGATAAATCAAGTCAACAACAGAAGAAAGTCTAAGTACCAACGCCAGAAAGTAAATACGGGCTTAAGCCCGATACAAGATAACCTCACTACAATCCACTCATAAAAGTAAAACTACTAATACTCTGCTCCACTCACGGATTCAGATGCCTATCCACCCGAGCTACACTGGCCCATCTCCATCTGCCACTTATAGCAAATACTTGTAGTAATATTTCAGTTGATACTTGAAAATAAATAATCACGGGAAAACAACACAATCAATCCACAGAGTATACAGAAATTTTATAGTGGTTCCACTATCTAGGGTACATCCACTTTCCCCCTTCTTCCTCACTAACAATGTGGTAGATAAGGTTATATCTCCTCCTCTTCAACTCAGATCAACTGATCTTATAGGATCAGTTTGTAAGACCCCACTCCCGGAACACAAAACACGACACAAGGGGAGTCCTATGCCCAGAACAGCCATCTTGCGGTTGCACCAACGTACGTGTTGGTCTTCACCACAAGACGCCTATCCTGCCGACCATAAACAATACCAACCAATGCCAACCCAACCAAGAATATAAAATAGAAGTCAATCCACACATAAGTAAATCAGTCCAAAAGTACATCAAGAAAAAGAAGTTGCAACAAGCTTCTAAAATATTAGAGTACATGTACAACTTGCCCAAAGGGGCTACATCAAGAGACTCTCAACCTCACTTCGATGACTGATGGTAGTGACGACACTGTCCCTTCAAGCCCTGTCATCCTGGTCTGGCCGTCTTACTGCAAAATCTGCGGCTGCTCTGACTGCGTGGTTTCCTCCTAAAAGGAAAACGTATCAACCGTTAGTCACAAATACTAAGTGGCCATCACATCCGCTCCCCCGGCGACTCCTCGGCACCGGGCGGAGAAAGGAACAAGGGTACAATATATATAAGTAGAATAGAAGTACAAACAGGTGGTATAGGGTGAACAATATCAATGTATATAAGCAGTACAATAAATGAGTAAACCATCTACTCTAGAAATTCTACCATCTACAACAATATAAAAAAATATAGAGGTACAACAGAAAGTAACTCAACTTATATGAATTCTCATACAAATATATAAGTTGAGGTTCAGCTCAGCAGAATAGTAACTCATCGTATAAGAGTGCCCATACAAACTTATATGATAAGGATCTTGTGTATGAAACGTAGTATAATGATATGAATGCAATGCAATGACTCACCCATGATCACACACATGCAATGACTATGTCGACACAGACTTGTAGTTCCCACTTTTCGAGCAGGTAGCTAACCTCTCAGGCGTCAACCGTCGTGGTCAGGCGGTGACAGTGCAGCGGGCTTCTCCACTACTAGGCGGGCATCCACACTACAAAGCCTAGGCCTCCGTATGCCTTAATGCTAAGAACACAACAACGGAGCTCCCATGCGTACTACGGCTCAGTAGGAGTCTCGGGTAGATGTGCACCGAGAACCATGCCCCGAACTGGCCCATATGTGACCTGGAAGGAGCCTCGGAAAAAGGCATGAGGACAAAGCCTAACCATCCACTTGGCACGGAAGGAGCCCCGAGAATGAGCACCGAGGACCAAGCCCCACCATCCAAGTTCGATCTGTCAACTCTCGTCGGTGTGACGACTGGCCAGCACATAGACCTGCCATACTATCCCTAACCCAAGATTACGACACCGCGTGACGACTCACACTGCATGCAATTTCACATCATCGTGGCACAGAAGGAGCCACGAGAATGAACATCGAGGACCAAGCCCAACCGTCCACTTACATCTCTTCTCAACATTATCAAACCAATGCGGTCAAACCCCAGCACTTACACCCTTTCGCAACCCCGTGCCCCAAGGTACTTATGAGTTCATTATCAGTGTAAGGCTATTTCACACATTCATCATCTAAGACCACAACCATTTGTTCGTAACAGTCATTACCAATTATATACAACATGTTCAAGCCAAACTCATCATTATTCAACACATTTCCACTGTCAAGTACTTCCTCATTATTTCACATATTTAAATCATTCTCTAACCTCCACCAAATCACCTCGGTTGAGTGCACCTTATTACACCATTTGTTCATTAAGGATCTAACCAACAAATGTCCTTAACATATTTCATGCCAATCATTTATAGTCTAAATTCCACAAACATTAAGGTTACTGTACTATGATCTTTATACCAATACAAAACAAACACGAGATTTACATGTGTAGAAATGATTACTGTATAACAACTTCAAATGCGTATTCCTGAGGCTACAGATATCCGGTGAAGGCATTTAACCACTCGTTGGAAAGGTATTTCCAAGGGCTGCGACTTTCATGTTTAGTAAAAAGCCCAGATCTGGCCGCATCATGACTGAAATCGGCTTTGAACGCTGCTGCGCGCAGAAAATAGATTTCTGCGTGCAACTTATAGGATATCGGACGAAATCGGTTTGTCTTCTTCCTTCAACTAAATTTTTAAATAACATCCAAAATTTCTCCTCCCTTATTCACCCTCATAAGGCCACTTCCCTTCACAAAACCAGTCCACAAACTGCATTTGAAGTGAGGTAAAGGAAGACTCTAATTCGTAGGACACGAGTCCTAGCATGACCTTTCCTAGAAACCTTCTTCTCACGAATCAAGAACCTTTTAAGTCGATATCTATCCTAGAAATAACTAAGATCTACCTTGAGTCGATATCTCTCCTAGAAATAACTAAGATGTATCACCAAGGGAGAGGGTAGGAAGCTCACCTCGTTTCCGGCATTTCCACCATTTTCAGACATGGATCTTGTCACCCTTCTTGGCGTCATCATCTTCCCGCTGGTTGGTGTTCGTCCTTCATAGGAAGAAAATCGGCTCCAGCACCTTCTTCCTCTCTAGAATTTATTACATGGATGGTTTGGAAGGAAGAATAGAAACGGCTAGGGTTTTCTCACCTTTTCATGCGAGAAGTTGGGAAACTATATAGCCACATGTCGGCCTGTCATTGGACCACCAATCAACTCAGTAAATGAGCCCCTTTAAAACAATGCAGCCAGAAAATTTGCCAAAACCCAAAATTGAACTATAGGGCTAGGGACACGCCCGTGTCACTACCCGTGTCTTGCTCGGGAGGAACACTGTCGACGATTCGTCGAGCTAAGGTTTGGACACACACGGGTAGGGACACGCCCGTGTCACTACCCATGTCCTGCTCGGGAGGAACACGGTCAACAATTCGTCGAGCTCAGCTTGACGAATCGTTGAGCTAAGCACATGGGTAGGGACACGCCCGTGTCACTACCCGTTTCTTGCTCTGGAAACAACAAGTATTGCACACAGTTGCCAGAGAACCACACGGGTATGGACACGCCCGTGTCACTACCCGTGTCCTTCTCTGTAAATCTCACAAAGCAGATGCAAATACACCAGAGTACCACACGGGTATGGACACGCTCGTGTCACTACCCGTGTCCTACTCTGGACCAACTTTTCCTCCCTTACTAAAGTGCAAGCCTAACTTCCAGCACTCCCTAAGCCCAAGTCAACTCTCTTGACTTAAAAATGTGCACGAGGGGCCTAGCGCAAATTGAGACGTTACAAATCCTATAAACAAAATAAAATATTTCATCCCCGAAATCAGGTTAAGGCTATGGGGAGAGAAAAGCATAAAATAAAATAAAATATGCCTTTAAAATTACCTTGAGGAAACAACTCCGGGTAGCACTTTTGCATCAAGTACACCGGCTCCCATGTATACTCCTCCTTCCCATGGTTATACCACAACATCTTTACCAATGGAACACTCTTATGGCGCAAACTCCTTGTCTCGTTGTCTACTATCCGCATTGGCTCTAGTCGTACAGATATATCGGTTGTTACTACTCCATCAATGATGGGAATATGTTGATCGAGCTGCAAAAGTGCCTTTCGGAGAGACGACATATGGAATACGTCATGAAGGTTCTCCAGCTCCGGCGGTAACTCCAACCGGTAGGCCAAAGGTCCAATTCTTTCCAATATCGTGTAAGGCCCAACTACCTTGGGCTGAGCTTCTTCACTCCATGTACTCCTGAAACTCCATGCATCGGTCGGATTTTCAGGAACACTTTGTCACCCACCTGAAATTCTACCATTTGGTGCTTTGTATTAAAATATTTATCCTACCGACTTTGAGCCTCAAGCATGCGGTCTCGTATTAGTCTAACAACCACATCAGTGTCATCGATGTACTCGATTCCTAAAACCTTTGTGTATTCATCTTGCACCCATGACAAGGTGCTTCTACACCTTCTTTCGTAAAGGGCTTCATGCGGTGCCATCCCGATGCTGGCAAGGTGACTGCTGTTATAGGTGAATTCCACGAGGTGTAAGAGCCTTTCTCACTGCTCTCCTCTATCCAACACACACAGTCTCAATAGGTCTTCCAATGTTCTGATGGTCCTCTCAGACTGCCCGTCCGTCTGAGGATGAAATGTTGTGCTAAAGGTAAGACGTGAACCCAAGTACGTCTGTACGACCTTCCATTCTTTTGAGGTAAACCGACCATCCCGGTCAGAGATAATTGTATTTGGCACACCATGATAGCGTACAAACTGCTCCACAAAGAGGCATACCAAAACATCCACATGAGCTTCTTTCTTCACAGGAATAAACTGGACTACCTTTGTCAGGCGGTCAATGATTACCCACACCGAATCATTCCCTGAGCGTGAGCAAGACAATCCGTGGATGAACTCCATGGAGATATCCTCGAACTTCCACTTAGGGATGAGAAACGGTTGTAATAACCCTCCGGGGCTCTTGCATTCCGCCTTTAGCCTTTGACAGGCCTCGCAATGTGTAACAAAATATCTGACGTCTTTCTTCATTCATGACCAATACATGGTGTTCCGCAAGTCGGCATACATCTTGGCAATCCCAGGATGCACTAAATACTGAGAGCAATGTGCCTCTCTCAAGATATCTTCCCGAATTTTTCTGCCCTTTGGAATGTAAAACCGGTCGCGGAGATGAACCAGGCCGTCTTTTAGGGAATACTCGTCTGTAGTCCCATCTTCAATTGACTTGATTGTCGGGGCCAGAGCCGCATCCTTTCCTTGATATGCCCGAATTCGGTCCCGAATATCACCGACTATGCTCATCGCGGTTAAGTACTCTGTATACTTTTTCGAGGGGACCTTATAGAACAAAGTGATCTCCATTTTCTCGAGCATTCGAGCTAATTCCATACTCATCAACCGAGACTCAGGGCTCGAGTCCGGTACTGTTTTGCTCAATGCAATAGCCACCAAGTTTGCTTTTTTGGGGCGGTAGTTCAAGGTGAACTCATAATCGCACAAAAACTCCACCAGCGCCGCTGCCTCAAATTCAGTTCCTTCGGAGTGTGAACATACTTTAGATTTTGTGGTCCGAAAATATCTCGCAATGGACTCCATATAGGTAGTGTCTCCAAACTTTCATGGCGAATACCACGGCCCCCAATTATAAATCGTGAACTGAATAATTGGGTTCATGCTTCTTCAGTTGCTTGGAGGCATAAGCAATCACATGACCGTGCTACATCAGTACCGCTCCCATCCCT
The DNA here is from genome assembly GCA_039583875.1 of Platanthera guangdongensis. Classification (NCBI taxonomy): domain Eukaryota; kingdom Viridiplantae; phylum Streptophyta; class Magnoliopsida; order Asparagales; family Orchidaceae; genus Platanthera; species Platanthera guangdongensis. The sequence goes on from CM077156.1 coordinate 87,604,160, forward strand.
TGATAAGATGCATTCGTGTATATTTGAAATCCTTCCTTCCTAGACGGAAGGGATATGATGGGTGCGGATGTAAGTTTATCCTTCAGTTCTTGGAATGCAGCTTCAAACTAGGGTGTCCACTCATATGGCACACCTTTCTTTCTAAGGGTAGTAAGAGGAAGGGAAATCTTTAAGAACCCTTTTACAAACTTGCGATAATACCCGGTAAGTCCAAGGAAACTCGGCACATCGACCGCTGACTTCAAGGGCGACCACTCCTTCACGACATATACTTTGGCCTGATCCACCGCTAGTCCAGCCCCAGTGATCACATGACCCAAGAAGGCAACCTCTTGGAGCCAGAACTCACACTTACTAAACTTGGAAAGCAAGGCATGCTCTTTTAGCTTCCTCAGTACCAAGGTCAGATGTTCGACATGCTCTTCCTCTGTCTTTGAGTAGACCAAAATGTCATCGATGAAAATGATGATGAAGATATCTATATAGGGCTCGAACACCTTATTCATCAAACTCATGAAAGCTGAAGGGCATTTGTGTGCCCAAACGGCATCATGGTGAACTCGTACAAACCGTACCTTGAGCTGAAAGCTATTTTCTGAATGTCCTCCTCTTGTATCCTCAACTGATAATACCCCGAGCGCAAATCCAACTTGGAAAACCAATGCACTCCTAACAATTGATCAAACAACTCGTTGATCCGGGGTAGCGGATAAGTGTTCTGTACCGTCAGTCGATTGAGCTCCCGATAGTCAATTCATAATCGCAAGGTTCCATCCTTCTTCTTAACGAACAGAACAGGGGCTCCCCAAGGTGATGAGCTGGGGCGAATAAACCCGGATTCCACCAGTTCTTGCAACTGAACTCTAAACTCTGTGAGTTCCTTTGGGGCCATTCGGTAAGGGGTCCTAGAGACGGGCTTGGCACCCGGTACTAGCTTAATTTGAAAATCCACCTCTCTATGTTGGGGTAATCCTTGCAATTTCTCAGGAAACACCTCGGGAAAGTCCCGCATTACTCGCATATCCTTCATATCTATTTTCATCTTCTTTAGTTCAAAACATATCATGCATACTTCTTCCCCCATCATGTGAGCTTTTAAGGCCTGAATAGAAGATAATAACATACGAGGTGCGAATTTTATACCTTGAAAGATGACATCAGTGTCCACATGTCTCAAGTAAATTTGCTTCTCCGCGCAGTCAATTCTTGAGTAGTGCCAATCCAACCACGCCATGCCTAGAATGAGATCGAATTCTGGCATTATCGAAACTGTGTTAGGGGTATCAACGACCTTCCCCCCAATGAGTATCTCCAATTCGCACTTGGTGGTGGCGGTCATCTCAGAGCCATCTAGGAGGCATACTCGTCGAGCAATACCAGTGAAGTATTGCACTCCTTTTAGGTCTTTAATAAAGTCCGCAGACATAAATGAGTGTGAGGCACCGGTATCGAATAACATATAGGCCAGTTTCCTGCCGACCACCCGGTGCCTAAGTACCAATAGCAATACTCAAAGGTAGATCTCTAGTACATCTTAAGCAACTTAAGGTTAATAATGAAGATGAGATAACTAACTGTAACATACCTGCAATCACCTCCTGAGGGTTCCGCTCCTATGTTATGTCCAGCGCGAACACCTGATTCCGAGCAGGTCTGTGGTTTACTCCTCGTGGTCCTCATCCTTGACCACGCATATGTCCCCACCCTCGAGGTGCTACTAGAGGGAGAGCAAGAGGAGCATTCCCAAACAGCTGCGGGCAGTAACGTCGGATGTGGCCCGGTTGGTTGCATTGGAAGCACAATCGCTCATTCCGACCCTCGGGTTGCTGAAACTGTTGAAGCTGTGGAGGTGGAGGCAATGTTGGCGGTTGTGGAACCGGGTGATCCATTCTAAAATTCTGGTGGAAATGCCTGCCGCCTCTCTGATGTCCTCTTCCTCCTCTGTATTCATGTATCCTTCTATTGCTAGGGCCAGCTTCCATCACACCCTCAGCAGGTCTCTTACAACTTTCCAAGTGGTCTGCTTCTAGCCTCTTCGCCATGTCAATTATTTCCGCCAAGTTGGAGTCTGCTATAAACAAAAGGGCCGACATTAGGGGGTCCCGCAGCCATTTCTAGAAGCGCTTAGCGTATCCTCTGTCATCCAAGTCATATGAGTCAGCAAATCTCGCGAGATGTTGGAACTCTCGTTGATACTCCGTAAACGACTTCGATCCTTTCTTTAGCTGTAAAAACCTCTCTTTAAGTTCACCTCGAGCAGATGAGGGAATGAAGTGCTCTAAAAAGGCTCCTGAGAACTTGCTCCAGCTAATCTACATATAAACTTGCCCTTGAAAGGTGGAGCCCATGAGGGACTTCCACCACCTCTTGGCGTGCAGTTCTAGAAGTATCACTACCAGGGTCACAGCCATATTATTCGGACATCTAATTCCCACTAGCAGTTCTTGCACAGTGTCGAGCCATTCCTCTGTACGCACTGCCGACTCTGTCCCAAGGTATGCAGGAGGGTAGAGAGCTCAGAAACTGCTCAACCAATTGGAGCCCGGAGCTTGTTGTTGTACGGGGGCTTGTTGGGATCTAAAGGCATCCAAGATAGCAGTGAGCGTCTGCCCTAGCTCTGATTGCTGAAACTGTGTGGGTACGGATGGGTCAGCGGTGCCCCCCACTGGCTCAACGTGCACTGGGATCTACACGTAGATTACAAACCATAGGTTAGGTTCGCTAATATTAAGGTCAAAGATGGACATACTTTGTGTGAATTACATATGTGCACACCACTACTTCCACTAAGTCAGTTTGTCCCCAAACCGACTAATCGAACGGCGGTGGAACCATTGTTGAATGACTTATTTAGTTTAGGATCGTAGCAAGCTGATACCATTTGTAAGGCCCCCTCCCGGAACATAAAACACAGCACGAGGGGAGTTTTATGCCCAGAACAGCCTCCTTGCGGTGGCAGCAATGCACGTGTTGGTCTGCACCACAAGATGCCTATCCTGTCGGCCATAAACAATACCAACCAATGCCAACCCAACCAAGAATATAAAACAGAAGTCAATCCACACATAAGTAAATTAGTCCAAAAGTACATCAAGAAAAAGAAGGTACAACAAGCTTCTAAAATATCAGATTACGGGTACAACTTGCCTAAAGGGGCTACATAAAAGTCTCTCAAACTCACTTTGGTGACTGATAGTAGCGATGACACCGTCACTTCAGGGCTCATCGTCCTGGCCTGGCTGTCCTGCTACAAAATCTGCGGCTCCTCTGACTGCAGGGTTTCCTCCTAAAAGGAAAACGTAGCAACCGTTAGTCACAAAGACTAAGTGGCTATCACATCCGCTCCCCCGACGACTCCTCGGCACCGGGCGGAGAAAGGAACAAGGGTACAATATATATAAGTAGAACATAAGTACAAATAGGTGGTATAGGATGAACAATATCAATGTATATAAGCAGCATAATAAATGAGTAAACCATCTACTCTAGCAGTTCTACCATCTACAGCAGTATAAAAAATATAGATGTACAACAGAAAGTAACTCAACTTATATGAATGCACATACAGATATATAAGTTGTGGTTCAGCTCAGCAGAATAGTAACTCATCGTATAAGAGTGCCCATACAAACTTATATGATAAGGATATTTTGTATGAAACATAATGTAATGATATGAATACAATGCAATGACTCATCCATGATCACACACATGCAATGGCTATGTCGACACAAACTTATAGTTCCCACTTTTCGAGCAGGTAGCTAACCTCTCAGACGTCAACCGTCGTGGCCAGGCGGTGATAGTGGAGAGGGCTTCTCCACTACTAGGCGGGCATCCACACTGCAAAGCCTAGGCCTTCGTAAGCCTCAACGCTAAGAACAGAACAGCGGAGCTCCCATGCGTACTATAGCTCAGCGGGAGTCTTGGGTAGATGTGCACCGTGAACCAAGCGCCAAACTGGCCCATGTTTCCACCCGAAAGGAGTCTCGGAAAAAGGCATGTGCACCAAGCCAAACCGTCCAATTGGCACGGAAGGAGCCCCGGTAATGAGCACCGAGGACCAAGCCCAACTGCCCAAAGTCTATCTGTCAACTCCCGTCGGTGTGATGACTGGCGAGCCCATAGACCTGCCACACTCTCCCTAACCTAGGATTACAACATCGTGTGTCGACTCACACCACATGAAATTTCATATCATCATGGCACAGAAGGAGCCTCGGGAATGAACACCGAGGACAAAGCCCAACCGTCCACTTACATCTCATCTCAACATTACCAAACCAGTGCGGTCAAACCCCCGTACTTACACCCTTTCGCAACCCCGTGCCCCAAGGTACTTATGGGTTCATTATCAGTGTAAGGCTATTTGACACATTCATCATCTAAGACCACAACCATTTGTTCGTAACAATCATTACCAATTATATACAACATGTTCATGCGAAACTCATCATAATTCAACACATTTCCATTGTCAAGTACTTCCTCATTATTTCACATATTTAAATCATTCTCAAACCTCCACCAAATCACCTCGGTTGAGTGCACCTTACTACATCATTTGTTCATTAAGGATCTAACCAACAAATGTCCTTAACATATTTTACCCCAATCATTTATAGTCTAAATTCCACAAACATTATGGTTACTGTACTATGATCTCTTTACCAATACAAAACAAACACGAGATTTACATGTGCAGAAATGATTACTGTACAACAACTTCAAACAGGGATTCCCGAGGCTCCATGAATACAGTTGTAACGCCTCCATTCGTCACATGGAATATAACGGTGGGTCTGGTCGGGGCCCCACGCCATATTTCACAGACAAACGACGGAATTATGTGTGAATATCAAATCTCATTCTACTCGTATCCTAACTCAGAGCATTCTAGCATAGCATTTTCATTTATAAGAACTCATCACAATGCAAGGAGCTTACTCAAAGCATACTCGCTCAACATTCATCCAAAAGAGCTTACACTCGCAATTCATACACATTCATATAATACACGGAGTCTTCTCCGATTTACTCATAACCATCACCAATGCAGACTAACCATCCTAAAAGATATTGTACCTACTCACCTAGAGGGGGGGGGGTGAATAGGTGACTTAAATCTTTTTAACTTTTTTGGCAGAATTCTGATTATATCACAAAGTTATAGTAACTTTATCACAGCAAACAATCAGCAGTCATAGAATCACACAAGCACACAGTAGACACACAGATTTATAGTGGTTCCCAAAGGTTTGGGTACAACCACTTTCCCCCTTCGCCTATCTAGTAGTGTACTAGATTCGGCCAAACTCCTCCACTATCTCAGATCCTCAGATCTTACACTCAGAACTCAAAATGGTTCCTACAGCTCAGGCCCACGGCCCTACAACTCAGTCTTCTTCAAAGACCTACACTCAGCTTTTCCACAAAGCCTACACTCAGCCACAAGGCCTACACTCAGCCACAACAGGCCTACACTCAGAGATACAGATCTCCTACACTCAGGCACACAGGCCCTGCCACTCAGCCTTTATAATTACAGGCTTACAACTCAGATTCCTAAGGATCCTACAAGATATTATGAATACAAAGTGTATATACCTACAACTCTGAATAGAGAGATGAGTTGATAGGTTCTTGATGAGTTCTTGGAAGAACTCTGTTGAGATCAACCACACTTGGCTTTTCTTCAAAGCTTCTTGAATGTAGAACACAATAGGGTTGATCTCTTCTGCAGCTGATCCTTGATCTCTGCAACTTTAAGATTCAGAATAAAGTCTGAACCCTTCTTCTCAGCCTGGTTCCAACGGCTGTCTTCTTGGATGGAGCTCTCTCTCTCCAACTACTTAGAACTTTACTTGTATGTCTTCAATGAATTGTTTTTCAACAATCTTGATCATCTCTATCTATTGATAGTGTATGCCTATATATAGGCATTCTTCATGGTGACCGGCTGGTCTGGTTCCTAACTGATTTCTAACAACTCTGATAGGTGCAGTAGACCGGCTGGAATGACAGCTGTCAAGTCATCCAGTCAGTTCTTGAAATATCTGAATCTGTCTGAAAGTGTCGAGACAATCTGTCTTTAACTGTCGACACTTATAGACTAAGTGTCGACACAAGTATACTAAGTGTCGACACTAGCCTTCAAGATGTCGACACAACTCCTTGTGTTGTAGATTTTATATCTCGACATTGCTTCTTTATCATGTGTCGACACTGATAATGTGTGTCGACACAAGTCCTTGTTCTTTAGTTACTTTGTTGAATTCTTGTAAGTGTCGACACAACTCCTTTGTGTCGACACATCTTCATGTGTTGAACTTTTTCAGTGTCGACACTTCTTCTTGGTGTCGACACTTGTCTTCTGTGTTGATACTTGCTGAGTGTCGACACTTCTTCTTATGTCGACACATACTTCTTCTGTTGAGACTTTGGCTGAGTGTCGGCACTTCTTCTTTGTGTCGACACTTGTACTTAGAATTTTGTTGAACTTTGCTAAGTGTCGACATAGCTCCTTGTGTCGATACTTTCTTCAAGTGTTGAGTCTTCTGCTGAGTGTCGACACATTCTTTCTTGTGTCGACACATTCTTCATGTGTTGAGTCTTCTGCTATGTGTCGACACATTCTTCTAGGTGTCGACACTTATACTTAGACTCTGCATACTTTTGCTGAGTGTCGACACAACTTCAAGTGTCGACACTTTCTGATGTAGACACAGTTCCTCTGGGTGTCGACAATGCTTCTAAGTGTCGACACTACTTCACTGGACTTTTCTTCATTGAGTGTCGACACAGCTCCTTGTGTCGACACTTTCTGTCTGGTGTCGACTCTGCATCCCTGGGGTCAACACAATTACTCCAAGTGTCGACACTGCTTGTATGGGTGTCGACCCAAGTCTTCTTAAGTGTCGACACTTTCCCTCTGGGTGTCGACACATGGACTTAGTATCTTTTCTGCTTTCCCTGCAAATACTTAACCTGCACAAGGCAACTCAAAAATACATCAAATACATTTTGATGTATATCATTGAGTAGTGTGAGGCTTCTTCAAATCAGGTACATTTAAACCAATGTACCCAACAATCTCCCCCTATTTGGAGAAGTCATAACCCTTAGTCAATGATATACACCATACAGAATAAAATCATAGCATGATGTAAAGCAGGATTATATAACAGGGCAAAGTACATAAACATGTATTAAACAAGACATGTATACACAGATAGCATCCCAGAACAATTATGAAATAGATTTAAAACACATCATATTGTTCTCACAACTTGTCATATTCATTTTACCAAAGTTTACAAAGTGTTTAAAATCAAAAGATTACAAGAGTAAACTAAAGATAAAACTATTCTAATTCTGATCAGCCTCCTTAATCACAATTCCTTTTCCTAATTGTATCTTTGCTTGCATAGGGGCTTCAGCAACTTCAGTATCAGCAGGCTTCTTCCCTTTCAGCTCCTTCTTCTTTAGCTCCTCAGCTTTAATCTTCTGCCTCTCAAAGTAATGATAAGGCTTGGGAAAGTACTTGCTAGGCTCCTGGGCAGTAGGAGGTAGCTTTCCCATCTTTGTCTTTCTTCTATATTGTACTATGGCTTCTTGCCTAGATTCATGTTTTCTCCACTTCAGTTCAGAAAACCATTTGTTTCTATCTTGAACATTATCTTTGGCAGCCTTCCATGCAGTTAAGATAATGTTCCTTGAAGTGGGGCTCCACTGTTCAAAATCTGGTCTTTGTTCAGCTTGCTCTCTGAACCACTTCTTAGACAATCTAGTTTCTTGTTCAGCTTGTTCTTTTAGTATAGCTTCCTGTAAAGCTTCAGATACTGGCTGAACCACCATCTCTATGATAACATTTTCCTTTCCCTCAGGTGGGCTATACATTGTCTGGATATCAGCTTGTACCATATCAAAATCTGGTGGAGGAAAGATAACTTGAGCTACTTCAGGTTGCTCGCCTCCAAGATAGGCAGGATTAATTCCAGATTCTGCTACATTATCATCATCACATAAAGGAGGATAACCAAGAGTGTCTCTGATGGAATTAGAAATCCATTTTGCATGGTCAGAGCCTGCTTTGACTAACACCCTCTCCCCTTTTATGACTTCTCTTTCTATATGATCCCTTAGATCATGCTTCTGAAATCTGATTTGGGCATTGAGATAATTGACTCCATCCTTGTAGAAAGGTTTTAATCTTTGGAGTTTTTCAGTTATCAACTTCTGAGAGTCTTGAATTGCAGAAGTAACATCAGTTAAACTATTTTGCAATGCTTTATCAAACTCTGCCTTAGCAGCAGCATTAGAAGTAGTCAGTCCAGCAGCTATGTTCTTCATCTCTGTGACAATGGTATTGTGAGATTCTGTCAAATTATCATTCATCATGATCTGATTCTCCAGAACATATCCCTGCTTCAGTGCAATGTCATCCAGTTGAGCTTTTAACTTCTCCTGATGTGTAGCCAAGTATACTACTGCATTCCCTCCCTTGTGGAAGCAGTCAGTCATTTCTTTCTTATTTAGATTCATTTCAAATCTAATAGACTTTATGTCTTGGGCTAGATCAAACTTTAGAGACTTATGTCCCTCATCCATATATGTTTCTAAGGCTTTCCTTTGTTCATCAAGCTTGATTTGCATAGCAACCATCATGGAGCTGAAATTTACAGATGGTGTTGGCTACAATGTAAGCTGAGGTACTATAGTTTGTAGAGCTTTCTTATAAGTCTGGCTTCTTCTTTTAAATACTTGGAATTTTCTTTTCTTAGCTCTGGTAGCCACCTCATCTTCTGAAGCTGATGTGCTTGCAATTTCTACCCTCTCCTTAGGGCTTGGAGGTAACTCCTTCTGCACTTCTGGTGCCTTCCTTGTTGTCTCCTCAATATGAACTCCTTGCTCCCCCTCAACAGGAGCATTCTCCCCCTCAGTAGCAGCACTTTCCTTTTCAAAGTCTGTTTGATCCAGATAGAGGAAAAGATCTTCCATTGTATATTCTTATGGAGAATGGGCTGGAGAAACTCTGGGCTCATCTACCACTGGATCAGATACTACTTGAATTGTAACAGATGTGTCCTTCATGACAACATCTGGGGGTTGACTATCAAATTGAGATTGCTGATGAACATTATTTAATGAATCAGACAAAACATTATCCTCTATAGAGAAATCTAAAGAATTAATCTCAGTGATTACCTCAAGGATGATGTGGGTTGTTCTTTCACTTTCAAGAGGAGTTGGCTCTTCCACCACTAGAGGCTCCCCCTGGACAGTATCCTGGTGTATGGGGCTAGCTTGAGGTAGCTCCCCCTGCCTCTCTGCAACATCTTGTTGAGCTGGAGACTTCCCAGCAGTTCCATGTTCTTCTTCATCATCTGGTGTGAAAACAACTTGCTCCTCAGAGCTACTTGATGATTCTTGAGCTACTGGAGCTATCTTTTTCTTCTTCTTTTGGGGAGTTGTTGTCTCTGGTGTGGGCATTTCCTTGGATAAAACTCTGTCCCACCTAGAGAAGATCCTCATGTCCATCTTCCTCATATGGTTGATCTTAGTTCCAGCAGCTTGACTCATTACTTCTGGTATAATACCAGTCAAGTAAAGACTTAGAATTCTACCCAAATTAGGTTTCTTCAGGCTCTCCTTAATCTTCTCAAATAACACTGCAGACCAATCAGTACTTAATTGAAAGATAATCCTTGTCATGATGTTGAACATATAAGCTGAAATCCTGTCATGTCCTCTAGACTTGCACAGAATAACTTTTCCAACAATTTTTGAAAGAAATTTGCCCTGGCTGTTCATGCCCTTCCTATTGAATACAGATCCAATCTTTAGCTTGGAATCTAGACCATACCAAGTTAATGCTTCTCTGGTCTTACAAGCAGTAACTTCATCCTCTTCCTTTGTCCTTAGTAGATTTAGAACCTTCCTTAAACTCTTTGGTGAGACCTTCACCTTTTCTCCATGAACCCTAGACTTGATCTTGAATACAGATTCGTCTAGGGTTGCTCCATTCAGAAACTCTAGAACTTCTTTCTTCCAAATCTTCGTTGGCTCTGAAACAAGAAAATCTAACCCTGAGTTTGCGATTAGGGTTACCACATCCTTGATCTCTTGTTCTGCATCGTCAAACGCATGCTGCACCAATTCATAACCTTCATTCACGTTCTCCTCAAGCTTTGGTGCCATTAAGGTTTGGAGAATTTGAATTGAGAGAAGAGAGGTGTCGACACACAAGTTTGGTCTCGAAACTTTGGTGAGCGTGTCGACAGACAATGGAGAAATCCTATTTATACCTTTCTAGGTTTGAAGATGAAAGGGCGAGTCAGCTAACTAAAATTGTGTTGACACTGTTGAAAAGTGTCGACACAGACTTATAATGTCTCGACACAATGTGTCGACACAAGTTTAGTCGACAGATTATATGTGTCGACACTTGTTTAAGTGTCGACGCCACTTAACTCGACACTTAGTCGAGACTTTACTTAGATAATTCTGAGTAAATTCTAAGTGTCGACACCACCTTGGTTGTGTCGACACTAACTCTGTATGTGTCGACACTAATTTTCTGAAGTGTCGACACCAACTTCCTAGATGTGTCGACACCTTTTCTCTGAAGTGTCGACACCAAATTTTTTTGTCTCAACACAGACAACTCTGTGTGTCGACACTATTTTACTTAGCCATTTCTATAAACTTATTCTAAGTTTATTATACATAATTCAATTTTGAACCTATTGAATTTGGTTTCTTCTAGGGGCTTAGTATACATATCAGCTAGTTGATTATCTGTATTTACATATTCTAATGATATATCTTCTTTTTCTACATGTTCCCTTAGAAAATGATACTTTATCTCAATATGTTTAGTTCTACTATGGGAAACAGGATTGTTGGCAATAGATATAGCACTAGTAGAATCACAAAACAGTGGTGTTCTACTTACTTGAATACCATAATCCTCAAGTTGATGTTGTATCCATAGAAGTTGAGCACAGCAACTTCCTACAGCCACATATTCTGATTCTGCTGTGGAGATAGCCACACTTGTTTGCTTCTTGCTACTCCATGAAATCAGTCTTCCACCTAGGAATTGACAGGTTCCAGTTGTACTTTTTCTGTCTTCTTTGCAGCCTGCAAAATCTGCATCTGAATAACCTGTTAGATCAAAATCTCCATTCCTAGGGTACCAAAGGCCTAGATAAGGAGTGCCTAGCACAGACACATGAGACTCTTTAGGGCAGGCTTGGTACCTAGCACAGACACATGTAGCATACATGATATCTGGTCTACTTGCAGTCAAATATAATAGGGAGCTAACTATCCATCTATACAAAGTCTCATCTACAGGTTTCCCTGCATCATCTTTGCTAAGAGACATACTTGACCCCATAGGAGTCTTCATAGTACTGGATGAATCCATATCATACTTCCTTATTAGTTCTAGGGTGAACTTAGACTGGCATATGGATAAACCATTCTCAGTCTGTCTAACTTGGAGCCCCAAGAAGAACTTAAGTTCCCCCATACTGCTCATCTCAAATTCTCCTTGCATAAGTTTTGCAAACTTTCTGCAAAGACCATTTTCAGTAGACCCAAATATTATGTCATTTACATATATTTGGACTCGTATGATCTTGCCTCTGGATTCCCTAAGGAATAGAGTCTTGTCTATTTTCCCCCTTGTGAATTTATTCTCAATGAGGAAACTAGACAGGGTTTCATACCAAGCCCTAGGGGCTTGTTTTAACCCATACAATGCTTTCCTAAGTCTATAGACATAATTAGGTTGAGTTGAATTAACAAAACCTGATGGTTGTTCCACATAGACCTCTTCTTTTAGATTACCATTAAGAAAGGCTGACTTAACATCCATTTGGTAAACTTTAAATCCTTGAAAGGTTGTATAGGCCAGGAACATCCTTATGGCCTCCAGTCTGGCTACTGGAGCAAAGGTTTGATCAAAGTCAATACCTTCTTCCTGCCTATATCCCTTGGCAACCAGTCTAGCTTTGTTTTTGATAATCACTCCATGTTCATCCATCTTGTTCCTAAAGATCCACTTGGTTCCAATTATGTTGTGGTCTTTTGGTTTAGGAACAAGCTCCCAGACCTTGCATCTCTTGAACTGATTTAGCTCTTCTTGCATTGCCTCAATCCAATAAGGATCTAGGATGGCTTCTTCAAACTTCTTTGGCTCTACTTGGGATAGAAAACTGGAGAAGAGTGATGCACTCAGATTTCTGCTCCTTGTTTGTACCCCTTGTCTAAGATCACCAATGATTTGATCTGCTGGATGATCTCTAAGATGCCTATTAGCTGGAGGCATCCTGGCTTCAGGTTGAACTTCTTCAGTTTCTTCATCTTGTTGTACTTCTTGAACTTCTTCTGCATTAGGTACATGTAGTACTCCCCCTGGACAACAGCCACTATCTTCTACCTGCTGACTTGTTGTAGATCCTTCTTCAATAGTGAGCTTGTCCATCTTCTTAGTTATACCTGAGGAGCTGCAAATACTTCTAAACAACTCATGGTTAATAAGTCTAGCTTCATCAAATACTACATGTACAAACTCCTCTACAACTTGAGTAGACAAGTTATAGACTCTATAAGTCTTACTATTGTTGCTGTACCCAACAAAAATCCCCTCTTGGGACTTGGCAGCAAACTTAGTCAAGTAAGACTTACCATTGTTAAGTATAAAGCACTTACAACCAAAGATCCTGAAATAGGATAGGTTTGGTTTTCTGCCTTTCACAATCTCATAGGGGGTCTTGTTGTGGCATTTAGTAATGGCAGCCCTATTAATTACATGGTATGCAGTATTCACTGCCTCAGCCCAGAAATATTCTGGGAGAGATGTATCACTTAAAAGGGTTCTATCAGCCTCAATCAAGGTTCTATTTTTTCTCTCAGCAATGCCACTTTGCTGAGTTCTTCTTGGTGAAGAAAACTCTTGAAATATCCCAAATTCTTCACATAGTTTTGTCATACTATCAGACTGGAATTCAGTACCATGGTCATTTCTTATTTTGACCACAGTACTGTCTAGTTCATTCTGAATTTGTTTGACAAAGCTATAGAAGATACTAGGTGTTTCAGATTTATGTCTAAGAAAGAACACCCAGGAGAACCTTGAGTAGTCATCTACAACCATAAAGGTATAGACCTTCCTACCTAGGCTATGAACTGGCATAGGACCAAAGAGATCCATATGCAAGAGGTATAAACACCTCACAGCATCTTTGTTTTCAATGCTATTAAAGCTGGATCTAGTCTGCTTGCCCTTTTGACAAGCTGAGCATATTCCATCTTTAATACACTTAACTTGAGAACCATTCCTCACTAACTCTTTGCTATATAGTTGACCAATTGTCTTGTAGTTGAGATGGGCTAGCCACTTGTGCCATTTGACACAATGAGAGACTTTCTCATCAGCTACAAGACACACTGGAGAACCATTGGTCTCACACATAATGTCTAGGCAATAGACATTTCTTTTTCTATAACCTGTCAAAATGATCTCTTGATCATTTGACCTCCTGATATGACAACCATCTTTAACAAATGAGATGTCATATCCTAAATCACTCAATTGACTTATACTAATAAGATTATGTTTCAAACCTTCAATATAGGCTACTTGAGTAATAGTAATATGGGAGCTAGAAATGTTACCAAAACCCTTGATGATTCCTTTTTCAGAACCACCAAAGGTGACTTTAGGACCATCCTTGATTGGTGTGAAGTCCTTTAGCAATCCCCTAGTTCCAGTCATGTGTCTGGAACATCCACTGTCCAAGTACCATATTGGGGCATGACCACTTGGACTCTCCTGCAAAACAGATTAGTTGACCTTAGAACCAAAAGAATTCTTGGGTCCTTGGTGCTGGTTAGTTTGCCTCTTAACAAAGCTACCTTCAGGTCTTCCAACAGGCAGTTTGCTACTCAACTTGGCATTAGAACTATGCCAACAGTTTATGGCAAAGTGGCCTACCTTGCCACAGCACCAGCACTCAAATCTATTGTACCTTTGCTTAGGTACATCCTTAGCTGTTTTGTTTACAGCTGGCTTGTTGAGGGATGGGGCTTTGCCCTTAGACTTGGACTGAACAGTCCTAGCAGGTTTAGAAAACCCCAGTCCAGCTTTACCTTTTTGATGAACAAATCCATCAATTAAGGGTAGAACAGACTTTGGTTTAGAAAACCTAGCAACTAAATCTCTCTCCTTCTGAAGACTAATCTCCAGACTCTTGATTTGATCATTCTTGAATGTTATAGTCCCCATTTGAATAACAGTTATGTTTTTCAGTCTGGATATCTCATTAAGTTTTTGATCAAACAACTTCTCAAAATCAGTTGTAGCGACTTTGAGACTTGCAATCTCCTTAGCCTGACTCTTGGCCAAGGATTTGCTTTTCTTAAACGCTTGCAACAGAACTCTATATTCATCAATCAATTGATGAATATCCTCTTCAGACTCAGATGCACTCTCATCACTTGATGATGATGAATTTGATTCTGAACTAGCACAAGAAATTGAACTTAAAGAATAATTTTGTGCCTTACTAGATCCTGGCTGCTCCAGGATTTTGTCACCTTCAGTTAAGGCCATCAGACCTTTGCACTGGATGTCCTCTTGTTCATATATAGAGTTCATTATCTGGATGAACTCCTCTTCTTCTTCTTCAGCATACAGTCCTATGTAAGCTTCAGCATACATTCCTATGTAAGCTTTAGCATCTAACTCAGTTTCTGAAGAAGACATGTCTGACAAGCCTTTGTCCTTCTTGGCAACAAAAGACCTTTCCTTCTTACCCTTGAATTGTGTCTTTTTCTTATCAGTAAATTCTTTTCTCTTCTCAGGACAGTCAGCAACAACATATTCTTGTTTGTTACAACAATAACAAACTATCTTTGATGATGAAGTTCTATTTGACTTGGGCTTTCTTCTGTCATTCTTTGATGACCTCTATGTTGTGGATGGCTTAGTCCTCCACTATTTCTTCTTTAGGAATTTCTGAAAGTTTTTTGTGAAGGCTGCAAAGTCCTCATCACTTTCACTGCTTTCAGACTTTCTGCTTTCTGAATCATCTGACTCAGTCTCAACTACATTAGGAGGTGGAGTTGGTGACTTACTTCTGTATTTTCTGGTGGCTTCTGTCTTGAATGTCACTGTCCTTTCTTTATTCTCAATTCTGGTAGACTTCTCCTCTTCTTTCCTCACCATCAACTGCATCTCATAGGAAAGCAGTTTTCCAAACAGTGTTGGTGGAGGGATATCTGTTAACTTTGCCATTTCCCTTATGGCACAGATCTTGGTGTCCCAATCCTTTGTTATGGATCTTAGAAACTTATCATTTAGCTCATAATTACTGAACTCTCTTCCATATGACATTAGTTCATTGACAATCCTATAGAACTTCTTATAGCATTCTGTGATGCTATCAGACCTACCTTGTCTAAAACTTTCATATTCTTGGTTTAACAAGGATTTTCTATCATGTCTCACTTCTTTTGAACCCTCCATATACACAATAAGAGTATCCCACATCTCCTTAGATGTCTTACAGTGTATCAAATTCTGAAAGGTAGCATCATCTATAGCACTCACAATGATATTCTGAGCCCTCTTGTCCATTGTGGCTAGAATTATCTCATATTTTGTCATTTCATAGAAGTCCTTAGGTGTTCTCTGATTTGCATCCAGGACTGAAACTTTTATGGGCACATATGACCCTTCTTTAACTGTGATGTAAATTCTAGGGTCTGAGGCTTCCATAAATAGTCTCACCCTTTCCTTCCAGATGCCAAAAATTTCTTTTCTGCAAATTGGCAACTTCATGGATCCAAGTTTCTTATGATTCTCAGTTGAAACTCATGTTTCTTGATTTTTTTGATTCTGTAATTTACTTAGACTGAATCTGCCAACAGGATCTACTCAGACAGTTAAGTCCTTTTTGAGTAACCTGGCTCTGATACCACTTGAAAGATATTGTACCTACTCACCTAGAGGGGGGTGAATAGGTGACTTAAATCTTTTTAACTTTTTAGACAGAATTCTGATTATATCACAAAGTTATAGTAACTTTATCACAGCAAACAATCAGCAGTCATAGAATCACACAAGCACACAGTAGACACACAGATTTATAGTGGTTCCCAAAGGTTTCGGTACAACCACTTTCCCCCTTCGCCTATCTAGTAGTGTACTAGATTCGGCCAAACTCCTCCACTATCTCAGATCCTCAGATCTTACACTCAGAACTCAAAATGGTTCCTACAGCTCAGGCCCACGGCCCTACAACTCAGTCTTCTTCAAAGACCTACACTCAGCTTTTCCACAAAGCCTACACTCAGCCACAAGGCCTACACTCAGCCACAACAGGCCTACACTCAGAGATACAGATCTCCTACACTCAGGCACACAGGCCCTGCCACTCAGCCTTTATAATTACAGGCTTACAACTCAGATCCCTAAGGATCCTACAAGATATTATGAATACAAAGTGTATATACCTACAACTCTGAATAGAGAGATGAGTTGATAGGTTCTTGATGAGTTCTTGGAAGAACTCTGTTGAGATCAACCACACTTGGCTTTTCTTCAAAGCTTCTTGAATGTAGAACACAATAGGGTTGATCTCTTCTGCAGCTGATCCTTGATCTCTGCAACTTTAAGATTCAGAATAAAGTCTGAACCCTTCTTCTCAGCCTGGTTCCAACGGCTGTCTTCTTGGATGGAGCTCTCTCTCTCCAACTACTTAGAACTTTACTTGTATGTCTTCAATGAATTGTTTTTCAAAAATCTTGATCATCTCTATCTGTTGATAGTGTAAGCCTATATATAGGCCTTCTTCATGGTGACCGGCTGGTCCGGTTCCTAACTAATTTCTGACAACTCTGACAGGTGCAGTAGACCGGCTGGAATGACAGCTGTCAAGTCATCCAGTCAGTTCTTGAAATATCTGAATCTGTCTGAAAGTATCGAGACAATCTGTATTTAAGTGTCGATACTTATAGACTAAGTGTCGACACAAGTATACTAAGTATCGACACTAGCCTTCAAGGTGTCGATACAACTCCTTGTGTTGTATATTTTATATCTCGACACTGCTTCTTCATCATGTGTCGACACTGATAATGTGTGTCGACACAAGTCCTTGTTCTTTAGTTACTTTGTTGAATTCTTGTAAGTGTCGACATAACTCCTTTGTGTCGACACATCTTCATGTGTTGAACTTGTTCAGTGTCGACACTTCTTCTTGGTGTCGACACTTGTCTTCTGGGTTGATACTTGCTGAGTGTCGACACTTCTTCTTGTGTCGACACATACTTCTTCTGTTGAGACTTTGGCGGAGTGTCGACACTTCTTCTTTGTGTCGACACTTGTACTTAGAATTTTGTTGAACTTTGCTAAGTGTCGACATAGCTCCTTGTGTCGATACTTTCTTCAAGTGTTGAGTCTTCTGCAGAGTGTCGACACATTCTTTCTTGTGTCGACATATTCTTCATGTGTTGAGTCTTCTGCTATGTGTCGACACATTCTTCTAGGTGTCGACACTTATACTTAGACTCTGCAGACTTTTGCTGAGTGTCAACATAACTTCAAGTGTCGACACTTTCTGATGTAGACACAGTTCCTCTGGGTGTCGACACTGCTTCTAAGTGTCGACACTGCTTCACTGGACTTTTCTTCATTGAGTGTCGACACAGCTCCTTGTGTCGACACTTTCTGTCTGGTGTCGACTCTGCATCCCTGGTGTCGGCACAATTACTCCAAGTGTCGACACTGCTTGTCTGGGTGTCGACACAAGTCTTCTTAAGTGTCGACACTTTCCCTCTGGGTGTCGACACATGGACTTAGTATCTTTTCTGCTTTCCCTGCAAATACTTAACCTGCACAAGGCAACTCAAAAATACATCAAATATATTTTGATGTATATCATTGAGTAGGGTGAGGCTTCTTCAAATCAAGTACATTTAAACCAATGTACCCAACACATCCAGATGGGCTTCACACAGCATGCCTATGTCGTACTTGTAAGACCACCCCCTTTTTTTGAAACATCGGGGTATTAGGCCAAGAATTGCCGCTTTGCGGTGATACCTTCACGCCCGGGAAGGTCATCACTATAAAACGCCGATCCTGCCGACGAAAACGATCACAACTGTAGCTAAGTAATAAAAGGCAAGTCCATAGAAATCATATAAGTAAATAATCTCCACGAAGGGAGTGTCCACAGATATAATAAAAGTACTAAATCTTGGGCTCATGCCCAGTACATCAAGTCCTCACTACATATCTCTCTTCGCGGGAGCAAAACTAAAACAACTAGTAGCGATCAAGACTCACAGTACCTGTCATCTGAACTCCAGTACTAGACTGCCCCATCTCCAAGCGTGCCAACCTCCGGGGCTGCTCCTCCATGCTGGGCTCCACGGTCCCCTAAAATGGTGTGGTTCGAAAACTGTTAGTCTAAAAGACTAAGCCCTATCATCCCCCGCCCCTTCTCCTATGGCTCCTAGGCACCGAGCGGGGGAGAAGGAAAGGAGAGGAAATGAAAGTGGAGAATAACAAATATAAGCAGGTGGTGGCGGAACTAATCTAGCAGTTCTATAATGTATAAGACAGAAAGAAAACATGAAAGACTGAACAAGAAAAAGTAACCTTAACTTATATGAAAACACATAAGCCAAAAGATCTTTTGTAGGGCTCCGATCGTATAAAAAGTCTCATACCAATTTATACGATACGGTGTCGGTTTTCTAACAAGCATATATATATATATATATATATATATATATATATATATATATATATATATATATATATATATATATATATATATATATATATATATATATATATATATATACTGAATAAAAACCTTAACTTATATGCACGCTTGCACGAACTTATAAGCCAAGGGGCCGTTTTGCATGGCCTATTGTATAAAGCATCTCATACCACTTATACAATAGGTGTCGGGTTATATGCATTGATTATGCTATGAAATACAATTATCCCATGGTGTGAACATGCAAGTGTAACTCACCCACTCGACTCTGTGTACACAGACCTTTAGTTCCCCCTTTCTGGAGCCAAACCTCCCAGGATTGGTGAGGTCATGTTGGGATCTTAGAGTTATGGTAAGCCTCATGGTCATCCTAAACTACGGTTTAGGAATCTACTATTTGCAGGCATTAGTGATCTCACCTACATTCCTAGGTTCACTTGGACTTCTTGGGCTTCCTATGATTTTGTCATGACCTAGTCATGACAAAACCACTCCTAGGAGTCTAGTTGTTTGAGAGATGTTACAAATCCCAATATATAAACAAAAAATTTCGTCCTCGAAATTCTAGTTAGGCCTACGGGGTTTCAAGTATGAAAGGTAAATTGTACATCCCGAGAGGTTATGAGTAATACATGACCGAAAAGCTCCGGGTGCCTCTGTTGCATCAAGTCCTAAGGCTCCCATGTGTGCTCGTCTCGCCCATGATTCCTTCACAGGACCTTGACCAATGGAACCTTCTTGTGGCACTGGACTCGTATTCCCTTTTCATCAATGCGGATCGGTTCTAGGTGAACCGACCAATCTGTTGCTACCAGCCCATCCGTGGCCGTAATCTGCTGCTCCGGGCATAGTAGAACCCTCCTAAGAGAGGATACATGGAACACGACGTGCAGGCTTTCCAGATCCGGTGGCAGCTCCAGCCTGTATGCCAAGGGACTGATCCACTCCAGGATCCTATAAGGCCCCATATATCTTGGGCTGAGCTTCTTCTTCCGACCGCGTACCCGTGAAACCCCATGCATCGGTCGGATCTTCAAGAATACTCGGTCCCCCACCTGGAACTCCACTTTACGATGCCGAGCATCGTAATACTTAGCATGTCGGCTCTGTACCTCTAATATCCTGTCCCGACCTTCTTCTTGACGAACAACACCGGGGCTCCCCATAATGAAGAGTTGGGCCGGACAAATCCGGCTTCCACTAGTTCCTGGAGCTGGCTTTAAAACTCTATCAACTCCTTTGGGCCCATCCGGTAAGGGGCTTTAGATGTCGGCTTAGCCCCCGACACCAGCTGTATCCAAAAATCCTCCTCCCGGTGTGGGGGGTAGTCCTGACAGCTTCTCTGGGAAAACGTCAACAAAATCTCACACCACCGGGATATCCGAGATAGAATCCTTGGCCCCGGCCATTTCAAACAGCACTTCATAGACTTCCTCTGTAAGACCCCTCCCCCATACCAAGGAGTTAACCCGGTCTTATGCCCAGAACCACCGTCTTACGGTGGCACTAACACAAGGGTTAGTCGACAACGCAACACGCCGATCCTGCCGGCTAGTACGATCATATAAGATGTTGGCCAAAAGAGAAAAAGAAGTAAAAGTAGTATGAAGTAACCATTAGTCCACAAGTCACAGCACAATCATATAATAAATAAGAGTACATCGGTTTAGCATGAGTTATATATATATAAAAAGAACAAGGGGCTTATGCCCAATACACATGGCAAATATCTCTCTCATAAATGACAACATGCGGAAGCTACACTATCGTCAGAAGACGCGTCCCACCTGACGCCGGGCTGCAGTAGTAGTAATAGGTGGTGGTGGTATCGGCTCCTCACATCCTGCCACCTCGTCCTGCTGGTGCTCCATCTCCTCGAGCTCGTAAAATGATTGGTCATACCGACCGTTAGTCAAAAGACTAAGTCATTTCCTCTGCACCTCGCCCCGCAACTCCTAGGCACCGGGCGGGAGGACAAAGCGGAGGACAACAAGGGGTAAAATAATGGGAAGCATGTGACAGTGGAGTTATAATAAGAGTACATGTATAATAAATATTTCAACTATAACAGTTATATATATAGTGCAAAAAGAATTAGAAGAGCTGAACAGAAATAAGTAAAGTGCAGTAAATAAACAAGTACTGTAGGAAAGCTGAGTAAAGACTGTAAATGTAATAATCTGCCACTACCATCACAGAAGTACCTTAACTTATATGAATGTCCATACAAACTTATAAGTTAAGGTTTCCAGAAACATAACTTATCATATAAAAGAGCTCATACTTGTTGATGCACGAAAACAGACAGGGAGTCGGGCACCACCAGCTAACGGTTCGAACACCAGGGAATAGGGAAAGAAAGGAGGAGACTGTCGACTAATCGGTTACTAGCGGTCGCGGCTAAAGGGCAGAAAAGAGGAGGGGCCGCTGGCAGCGGCAACAGCAGAGTTCGCCCGCCGCGGCTTAAATGCCACTCTTACGGCGGGCTTTCCTTTACTTAAAAATGAGAAACAGTTACAAGAAGTAAAAGAAGAAGCCGGCCGGACTACAAGCCGCAATACACTAGACTTGAGACCGCAGCTCTTAACAGGCGAGCTCCTGGATCCCAGTCATGGTGTCTTGGGGAGTGCACCCACCCCCTATTTATAGGCTCGGGGGCCTGCCCAAACGGGCAGGGCTAAAATTACCGGCTGCCCGGGGTACAGGAGAACCGGGCAGAGGTGAGGGGAAGCAAAAGAGAAAGAAACAAGAAAGGAGGGAAGCCGCGCGGCCTAGCGGATTCCTCCTGGAGAGCTGATGGCTGGGTCCTTGGGCCTTGTCGCTGAGCAGGGTCGGCGTTGGCAGCGGCCTGACATGGAGACCGCTCGGCTTGGGAGGCTTGGCGGCTTGACTACGCAGACCGCCCGGTCTGGAAAACTGCGCGGGCAGGTCGCGTATTCCGGGCTTATCATAATCTCCGCACATTTTTAAGTTTCCAAAAAACTTCGAAAATGTAGAACTAAGCCGGAGACCGCGACTGCCTCATCGTCGTCTATAAAATCCCCTGACCCTTGACATTCTTCAGGATTCCTGCTAAGCCACGGGTCGTTACTCGCCACTTGCGGTCAGAATTTTGCAAGCCGACGCGATTTCTCTAGCGATGGATGTGATGTCATCAATGTTAGCCCGCAACAAGAAACCGCCAGAAACGAAGCAGAGCCGGAGCGAGAACTCGAATGATTCTGCCCGTCAGACTGCCAAGAATATTGGGAAACCGGAGACATCAGCGGCTTCTGGAGCTGAAAAGAGGCCGACAGAGATCGTCGGCGGACCATCGCAGGCCGCAGTAGATCCCAAAGCGGTTTCGAAGGCTGCTCCACTGCAAACCGGAACTGCCAAATCCTTCGACATGACTTTCTCTCCATCAGGAGAACCACTCCTAAAAATCGGTGGGACGGAGGAGAAGAGTGTTGAATCTGGGAAGCCGCCCGAATTGCCGGGCAAGGTCGACTTAATCGTTGTGGATGACAACGAACAGGAGAAGGCGCAGGAACCCGAGCGGACTGAGGTTGAACAGCGCAAGCGGACTGAAAAGGTGTTCGGCTCCCTGAAACAGCGGAAAGAAAGGAGCGAAACCCTTGATGAAAGGATGAAGAAGAAGATGAGGAAGCTGCACGCCAGAAACCGGAATATTTCCGAGAAGACCGGCGCGGACAGTCTGCAACACAGGCCGCACGAGAAGGAGGTACCCGAGAACCCGCCTACACCGGAGTATAAGCCGAGCGAACTGGAGGGTACACCTGCAGTTAGCGATTCGCTGAGCGAGCTCCTGAAGGGCATGGAAGCTCTCCAGTGGCAAGACGCGCTATTGTCGACACCAGCGGCTTCTGAGGAGGTTGACCGCCCGGACATCCAGGTTATTGGGGAGAAGCCTGGCGAACCGGCTTCCGCGGCTTCTGAAGGAGCCGAGAAACTGAAGCTTCGCGAGAAGATGGAGGAGATGAAAAAACTGATCGTCGATAAGCCGGTGGTGACCGCACTTCAATTGCTGCAAGGTAAACACCGGGACGTTAGGCGAATTATTAAATTCTACAAGTCGCGGTCAAGGAAGAAGGGGGCGAATATTATATTAAATCCGCCGGCCAGCTTTTTCCTGACCACGGCTCAACTGAAAAGCCGAAAGAAAACTGAGCGGCTATGGAAAGAAAAGCTGAAGAGGATAGATCCTGAGCGGCTCAGGCGGCCAGTGATTAAAATCCATACCGCGGCCTCTGGAGGAGATAAACATCAAACCGGCGGTCTTATCCTACCTATTTCCTTACAAGAAGGTCGCAATAATCCGGCTGAACCTGACTGCGGTTTTTCTTCTGCAGGTGTACCGGAGACCGCGATGAAACCGGGCGACCTGACGTCGTTTTTGTCTATGCTGCCACCGCCTCCGCCTCCAAGTGTTCGCGAGAAGGAGATGGCCGACTTCCAGAAGGACGTCGGCATGCTGCAGGCGGCTTTGGACGCGGCCACCGAAACCCTGCGGACTAAAGACGAACAGCAGCGGGTTGCCCAGGAGGCCGCGGAAAAAAGGATCCAAGAGTTGCAAACCACCCTGGAGCAAGAGACCATAAGGTTGCAAACTGCGCTTGAGCAGGAGACCGCCAGGTTGAAGACTGCGATGGAACAAGAGACCGCCAGACTCCAGACCGCGATGAAGGAAGAGACCGCCAGGTTCCAGACCGCGATGGAAACCGCTGAGGCGAAGATTGCTGAGATGCAGGTCGCCTTGGAGCAGGAAAGGGCGGAGAAGTACTTGCTGATGGCCGCGCGGCTGGAAGGAGACAGAGAACAGATCCCGCATGCCGGAGGCGGCGAAAACCAAGACTTGCCGGCGGAGACCGGCGGAGAACAGCGGCCTGCACTACCAACTCCTGCAGAGTTGCCGGGAACTAGCCGCCCGGCCTCTGGCGAGACTTCGCATCCGCCGGTGGCCGCGGCGCCTAACCGGGTCACAGTTCCAAGCGGTCTGGGGGTCCAGGCGATCCCCATGATACCGTTTGCGAGAGTAGAGCGCGACGCTGCGCGAGTTCATCGGTCTCTGCATGCGCTTCATAATCTGGTTAGCCAGGTGTACGTTGCGATTGTGCAGACCGGTGAACAGGTCGCGCACATAGGACGAGACAGGCCGGAAGACGACAAACGATCCTGAGCGACTTGAGAGAATCAAGCCGCGCGGACATTTGAATATTATGTTGTAAAATATATTTTCTCTGGATGTTGGACAATTTGATTGATGTAAACTGTTGTATTCTATTATGCTGCGAACTGAATGCGGCTTATGCGGCTTGAATTCATAATCCACATGTCTGTTGCTTTGTTCTGAGAAATTTAAAGTTTAGGATAGTAGCCGCGCGGTCTGGCGAACAGAGCGCCGGCTTGAATACTTGATATCCACATGATTCGCCATAGAATTTTTCTAAGTGCAGGGAAATAGCCGTGCGGACTGACGGACTAAAAGGCGGCTTGGTCATTGAGCTGATCTGCACTTCCAACGGACTTAGACCGCGCGGCGTGACGACTAGCCACGATTTGACGTTGGGCACTGTAGCTTCACGGATTTTCTATAAATAGAGCAGATCCCGTAGATTTCATCACAAATCAAGAAGGATGCGGGCTAAGTCCAAGTCGTTGCGGTCTGACAAGGCCACAGCCGTTAGGACAGACGCGGCCTCCGCCTTCCACTCAGCTGACCACAAAGAATGCCGGCTTACAAAAGCCGAGCTGGATGACTTTGTCGAGAAACACATGCAAGGAAGTCCGCTGATCGCGCGGCTTCCCCGGCAAGATGAGCGGATTAACTCCTCCAATGCGAATCAGATCGCGGTCCCCATTGACCACTTCGACTGCGGCTTCAGCTTCCCGGTCATGCAAGAGGTCGTAGCGGTCTTCGACCACTACGGAGTTGTGCCCGGACAACTTCCCCCAAACTCGATAGCCGCCATTTACAGCTTCATCTCCTACCTCAGGTCGGAAAGAGTCCGCTTCACTATGAGGCTCTTCCGAGAGTGCTTCTCGGTGCGGTCTATCCCGGACTCCGGGACAAAGATCTTCCGGGGGCACCTCTACTTCGGCTGCAGAGGGCTGAAGATAGTCAACTTGGCCAACAAGATCGCAAACTGGCCGGAGCGGTTTCTCATTTTCGAGGGGAACCTGGGGTTGCTGCCAGTCGACCACCAAATCCGCGAAGAAGCCGCCTTCGGCAGCAGCGGCTTGGATGGCATGGAGAAGGAGATCTACGACTTCTTCAAGGGCGAGCGGCTTGATGTAAACCACTACATCCCGCTGTTGCCGTCGCTAGTAGGAATCGAAGCGGAAGACAGTAAGCTCCAAGCCGGCCGACATGATATCTTAGCCGCACGGACTGGAAACTAACTTTGCCTTTATCTTTGCAGCTGCTGTGGCGGTCCCGCTGAACAAGCCGCAGACTCCGGGCGGCTTGACCCTTACTCAAAGAGAGAAGAGGGCGAAGCGGGCCAAGACGGCGCGAGTTGCGGAAGAGGAGGAGTCGGGCTCCTCTGGAGAGTTCATGCTGCAAGGAACCGGCAGCAGCCTGAAGGATGTCCACGGCGATCCGGCCTTGCGGTGGAGTCCGGACGGCAAGTCGGTGACGATCTCCACCGCCCTCCCCTACTGGGGAGCAGAAGAAGTAAGCCGCCATGCGAGTGCGGTTGGCGGCGCGCTGTACGGCAAGCGCAACTTGATGGCTATGCGACGAGTTCCTCCAGACGACCTGCCGCGGCTAGCCGCGCAAGTCGGCGCGAGGAGCTTTGTGGCAAGTCACTTCATGGGGCTTGCCTACAAGCAGCTGATGAAGGAGAACAGCGGCCTGAAGACACAGTTAGGCGAACAACAAGAAGAGAACAAGCGGCTTAAAGAGAAGGAGGCGGTAAGACATTACCGTTACCCGTGCGGTTTGAATTATGTGACCGCGCGGCCTTACCTTTATCTTTTGTTTGCAGGAAATGTACAACCCCGCCAACCCCATCTTCCAAGACCAAGTCTTCCCCCAACTCGTCCAAGGGATCGATGGAGCGCTTAACCGCCTCCGGGACCTTGGCGGCTTGGCCACCGGCTTCACCGACTTCACATGCGCCGACATCTACCCTTCCCTGAAGGAGCAGGTGGCCGACGTCTATAGGTCGATCAAGGGCAAGGCCAAGGTCGGGGAAGAAGTAGGCGAGGTGGTGGGAGACGCAGTGGAAGAGGTCGGCCAGGGAAGCCGGAGTCCACGCACATCTCCTGAGTCCGGCGGCCAAGAGTCGGAGACCGCGCGGCCAGACTCGACAACTTCTGATGGTTCAGCGAGCTCCGCAACTAGCAGCGGGTACTCTTTATCATCTGTCGATGTTGGCGATGGCAGAGATTTGGACTCTCCTGCGACTAAGAAGCTCAAACCGGGCGATTAGAAAATTTATAACTTGCTTTTGTATTTTGAACTTTTTGATATCGGCGGTATTGTTTTTGTAACCGCGCGATTAATATTTTGTAATACTTAATGAAATAGAAATGAAGGCATTTTTATCTTTCTTTTTGTTACATCTCACTTTTCTTACTTGACTAAGTCCGCGCGGTCTCCGTTTAGCTTCCGATTTAAAATATAAGTATGTAAACCGACTGAGTTTGCGCTGCGACTTCAACAAAGCTATCCGCAAGAGAGAGATATTTTCCTGCGGTTTATACCAGAGTGCACTTCAACAATAAGCCGAGCGGCTAACAAGTTAAACCGCAATTTTTCTTGATAAATTATTCAACGTTATCTGCTAGAAGAGCTGAATTGCAGCGGCTTGCTCATACATAAACCGTGACCGCTAAGCCGCGCGGCCACCTGTTGTAGTCGGCAAACATTCATAACATTGAAGCATTAGATTGCGGCTAGGGCGAACTCTGAAACGAATTGCCCATTTGATTAAAGGAACAGGAATAGAGAACCAAGCTTCGGCTTCCGATAATACAGACCGATATAGGCATATGGAAGCCGGAAATATTTGTGACGATAGTTCGCTGATTAGCTAATATAATTAATACCATAAGTCGGCAGATCAAAGCCAGGAATTAAGTGCCAGAAGCAGGTCGGGCGACTTCCTTTCCATATGAATAACAAACCGGCAATTGATATATTTAAGCCAAATAATATACTGAATAGCGGATAGGCGGACGTAAGTCGGCCGAGTTCCCGAATATATTAATGATAATCCGGCAGGAAGGAACAGGAAAGTTAACAAACTTAAGCCGGAACATGAAACCGGGCGGCTTGTGTAAATATTATAAAACCTGCACAGGCCGCTAAATAAAACCGCGAGGCAGCGGATAGGCTCGTGTTGTCCTGCAAAAATAGGTGAAGACATGCACTTATGTGTCAATGTGGGCAGGTGCGTGTGGCATTGCTTTCCACACAAAGAACACATAAGCGGGATCGAAATTCTTAAATTCCATGACCAATGTCAAGCGGGACAAGTACGCAACGTCTGCGACTGAAGTCAAGCAGGACAAGTACGCAATGTCTGCGACGAAGGTCAAGCAGGACAAGTACGTAAAGCCTGTCTGTGACTGAAGTCATGCGTGACGGGTACGCAATGTCTGCGACTGAAGGCCAAGCGGAAAACCCACTACACATCTGCGACTGAAGTCAAGCGGGATGTGGAGGGCTTAAGAATTCGAAAGGGGCTCTTGCCCCTACATGCATGCATATAGGCATAAAAAGTAAAGCTAAAAATAAGCTTCAAATGAAAAAGTAACATTTGCATGATGTTAAGGAAGTGATAAAGGATATATATCTGCAATTTTATCATGCCTTATAGAAAGAGAGAGATGTTGCGTATTATTCTGAACATAAGCACTTTTCATTATAGAAAGAGAGAGGAATAACTGCTTGATCCATTAAGCAAGAAACGGAAGATTGCCTTAGAGAGTCACTAAATAAAATATTCCTGCAGCTTTCCAGCTCTTACAAGTTGATTAGCCAATTCCTTGAGAGCTATGCAATCTTCTGTTAGATGACCAATATCTTTATGATACTTGCAAAAAAGCTGCTCGTGCCGATACTTGATTTTGGATTTCATGCGCCGAGGCTTCTTGAACTCAGGCATTCCCTGAATGATTATCAAAAGATCTTCCATAGGAATTTTGAACTTAACATACTTACCTGAACCTTTTTCATACTTTGGAGTTTTATCCTGGAGAATATAAGGAGACTTGCAATATTCAACTTGCAAAACAGCTTATGAGGAAATAGATTGTTGTTGACCAGAAGTCCCTTGGGATTGCTTAGCCATTTGATTCAGAAATGAAACATAATCCTTATTTGCCTCTTCGCCTATTATGAATGTATTAACTATATCAATAAGATCTCCGTAGCTTTTGGGATATTTTGTGGTGAGCTTGAATTTCATTGGGCCCTCCTGAAGTGCATTTATGAAAGCATGCAAGTAATAGTCTTGATGGACGCTACAAATATCTAGAACCTCCTTTTGAAACCGATCAACAAAATCTGAATTAGACTCGTCAATTCCTTGCTTGATTCGGAAGAGAGCTCCAACGTCTCTTTTCCGCTTCCTGTAAATAGCGAATCTAGAAATAAATTGACTTCGAAGATCCTTAAAGCTGGTTACTGATCGAGGTGGGAAGCTATAAAACCATTCTCTTGCAACATTGTCAAAAGATATGACAAAGAGTTTGCATTTTACTCCATTTGACACTTTTCTTAGTGAAGTAGCTGATTCAAAAGCTTGCAAATGAGAAAACGGATCATCACATCCAGAATACTCCGGGAGACGCGGTACTCTGAAGTTATCGGAGACAGTATCCCACTGAATTCGATCAATGAATGGAGAAGGGGCCTCTTCTTCGTCCTCACAAAGAGGCTCATTTGCAACAGATTCTAGTCCACGCTCAACACTGTTTGCAAAAATTTCTTTATGAGGGTCAACAACCTCACTATTAAAATACGAACAGTCCTGCATTTCTGAGAGATTTGTAATAACTGAGATGCGGCTCGATTCATCCTGAAAAGAAAGAAATAGCCGAACTTTTTCAAGAGACCGCAGAACAGCGGCGGCTTAACGTGGCGGCTAGACGATTCTGCAAACCGATAAGAAGACCGGCTGAAAAGAGAGCGGATAGAATGCCAGGTTCTATAGTGCGGGAGGCGGGCTGAAAGCCTTAGCCGGCGAAGTCGCGGCTTGCTCGACAGGCCGACGAACTCTAGAGGATAGAGCGGTCTGGGTACCTAGACCGCTGATTTCATCGATTAGTCGAGATCTGAAGGTCGCATGTTAACTGTTGATGCACGAAAACGGACAGGGAGTCGGGCACCACCAGCTAACGGTTCGAACACCAGGGAATAGGGAAAGAAAGGAGGAGACTGTCGACTAATCGGTTACTAGCGGTCGCGGCTAAAGGGCAGAAAAGAGGAGGGGCCGCTGGCAGCGGCAACAGCAGAGTTCGCCCGCCGCGGCTTAAATGCCACTCTTGCGGCGGGCTTTCCTTTACTTAAAAATGAGAAACAGTTACAAGAAGTAAAAGAAGAAGCCGGCCGGACTACAAGCCGCAATATACTAGACTTGAGACCGCAGCTCTTAACAGGCGAGCTCCTGGATCCCAGTCATGGTGTCTTGGGGAGTGCACCCACCCCCTATTTATAGGCTCGGGGGCCTGCCCAAACGGGCAGGGCTAAAATTACCGGCTGCCCGGGGTACAGGAGAACCGGGCAGAGGTGAGGGGAAGCAAAAGAGAAAGAAACAAGAAAGGAGGGAAGCCGCGCGGCCTGGCGGATTCCTCCTGGCGAGCTGACGGCTGGGTCCTTGGGCCTTGTCGCTGAGCAGGGTCGGCGTTGGCAGCGGCCTGACATGGAGACCGCTCGGCTTGGGAGGCTTGGCGGCTTGACTACGCAGACCGCCCGGTCTGGAAAACTGCGCGGGCAGGTCGCGGATTCCGGGCTTATCAATACTAATTTATATGATAAGGATCCATGGTGCGTATGACCTAGTTATGAATGTATGTAATGCATGCGTATTATGGTTCATGTAAGTGTAACTCATGCACACGACTCTGTGATCACAGACCTTTAGTTCCCACTTTTCGGAGCTAGCATCACTCTCTGGTACGACCGTTGTGGCTACGACAGCAGTGGAGCGGGCATCTCCACTCCTAGGCGGGAATCACATTACCAGGCCTAGACCTCCCATATGCCTCTATACATGTCCTAGGTGCACTCTAGAGTCTCTGCATACTATTTGCTGGCTACCCACCAGTATTTTTGGTCGATTGTTCATTTTTGGGGATCGTCCTCCAGACCGCAGCGTAAAACAAACCACTGGCCTCTCAAACCATCACACCTCGCCAGAGTCACCGTACTGTCATCGGTGTGACGATTGGCCCAGTACCGCATGACCCGCCACATATTTATGCACATGCAAGGTATTCCAACCCGAGCCTCCAACTCGCGGGACCAAACCGTCTTGAAACCCCCTAACCCCTCGCGGGTGAGATTGCACATCAGTGCCTTAGTTCTGAATCCCTCCAACCCTCCACGGGTGAGAATGCCCATTTGTACCCCAATGCCTTAACCTGTTAGACTACTCTTGTCTAGTGTTAGTTACACCTCGTAGTTTAGGGTTAATCCAAAGACTGCCCAGGGCATGCCCGGTGAAGGGCTCTCGAGGGTACTAGGAACTACGATGGTATGAATCTCAAAGCTCCCTTTCTCAAGGATATTTACTCTTGTTAGTGTCTACCCCTTGTCCATATTCTGCTCTCATTATCACTATGGAGTGATCCTAGTCACTTAAGATGTTAATAGAAGGGCGACAGTCTTCCGCCGACCTTTGTTATAATTACTATCCTAGGACTTACGCTTCATCGCTCGTAACTAAGAAATGACCTATAGTAGGCCAATCAGGGTTTATTCTCCCAAAATAATTACCATCTAAATGTTTATTCTTATCCCCCTGCGGTCCTAGTAATATATACTATCTGAGCTAGATGCAACCCATGACCTACTACCACCCATAAAGTACGGCTTCCAATTTCTTGGCCAAAGTGACTCTAACCATTTATCATGGGATTGTATGATATATGATATTGACTATGTGGAGTTTTCACTATTTTTCTAAATCATATGACCCCAAATTAAATCCTTTAATTAAGTGACATATGTCACTTTATACAAGAAGTACTATATCAAATGATCCCCCTGGTCTAATAAATTTTCTTGATGATCATCTACGCTAATTATGACTGGTTTCCAAGATTTGTAATTTGTCCATTTATATTTCATTTAATTTTCATTTTAAGTTAAATCCATGAATTGACCACTTTACAAATGAAGTACATTAAATATGTTTCTAACAATTCTAGAAAACTTATTATAGATGTAAATTACTGAAATAATACCAAATACAAAAATTCATGGTCCTAAACAGTAATTTGGTTTACCAACACTCATGTGACAAATATTATAAAATGGTCCTAAACAGTAATTTGGTTTACCAACACTCATATGCCAAATATTATAAAAATACCATTATTTGGATTTAAAACCTATAGAAGAAACCAAAAATATTAATAAAATTTCACAAGGTCACAAACACATAATTAAGTCACCAGGAATTTTTCCATAATATTCATACTGTAATTTCCATCATTTTTAAATAATTTCCATAAAGGGGCAAAATTGTAAATTCTACATAATTCCAAAATATAGTCATCTAACAGACCCATAAAATTTTCCATGGGTTAAATATGACTCCCTTGAGTTCTTAACAAAATTTGAGAATTTTAACTCTTCAATAACCCTATTTTCAATTTTTTATTCTAAAATGGCCTAATACTCAAAAATTCCAAATAATGGGATTTTTTATCCCAAAAATCCCATTACATCTGTTGAAGGTATATTTCACCTTAATAATCCTCTGACCAAGATTTCATAGACTTTTCATGTTCCAAATGGGCTAAGTCCCCATTATATAGATTTTTGCTAAAGGCACCCCAAGCCTATATTCATCATACTCATGCAAGTGGGTTTACCCAACATGCAGAGGCCCAAAGGTGCTGAAATTTTTATCATGGACTTAAATTGACCCAAAGGTCATGCCACCAAAATTTGGGGCCATTCAAAACTATATTACTCCCAATATTCCCTTAATTTAATTATATGTATTTTCACAAAAACTATAGGAACATTTCTTCCAAAAATTCTCATATTTTTGCAGGGTCTAAGTTCGACCTAATCAAGTACATTCCCAAAATTTTGGGTCATGTGGACCAATGGTTTGGTATGGCCATTCAATTAAATCTCTGCCCTAGTCTAGGACCAGTCCTAGTAGATTGGTCCTACAGGGAGATCTACTATACCAAATCTGGACTTTATTATGGCAAATGAAAAACAAGACCTAGGGCTACCAATTTCATTTTAATTACCATCTCTGAAAATGCATCTAAGTAGGCAAATTAACCATTCAAGTTACTGTAATAATGTGACATAATATGCACTGTTCATCATCAGATTAATTTATCAATCATTTGAAATGAAACAAACGACATCGGTTTATCTCCTACCTCCAGCCAACGGCTGGGATGAGCCTGTCCTGGATCATCTTGATTTCCCATTTCAAGCCACTTGGGACGGCGCCACCGCTGACGATTATTACCACCACCTTCGTTGAGGTGGTGGCTGGCGTTTCCCGGCGGTGAGGCTGCCGGAGGCGGCTCCTCCGGCGATCCTGTTTGGTATATTGGAAAATGTGTACCAGATTTGAAGAAGCCTCACCTTACTCAATGATATGCATCAAGGTGTATTTGATGTTTGTTGAAACCAGAAATTCGGTCTCCTATGGAGTTCGACCCTTGGGGAAGGGGTGGTCGCGCACCTACTACCCTCAAGCGAACGATCTAGGCACAAGACTAGGAACACGAGGGACAGACCCAAGGTCTCAGCATGGAGGACCCGCCGCATACCCGGAAGACTAACAAACTCTTCCCATCCCAAGCCAAGGGCTGAGCTAAGGCACCTTCGGAGTGCTCTCTTGGCCGACCGAAACATCTGAGGAGGATCTCAAGATCCACTCCTTAACTAAAGGTGCAACCTCGGGTCTATGTAAAATGTTCCCCGCCCGCCTTTACTATTGGCGCAAAAGCGCCCAGCAGCCCTACTCTACGCATCCCCAATTGGGTCGCTAACAGCGGAACTCCGCTATTCTGAAAGGATGACAACAGGCAATCAGGGACTTCCCGGCATCTATTCCTAGGGGCCCACATGGGGGGAGCGGTTCACGAACATACCGCTCGCCCAAGACAGGAGGAGTAAACTACATATTCACAGAGCATCACAAATATTAAAAAATATTACAGGAATACGAATTCCATACTCAGCACGCAGGCCGACAATATAAACAAAAAGGGCCTTTGAGGGCCAGCACGAGCTCGGGCTTAAGCCCGCTATCCCCCGCTCGGTACTGCAACACCTGTACGTCAACATCTCGACAAGCGGCGACCAACTAGGCATCGGTCAGCTAACATAAGTGGGCCAAACATATTGCGCACACCCCTTTTTTGGGAGTTGCGGCGCGCTTTCCCTGCAAGCGGCTAATAAACAAATTCCTTGGAGTCTTCTCCGGGAACCCCAGAACATCACCAATCCGGCTCACACGTCCGGATGGGCTTCACACAGCATGCCTAAACCCATACTCACGCTTCCGGGTACTAATGCAATTAACTGCGGGGACATACACGTCAACCCGTCGGAAATCCCCCTTCCCCCCACCCGTTGGTGGAGAGGGGCTTCCACGCAAGTATGTAAACTGAGGGCTTCACCTATCCAAGTAGAAACATCATTACCCTTGTCGCGTGCTCGGCGGAAGGGCCGGGAAAGGAGCTCCGGGTCGATCCTACTGCATGCAGCAGCGTCGGTGGTCGCTCTCCACTCCAGCCCGAGCCTTGCTCCAGGCCGAGCCTTGCCCCAGGTCGAGCCTTGCCACAGGCCAAGCCTTGCCACAGGCCGATCCTTGCCCCAGGCCGAGCCTTGCTCCAGGCCGAGCCTTGCTCTGGGCCGAGCTTGCTGCTGGTGGTGAAAAGCTAGGGCCTAGCTCCAGGCCGAACCCCACTCCAAGCTGAGCCCTGCTCCAAGCTGAGAAAAAGGGAGGGGGGTCGGGGTGTGCTGTTCCAGGCCGAGAGAAAGAGTGAGAGAGACGGGGCTTTGCTGTTGGCCGAGAGAGAGTGGGAGGGGGCGGCGGCTGCGCTGCTCCAAGCTGAAAAAAGAGAGGGGGAGTGGAGCTCGGGCTGCCTTGCTTGGGCGGCGGAAGAGAGAGAGAGGGCGGGGCGTGCTGCTCCAGGCCGGGAAAACGAGAGGGGGGCCGGGGTGTGCTTCTCCAAGCCGGAAAAAAGAGAGGGGGAGTGGAGCTCGGGCTGCCTTTCTTGGGCTGCGGCGGAGAGAGAAAGGGCGGGGCGTGCTGCTCCAGACCGGGAAAATGAGAGGGGGGCCGGGGTATGCTGCTCTAAGCCGGAAAAAAGAGAGGCGGAGTAAAGCTCAGGCTGCCTTGCTTGGGCGGCGGCGGAGAGAGAGAGGGCGGGGCGGCGTCGACCATGCCCCTGGCCGAACCCTAGCGGGGAAGAAGAAAATCCCCCTTTTCCTTTTTTTCTTGTTTCTCCCCCTTCTGTACCGAGCCCCACCTAATTTTATCCAAAAAATTCCCCTCCCTCCTGCTGTGCCCCGCCTCCTTATTTTATCTTATCTCCTCTATATATCTGATATATCATATATATATATATATATTATATATATATATATATATGATATATAATATACATATATATATATTATAATATTAAACTTATATATATATATAAGACTTTAAGCCTAAGCAAACAAAATCTCCGCACATGCGCATGAGGACCCGCACGTCCTCAAATGGGACGGCACCAAAACGTCGCCCATAACACGCCCCTAGGCTGATATTTGGGGAGGGTCCCACTCGCCCGGCTATGGGGTTGCACACAATCCCCTCTCTTTTCGAGCTTGGTACAAGCTCGGAAAGAATCATCCAACCCAACGTATCCGGCGAGTGGGAGCCGACCCAAAAACATTTTTGAGAGAAACTGAAATCTGCACTTGGGACATCAATCTCTCCATGACCTTTCTGATCCTTTTGAATCACTCGATACTCTTTGGCTCACTGCTATTGAATTGCCCTTATACCATTACTTACAACAAGTACATAATTTCTCGTGATATCGTGAAACAACAAAGCCATATATTTTGTATCCTCTTACACACGCGGAGCTAATCCTTTCCCCCCAGGTGCGCCTATAGCCCTGCCAGCTAGTGAGAGCCTGACAGCGAGTCTACCCGGGGCCGAGCAGCACTCGGGGTCCCTTACCCCCCAGGCGAGCCTATGGACCTGCCAGCTAGTAGGAGCCAGGCAGCGGGTCTACCCGGGGCCGAGCATCACTCAGGGTCCTGCAAAAACTCTCCTAGAACCAACCATTTCCCCCCAGGCGTGCCTACAGCCCTGCCAGCTAATGAGAGCCTGACAGCGAGTCTACCCGGGGTCCACTATTGCCACCATCGAGTGACTTCCAGCCCTGTCAGCTAGGTGAGAGCCTGACAATGGGATCTGCTCGAGGCCAAGGATGACACCGAGTGACTTCCGGCCCTGCCAGCTAGGTGAGAGCCTGACAGTGGGATCTGCTCGGGGTCCACAACTACCGTCATCGAGTGACTTCCGGCCCTGTCAGCTAGATGAGAGCCTGACAGCGGGATCTGCTCGAGGCCAAGGATGACACCGAGTGACTTCTTGCCCTGCCAGCTAGGTGAGAGCCTAACAGCGGGATCTGCTCGAGGCCAAGGATGACACCGAGTGACTTCCGGCCCTGCCAGCTAGGTGAGAGCCTGACAGCGGGATCTGCTCGGGGTCCACAACTACCGCCATCGAGTGACTTCCAGCCCTGGCAGCTAGGTGAGAGCCTGACAGCGGGATTTGCTCGAGGCCAAGGATGACACCGAGTGACTTCCGGCCCTGCCAGCTAGGTGAGAGCCTGACAGCGGGATCTGCTCGGGGTCCACAACTACCGCCATCGAGTGACTTCCGACCATGTCAGCTAGGTGATAGCCTGACAGCGGGATCTGCTCGAGGTGGAAACATCCTGTTTACCTAAGAGGTGTTGGAGAGTTAACTGCACCGATGCTTTTACAAATGGAGGACACATTCTTTACATAAGAGAGACGATCTAAAAGTTGTCAAATCGGGAAGCTGGCGTCCGAGCCTATTCCTACTAATTCCTTCAATCGGAAGAGATATACAATCGAGGGGACATAGGCCGACATGCAAGGGGGGAGCTGATCTCGGCCGTCAGTGCAGAGGCTCGGTCTTATAATAGCACTTAAAGTCTCGAGGCATCGTCCCATCATCCGAGCTGGGCTATTTAGAAGGAACAGGTCGGCGGCTCGTATCCTGATCTAATGACAAAGATCACTTTTCGCCACGTCACTCGTGATTGCTTGGAGAGATCGGCCCTTTACCAAATCTGGGAGGTTAGCGTCTAGGCTCGTTCCTGATAATTCCCCTAGTCGGAGGAGAGGTGCGATCGGGAGGACATAGGCCGACGTGCAAGGGGGGAGCTGATCTCGGCCGTCAGTGCAGAGGCTCGGTCTTACAATAACGCTTAAAGTCCCACGGCACCGTCCCATCATCCGAACTAGGCTATTTAAAAGGAACGGGTTGGACGTTTGGCTTCCGGAGTCGATCGCGAGGCTAACCCTTGAAGCCCTCAGAAGCTCGAGGCGAATTGGTAATAAAGTGAAAACTTGACCGCTACTGAATTACAAGGAAGACATAACATATTACCGCTAGGGAGGGAACACTTTCAGGTCACCCCAGCTCCTAATACCTCTCAGCTGTTCTCTTACTCGATCTTGAAGATAATAACCTCCAGGCTTCTCGTTGATGTAATAAGTGGGAATACATGGGTTTTCATAGGTAGAAGCACTTCAAATAGTTGCAAATCCTACTCCAAATGCTATGAGATTCAAACAACAGCTATGGGAGGGGACAACTCTGAGTATGAGGACCTTACACACAAAGTGTCAGCGCACGACCCTGGTCGTCACCTGGTTCCACTTCTATAGTCATGACGCTCGCTAGAGTTCTTCTGTGTTGGTCACTCTCCACGCTCACCGTACCAAAATGTTGAAACCGGAATTTCGGTCTCCTATGGAGTTCGACCCTTGGGGAAGGGGTGACCGCGCACCTACTACCCTCAAGCAAACGATCTAGGCACAAGACTAGGAACACGAGGGACAGACCCAAGGTCTCAGCGTGGAGGACCCGCCGCATACCTGGAAGACTAACAAACACTTCCCCTCCCAAGCCAAGGGCTGAGCTAAGGCACCTTCGGAGGGCTCTCTTGGCCGACCGAAACATCTGAGGAGGATCTCAAGATCCACTCCTTAACTAGAGGTGCCACCTCGGGTCTATGTAAAATGTTTCCCGCCCGCCTTTACTATTGGCGCAAAAGCGCCCAGCAGCCCTACTCTACGCAGCCCCAATTGGGCCGCTAACAGCAGAACTCCGCTATTCTGAAAGGATGACAACAGGCCATCAGGGACTTCCCGGCATCTATTCCTCGGGGCCCACACGGGGGGAGCGGTTCACGAACACGCCGCTCGCCCAAGACAGGAGGAGTAAACTATATATTCACAGAGCATCACCGATATTAAAAAATATTACAGGAATACAAATTCTATACTCAGCACGCAGACCGGCAATATAAACAAAAAGGGCCTTCGAGGGCCGGCACGAGCTCGGGCTTAAGCCCGCTATCCCCCGCTCGGTACTGCAACACCTGTACGCTAACGTCTCGACGAGCGGCGGCCAACTAGGCATCGGTCAGCTAACATAAGCGGGCCAAACATATTGAGCACACCCCCTTTTTGGGAGTTATGGCGCGCATTCCCTGCAAGCGGCTAATAAACAACTTCCTCGGAGTCTTCTCCGGGAACCCCAGAACATCACCAATCTGGCTCACACATCCGGATGGGCTTCACACAGCATGCCTAAACACGTACTCACGCTTCCGGGTACTAATGCAATTAACTGATGGGACGTACACGTCAACCCGTCGGAAAGCCCCCTTCCCCCACACATTGGTGGAGAGGGGCTTCCATGCAAGTATGTAAACTGAGGGCTTCACCTGCCCAAGTAAAAGCATCGTTACCCTTGTCGCGTGCTCGGCTGCGGGGCCGGGAGAGGAGCTCCGGGTCGATCCTACTGCATGCGGCCGCGTCGGTGGTCGCTCTCCACTCCAGGCCGAGCCTTGCTCCAGGCCGAGCCTTGCCCCAGGCCGAGCCTTGCCCTAGGCCGAGCCTTGCTCCAGGCCGAGCCTTTCCCCAGGCCGAGCCTTGCTCCAGGCCGAGCTTGCTGCCGGTGGTGAAAAGCTAGGGCCTAGCTCCAGGCCGAACCCCACTCCAAGCCGAGCCCTGCTCCAGGCCGAGAAAAAGGGAGGGGGGTCGGGGTGTGTTGTTCCAGGCCGAGAGAAAGAGTGAGAGAGACGGGGCTTTGCTGTTGGCCGAGAGAGAGTGGGAGGGGGCGGCGGCTGCGCTGCTCCAAGCCGGAAAAAAGAGAGGGGGAGTGGAGCTTGGGCTGCCTTGCTTGGGCCGCGGCAGAGAGAGAGAGGGCGGGGTGTGCTGCTCTAGGCCGGGAAAACGAGAGGGGGGTCGGGGTGTGGTGCTCCAAGCCGGAAAAAAGAGAGGGGGAGTAGAGCTCGGGCTGCCTTTCTTGGGCGGCGGCGGAGAGAGAGAGGGCGGGGCGTGCTGCTCCAGGCCGGGAAAACGAGAGGGGGGCCGGGGTGTGCTGCTCCAAGCCGGAAAAAAGAGAGGGGGAGTGGAGCTCGGGCTGCCTTGCTTGGGCGGCGGCGGAGAGAGAGAGGGCGTGGCGGCGTCGGCCATGCCCCTGGCCGAACCCTAGCGAGGAAGAAGAAACCCCCCCCCCCCCTTTCCTTTTTTTTCTTTTTTCTCCCCCTTTTGTACCGAGCCCCACCTGATTTTATCCAAAAAACCCCTCCCTCCTGCTGTGCCCCGCCTCCCCCCTTCTTTTATCTTATCTCCTCTATATATCTGATATATCATATATATATATATATATATATATATATATATATATATATATATATATATATATATATATATATATATATATATATATATATATATATATATATATATATATATATATATATATATATATATATATATATATATATGATATATAATATACATATATATATTATAATATTAAACTTATATATATAAGACTTTAATCCTAAGCAAGCAAAATCTCCGCACACGCGCACGAGGAAACACACGTCCTCAAACGGGACAGCAACAAAACGTCGCCCATAACATGCCCCTAGGCTGATATTTGGAGAGGGTCCCACTCTCCCGTCTACGGGATTGTACAATGTTGTTTTGAGTTTATATGTGCAGGTTAAGAAAATGCAGGAGTGCAGGAAAAGTTTCTAAGTCCATGAGTCGACACCAGAGGAAGTTGTGTCGACACTTATGAAGGCTTGTGTCGACACTGGAGAAAAGCTGTGTCGACACCTGGAGTTAATTGTGTCGACACTTGGAAAGGTTGTGTCGACAACAGAAGAAACTGTGTCGACACACAGAGGAAGTGTCAACACACAGAAAATCTTAGTCGACATCAACTGTGTCGACACACAGAGGCAGTGTCGACACACAGAAGACTTTGTCAACATCAACTTTGTCGACACACAGGACTTGTGTCGACACATAGCAGAGTTTCAACAAAGCTGATTTTTTGTGAAAAGAAGAAGTGACTGTGTCGACACACAGAACTAGTGTTGACATATTCTACAGAAGCTGTGTTGAGAAGCAGTGTCAACACCAAGGGAGCTGTGTCGACACCACCAAGGATTGTGTCGACTGTTAACACCTCAATCCGCAACACCTTCAAGATTCAAAGACCTCCTCTTCACTAACCGCAGACTCAATTAGGCAGTCTGCCCTGTCCGGTAAAGCAGCAGCAATCGACCACCAAGGATGATACCCTAGTGGCGGACTCAACCATCTATTCGCCCGGTCCGCCATGCCATTAGATCTCTGGATTCTCTACATCGGCGGACGCAGTGTCCCGTCCGCCCAGACCGCCGTCGTCCATCAGGATTGCGCCTAGTAGCAGCAGATGGAAGCTCCAGCCCGCGAGCCCAATCCGCCCCTTCTGCGCGGACTGGAGTGTTCTTTCTTTTTGCTTCCTGTCACCGCTGCCCGGTTCTCCTGTACCCCGGGCAGTCGGTTATTTTAGCCCTTCCCGTTTGGGCAGGCCCGCCATCCTATGAATAGGGGGAGGTGGTGCACACAAAGCACGCTGACTCGTGCCCAGGAGCCTACTTGTTAAAGGCTGCGGACTCGAATCTAGTGCTTTGCGGACTCCAGCTTGCTCGGCTCTTGTCTTCCTTTTTCATTCACTTGTAACCAAACCTTTCTTCAATCAAGGAAAAGCCCGTCGCAAGAGAGGCATCCAGGCCGTGACGGGCGAAGTCTGTTGTTGCCGTGGCTCACGGCCCTGCTGTTCTTCTAACTCTCGTCTGCTTAGTAGATTGCTAATCGCAGTCTCTCATCTCCCTTATTTTCCCTTGTGCTCGAACCGTTAGCTAGTGGTGCTCGAACCCCTTTGCATTTTTGTGCATCAACAGTTAACACGCGACCTTCAGATTCGAGTATCATTTTGAATTCAGCGTACAAACATGTCAAACCGCCGAGCCCGCTCTTCAGATCGCTCCAGTTCTTCGGAGGATTCCCTCTAAGATGCAATCGTACAAGCTCGCTTCGAGACCGAGCAATCCCGCATGCAGACTGACCAGCGTCTCGACACGATCAGCCAAGCCCTGCTTGTGTTAACCCAGTGGCTTGCTCCTCAGGCCGCAGCTGAACCAGCGGACTCGCCAGCCCGCCAGACTCCAGCTCGCCGAACTCCTCTTCGGCAATCGCCAGTCACTCCTCGGAATCCTGTTCAGTCCGCAGCCCCTCTGCGCCCTCAGGAGGAGCAGTTCGCCTCATTCAGGATTTTTTTCAGAGAAGCTGCCAGGGGCACTCCTGCCCGCCAACTCCATTTTGCTGACTGCCAGTCCGCTGAGCCCGCGAACTCCCCAGCTTCAGTTCGCCCCTTCTACCCTGCTAAGTTCGAGACTTCATCTCCCTTCGTTGATCTAATCCGATGAGAGTCAGCTCCAAGCAACTTCAGGGAACCTCGCCTTCCATTCTATTCAGGGGAGACTGATCCGGTCTCCCACCTCCAAGCGTTTGAAGGGGCAGTTTCTTTGAGATGCCTCTCCAACTCTATCAAATGCAAACTCTGGTTAACCACTCTCGAAGGACGAGAGAGAGAGTGGTTCTATGAGCTGCCTTCAGGCACAATCTCATCCTTCGCTGAGCTTCGCAGCGAGTTGTTGCTGAGGTTTGCCACCTCAAGGAAAAGGAAAGATGGACCAGCCGCTCTCTTTGAAATCAAGCAAAGGGACAACGAATCAGTTGCTCGATTCGTTGATGGCTTTCAAAAGGAGATCCAAGTGGTAAGGAATGTGAACCCCGACTACTACAAGATTGCCTTGATCCATGGCCTCCGGGAAGGCCCCTTGAAATTTAAAGCAACAATAAAGGCACCTGAGACATACCAAGAGCTGATCGCCATGGTCAACCGCTTCATAGAAGCCGAGAACGCTAATCCAACTTATGTTTCATCCCTGACAGCTAAGGCTGAAGGAAGGGATGCTTCCGGTTCTTCCTCCCATAGCAAGACCCCTCGCCCAGATTTCCAGCCTCATTCTCAAAGAGGCCGGAATTTTCGCCATAAGAAACCTTTTCTTGGCCATCAACAGTTTCAGGAGCAGAGACTGTCGTTGGCCTCCACTCCCGACATTCCTTTACAAGCACCTCATATCCTCCAGCAAGCAGCCTACCTGCTCCAAGCCGATGTGATGCTGATCCCATGGAGGAAATTGCAGGTCTGGACCTTGACGAAGTCATCCAGATCTTGCAAAAGAAATCGAGGAAAATAAGCAAGGGCCTCAGAGAGAGTGGAGGCCAAGGAACAATGCGCACTTCTGCCAGTTCCACAAAGAGAAGGGCCACTTGACCGAGGACTGCAAGGCCCTTCGTATGTTGATAGAGAAGCTGCTTGCCGAGGGCAAGATTGATCTGAGCAAGAAGGATTCCTCTTCTTCAAATTTGTCCACCTCCAAAGGCAAGGAGGTAGCTGAAACTTATCAGGAATGTGTGAAGGTTGAGGACGAAGGCCGTCTGGGGCCGATCAACGTCCCGGTTGAGTGCTTTGACGCAGATGACGAAGGAGTTCTGGGATGCCTCTTCTTTATACGTAGTGGAGCAGGAACCTAGTCTACTTGGAAATCTTCAATCTCAAGGGTCACTCGAGCAGAGGTGGCCTCTTCTTCTTCCGTTGCTCCACCAAGTGAGATCGTCACCTTTGGCCCAGCTGATCTGTCCCAAAGAGCAAATTCGTTCGATGATGCAGTGGTAATCAAGGCTGTTGTGGGGGATTTCACAGTTGATTGGATCCATATTGACACTGGAAGCTCAGTCAACTTCCTGTTCAAGTCTACCTTTGAGGCCCTGAAGACTGGAAATCCTCTGCTTTCCACCGAAGGGCCACTCTATGGCTTCTCAGGGGAGAAAAAGAAGTTGAGGGTAGCGTCATCCTGCCGGTGAAGCTTGGAGGGGAAACTAAGCAAGTTCAATTCATAGTGGTGGAGGCTCCCAGTAGCTATCATGTCATCTTCGGCAGGCCTCTATTGAACAAATATCAAGAGGTGGTTTCAACCTACCACCTTGCAATCAAGTTCTTCGCTGATGGATGAATGTGTCGCGTCAGGAGTGGCCCAAGGAGAGCAAGGGAGTACTATGTCTGCACTGTCAACATGGTTGATGCCAGCCCTTCCCTTGCTCCAGCAGCAACTACAGAAGCCTCTCCAAATTCAAAAGCTACTGCTGATAGTGGAGCTCACCTGGAACCTGCCCAGGTGACGCAAGGAGTCCCCATTGCTAAGGGGGAGGAGAGAAATCTCTCCATCAACTCGGAGTTGCCTGAATATCAAAAAGCCGAGCTAATCTCCTGCTTGTTGAGGAACCTGGATGTCTTTGCCTGGTCAGCAGAAGACATGCCAGGTGTGGATCCGGATGTTGCTTGCCACCACCTGAATGTTGATCCCAACTGCAAGCCTGTGCAGTAGAGAAGAGAGATATAGCAACAAAGCTTGCTGAGCCAATAAGAGAGGAGGTCGCAAAGCTCCTCAAGGCCAATTTCATTAGAGAAATTCAATACCCAACCTGGATATCTAATGTTGTAATGGTTAAAAAACTAGGTGAGAAATGTCATATGTGTGTAGATTTTACGAAACTCAATAAAGCATGCCCCAAAGATTGTTACCCCTTGCCTCAGATAGATTCTTTAGTTGATTCTGCGATAGGGTACTCTTGCATGAGTTTTTTAGATGAATTTTCTGGTTATCACCAGATAAGAATGCATAAACCTGACCTTCCTCATACGTCGTTCATTACCAATGATGGTTGCTACTACTACCTTGTGATGCCCTTTGGGCTTAAAAATGCTGGTGCAACTTATCAACGCATGATGGACCGTGTGTTTAAGCAATAGAAGGGAAGAAACTTAGAAGTGTATGTAGACGACCTCTTGATCAAAGTAAGTCATTTTCGCTACACTTGCAAGATCTAGCAGAGACGTTCGCTACTCTGCGTAGATATAAAATGAAGCTCAACCCGTTGAAGTGCACTTTTGGGGCGAGTAAGGGGAAGTTCCTTGGTCATCTCCTTACTCCAGAGGG
The DNA here is from genome assembly GCA_039583875.1 of Platanthera guangdongensis. Taxonomy (NCBI): domain Eukaryota; kingdom Viridiplantae; phylum Streptophyta; class Magnoliopsida; order Asparagales; family Orchidaceae; genus Platanthera; species Platanthera guangdongensis. The sequence continues at coordinate 87,647,869 of CM077156.1, forward strand.
ACTTGCCCCCAATCCAGATAAAGTGAAAGCCATTCTTGATATGCCTACCCCCGTTCACCTAAGGAAGTTCAGCAGCTAGGGGGAGGCTAGCAGGTCTTGCAAGGATCCTCTCTCGGGTTGGAGATAGGAGTGCTCCTTTCTTTAAAACTCTTCGAGGAGTATCTAAGTTCGAATGGACAGAAGAATGTTCCCAGGCCTTTGGGCAGTTGAAGAAGCAATTAACTTCAACACCTCTTCTTCAGAGTCCCCGGCCAGGGGAGATGCTTTTCTTATACTTAGGAGTTGGCCCTGAGGCTGTCAGCTTTGTTCTTCTTCGAGAAGAAAGCAGGAAACAGTTCCTGGTTTACTATGTTAGCCATATTCTGAAGAGTGCCGAGACACGGTACCCTATTCTGGAGAAGTTAGCCTTGGCACTAGTCATGTCAGCTCGCAGGCTCCGTCCATATTTCCAAGCGCACTCGATTCAAGTTGTTACCGATCAACCTTTTAAAAGTGTGTTGGAGAAACTGGAGCATTCTGGTAGACTAGCTAAATGGGCAATAGAACTAAGTGAATTTGAAATTTCTTATGTGCCCAAGACAGCCATCAAAGCGCAAGTTATAGCAGACTTCCTGATCGACATAGTAGAGTCCAGTTCTGATCAAGGAGAAAGGTCACCTTTGGCTTGGACCATCTATGTTAATGGTGCCTCAGGTAAAAGTTCTTCTAGAGCAGGAGTGGTTCTCATTAACCCAAACGGCGTCAAACTAGAGCAGGACATCAAGTTTTACTTTCCAGTGACCAATAACAAGGCCGAGTATGAAGCTTTGCTAGCAGGCTTGAGACTTGCAAGGGAATTTGGAATTTACCATGTTCACATCAAAACTGATTCTCTGGTGATGGCGTCGCAAGTTCTTGGCAACTTTGAAACAAGAGAAGTGATCTTGAAGAAATATCTTGCTCTTGTGAAAATAGAGATCGGCAAGTTCAAGAGCTTTACCATTGAGCACATCTCTAGAACCGAAAATGAGGAAGCAGATGTTCTTGCTAAGTATGGGCTGTCATCAGGAGGATCAACTTCCGAGCTCTTCCGCCCGGCAGTGGACGAAGGAGAACTGATGCAGGTTGATCAACGTCCCTCCTGGATGGACCCATTCATCCTTTATCTGTCAATAGGAGATTTTCATCATTCAGTTAAAGATCAGAAAAAGTTCAGAATAAAAGCAGCTCATTATTACTTAGTGGCAGGGATCTTCTATAGAATAACATTCCTCTCTACCATGGCTAGATGTGTTTCCGAAGAGGAAGCTCCCATTATTTTGCAAGAAGTTCATTCAGGAGATTGTGGAAGTCACTCGGGAGCAAGAACCTTGGAAAGACGGATCCTGCGGCAGGGATATTTCTGGCCCACTATGAAGAGAAACTCTGAGGCTTATGCGAGAAAGTGTGTTCAATGCCAGAAATTTGCTCCACTTCAACACCAGGCAGCTCAATCACTCAGATCGATTGCAACTGCTTGGCCCTTCGCAGTGTGGGGGATGGATCTCATTGGTCCTTTTCCCATGGAAAGCGGACAACGGCGTTTAATCATCGTGATGATCGACTACTTCAGCAAGTGGATTGAAGTAAAGGCATTGGCAAAGACAACGACTCCGGTCATTAAGAATTTCATTTGGTGAGAGATTGTCTGCCGGCATGGAATACCTATGGCTATAATCACTGATAATGGGCCACAATTCAACAACTCAGAGATGATTGATTTTGGCGTGCAGATGGGAACAGAGCTGCAGTTTGCATCAGTTCATCATCCCAGGAGGAATGGCCAAGTTGAAGCAGCCAACAAGCAGATCCTTAATTTGCTCAAGAAGAAAGTGCAGAATCTCAAGGGTAGCTGGGCTGATCAACTTCCACCAGTCCTCTAGTCCCTTAGAACGACGCCTTCATCCTCAACTGGTGAGACGCCATTCAAACTTTCTCATGGTTCAGAGGCCTTCATTCCAGTTGATTTTGAAGTCCCATCACCCAGAGTTCTGATTGCAAAGCAAGGCATTGAGGATTGGCTTGAGCTGAATAATGAAGAAATGAGATTCAGCATGGAACACATTGAAGAAATTAGAGATAAAGCAGCGATAAGGCAGGAGGAAGTCAAAAGAAGGATGGCCCGTTATTTTGATCAGAACGTGAGGATCAAACACTTTCAAGTTGGAGATCTAGTTCTTAAGAAAGTTGACGCTGCTGCAAGAGCTAGTTCAGTTGGAAACCTTAATCCGAACTGGGCTGGCCCCTTCATTATTAAAGAAGCGTTAAAGAATGGTGCTTACCGCTTGCAAACGTATGAAGGAGAGGATATACCACATACATGGAGCGGGGATGATCTCAAACGCATAACAGTTGGCATGCTAAGCAAGAAAGATTCCAAAAAATGGTTCCGTCCTTGAACTCTCTTTTCTTTCTTACGCTAGCTTTGCAAATGCCTTTCATTAATCAAAGGATTCATACTGACACTTTTCTTAATGCTTTCTCTTTCTCTTCCATACATCAATAACGGTTGCCTGATACCAGGAGACATCGCCGAGTTCAGCAAAACCTCCCCTAGAGCTGTTGTCATTAGCGTAACACCACGAAGACCATGTGCGGCGAGGAGATTCTGCGCCGTGTAGTGGGATCTTGCAGGCTCTAGTGCGGTAGGATTATGAACTTCGGATCCCGGCTAGTACCTGACCCCGCCTCTGCAATATGGAGGGACAGGGTGGGAGTTAAGCTCTACCATGCCGTCATCTTAGTTTGTAACCCTCGAACACTCCATGGTACCCTCAAGCAGTGCCTGCAGGAGACCCACAGCTTGGTTGATCTTGAGGAAAGTTATGACGCACCGACCGCAAACTATCAAAAAGATCAACTTAGACTGTACTCCAGGCAAGAGGGCAGAGGACTGTTCCGTTTAGTCTTCATCTTACTCTTCACAGGAACATTTAGTGCGGACTGCTTTACTTCTATCCGCTCAGTCCGCCAGTTCTCGGGTTCATTTTATAGCTTGTGGCCCGGTGAGAAAAGCAATGCCATCCGCGCCTGCCCACCTGGTCGCAAGCTATAGGTCATTTCTTCTTTTTAGTGCGGACTGATTTTCTATATCCGCGCAGTCCGCCGGTTTTCCTTGGGTTGATTTTATAGCTTGTAACCCGGTGAGAAAAGCAATGCCATCCGCACCTGCCCACCTGGTCGCAAGCTATAGATTATTTCATTTATTTAGTGCGGACTGATTTTCTATATCCGCGCAGTCCGCCGGTTTTCCTTGGGTTGATTTTATAGCTTGTAACCCGGTGAGAAAAGCAATGTCATCCGCACCTGCCCACCTGGTCGCAAGCTATAGATCATTTCATCTATTTAGTGCAGACTGATTTTCTATATCTGGCAGTCCGCCGGTATTCCTTGGGTTGATTTTATATCTTGTAACCCAGTGAGAAAAGCAATGTAATCTGCACCTGCCCACCTGGTCGGAAGCTATAGATCATTTCATCTATTTAGTGCAGACTGATTTTCTATATCCGCGCAGTCCACCTGTTTTCCTTGGGTTGATTTTATAGCTTGTGTCCCGGTGAGAAACGCAATGCCGTCTGCACCTGCCCACCTGGTCGCAAGCTATAGATCATTTCATCGTTTTAGTGCGGACAGATTTTCTATATTCGCGTAGTCCGCCGGTTTTCCTTGGGTCGATTTTATAGCTTGTGGCCCGGTGAGGAAAGCAATACCGTCCGTACTTGCCCACCTGGTCGCAAGCTATAGATCATTTCTATTGAAATATGCGCGAGCTGTGAAATTATATCCGCCCAGTCCGCCGAATTATCTCCCAGTCGGTATTTTCGGCTCGCGATTTGCCAGAACATAAAAGGACGACATGCTTATATTATCATTAAGTTTGAAAGATTAATAAAGATAATTGCGGACTGCTATGGGAGCTCGACAGAGTCCGCCTGATATTTTTGCCAAGTATTCTCATTCTTACGGCCGACAGTGGCCGGATTGATAAATGAAATTCCCTAATCGGCAAGTCAAAAACTCATACAGCATGGATGATCTTTGTATTACGCAGACTGCTACATCGAGATCGAATTTAATCGCGTTAAATGTAGAAAATAAAGAACATTGCAGGAGAGACACTGATACCAGAATATCCTTTCTAGTTAATCAAAAATGTTTTACATCTTTTCATCTATTCGGCGGACCACAACTTAAGTCTGCTCCATTTGCAAAAGAAAAAAGCAAAAATACATTAATCATCTTCAGCGGTCTTCTGTTTCTTTTCAGCAGGAGGTGCAGGACTTAGACCTTCGATATCAACCTCCGGAGAATATCCCTCCGAGCCGCTTCTACTGCTGCTATCTGATCCGGTGCTTGTCGCGGACTCTCTATGCGAGCTCCTGTCAGCAGAGGAGGATGCAGAGTTTTCGGACTTGGCAGACTGTTCTCCGCCTCGCTGGCTCGAGCCAGTGTCGTCGGCTGCTACCTTGAAGCCTTGTTCTTCTTCTCCTTCTCCTTCTTCTTCTTCTTCTTCGACTTCCTCTTCCTCCTTGATGATAACATCTTTACCCTTTGCAGTCTGCTCCATAGCTGCGACCTGCTCTGTCAACTCCGGGAAGAGCTCCAAGAAGGGAACGCCATCCACTCCCTCCTTTACGAAGCCTCTGTGGACAAATCGCTCGATGGCGACCTCAACGGTTTCCGTCACAAAGAGGAGCATGGCGGCTTGGAAAGTGTTATTCTCGAAGTTGTAGGAGACCTGCGCAAAACAAAGGAGCAAACATCAGTTCGCGGCGGACTACAAATCAAGGCCGCTACAAATTCAACTCACCCCAAGCTCTTCCTTTTGCTGAGCGACTTTCTTCCCTAACCGCGCATTTCTCTCCTTAAGCACCTTGTTTTCTTCTTGAAGTTGCTCGTTCTGTCTAAGCAGGTCTCTTGCCAGTGAGGAGACAAAGTGGTTCGTCACCACACTATTCGCACAAGCCTGGGAGGCTAGCAGGGGGAGATCAGCAGTGGACACCTTCTTCAGATCGCTCAAGTTGCGCTTTCCGTAAAGGGCGGAAATCGCAACATGAGCATGGCGAGTTATTCTCGAGCTTCTCCACGAAGGAAGCGTGGTCGACAAGCGGACATGCTTGTTCTTGTTATGCCAGTGGATCATCGGGTTTCCCCTAAGATCCTTCTGGTGGTTTCCGAAGCCTTGCATTGTAAAACTTTCAGAGGAGGAGTAGCCCGCCGCGGGATCCCCTTCTTCTTTCCGCTTCCTTGCAACCTCTTGTTTCTTTTCTCTTTGTGTAGGAATAAATCCGCTTGGCGTCTGTGGCAGATTGGCGGGTACAGCCAAGGTCGTTACAAAAACAGGAGTTAAAACACAAACGGCGCTGCGGATACAAAGTTTGTTCGCAAAAGCTTACTTTCTTCGCGCGAGATGTCCGCCAAGCTCTCCAACAGCGGAATGTAGTGTTCGATATCGAGCCTGGCATCAGCTAAAAATCTGACGATGGCCGACTCCATCACGTCCAGTGGGACACTCTTGAAATAAGAGTCCGCGCGCACTTGCGGATAAGTGTGCGCGAACCCTAGGTCGCCTTAAAATATTAAGAACCTGGAGGTCCAGTTGTGGATCTTGTTTGGAAGGCCCACAACCTTCATTCCTTTGCAGTAAAAGTATATTACACTCTTGTAAGGGTGGCCTCCGGATGAGGTTATAGAGCGGACTGAGAATATCTTACGGAAGATGTTCATAGAGAAAGCAATCTTTTCAGACCGCAAGTAAGTGATGAAGCTGCAGATAGCAGCAAGAGTGTTGGGCGCGAGCTGGCCCGGCACCATTCCATAATATTCAAAAATTTCAGCGAGCTCCCATAGTATCGGAAACTTGAATCCGCTGTCAAAATGATCTATAGGAATGGCGATCTGGGTCGCCGTTGAAAAGTTTAGTCTTTCTTCATGAGCTGGAAGTCTGACAAGAAGGTTTGAGTTCTCCATCTTATTCTCGACAAAGGCCTCAAGATCGGCCTCTGTCAAAGTGCACTTTCGGTGGTCCGCGGCATGGAAAGCAACTGCAGCATCAGTCCTGGCGGATACCATTTTGGCAGGCCGCAGGGTCCTCGGCTTCAACTGTTTTCCTGCATAGAAGAAGCAACAGGGGAATATTTATAGTAGTGGGGCCTGACAGCTTTTTGGGCCAGGCTGCACAGCTCGCATTCTCAATACGCATAGTCCACAACAATCCAATTATCCACGCAACAAGTTAAAAATAACGCAGATACAAATAGAAATTCACAAGCCAAGCAAAATTCAAAGCACAACATACAGCGGACACAGTTTTAGTCCGCCCAATTCGCGACATTTCCCACCAGACAAGTTAAAATTCCGAGAAGCGGACATAGCTTCAGTCCGCACAGTTCGACGCAGATCACACCAAAAGTTAGCACCATAATTTGCAGATATCTTATTCAGTCCGCAAAAATCATAGCCCAGTTCATTACAATCCACAGCATAGAATATTGTTTAAAACACATAATTATACATCAAAACAAATAGAATAGTTCGTGGTTACGCGGACTCAGCGGTCTTTAGCTTCAGACCGCGTTGGCCTTTCCGTCCGATCTCTACACAAGTGCGCAGCTTGGTCGGTAATTTGAAGAATTTCGCTGTACAGGCGGCAGATGTGATGATGAATGATTTTAATAGTCCGGTGCATGTGGGCAGCCTACTGGTCTTACCGGCTAAGGGGAACCATTGGCTCCATTACCGGCCTCGGCTCCTCATCCGCAGCCTGTTGACCACCGCCACCCGGTGCAGCGACCTCCGGAGCAACGCGATCTGGAAATCGCGGTCTTTGCTCAGCAGCTTCAGCAGCCCGCATCCCCTTTTCTTCCCGCGCCGACGCCAAGTGCTTGCCCTTATAGAAGCGGACATCATCAGCGAGCCTCTTCTTCTCCATATCCGACCTTTCCAGCGCCCTTGAAATGTTGGCGATCTGGTCCTTCAAAGCTTTCTCGCGCTCCGCGGATGCTTTCTCGCGATCCTCCGCCTTCTTTAACTCTGCTTTAATATTCTGAATTTCAGCTTGAAATTTCCTTTCTAACTCCCTGATATTGCTCAGGAGGGGCTGCTCATCTCTTGCGGATTCCTCATGTGATACCGCGTCTACACCAGTACTCGGCATGACCACAATATCCCCACTCTCGATAGAGCCTGGTGCAGACTTTCTACCTGCGACAAAGAAAGTCAACTTCACATTCAAAAACAGTCCGCGGTGGACTCAAAGAAAGGATTAAAGATCACATTTGAACATAGCAGCAGCGAGTTGCCAACTATCGAAGATGATAGGCCTCCTTGCCCGCTCCGAGTCAAAAACGCTTAACCGCTTCTTCCATTCGCGATGGACTTTAGCTCTTTGCTCAGCAGCAGAACTTTTTGAAACGACAATGTCGCCAGTTTCGATGATGATCTTAATCGGCCTCGACTTCCGCTTCGGCGACCTGTAAAGCCACTGACACTTAAAATACTTAGGCTCTGGTTGACGATTACCTGTCCGCAATAGCTCTGCGGCAGTCCGCGGATCCTAAACATTCTTGTCCGCCGCGGCCTGCTTCGAAGCCGCCTCCACCACAGCTACATGAGCAGTGATCTGCTTCTTCTGCTCCTCTATTTTCTCCTTAAGTCTCTCCCTCTCTTGTTCCTCAGCAGCGGATAAAGAGAGGAGTTCGCCGCCCTTATCCCCAAGGAATTCCACCTCAGATTGCTGCAGTACAACCAGCAAGGATTCGTTGATTAGATCAAGTCGATCGACGTCTATGGAATCGAGTATCTCATCCGTGGATAAACTGACCGTGGAAAGGGAGTTGTCCCCCTTGATTTGAGCCTCCGGTGTAATCAAGTCGCTGTCGGGAACTTCTTTCTCGCACGGCCTGTGCTGAAAGTCCGCATCTCCAGTCCGCTTGGAGATATTCTTCTCCTTCATCGCCCGCAATTTCTTTTCAACCCGCTCGGCCACGGTCGACCCGTCCCTCTTCCTCTTCTTTCTAGAAGCTCTTTTCTCGGCGGAGTCCGCGACAGCCTATCCTAAATCGGGCTGGCTCTCGCGGACCGTCACAGGGTTCGCAGCGATCAATGCCTTTGAAGGCGCAACATCTTCTCCCTCAGTCCGCCTATCTTCATCAAGATTAATGATGGGCTCCTGGAGGTTGGGGGAAGATATTTCGGCCTCATTACGTTCGCCAATGGTGTCGGCCGAATTCGCGGTTTTCTGGGAAGGGGCGGTGTCCAACAGAGTTAGTAAACTCTCACATCTCAGCGGTTGTTCAGCGTGAGAGACGACAACAACTTCCTTCTCGCGCGCAGTTATCTCAGCATGGTGGGCTGTCTTCTCAGCAGGCTTCTGGCCATGGGAGCTCTCTCCAGTGGAGCGGACAAGCTCCCATCTCGTCGTTCTCTTTATTATTTTCTTAGTTTTCATGGGTGTTATTGGCTTCTCACGTTTTGCAGTGAGGCTAGTGAAGAAAGCGCCGAGCCTTGCCATGCCGGACTACAAAGTGGAGACCGCAGGTGGTAAGTAGCGCCCCGTGTCAATCGGGATTTTAAAATAGTTTCAGGTCGTCCAACGATATTTATAGCGCTGGAGGCATTAATGAGGCGTGCGGACTCGGCGGTTAAGAAAACATTTTCGAAGTTTTTAGGAAACTTAAAAATTTGCGGGGATTATGTTAACCCCTCAGTCCGCAACACCTACAAGATGCTCTGTCCGGCAAAGCAGCAACAATCGGCCACCAAGGATGATCCCCCAGTGGTGGACTCAACCCTCTATTCGCTCGGTCCTCCATGCCATTGGATCTCTAGATTCTCTACGTCGGCGGACGCACTGTCCCGTCCTCCCAGGACGCCGTCCTCCAGCAGGATTGCGCCTAATAGCAGCAGATGGAAGCTCCAGCCCGCGATCCCAGTCCGCCCCTTCTGCACGGAATGTCGTGTTCTTTCTTTTTACTTCCAGTCACCGCTGCCCGGTTCTCCTGTACCCCGGGTAGTCGGTTATTTTAGCCCTGACCATTTGGGCAGGGCCCCCATCCTATAAATAGGGGGGAGGTGGTGCACCCAAAGCACGCTGACTCGTGCCCAGGAGCCTACTTGTTAGAGGCTGCAGACTCGAATCTAGTGCTTTGCGGACTCCAGCTTGCTCAGCTCTTGTCTTCCTTTATCATTCACTTGTAACCAAACCTTTCTTCAATCGAAGAAAAGCCCGTCGCAAGAGAGGCATTCAGGCCGCCACGGGCGAAGTCTGTTGTTACCGTGGCTCACGGCCCTGCTGTTCTTCTGACTCTCGTCTGCTTAGTAGATTGCTACTCACAGTCTCTCCTCTCCCTTCTTTTCCCTTGTACTCGAACGGTTAGCTGGTGGTGCTCGACCCCCTTGGCATTTTTGTGCATCAACACCGACACTTAGTCTACTTGTGTCGACACATGATGAAGTTCAGTCTCGACACTTTGCTGACAGAGACAGAGTTTCAAGAAGTGACTGGAAGACTTGACAGCTGCCATAACAAACCGGTCTAATGCAACTGTTAGAGTTGTCAGAAGTTCGTTAAAAACCGGATCAGCTGATTACCATGGAGGAAGTCTATATATAGACATTCTCCATCAACAGAAGATAGAAAAAATACATACATACATAGGAGATAAACACGAAAAACAGAAGAAAATTTTCAACAGAAGATCTAAGAAGACATTTTCAAGTGGTGATCTACTAAGAGTTTGTCAAGAGAATTCAAAGTAGAATTCAGAAGAATCTTCAGAAGAATTTGGAGAGAGAGAGCTCCATCCATTCAAGTGAAGAAAGGGACCTACATCAATAAGTCTCTTAAGTGCAGATTCTGAACCAGTCTGCCAAGAAGAATTCAGATTGATTTCTAAATTTCAAGAAAGATGCTGATTGAAGATCAACTTCAAAGGAGATCAACCCTACTGTGTTCAGATTCAAGAAGCTTTGAAGAAAGCTAAGATAGGTTGATCTCTAACATCAGATTCTTCCAAGAACTGATCAAGAATCCTTCCATCCTTTCTCTCTCAACCAGGGTGGTGGTAAATTTCAAAGTAACATCTATTTTCTGTAGGATCTTTTTAAGATCTGAGTTGTAAGCCTGATTTATAAAGGCTGAGTTGTAGGAGATAAAGTTCTCTGAGTGGTAGGCCTTGTTGAAGGCTGAGGTAGGGCTGAGAGCCTGCGTTGTAGGAGATTTTCATCTCTGTGTTGTAGGACTTGTTGAATGCTGAAGTAGGGCAGATTGCCTGAGCTGTAGGAGTGTGGACTCACTCTGAGTTGTAGGAGCCTTGTTTGGGTTCTGAGCTGTAAGATCTGCGGATCTGAGGAGAAGGAAAGAAGTTAGGCCGAATCTAGCACACTGCTAGATAGGCGAAGGGGGAAAGTGGATGTACCCAGACCTTAGGGAACCACTATAAATCTATTTGCCATCTGTGATTGTGTGTGGTATTGTTATTTTTGTGTTGTGATAGCTGTAGAATTATATGTTTCTGTTAATTAACTGAATTAAGATTTTGCCTAAGAAGAAAAATGAATTGCACCTATTCACCCCCCTCTAGGTGTTTAGGAACCAATTCTTTCAAGTGGTATCTGAGGGAGGTTACTCAAAGATATACTTAATAGTCTGAGTAAGATCTGTGAGGCAGAATTAAGTTAAAGAAGATGGGTTCAGGAGAAAACCATAAAGAACTTGGTTCAATGAAGTTGCCTATCTGTAGGAAGGAAATCTTTGGAATATGGAAGGAAAGGGTCAGACTATTTATGGAGGCATCTGATCCTAGAATTTATATAACAGTTAAGGAAGGACCATATATTCCAATGAAGGTTTCTGCTCTTGATGCTAATCAAAGGATTCCTAAGGATTTTTCAGAAATGACTAAGGATGAGATCATCTTGGCTACAATGGATAAAAGAGCACAGAATATTCTAGTGAGTGTCATAGATAACTCAACATTCCAGAATCTGATTCACTACAAAACCTCTAAGGAGATGTGGGACACATTGGTTGTCTACATGGAGGGTTATGAAGAGGTTAGGCAAAATATAAAGTCTATGCTTAATCAAGAATATGAGAGTTTCAGACAAGCTAAGTCTGATAGCATAACTGAATGTTATAAGAAGTTCTACAGAATTATAAATGAACTAATGTGTTATCGAAGAATCTTCAGTACATATGAGCTGAATGACAAATTCCTTAGGTCTTTGACTAAGGATTCGGATACAAAGACCTGTGTCATAAGGGAAGTGGCCAGACTGGCAGAAATTTCACCTCTAACACTGTTTGACAAATTGCTGTCTTATGAGATGCAGCTGTTGGCCAGAAAGGAGGAAGAGAAAAATACAAAGGTTGACTATAGAGATAAGTCAGTGGCCTTCAAGGTAGAAGCCACAAGGAAGAATAGGAGGATGTCTCCATCTTCTCCTAAGAAAGATGCATCTGATTCAGAAAAGTTGCTGGATCAGAAGATGAATGAGATTGCCAAACTGAAAAACATAACTGTTATTCAGATGAGAACAATCACATTCAAAAATGATCAGATCAAAAGTCTGGAAGACAGACTTCAGAAAGAGAAGGAAATAGTGGCTAGTTTCTCTAAGCTAAAATCTGTCCTACCATTAATTGATGACTTTGTGTCTCAAAAGGGTAAGACAGGATTAGGCTTTAAGGAAACTGCATGGGCTGCCCCATCCAATAATAAAGGCAAAGTCCCAACACAAAACAAGCGATCTGCTGCCAATAATACAGCTAAGATTGTACCTAAAAAGAGGTATAATAAGTATGAATGCTGGTGCTGTGGAAAGATAGACCATTATGCCTTAGACTGTTGGCACAACTCCAGTGTCAGGAAGAATAACAGTCTACCTGTTAGAAGAGTTGCAGGCTGATTTGTCAAGTTTCAGGCTAACTTGAACCAAGGACCCAAAAGTTATTTGGGTTCTAAGGTTAAGTAATTTTTGTTGCAGGTGAGTCCAAGTTGCCATATCCCTATATGGTACTTGAACAATGGATGTTCCAGGCACATGACTGGAACAAGAGGATTGTTGAAGGACTACTCACCAATATTGAATGGGCCTAAAGTAATCTTTGGAGGTTCTGAAAAAGGAGTCATCAAAGGGTTTGGTAACATTTCTAACAACTTAATCACTATCACTCAAGTGGCTTATGTGAAAGGTTTGAAACACAACCTAATAAGCATAAGCCAGCTGAGTGATCTTGGATATGACATTTCATTTGTCAAGAATGGGTATCATATCAAGAGGTCAATTGATCAAAAAGTCATATTGATTGGCTATAGAAAAAGAAATGTGTATTGCCAAAACTTTGAGAGTGAGAATAAAATTCTCCTATCCGTCTTGTGGCTGATGAGAAAGCCTCTCATTGTGTCAAATGGCACAAGAGGCAAGCTCATCTTAACTACAAGACTATTGACCAACTCTTTAGTAAAGAGTTAGTGAGGAATGTTCCTCAAGTTTAGTGCTTTAAGGATGGAATATGCTCAGCTTGTCAAAAAGGCAAGCAGACCAGATCCTCCTTTCATAGCCTGGAAACCAAAGACTCAGTGAGGTGCTTATACCTCTTGCATATGGATTTATTTATTCCTATGCCAGTTTAGAGCCTAGGTAGGAAAGTCTACACATTTGTGGTTGTAGATGACTATTCTAGATTTTTATGGGTATTCTTTCTGAGGCAGAAATCTGAAACTCCAAATGTCTTCTGCAATTTTGTAAAACAAATTCAGAATGAATTAGATAGTTTAGTGGTCGAAATCAGAAGTGATCATGGAACTGAATTCCAATCTGAAAGTATGACATGGTTATGTGAAGAATTTGGGATTCATCAGGAATTCTCCTCACCTAGAACACCTCAGCAAAATAGCATTGCTGAAAGAAAGAATAGGACATTGATTGAGGCTGGAAGAACACTACTGAGTGACACTTCTCTCCCAGAATATTTCTGGGCTGAGGCAGTAAACACTGCATGCCATGTGCTCAATAGGGCTTCCATCACCAAAAGCCACAAAAAGACACCCTATGAGGTTATGAAAGGCAGAAAACCAAACTTATCCTATTTTAGGATCTTTGCTTGCAAGTGCTATGTGCTTAACAATGTCAAGTCTCACCTAACTAAGTTTGCTGCTAAATCCCAAGATGGGATATTTGTTGGGTACAACAACAATAGTAAGGCTTATAGGGTCTACAATTTTGCTACTCAAGTTGTAGAAGAGTCCGTTCATGTCATATTTGATGAATCTAGACTTATTAATAGTGAGTTGCCTAGTAGTTCTTGTAGCTCTCCAAGTATATAGCAGAAGATGGACCAGCTTACTATCAGAGAAGATCCAACTGCAAAGCAGGATGAGGAAAATGGTAGTTGTTATCCAGGGGGAGTACAAGACACTCAAGAGGCTGATGAAGACCATGAGGTGCAACACAATGAAGAGATTGAAGAAGGTCAAACTGTTCATAGATTACCTCCAGTAGTTAGACATTTAACGGATCATCCTACACACCAGATCATTGGTGATCCAAGACATAGAGTACAAACAAGAAGCAGGAACTTAAACACAGTTCTTTGCTCAAGCTTCTTATCTCAACTGGAACCCAAGAGATTTGAAGAAGCTATTCAAGACCCACACTGGATTGATGCTATGTAGGAGGAGTTAGATCAATTTAGACGGTGCAAGGTCTGGGAGTTGTTTCCAAAACCAAAGGGCCACAATGTCATAGGGATAAAGTGAATTTATATAAACAAGCTTGATGAGATTGAGATCATAGTGAAGAACAAGGCAAGACAAGTTGCCAAAGGATATAGGCAGGAAGAGGGCATAGACTTTGATCAAACTTTTGCCCCTGTGGCAAGGTTGGAAGCAATCAGGCTATTCCTAGTCTATGCAGCATATCAGGGCTTCAAAGTGTTCCAAATGGATATTAAGTCAACATTTCTTAAATGGAGACTTAAAAGAGGAGGTCTATGTAGAACAGCCCTCAAGTTTTGTTGATCCACTCAATCCTAATTATGTTTATAAACTTAGGAAAGCTTTATATGGGTTGAAACAATCCCTAAGGGCTTGGTATGAAATCATGTCTACTTTCCTCATTGAGAATAAATTCTCAAGGGGGAAAATAGACAAAACTCTATTTCTTAGATAATCCAAAGGAAAGATCATCCTAGTTCAAATACATGTTGATGAAATAATATTTGGTTCTACTGAAAATAACCTTTGTAGAAAGTTTGCAAAACTTATGCAAGGGTAATTTGAAATGAGCAGTATGGGAGAACTTAAGTTCTTCTTGGGACTCCAAGTAAGACAGACTGATGATGGTTTGTCCATATCCCCGTCTAAGTTCACCCAGGAGTTAATTAAGAAGTATGGTATGGAGTCATACACTACCATGAGAACTCCAATTGGGACAAGTATGTCTCTATGCAAAGATGATGCAGGGAAACCTGTAGATGAGACTTTGTATAGAGGGATAGTTGGCTCACTCCTTTATCTGACTGCTAGTAGACCAGACATCATGTATGATACATGTGTTTGTGCTAGGTACCAATCCTGCCCTAAAGAATCTCATTATACTGCTGTCAAAAGGATTTTCAGATATCTTAAGGGCACACCAAATCTAGGCCTTTGGTATCCTAGGAATAGAAATTTTCTACTTATAGGCTATTCAGATGCACACTTTGCAGGACGCAAAGTAGATAGGAAAATCACAACAGGCACTTGTCAATTTCTAGGAGGAAGACTGGTATCATGGAGCTGTAAGAAGCAGACCATTGTGGCAATTTCCACAGCTGAGTCTGAGTATGTTGCTGCAGGAAGTTGTTGTACACAGCTGTTGTGGATACATCATCAGTTAGAAGATTATGGTATTCAGGTAAGTAGAACTCCATTATTATGTGATTCTATTAGTGTTATTTCTATTGCTCATAATCCTGTTTCTCATAGTAGAACAAATCATATAGAAATAAGATACCATTTTCTTAGAGATCATGTAAAAAAAGAAGATATTTCTTTAGAATTTGTTAATACAGATTTACAAATTGCTGACATGTTCACTAAGCCATTAGATGAAACTAAATTCAATAATTTCAAAATTGAATTAGGAATGTTGAACATAAATTAGTTTAACAAATTTGGCTAAGTAAAATTGTGTCGACACAAAAAGTTGTATGTGTCGACACATAGTAGTTGGTGTCGACACTGTAGGAAAGTGGTGTCGACACATCTAGAAAAAAGTGTTGACTCTTCAGAGAAGTTATGTCGACACATCCAGAAGTTGTGTCGACACTTCGAATCAACACACAGATTTTGTCGAGCGCAGAATCAACTGATCGTTGAACGCAGAATTGACACATATCGTCGAGTGTAGATTCAACAACACTTCGTCGACCTCCAATTGTCGACTTCACGGGCTCTTCGTCGAACACGACCAAGACAAATAGAATTGGTGTCGACATATAGAAGTCAACACTCAATTGAGACATTAGAAGTCTGTGTCGACACAATCTCAACAGTGTAGATACATTAAGAGAATGTTGACGTGACTTTTGAACTTCATTATTTAGAAGGGTATAAATAGGTCAATAACAAACCCCGTCGACACGCTCTCCATAGAACAAAACTTTGTGTCGACAAATTATCTCTTCTCAATCCAAGATTTCTCTCAACCCCAATGGCGCCAAAGCTTGAAGATAACGTCAACGAAGGCTATGAGCTAGTTCGTAATGCTTTTGATAATGCGGAACCCGAGATTAAAACAGTGATAACCCTAATTACTGCGAATGGTTTGGAATTTCTGGTACCCGAACCTACAAAGATATGGAAGAAAGAAATACTGGAATTCTATGGCGCAGCTACTTTAGATTCGACTGGACTTAAGATCAAATCTATAGTTCAGGGAGCTAAAGTTAAACTTACCTTGAAGAGCTTGAGGAAAAATCTTCAACTCCCAAGAACTCAAGAAGAAGAAATACCCTCATTAAAGAGTAGGGAAGCACTTCAGTGGTGTGGATTGGATCCCACCATGAAGATTGGAACTGTAATGAATAGGAAAGGGATGAATCTGCAATGAAAATTCCTTTCTGAAGTGGTTGGAAAGGTCATTCTCTGCATGCCAGGAGGACATGATAGGATTTCAGCCTATATGTTCAGCCTGATAACCAGGATTATCTTCAAACTGAACACAGATTGGTCTGCAGTAATCTTTGAAAAGATTAAGGAAGGTATTAAGAAGACAAATCTGGGAAGAATCATGAGTCTTTACTTGGCTGGAATAATTCCAGAAGTAATGGAACAGACTGCTAGTTCTAAGATCAACCACATGAGAAGAATGGATATTAGGATAATCTCCAAATGGGATAGAGTCCTAACAAAGGACATGCCTGATGAAGAGAGGCCAGAGATTGCTGAAAAATCACCTACTCAAGACATTAGACATGATGATCAGATGCAGGTGGAGCCTCATCTTGAGGAAGTGCCAACACACTTAGAAAGTGAAATGACTACTCAAACTGTACTAGAGAACACACAACTCAACATTCAAGCACAGGATGTTATCATGGAGGATACATCTACAACTGCTGATGGTCCCGAGTTAAGAGTGCCTCCAGTCCAACCTCAACAAGAGTTTACCCTTGAAGAGTTGTTCCCTGATATAGTGCAAGCCAGGACTCAGGGGGAGCAAGCTGAAATTGAGGGAGAGCAAGCTGAAACTGAGGGGGAGCAAGTAAGAACTGAGGAGGAGCAAGGGCTTAGGGGGAGCTGCCTAGAACTGAAAAGGAATTGCCTCCTAGTCCTAAAGAAAGAGTTGATATAGCTAGTACCTCAGCTTCTGAAGATGAAGCATAAATTCAAGCAAAGAAGAGAAAGCTGATGGTTTTTAAAAGAAGAAGCCAAAGCTATAAAAGGGCATTGCAAACTGCTCCACAACCAGTTCCTGTACAAGATTATAGCTCCTTGTTGGTATCTTCGCAAGTAAAGTTAGATGAAAAAAGGATAGCCATGGAGAAATATATGGATGAAACTCATAAAGATCTGCAATTCTCCTTGGCTCAAAATATTAAATCCATAAGATTTGAAGTAAATCAGAACAAGAAGGAAATGACAGATTGCTTCCACAAAGTTGGCAGTGTTGTAGTCTATCTTGCAAAGCAACAACAAGAAATAAAGACTCCAGTTGATGATATTGCTGTTAAACAAGTTTATGTCATAGAAAATCAACTAAGGATGAATGAAAATCTGACTGAATCATGTAATGTGATTGTTACAGAATTAAAGAATACTGCTGCTGCCCAGACTGAGGTAAGGGCTAAAGCCAAGTAAGATTTTGATAAACAATTACAGGAAGAACTAGCTGCTATACAAACAGCTATTAAGAATTCTCAAAAGATCATTTCTGATCAGCTACTGAAACTAAGGTCATTTTATAAAGATGGTGTTAATTATCTTAATGAACAAGTAAGATTTCAGAAAGATGACCTCAGAGCTCATATTGAGAGAGAAGTCATAAAGGGGGAGAGGGTGTTAGTCAAAGCAGGCTCAGATCATGCTAAATGGATATCTAATAGCATCAGAGCCACCCTTGGATATCCACGCCTATGTGATGATGATAATGTAGTTGAGTCAGGTGTGCAACCTGCTTATTTTGAAGGTGATCAACCTGAAGTTGCTCAGGTCATTTACCCTTCAGCAGATTTTGATATGATTCAGCAAGAAGTACAGTCGATGTACAGTCCTCCACAGGAGGTTGACAATATTATTATTGAGAAAGTGGAAATGTCAGAGGCTGCCAAGGAAGCTCAGAAGGAAGCTCTATTGTCTAAGAAAAGGTTCAGAGAACGGGCTGAGTTGAAGCCTGATTTTGAGCAATGGATTCCTACTTTCAGGAATATTATATTGACTGCCTGGAAGGCTGTGAAGGACAAGACCCATGATAGGGGCAAATGGTACACTGAGCAAGAATGACAAAAGCATGAAGCCGGGCCGGAAGTCATTCTACAATATAGAAGAAAGGCAAAAGCTGAGAAGCTACCTCCTAATGCTCAGGAGCCTAGCAAGTACTTCCCAAAGCCTTTTCACTATTTTGAAAGGCAAAGGATAAAGGCTGAAGAACAGAAGCAGAAAGTTTTGAAAGGAAAGAAACTTGTTGATGATGTTGAACCTACTGTGCTGGCTCAGATCAAATCATGAAAAGGCATAGTTCTCAAAGAGCCTGATCAGCCTTAGAATATATTAACTAGATTTTATAACATTATAATCTTTAGTTTTAAAAATCTATGTAAGCTATTGTTAAGAAACTTTTGAAAGTTTAAACAAAACAATGATTAATGTTCATTATGTTTGCATCATTAATCTGTGATGACGTTTTATACATGTTTTGTTTATAAGTTACCTTGTCATGTAATATTTATATACATCATAATGTGTGTTTATTATGATAGGTGTATATCATTCAATAAGGGTTATGACTTCTCCAAATAGGGGGAAATTGTTGGGTACATTGGAAAATGTGTACCAGATTTGAAGAAGCCTCACCTTACTCAATGATATGCAACAAGTTGTATTTGATGTTGTTTTGAGTTTATATGTACAGGTTAAGAAAATGCAGGAATGCAGGAAAAGTTTCTAAGTCTATGAGTCGGCACCAGAGGAAGCTGTGTCGACACTTATGAAGTCTTGTGTCGACACTGGAGAAAAGCTATGTCGACACCTGGAGTCAATTGTGTTGACACTTGGAAAGGCTGTGTCGACACCAGAAGAAACTGTGTCGACACACAGAGGCAGTGTCGACACACAGAAAAGCTTAGTTGACATCAACTGTGTCGACACACAAAGGCAGTGTCGACACACAGAAGACTTTGTTGACATCAAGTGTGTCGACACACAGGACTTGTGTCGACACATAGCAGAGTTTCAACAAAGCTAATTTTTTGTGAAAAGAAGAAGTGATTGTGTCGACACACAGAACTAGTGTCGACATATTCTATAGAAGCTGTGTCAAGAAGCAGTGTCAACACCAAGGGAGCTGTTTCGACACCACCAAGGCTTGTGTCGACACTTAGTCTACTTGTGTCGACACATGATGAAGTTCAGTCTTGACACTTTGTGACAGAGACAGAGTTTCAAGAAGTGACTGGAAGACTTGACAGCTGCCATAACAAACCGGTCTACTGCAACTGTCAGAGCTGTCAGAAGTTCGTTAGAAACCGAATCAGCCGGTTACCATAGAGGAAGTCTATATAAAGACATTCTCCATCAATAGAAGATAGAAAAAATACATACATACACAGGAGATAAACACGAAAAACAGAAGAAGATTTTCAACAGAAGATCTAAGAAGACATTCTCAAGTGGTGATCTACTCAGAGTTTGTCAAGAGAATTCAAAGTAGAATTCAGAAGAATATTCAGAAGAATTTGGAGAGAGAGAGATCCATATATTCAAGTGAAGAAAGGGACTTACATTAACAAGTCTCTTAAGTGCAGATTCTGAACTAGTCTGCCAAGAAGAATTCAGATTGATTTCTGAATTTCAATAAAGATGCTGATTGAAGATCAACTTCAAAGGAGATCAACCCTACTGTGTTCAGATTCAAGAAGCTTTGAAGAAAGCTAAGACAGGTTGATCTCTAACATCAGATTCTTCCAAGAACTGATCAAGAATCCTTCCATCCTTTCTCTCTCAACCACGGTGGTGGTAAATTTCAAAGTAACATCTATTTTTTGTAGGATATTTTTAAGATCTGAGTTGTAAGCCTGATTTATAAAGGCTGAGTTGTAGGAGATAAAGTTCTCTGAGTGGTAGGCCTTGTTGAAGGCTGAGGTAGGGCTGAGAGCCTGAGTTGTAGGAGATTTTCATCTCTGAGTTGTAGGCCTTGTTGTAGGCTGAGGTAGGGCATTGCCTGAGCTGTAGGAGTGTGGACTCACTCTGAGTTGTAGGAGCCTTGTTTGGGTTCTGAGCTGTAAGATCTGCGGATCTGAGGAGAAGGAAAGAAGTTAGGTCGAATCTAGCACACTGTTAGATAGCGAAGGGGTAAAGTGGATGTACCCAGACCTTAGGGAACCACTATAAATTAGTGTGTCATCTGTGATTGTGTGTGCTATTGTTATTTTTGTGCTGTGATAGTTGTAGAATTATATGTTTCTGTTAATTAACTGAATTAATATTCTGCCTTAGAAAAAAAAAGGAATTGCACATATTCACCCCTCCTCTAGGTGTTTAGGAATCAATTCTTTCAGATCCCGAGCAAGAAGAGAAAGCTCGAAATTTTGCTCTCGGCTCACATGGTATTGGTCTAAATTGAGCCTGATGTCTCGCCTAGTCGATCTAGGATTCTAGTACGGTGAGAGGTAAGGCCAAACGGACCAGAATTGAGGCCTGGCGACGAGTTTGGCATTTGTGAGCCATGGCCGAGCTTGCTCCGGTGAGTCCTTCCTGTTTCCTGGTTTCTCCAGCAATTTCCTTGTTCCAAATGTCGATTTCCACTCGCCTGAGCTCGCTGAATGTGATGGTGGGCTTGCTTTTAGCTGGGAGTGGCTATATATGGAGTTAAATCCAAGGTGAGGCTTGGCCAAGCTTAGGAAGCTTCACCCATGGTGCCAAGTGGCCATCCAGTAGCATATTCTCTCTGGAATGAGTTGGGGAGGCTTGCTAAGTGTCTTGGACAGAAGGAAGGAGGGCCACATGGCCCTAATTTTCTTTTCTCCACCTTCTCTCTCCTAAAATTCCCATTTTACCCCCATGCATGCATTCTCTCTCCCAAATCAGAAGGGTAGGAGATGTCTTTTACCACTTGGGCTGGTCATGGGCCATGGTTAGTGGGATTTGCCCATTGGGAGTTCATTATTTCTTCCTTTAGGCCTTATGTTGACTTTGTTGACTTTTAGGGTTGACTTGGTCAACTTGATGAGTGGGCTGACCCCACCTGAAGATCATGGACTCTATGACACCACATAACTTGGGTTAGACCATGGTGGTGTCCCACTTGGACTATTTGGGCCTTTAGATGTGGGTTTGACCAAATTAAGATTATGGTTGACTTGGGTCAACTCTAGTCAATTGGTGACCTTGTGATGTGGCTTATGATTCCCTTAGGTTGGTGTTAGGGTTAGGGATGCAGTGGTGGAATCAATGTGTGGATAGGACCCCAATTTGGGGTTGGTTTGACTTAGACTACCTTGGGCCCTGTTGTGGGCCCCATGTGACTAAACCCTAACCCCATGGTTCAAACTTAGCCTAAACCCATGTCCCCCAGTACAAATCCTAACCCAA
Organism: Platanthera guangdongensis; assembly: GCA_039583875.1. NCBI lineage: Eukaryota > Viridiplantae > Streptophyta > Magnoliopsida > Asparagales > Orchidaceae > Platanthera > Platanthera guangdongensis. The sequence goes on from CM077156.1 coordinate 87,669,183, forward strand.
CCTAAGTAGGGGGTCTAATAGTAAGTGGGATGTTACAAACCCCAATAAACAAAAGAATAATTTGCTCCCCGAAATTGAAGTTCGGGTCTACGGGGTTTCCAAGCATAAAATTTAAGTACTTTAGCCAATAATTAAAGTGTTACCTGGTGTCAAAATCTCCGGGTGTCGTTCTAGCATCAGATCCCTCAGCTCTCAGGTGTGCTCCTCCCGTCCATGGTTGGACCACAACACCTTCACCAGGGGAACCTCTTCTTTCGCAGCACTTGGACTGCGGTATCATCGATCCGGAGCGGCTCCAAACAAACTGATCTGTCTGAATCTAGCGGGCCTGCTGCATTGGTGATATGCTGCTCTGGCCGAAGGAGAGCTCTCCGTAGCGAGGAGATATGGAAGGCGTTGTGCAAGGTCCCAAGCTCTAGCGGCAGCTCCAACATGTAGGCCAAGGGGCCGATCTACTCTAGAATCAAATATGGTCCCATATATTGAGGGTAGAGCTTCTTGTGCCTCCGCACCCGAGAAATACCATGCACCAGACGTATTTTCAAGAACACTCTGTCCCCCACCTGGACCTCTACCTTCTGATGCCACGCATCATAGTACTTCACTAGCCTACTCTGGGCCTCTAGCATCCGGTCCCTGATCAATCATATCTGAGCGTCCGTATCCTCAAAATATTGCGATCCAAGTGCCCTGGGGTCCTCATCCTGAACCTAAGATAGCAGTGTCTGGCATTTCCTCCCATAAATGGCCTCATAAGGTGCCATCCCAATGCTCGCCTAGTGACTGTTGTTGTAGGAGAACTCGACCAGAGGCAACATCCTCTCCCAGGGCCTCCCCATATCCAGTATATATAATCATCCTCCATGGTACTGATGGTCCACTCTGTCTGACTATCGGTCTGTGGATGGAAAACAGTGCTAAAATTCAGCTGAGAACCCAAATATGCATGCACCGCTCTCCAATCCCTAGAAGTGAATCGATCGTCACGATCCGAGATAATTGTCCTGGGGACCCCATGGTATCTGACGAACTGTTCTACAAACAACCTCACCAAAACAATAACTGGGCTACCCTTCCTGATAGGTATAAACTGGGCCACCTTGGTCAATCTGTCGACAATGACCCAAACAGAATCGTGACCCGAGTGGGAGCGAGGCAATCCGTGCACAAAATCCATAGCAATATCCTCAAACTTCCACTCAGGCAGCGATTGTAGCAACCCTCCGGGGCTCTTCCATTCCGCCTTTACTCGCTTGCAGGTCTCGCAGTGTGTCACATAAAAGATTATCTCCCTCTTCATCCCCGGCCAATACATGCTCTTCCCAGAGCTGCTGTCATCTTGGTGATACCGGGGTGCACTGAGTACTGACTACAGTGAGCCTACCTGAGATCCTCCCAGATACCACCTCCTGCGGGTATATACACACGACCACAGAAATGAACGAGGCCATCAAGCAAAGAATAATCACCTGGCCTGCCCCTTTCCAGGGCCCTGAACACTGGCACCAAAACTGCATCCAACCTCTGATGTTCCCTGATGCGCTCTCATATATCACATTCCACGATTACAGATTTCAAATACTCCCGGTAGATCTCCGGCTGTGACTCGGAAATGACTGAAATGTGCATATCCTCTAACATCTGCAACAGCTCCATAAACATCACTCGAGTCTCCAGTACTGAGGTGCGGGCTCTCCTACTCAGGGCATCTGCCACGGTGTTCGCCTTCCCCGGATGGTAATGCATGGTGTAATCATAATCGCATAGAAATTCAAGCCACCTCCTCTAACACAGGTTCAGGTCTTTCTTCGTGTCCACATACTTAAGGTTCTTGTGATCTAAGAAGATATCACAATGAACCCCATATAAGTAATACCTCCAGATCTTCAATGCAAATACTACCTCCCCGAGCTCCAAATCATGTACGGGGTAGTTCTATTCATGGTTCTTCAACTACCTTGAAGCATAAGCGATGACATGCATGTGCTGCATCAAGACTGCACCCATCCCCTAATATGAGGCATCAGTATATATATGAAATCCTTCCTTCCCAGATGGAAGTTCAAGGATGGGGGAAGATGTGAGACTGTCCTTCAGCTCCTGAAATGCCGCCTCGCACTTCTCAGTCCATATAAAAGCTTCTTCCTTCTTCTTCAAGGACGTGAGGGGGAGTGCTATCCTCTAGAACCCCTCTACGAACTTGCGATAGTATCATGCGAGCCCTAGGAAACTCCGTATGTCTGACACTGACTTTGGCTGCGGCCAATCTCTAACTGCCTGCACCTTGGCTGTGTCCACAACCAACCCTGCCCCACTGATAGTGTTCCCTAGGAATGCCACTTCATGCAGCTAGAACATGCACTTGGAGAACTTTGCCTACAATTGGTGTGCTCTCAGCTTCCCCAAAACCAAGGCCAAATGTTGAGTATGGTCTTACTGTGTCTAGGATTAGATCAGTATATCATCGATGAAAACTATAACCAATCTGTCCAAATAAGGCTCGAAAATGCGGTTCATCAAACTCATGAATGCAGAAGGCACATTCATGAGCCTGAATGGCATCACCGTGAACTCATACAATCCATAGCAGGAACTAAAAGCCGTCTTCAGAATGTCCTCCTCCTAGATTCGCAGCTGATAGTACCCCGATCTCAAATCTAACTTGGAGAACCAGAAGGATCCCTGAAGTTGATCAAAAAGCTCATCGATCCGGGGTAACGAGTATGTATTCCGGACCGTCAACCGATTCAGCTCCCGGTATTTGATGTAGAGATGCAGTGAGCCATCCTTCTTCTTGACAAATAACACCGGTGATCCCCATGGTGATGAGCCCGGTCGGACAAATCCTGACTCTACCAGCTCCTGTAGCTGCGTCCTGAACTCTGCTAGCTCCTTCGGGGCCATCCTATATGGTGCCCTAGATACGGGCCTCGCTCTTGGCACCAACTAGATGCGGAAGTCCGTGTCCCTGGCTGGTGGCAATCCAGGCAATTTCTCCGGAAACACATCGGAGAAATCCCAGACCACCGAGATATCCACAATAGAAGTCTCTGCTCCCACCATCTCGAAGCAAATAATGTATACTTCTTATCCTTGCCTGTGGGCTTTGACAGCATGTACAGATGATAATAAGAGATGGGAGACAAGTCTAATACCTTCGACGATGACATGGGAGTCTCCGTGCCTAAGAGTGATCCTCCTCGATGGGCAGTCGATCTGGGCATGATTCTAATATAACCAAGTCATGCCCAAGATTAAGTCGAAATCTGGCATCTTCAGAATCATTGCGGGCGCTTCAAATGTCTTTCCGCTAATTTCCACTTCCATACTGCACCTGGCAGATCATAGTAGTACTGATCCATCAGGTAGTCTCACTCTCATCGTCGCTCCCATGAATCGTTCCACAATATCCAACCTTTCAACAAAGGCTTCTAATACGAACGAGTGCGAAGCACCCGTATCGAATAGTGTATGAGCGGGCTTATCGCTGATGAAGACTATGCCTGAGGTTGATAGAGTTTCAAATGGGTAGTCATTCTTCATGGTTAAGTACTATACATAAAAATGAAATGTCTTAATTTAATAGCATTATTTTGTACCTGTGATGACATCTTCAGGGTTCCTCGGATCGGCGAGATCTAATGCATACATCTGCTCCTGCTCTCTGCTTCGGCCCCACGGTCCTCGGCCTCGGCCTCGGCCTAAACCTCGACCTCGACCTCGGCCCTGCTATACTGGAGGGACCATTGGAGGGGGAGGAGGTGGAGGAGGAAGTGGACGAAACTGAAGCGGGCACTCTGTTACAGCAAAGGACGCCTCTCTCCAAGAAGATAACTCAGGATTTATTGCTGCAGACTTGCATGATCAAGAAATTATGACTCATGCCCAGTAAAATGATCAAATACTATCTACAGCTGATGACATTGACAAGATGATAGAGGAGCTTACCTCAAAAGATCCTTCATCCCCTCTATGTAAAGAAAATCGATCTCCACAAGAAAAATATCCTCAACCAGAAAATCCATCTCAACCAGAACCATATTTGCCCCAATCTCCTATTGAAGATTTGCAACATGAAGAGATTGTCTCTATTTCTGATATTGAAGAAGAAGTACCTGTTGAAGCGGCTGAACCTTCTCTTACCAGCCTACACTTCAACATTCCCACTATCCTAGGTGGTGATGCTGAAGATGAAATAACTATTGCCAGAAGAAAACAAATTTCTACATCTACTGTGGTTATTGAAGAAATAGCCCCCTGAATAGCTCCAATTCTTCCTCCTCCACCTCCTCAGACTGAAGTTATTCCTGAAGATAACATCTTGAGTAAGATAGAAGTCATGGTTGCTGAACAAATAAAGCACTTTGATACCACCATTCAAGCTATCACTGATAAAGTCTCTGCTTTAGAAACGTAAATGAGTCGATGTTTTGTAGAAATCCAGAGTAATACTGATGAGTTCAAAAGGCACTTATAAATTGGAGCCAAAGCTATAGACTACACCATTACCAGTATTGGTGAAGTAATGGATCAATCTGTCACTCTAGCTAACAATTAAATTCAATTGGAAAAGAAAGCTCAAGAGCGCAACTTCAAGACATGTGAAGAAGTTGGCAATTTCAAACAAGACGTAATAGACCCCCCATCTGTAGAAGTTAGAATGGGGGAGGATAAAGTAAAAGAACAGCTAGATAAGAAAGTCCAAACGATGAAATATCTATGGGATAATCATCTTAAAGAGGTTCAAAGATCAGTGCTACAGGAAATTAAGGGCACAAAGCTCTATACTTATGACACTGCAGTGTGGATTTAAAATCTAATCAACCCTGATTTCTCAGTTGATCGCAGAACAGCCCCTGGTCCAGCCTGGATGTTCATAGGCATACATTCTCTCCACATCCTGAACTTTATGAAGATCCACCTCCTGAAACATATTCACCAGTATGGAATACTGAACAAGCTGATGTGCCTCCACAGAAACCTCATGAAGTATAGATAACTAAAAGAAGAAAGTATGGTGATGGTGCTTCTACTAGCAGGTCCACTCCCATGCTAAAACATGCTGAAAGATAATTTGCTGAAGTCTGGAGCCCTACTTCTAAATCCATCATTCTGGATACTTTAAGACTTGTAATGGATTTCAGTGGGAATAAGGATACCTACTACTCTTATTCTGAACGGATGTAGTATGAAAAATCCATGACTCTAAGATGGCTACATGATAAGAAGTATATTCGAGATGACCCTACTTCTCCTCCCAGACCAGCCAAGTATTTTCCAAAGCCATTCATGTACTTCTCGAGACAAGAAGACAAGCATTAGAGGTAGCATCAACAGCAGACCAAGAAGTAATTGAAGATGCCCAGAAGCGTGATATATGAGATTTTGTGGATTAGGACTTATTTATGGACAATATCTATGTATAAATTTTTAATTTTTGATGATTTAAATCTACTATTTCATAGCATTTCTTACAGTTACTCTGCTTACTAGTTTTGTTATTTGTTTATCTTGATGTAATTTACCTTAGTGTAGAGGGTTCTGACTTCTACAAATAGGGGGGAGATTATTGGGTATTAAATCAACAATAACATAGATTTGTATGAAGTCACCCTTGAACTAAGATGAATTAAGTTTGTATTTGATGCCTTTTCAAGTTGAGTGTTTGCAGGTTCTAATTGCCAAGTGTGGACCAATGTCTGTTTAAATTGGGTCACCAAACACAGGACCATACAATGTAATCCCTCATTATGTGATCCATGGTGTTGACTTATGTGTAACCTCTTTGTTGGGACACACTTCTTTTTCAAGTACTAAAGTTATGGGAGAAAGGCTGGTTGCTGATTAATAAGAAGAAAATCACTTTTTTGTTAAACAAAATTTTTCTAAGTGTTTTAGTCGAGAAGAACAGTTAGTAGTCGAGTAAGATTAAAGCTCTTACTCGAGATAGCCTAGCTAGATACTCGAGTATCAGAAGCTATTCTCGAGATTGCCTAGTATAGTTCTCAAGAAAGCCATGCAGTACTCGAGTAGGTCTTGACTCCTCAGGTAATCTAAAAATTTAACTCGAAATTTTTCTTAAGTCATTTCTCGAGAAAGCCCAAGACTTTTCTCGAGAAGACCAGAAATAGTTTTTTGATAACCAGATTTTGTTTCTCGAGGCACGTAAATCTTTTCTTGAGATACTTTCTTGTTCTAGATTAACAAAAGAATTTTTCTCGAGAATAGAAGTTTATTTTTCTCGAGTAAGTCTCCTCATTCTCGAGAAACCATAATTCATTTTCCACACTTTCCGTAATTATTTCTTCTCAAGAATTTTATACCTTTTCTCGAGATATAAAAACTACTCTCGAGTAATACTTACCTCTCTCGAGAAATGGATTTCAGGATTTTGAATTTTCGTTAAGTATCAGACAGATTCTTTTCCAAATATCATTAACTTTTGATTGGTCTACGTGGATTGTCATAAATGATATTTTGACCCTTATATATGACCTATAAAAGGTCTTATCAGATTCGACAAAACCCTAAGAAGATTTCTTACAGAATTCTGACTCATTTTCTACTTTCTAAATCGAGAAATGTCGTCGCTCTGTTCTTTATCGCCGATCTTCTCGATCTCAAAGATTCAGACAAGAAGGATTCGTTCGATCAAGCTTTCCAACAACTGCAAATCTTCTCCTTGTTCGTGGTGATTCCAACGTTCTCAGATCGAAGAGTTCTCCGATTTCTTCCTCAACTTTTTCTGATAAAGCTTTACAATCATTCAAGAGGGAAGAATCCGAGATTCAATCAGATCTGTGAAGACAAGTCTGTTATTTCAATTTAAATTCATTTTATTGTTGTAATAGTTATTCTCTGAGATTGAAGGAGTTATTCTCCGAGTTGTAGGAGTTATTCTCCGAGTTGTTATAGGAGAGGTTTAAAATTTGTTCCGAGTTGTACGATTGTTTTCAATCCGAAAGAATAGTGAAGTAGCTGAGTCTAGTGTGTTGCTAGATCAGTGAGGTGGAGAGTGGATGTACCCATGGTTGGGGAACCACTATAATTTTTGATGTCATCTATGGTTTGCATGTTTATTTTCTACACATCACTCATATAATTTATATTCCATAAAAAGATGCAGAACTCACCTATTCACCCCATCTAGGTGATTTACGTTGACAACTAAACATTTTTCAAAGCCCCATGCCTAAGTCACCCAAGTGGTTAATTCGGACAAACTTAACCCATAGCTTAATTTAGGCTAACCTAGTGCAATCCAAGTGTGCTAACCCGAAACAAGTGTGGCCCATTGGTCTAGGAGGTGGAGAGGCACCTTTGGGACCCACCAATTTCAGAGATTGGTGACTAGGAGAGAATGTGAGTTTCCCCAAATTTGGAGGAGAGAGAAAACTAGGGCTTAATGGCCATCATGGCCATGGAGGCTCCATAACCCCCACTTTTATGGAACTTTTACTCCTTTAAGGGAGAGGATAAGCTTTCAGGAGGTGGCCGGCCATTGGGGTGGCTCAGCCCCCTTAATTTGGCTGAAACTAAAAAGTGCAGTTTATGACTATTAATGGAGTTCTGCAAAATTGAGGAGTTACAAGCCTCCTTTCACTACTAGAAAAGTGAGAATTGGTTACACTTTCTTTGTCAAGGGACTAAAAACCATAGATAATACACTGATATTATCCACGATTGCAAAAACTGTGGTTAATAGTTATTTTAGAGCTAGGGTTATAAATAGTGTGGCTAATACATATGTATTAGCCATGAAAAATAATATTCATGGCCAAAACACAATGATCAATCAAAACCCCCGTGTTTATTTACCCTCCAACTCTTTTTGAGTTTTTCACGTCAAAAACATCTCTTGTCAATTATTGCGGTTCTCTTAGACTATTTGCGTGTCCGATCCGACTGCGAGCTATGACGGTAGGTTTTCTCCGAACCGGGCGACCCCCAACAAACATATCGGTTCGAGCTTACTTTCGAGTCGAGCTTGAGCTTAATAAGCCTTGTTCATGAGCTTGCGAGTCTGGTGGAATTTTTTATTACTATTAAATAATATCTTATATTATTATAAAAAATAATATTTAAATACAATATAATATATAGCCTTAAATATCTCCCGAGTCCTGATCATCATTTATACAAGTTTTCTTTCTTGGTTCTCCACAGCCGCCCCACTCGGCATCTCATTAGTGTTTCCGCTGCTCCTCGCCTCTGCCGCACTTCGCCTCCACCGCTCCTCGCCGCCGTCTTTCTCCTCAGCCGTTGGTCTGCTCCCAAGATCTTAAGAAGTTACTCGTGAGTGCGCCTTTTACAATTAAAACCCTCAATTCTTCATTTCTTCCCGCTGCCATCTTTATTATTTCTTCTTCCACCTCATTACTTCCGCTCCAAAGTTTTAGCTTTTCTAATGTTCCCGGAAATAAAAATACTAAACTTTAATCTACAAAATCATTAAGGTGTTGTCTATCTAAGGAGGGAATCAAACTAAAGGGAAAAACTGCAAAAATAATGTTATAAAGATTTCCAAATTAAGGGAAAAACTGCAAACATAATGTTATAAAGATTTACAAATTAAACTGCAACATAAATTGGTATGAAGATAGCTCAAGATAAATAATGTACATGCTAATAAAAAAAACAAAATTGCTCAATCCATAAAAAGTTCTTTTTTTTGAAGAGGCAAATATCTTACATGATCATAAAACTGTGATTAGTATGAAGATAGCTTAAGAGTAATACTACTTTAAGTTAAGATCCGGTGCTTCTCATGAAGAACTCAACAATAAATAGCAGTCCAGATCCAAATAGTAGAAAATAATCTTTGCAGCATAAGCTTGCATTAATTCTTGAACTATTCTGAGAGACTAATTTGATTTAAGATGTTAGTTTAAGATTTTAAGCAAACCTAAATTTATTATTAGATTTAGGCTCTGTTTGGCAGTAACACGGTCGTAGCGGTCATGAACATGGGGGGGGGGGGGTTAAATTGTCCTTTGTTAATGCCCTCCTAAGAAACATCATCCACTTTTATGTTCAAATAGATGATGTTTGTTATGTGATCCTTAACGAAAGACGTTTTATCCCATGCATTTACGACCGCCACCACCGTGACAAATGGAGCCTTAGATTGCCACATTCACTGAAAAATGATTCAACCTGCTGCCTTACCAAAAGCTTTCATATGGGCTTGGACTGAGGTTTAACAAGTGCATCAGTGGTGTAAATACTGACATTAAAATCATAGGATTTATTAAAATTGGCATTACAGATGCTACATTAGTTTTGTTTGAATGTAAAAGAATGCATTAATGGTGGTTCGAGCATGTTTCAATTCGTCCGATCAAATATACATTTTATGAACCTGAAAGCTTGGGCATAGACTATGGGTCGATCTGTCAGACAAACTCCAACCATGTTTTACTTTTTACTATCATCCATGTGCTAGAATGGGTATTATGATATTTTTTTTGTGTTATAACTATGATGTAAGATAATCAAGATGCTTGATTTTTTGATTTTGTCACACTATTTCATATGCGATTAGGATTTTTGGAGTTTAGGATTTTGTTCATTTTCATTGTTCTTCAAGTCATTTGCATTCTTAATGTTTGAAGGTTGGGCTCAACAAGTAGACTCTAGAACTTTCTTCAAAGATGATTCGTTGTTTGCCACCGCAGTTCCAAACAGATATTTAGTTGTCATTTGGATTTATAATCTATTCTACTTTTGCTATTTTTTCCTTCTCTTGTAGTAATTTGTGAGATATTTTTCTTCAAGGGGAACTTACATCAGAAATTTCAAGGGATATTCACTTGAAATCATTGTAAGCAGTTCACCACATTCTCTTTTAATTCCAAATTATTCAAATTTTGACCTAAGTTCTTCAATTTATGTTTAACCATTATATTGATAGAGATACACGATTTATGAGTACATTTTTAAATATTATGTTAGAGTTTTTAATTCTATCTCAATAATATCTGGTAGAGGTTTTTGGTTAAATAACCAAGTGCGTCCTTATGTGAACCTACTCATATTGTTGGTAGAGAATTCAATACTTCACCCAGGAACACAATGAGAATATTTTCGCTAGTTGTTATATTTTCACTAGTGATTAGAAAAAGAACATGAATGTTAGGGTTGAAATGTACAAAAAAAGTGGGAAAAGAATTTTTGGACTAAGATGTAAAAAATGGTTTGAAAATATTTTGAATGCTAGTTATTAGATTCGAACTACATGCACAAAAATGTGATATAGTTTTTCCAAAATTCTGTGTAGTCATCCTAGTGGGATAATGGTTTGAGTGTTATTATTATTGTTGTTGTTGTCATAGTCATCCTGGTGTTCTCAGCAATGCAGGTAAAAGCTAATTTAGTACTATGGTTTTGTATCTTCATCTCCCAAACACCATTATCTGTCCCAAAGAGACCAGGTTTTTAATTGTTGTAAACATTATTGATAAGTTTTGGTTCACATTATATGTTCATTTGATCCCATTTCCATAAGACTGATGTTGGGTCTATTGATCCCAATATCCTAGATTTGTAAGAGGTCAAACGAGTCAATGACATACACACATAATGTGTTTGATATGTGCTTTAGTTCATGCATGCAGGTAGTCCATGATTGGACAGGTGAAGAGAAATGAGTTTGGTAGTAAACTCCAAATTCGTCGAGCTCAGTTTGTAGTTTGTCGAGCTCAGCTCACTGGTTATCAAGCTCAGCTCATCATTCCTTGGGATAAGCTCAAGAGCTCAGGATTCAAAGTTCATCGAGCTCAGCTTGATGTTCGTCGAGCTCAGTTTGCAGTTCATCGAAATCAGCTTACAGATCGTTGAGCTCAGCTCAACACTTGTCGTGCAAGTGTGCTGGACTGATATCTGCTCAGTCCAGTAAGGAAGACTCGGAGATTTATCTCTGAGTCAATTGTATTATTTTTCTTAAACACTCTGCACTCACTTCCTGTAGGATTCAGTTTATCTGAATCTGTGGGTAGGGCACTTTGTGCCTGAAGTAGGTGACTAATTAGTCCCTGAGGTTGGTGCCCTGTTGGGGTATTGAGGTAGGATCCAAGTGTGGATCTGAGCTATAGGGCTTTATTGTCTGAGGTAGGACAGTGCTACTCTCTGAGGTAGGATCCAAGTGTGGATCTAAGGTAGGATTCTCCTCCCAGCTTGAGTGTACTACCTTTTGTCTGAGGTAGGTCACTGATTTATAGGTGACATGTATGTCAATGAGTTGTAGGCCTTGGAGGAGGCTGAGCTGTAGGTACCTAGAAGGGTACTGAGTTGTAGGAGTGCTGCAGCACTCTAGTAGTCGGGCTGTGTGCCTGAAGCTATAAGGCTGAAGAGCCTGAGTTGTAGGCCTTAGGAATAAGGCTGAGGTACGTGATCAGTGGATCACCGAGCTATAGGAGCTCTGTAGGGCTCTCAGGTAGGAAGTCGTGTGGTTTTGAGTTTGGATTCTTTGAAGAATCTATGTATAAGGCTGAGGCCTGAGGTGTAAGCTTTGAGGATCATATTGGTGGAGTTTGTACCTAGTCTAACAAATAAGTTGGATAGGTGGGAGGGAAAGTGGATGTACCCAATTGGAGAACCAATATAAATCTTTGTGTGTTTGCTGTGGTGCTTGTTTTCTTTCTTATTGCATGATCTAAGGACAAACTCTAGAAAGATTAATTTAAAATCAGCAAAAGAACTAATAAACATTCAAAGACCTATTCACCCCCCCCCCCCCCTCTAGGTGATTAGTTAACCTTCAATTAAGCAACTTTCAACTGAAAATGACATAACCCCCATTGGAGGGCTATGCCACGAGCGTGACTTAGGACGTGACCTACTCGAAACTACCGAATTGAAGCCAGATTGTTCCGTTTCCAGCCGTTCGATGACCCTGTCAGTACATGCCCTGGGTCACGGGCGTGCCGTATGGGCGTGACACTTCAGCAACTGTAAGAATTATTTCCCAGCGTTTCTCCTTCCCATAGTTTCCAGTAACAGATTTGACATGCCCTAAGTCACGGGCGTGACGTAGGGGCGTGACCCGCAGAACGATAATTTTGGCAGTTTTTCTCCCAACATTCCCGAGCTTTCATAGCGATGGTTCCGAGCCTTACACGCCCTAGGTCACGGGCGTGACCTTACAGAGAAAAATCTATAAATTCTAGAAATCTGCAAGAGGAAAGGGAGAGAATTAGGAGCCAATTTTAGGAGAAGTTTATATCTTAGTTTACTGTTTTCATGCATTTTCTTTTATGTACTTTTTCATAGTTAACTTTTATTTCTAGCATTTTCAATTCAAGCTTGTATTTGTTTATCTTTACATGTATCCCCCTTTTTAGCAATTGATTTTGACAAGTTTTAGAATAAAAAATCTTCTTTTTTTGTCAACCTCCTTATTTATCACTTGCGATTAATCTTTGATTTTATCGTATCGAATTCATATTTCGCGGATATGTTGTTCGATCCCAGATCTGTATCTTAAATGACCGAGAGGTTACTTATACGAGTAGATCGCTCAAAGATAAAAGGATTTGCATGCACTCCTCGAGAGAGGACGACATAAATACGTCGGATTGGAGTCAAATCCAATAGCGGGGTTCACCACATAAAGCAAGCTTAGGGGTTTCAATTGGCCAAGAGGTCTTAATCGATCAGCCTAAAGTTAGTCAAAAGCATGAGCACGAGAGGGACGCTTTTGTACTTTAGGAATCTCCACGATCGAAGTAGTTAATTTAGAGCTTGGTTTGCAAAAAGAGTTTATTTTAATTCAAGGTGAGTCTAAATCAAGTGCTAGTTTTTAGTTTATTTTCTTTCATTTAGTTTTTAATCTCCTTTTATATTTAGATAAAATAATATTAATTTGCAAGAGTAGGAGTACTCAACAGCCTCGAGTCTAATACAATATTTCGATAGGTATGCTTGCCTATTTTAGATTTTAGTTTGGATTTATTTTAAAAACTATATAAAATTCTTCATCATGTTTTTGACGTGTTGCCGGGATCCATTTTTGTTGATATTTTGAAAGCGCGAGTTGTATTAATTTTATCATTCTCTTTCTCTACCCCTATTCACGTTTTCATTTTCCTTTTCAAATTCCATTCTATTTAGTCGGTTATTCTATTTTTGTTTTACAAATAAAAAACATGATATCTCAATTGGCTGCTAAGATTGCCGAGTTTACACAAAAAGTTAATTTTTGGCAAGTCGAAAGACTGCGCCAATTTTTATGTACTTTTTGTCATGCCCCTTATCGGAGTGATGAATGTTTTTCTGATTTTTATCTTCAAAATTATTCTTATAATTTTGGTAATAGTTATGACAATAATTATTCCTACTGTAATTTTCATGAAAATACCCTTTCAAATACTTTTTCCAATTTTAATGAAAATAATTTTTCAAATTCTAATGGAAATCATTTTGATAATTTTCATGAAAATTTTTCGATCATTAATGCAAACATATTTTCTGATTTTTGAAATTTTCTTTCTTCCTTAGATGTTGATTTCCGGCATGATCACCCGAAAAGATTCCTGAGTAATGAGGATATTTATTTAGATCTGACTTTTTGTTCTTCTTTTCCCACACCGCAAGCTTTCTCTCCTTATTTTGGAGATTTTTCTCAATTTCCATTTTCTTCTTCTCCCCAAAATTTGGATGAGACTTTTATTACTTCTAGTGATTTTTCTCCTTCTTCGGATAATGTTGCTAATGAGGAGCATGACCTTTCATGTCCCCCCCCCCCCCCCCCCCCGTAGTTGCATATACCGTAAAATAAGATGAACTTTTATTTCAAGAACTTGTTAAGTGTATGAACACATTGGGTGGAGTAGAAGAAGAACATGTTTCTCCTCCTTCTACTACCAATTTTTCTCCTATTTATGAATTTCCAAGCACAAATTATAAATATTTAGGAGCGCAAATTTATAAACCTAATGCGTCCAATGATTAAATTTTAAATCATTCTACGATAGAAAAATTAAGTTTAGAAAATAAACAACCTGAGCTTGATCAATTTCTAGCATGTTTATTTTTGATTTTTCTTATTCTAATAATTTTCATGTTGACGATGATCCGTTACAATCAAATTTCGTCAACGATCCACTTGTCGCTCATCTACAAAAATTCACATCACCTTCGGTATGTATAGGTGTTGTGAATTTACATTTTCAAGTCCATCGTTAGGAGAAAAATCAATAATCAAGCTGAGGAGTACTCATGCAACCAACTTTGGCATCTTCGCCAAATCGTGAATTAAGGGAGTTACCCGTTCAATTTAATTTTTATTTTCCATTCTCCTAATCCAGACCGTCTAGCTTAAAGACGGGAAAAAGAAAAGCTCTCTTGGGAGACACCTTTGGTTATCCTTTATTTTCTTGTTTTTAATTGTCTATGCTATTTTATTATTATTATTTTTCGTCCCCTCTTACTTTGCATATAAATACTGGGGACAATATTTATTTTTAAGTATGGGGGTGAGATCTCTTTAGTTATTTTTATTTTAAAAAAATTTGAAAAAAAGGTTTCATTTTTGGTTTATTGAAAAAAAAGGAAAAAAAATGTTTAATTTTAGGTTTATTGAAATTTGTTTTTGAAAAATATAGTTTAAATTTTACAATTTTAATTAGAGAAATCATTATTTCTATATTTTTCACATTCGAAATCTCCAGTATTTCATCTTTTACAAAGTGTTTAGAAATATGTCATGCTTTAATTGAGTTTTGAATTTTGGAGTAAAATTATTGGTCATGCTGTGTTCCTAGTTAAGTGCACATGTAAGTAGAATTTTATGTAGAATTAAATATTCAACATACAATTAGAGTTTTGTCTTTCTAATTGCGTAGAAATAGTTTATTTTATTTTTACTTTGAAACCGGTAAGAATCAAAAAATAATTTAGGTGAGTGTGTAGAAGTTTTCTAGAGAGATATTTCGCGGATCAATAAAGAGGTTTTATTTCTCGATGTTTAGAACTTGCCCTATAGCTATTCTCAAGACTTTGCATAGGTTAAACTCATTAGCATAAATATGATTTAGGCATTTCTTTTGGCAAGTTTGAGCCTTTGCACCCGTACATAACATTATTATCGTTGTTAAACCACTTTGAGCTTATTACCCTATCTTTTGTTTTAGCTCCACTAAAAATTATTTCACGAAGGCCTAAAAAGCATCCTAATCGCACACCTAAGTCCAAGCTCGATACAAGTAATATAAAAAAATGTCAAGTGATGAGGATTCATCTAAAATTTTGTGACTATTTTTATTGGAAAAGAGAGCTGATTTTATTTCTCCTTCCTTAAAAAAAACATAAGAAAAAATTCATTAAAAAGGGGAAAAAGAGAAATAAAAATAAAAAAAATATGTATGAAAAAAGGAAAAAAATAAAAGATTTTGGAAATTGGCTATCTTTTTAAATCCATGATTATTTTGTGCGAGCTCTCTTTAGGTTTGGGTGTGACTAGCAGTCATATTTATCTTTGATTTTCCGCACCAAAACCTAACCCTATGTTTCTACCTAGCTAAGTCCTATTGATTTGTGTTAATGAGTTAAACTAGTGTCATGGCGAGAGTGTGAAAGGTCAAGCCTATGGCCATCGACATTGATGGATTTCTTTGGAGGGTATCACGATCTTCACTTTGCGCAATGTTATCTTAGTAAACATGCTACTGTCTCCCTAAATGTGATTTTAGGATTTATCGAATTTTCAATTTTAAAAGTAGAAATAATAAGTGGAAACACATTCTAGAAAAATAAAAATTAATTTGCATGTCGAGTATGTTTTTCTACTAAAACAGCTACGCACATAGGCATAAGACTTCCCATTTTACTCCTTATGTTCAATTTTCTTTTCTAGCGTTGAAATTTTGCATCTCCCTATGAAAAGTTGTTTGCTCGGGACGAGTAAACGAGTAAGTATGGGGATATTTGATAACTCTAATTATATCATTATTTTTATATAGATTTTATTTAATAAATAATAAGATTATAATTATATTTTAGTAATTATGTTTCTAATTGTTTTCTTTTTATATTTAAGGTCAATTGGGCTTTAAATATCAATTTTAAGTCCATGTTTATGTTCTGGAGACAATTTCGAGAAAATTAACATTTTTGGCCGCGGATAGCTAAAATTCAAATGATCATAACTTTCAAATTAGGAAGAGTTATGGGATGTGCAACCAGTAAACGAAAGAGGACAACGTCCTCTACAAATCTGGATAGTTTCACATGTACATACTCTAAAGTCACACCCTGGTACGGCGTGACAAGGGGTCGTGTCTCGGGCAAATATATAATTTTCTAGAAAAAACTTCCGTTCACAATTCGTGGACTTTTTTTAAATACACGCCCACATGTCACGAGTGTGACCTAGGGCGTGAACTACCCGAAACTGCCAAATTCAAGTTAGAGTGTGCCATTTCTAGCCGTTTGATGACCCGGTCAGTACACGACCTAGGTCACAGGCATGACCTATGAGCGTGACACTTTAGTAACTGACAGAATTATTTCCCGCCATTTCTCCTTCCCGCCGTTTCCAGTAACATATTTGACACGACGTGGTCACGGGCCTGACCTAGGGGCGTGACCCGCAGAACGATAATTTTGGCGATTTTTCTCCCAACGTTCCCGGGCTTTCATGGCGACGGATCCGAGCATTACACGCCCTAAGTCAGGGGCGTGACCTAGGGGCGTGACCTTAAAGAGAATAATTATAAATTCCAGAAATCTGCAGGAGGAAAGGGAGAGGATTAGGAGTCAATTTTAGGAGTAATTTGTACCTTAGTTTACTATTTTCATGCATTTTCCTTTATGTACTTTTTCATAGTTAACTTTTATTTCTAGCACTTTTATTTCAAGCTTGTATTTGTTTATCTTTACATGTTTCCCCTTTTTATTAGCAGTTGATTTTGACAAGTTTTAGAATAAAATAATCTTTTTTTTTGCCAACCTCTTTATTTATCACTTCAGATTTACCTTTAATTTTTATCGTATCGAATTCATATTTCACGGATATGTTATTCGATCCCAGATCCGTATCTTAAATGACTCAGAGGTTGCAGATACGAGTAGATCGCTCAAAGATAAAAGGAGTTGCATGGACTCCTCGAGAGAGGATGACATAAATCCACCGGATTGGAGTCTAATCCAATAGTGGGGTTCACCGCATAAAGCAAGCTTAGGGGCTTCGACTAGCCGAGAGGCCTTAATCGATCAACCTAATGTTTGTCAAAAGTATGAGCTCGAGAGAGACGCTTTTGTACTTTAGGAACCTCTATGGTCGAAGTAGTAAATTTAGAGCTTGGTTTTCATAAAAAGTATATTTTACTTCAAGGTGAGTCTAGATGAAGTGCTAGTTTTTAGTTTATTTTCTTTCATTTAGTTTAATTTAATCTCCTTTTATATTTAGATAAAGTAATATTAATTTGCATGAGTAGGAGTACTTAATAGGCACCGAGTCTAATACGCATTTCCTATACTATATTTCGATAGGTACGCTTGCCTAATTGAGATTTTAGATTGGATTTAATTTTAAAACTATATAAAATTCTTCATCAAATAGTTTTTAAAAAATGATGAGTTCACTTTTAGCTAGGGTTTCATAACGTGGCTAATAGTTGGCCTATTTTCCAAGGCAATTTTTCCCCGTGCCTAATACTATTTGCTATGGCCAATTCGTGACTTAAAATTTTTAGCCACGCCGACTTTAACCACGACGTTTTCCCGTGGCTAGACCGTGGCTACAGCTTTTTAGCCATGTTTTTGGACTTTTTTACAGGGCAATTTGCCCTGGCCAAAAGTCTATTTTCTAGTAGATGTCTCCTCAATTGCTTCTTTAAGGACCTTCACCAGACAAAGGTCAAGCGTTTCCCCAGATTACTTTTCAATTCCATTGAGGATGGTGTAGAAGTTGTAGAGGAGCCAAAGCTCGTTGGCCAGAAATGGTGAGGAGGCAATGCACACGCATTCAAGCCACAAACTAGGTCCTGCTCTACTCCATCTTCGTGGGTTAGATCTTAGGAATCTTTAGAGCAAAGAATCAGGCACAATTGAGCACGATCTAATGGAATTTTTCCACTGGATTTTTGTGAAAACGAGGGTGTCGGGTTCGCCGGAATCCGCCGTCTCCGGTGGCCAAACCACCTCCGGTCGATAACCCTCATCTCAACGGAGGTGGTGGCGGTGGTTGGTCGAGGAGGTGGACGGAGGGCCGAGAATTGGGGCTGTACTTGGCCCTTGGTCGGGCAGATCTGGGCCGTTAGCTAGATGAAGAAGAAAGCCAGGAGCCGCCGATCTTACTTTAAGATATGTGCATATCTATATATAATAAATGTGATTTTTATATATTCTATCACCTAATATCACCTGTTTTTGAATTTAAATTAAAAATACATAGGTGAATTTTAAAAGAAGTTATCAATATAAAACTTGTAGCCCTATGAGTCTTGTTTATTTTAAAATTGATTTCCATTAATTTTGAGTACAAATCAAACCACAACACTCATTTTGGTGAGGTTTATACTTAGGGCTGATCAGAGATTATTTGGGGTGCCCCGATCAATCCTGACCTACAAATGACTTGAAATTTGGAGCATGAGTTACTCATTTCTAGATCTATAACATATCCAAAAATGAGAATTTTTTGAGAAATGTTTTCAAAATTTTGGAAATCATTTCATTTTTTGTGAGGTTTAATTAAAGGGTCTAATTACCTCCAAATCCTCCCAAATTTTGGTGAGTGGTCCTTGGGGTCATTATAGGACTCTGTATAAATTTCATCCCATTTGGAGATGATTTGGCTTGGAATTTGGTAAACCCTAGCATTGGCCAAAAGGGTTAATTAGGTCAAAGTGTCACTTCTGGGTATTGAGTGACCAAATCACCTCAATAGAGGTTGAAATTTGGGCCACTGATTTATTATGACAATAAACACCCTCACAGGGAGTTTGGGGTGGATTATGGTGGATTTTCCCTATGACCCTAGTTCAAACACTAAGGTTGAACTTTGGAGGTTTGTGAAGGACATGTGGTGATATGACCTTGTATGGACTTGGTATTAAGTCCATGTGATCTTAGGGTGGGGAGATGCCCTAGGAAGGAATTTAGTAGTATTTGGACACATGCACCCCACTTTAATCACTTGGAAATTAATTATGTCTACACACCTTATTGAGTAAATAAGGGGTCCTATGACCTTGGATCTTCTTGAGATTTTGGTAGGGGTAATTTTATAGTAATATTAACCTTTGAAATTTATTAAAGAATGTTTAGATAACATTAGCTCATATTTGTAGTTATAACCTTCATCTTGCCCCTTGTGATGATATTGAAGTATGTGTGGTTTAATTGTCTTAAAATGATACAAACTTTGGCAAAGTTAATCAAATATCATTTTTATGCACTGATAAATTATTTGGAATAATTGTTCATTTTCTCTTAGTACTTCATGTGCAAAGTGAACTAGTGCACCTTATTTTGATAAATAGATAATAAATACTATATCTTGCTAGAAAATTGTGTTACTTTTCCAGAGAACTTTTTATGGCATACTAAAGCTTAGAAATTTATTGCATGTTATTTAGATGAGTTTACAAGAATGTTTCTTCACAAAGTGCACTATCAGGGATATATTTGAGGTATTATTCTGCATAGCTCGCTGACCTTGTAATTGCATGAAACTTGGTCAGTATTGTTTTATGATCATAATAAAGCTCTTGTAATTTTTATATATTTTTTGGAATATGAATTGTGGTACTCCCTTCATTACCTCTAATTATCTGAATTACCTTGAATTAATTATTTAGATGTTAATAAATTTATGAAAATCTATGGACTTTGGTATTCACTGATATTTTGCTATCATATAGTGGTCGTAATTTTTGGGTGTCCATAACTTAAGAAAATCTAGTATTTTATGTTGAAAATTACCCATGGCCTATCATTTGGGAAAATTTAATAAATGCCAAATTAATTAGGAAAATTACAAGTTTTTGGATTTAGGCTAAATGTGTCATGATAGATCCCCAATAATTATCTTATGTCTTTTGGATGAAAATTTGAAGTACCTTCTGTCATGTACATCATATGGCTTAGAATGTTTTGCATATAATAAAACTGCGGACATTGCGATAACATGTGGAATGGACATGCGGAGTTAGGGTTAATAGTTTACTGATTTTGGTGAAATGTAACTGAATTCATCATTAGGAGTCATGATGTGGAAGTATTGGGTTGACTGGTGTTAAATGGTGATCGGGATCGACGAAACATCGCCCTTCATGTGGAGGGAAAAAGAGTCAAAAATACACTAGGGTTAGATTAAGTATCACTTTAAATGGGGTTGGATGTGGGTAGATACCAATAATAATAAGTACCTTGCTAAAGGGAGCTTTGGAATTCAGCCCACCATAGCTCCTAGTGCCCTCGAGATCCGTTCACAGGGAATGTCTTGGGGAGTCCAAGGTTAACGTGAGCCATAAGACTAAATGGAATACAAGAGTAATTAGAAATACTCTAGGATTACACATACACTCACACTATACGGTGTTGTGGGAGTTAGGCTGCGTCTCACGTGCGGTAGGCTCGGTGGTTTTTATGATGGGCAGGTTAGCCCGGCGAGTCGATGGCTCAGTAGATATTTTGTGACAGATGGGATAGTCCGTGGAGATTTGGCTCGGTGGGAAAATACATTAATGTTGCATGTGCATAAAATATAAGGTGGTGGGACTTCGGTATTGGAGAGTTGTCGCACCAACACCAATACGTTGACTTGGCAAGTGTGGTTTAACACTTTGCCAAATAAAGTCTAGTGCGCCAGCCGGCAAGAGTACGCAGGAGCTCTGCTTAGTGCACCAGCATTTTTTCGTACGATAGGTCTGACTAGTAGTGCTAATAGCGGTTTAGAAGTTGGTGAGTCCCAACCTACCTCTTTCGTTTTCCACTACGGAGGTATCCTTGGAGGTTAGGCTCCAGAAAGCGGGAACTAAAGATCTGTGTGCACAGAGTCGGGTGTGTGAGTTGCACTTGCATGTTAATACCATAGCATACTTGCATGACATAGCATAATCATTGCATATAAACCTTGACACCTATTGTAAAAATTTGTATGGGACTCTTTATACAATATGCCATGCAAAATGGCTTCTTGGTTTATAGGTTTGTATGGGCATTCATATAGGTCATGTTTTCTTACTTAGTTTACTTATTTGTACCTTTACTTGCTCAACTTGTTCATGTGTATACTCATATTACTTATCTATTATCTGCTTACATATACTTCTTGTGATTTTATGCTCATGATAGACTAGTTAAGTCGTCACCAGCTTACTTTTGTTACTCTCCACCTTAAATACCTTCCCTTAACTTCTCCCCGCTCTGTGCCTAGGAGCCATTGTGGGAGGGGTGGGGGATGATAGGACTTAGTCTTTTTGACTAATGGTCATTGGCCAAATCATTTTAGGGGATCGTGGAGCCGAACCTGGAGATGTATCCCGAGAGGTCGGTGTGCTTGAAGACGGGACAGTCTAGCATAGGAGTCCAGGAAGCAGCGATAGTGAGTCCCGATCATTAGTAGTTACTATGGATTTGCTTCCGCGTTGAGTGACTTGTATTGAGGATCATGATGTATCGGGTAGGAGCCCTCTTATTAGTACTTTGATTTATACTTTTTGTGGACTCTCCCTTCGTGGTGATTTATTTTATATTCATATGATTTCTAGTGGACCAGTATTTGAGTTTTATTTTACTGTTGTACATACTCTTCTCTTCTGCAATTGGAATGACCGGTAGGATCGGCGATTTGTAGTAATGACATTCCCGGGTGTGTTGGTCTCATCGCAAAGTGGCAGTTCTGGGCATAAGACCCTGTTGGTTTTACAAAAAAGGGGCGCCTTAAAAATGGTATCATAGGGAAACATCGATCGGAAGAGTAGAAGTCCACTAACCATGGGTCACACCTGCTTGAGTTTATTTTGGGGAGAAACTAAGCAATGGAAGTTGTGGTGTGCCCATATGGGAAATCACATGTAAATGTCCACTTCTGACTAGGTTTGGGTCAAATTTCTTATAAGTGGCCTTTTTATGCATCCCCCGGCACATCCTACACCACAGTGTGGAGCTCAGTAAACTCTGAATGTTACACCACCTCCACTGTCTCCCACTCTGTTTCTACAGTCAGAGGTGGGGTAGACTTTGACAGCCATTCTGGAGGCCTTTAGGGCCCAGTAGGCTCCTGCTCCGCGGCCGAACCTGGGGGCCAATTGGTTGAGCATCTTTCGAGGACTCTCTCCTCCATCTTATATTGATACGGAGTCTGCCGTACAGACAGAAGAGTGGCATGATATCATGTTCAAGATGCTAATCGGGAAACGGTGCCCATGGGAGGAGAAGGTGTCTCTGGTGGTCTCCTACTTTGAGTCCCATGCCAAGAGGTTGTTGAAGACACTTCTGGATTTGGTTTTTGTAGATCGGGAGGTTGTTGATATCATTTGGGAGGAGTTCAGGGTCACACTGTTGGAGTACTTCATACCACATTTGGCAAGAGATGAGTTGGAATACAGGTTCCTGCAGCTGAGGCAGGGCAACAGGACAGTGCGGAGTACCACCGGGAGTTCACTCACTTAGACCAGTTTGCGGACTCCTATCAGCTGGATGATGCGGGGTATACCAAGAGGTTCTAAAGGGCCTTCAAGATGATCTGAGATAGGCTCTTTTGTTTGTTTCCGACGTGCCCTTACCTCGAATTATGGAGATGGCAAAGAGGATGGAGGGTGATTTGCATATGGCTCGAGGCCGGAAGAGGCCAAATGAGGATCAGGGTCGGGAACGCAGGAATGATCAGCGGAGGGGCCGCTTTGTTGATGAGAGAAGGGCTGAGGACCAACCCCACCAAGAGGTGAGGAAGGAGCCGATGGAGCCAGTGGTATTGGCCCCTCAACCTCCTTAGATGCGGGAGATACAGAGGACCGGAGGTATGGCACTTCCCCTGCCCGAGTGCTATAACTTTCATCCGGTAGGACACATCCGAAGACAATTCCCCATGAGAAGGGCACCACTACCGGCACCACAGGCTGTCGCGCCCGCACAGTAGTTTGGAGGCCGAGGTCATGGAAGAGAGCGTAGTTTCCAGGGTAGAGATCGGAGGCAAGATAGGGAGCAAGTGTATGATCTAGACTTGGCTCCACCTCGGGACCCAGGCAGGGTGATTATAGGTATTCTAGTAATTTTATGTTGTTATTTACCTTTGGAATTTTAGAAACAACAATAGCATACTAGTAAATAAAACAATAATATCAGTTACCTAAACATACTTAAATAAATAGGAATAGTTATAGTGTACGACAAACCTGCCCATACCTTGGTGGTTACGGGGGCATCACACAACTTTGTCTTCGAGGAGTTCGTAAAGGTACTGGAGGGAGTTAGACATTACTCAGGTTTTGCCAGGAGGTTGCCTCTCCCCAACGGGACGGAGGTCTCAGCTATTGATGGTACGACATTCGAGGCCCCGACGACGGTCTTGAGGATGCTGGACTTTGACCTGGTTCTCGGCATGACATGGCTTGCCTGGAAGCATGCCCAGATAGATTGCCTGGCAAGGAAGGTTATACTGAGTTATAATGGCACCTTCACGACGTTTGAAGGTATTACTCCCATCTCCCGTAGGATTTTATCTTCTACTCTGGCTGTCAAGGCCCACATGCAGCGAGATGAGGTCTATCAGGTGTTCTTCGAGATTGTTGAGGTCAAGACGATGGTTACCAATATATCGATGGTGCAAAACTTTACAGATGTGTTTCCAGAGAAGCTACCAGCATTGTCGCTGCACCGGGAGAAGGATTTTTAGATCCGGTTGGTGCTGGTAACTAAGCCAGTGTCTAGGGCTCCATATCGGATGGCTCCGAAGGAGCTGGTGGAGTTAAGGAGCTAGCTGCATGAGCTGGTTGTGGCTGGATTCATTAGGAAAGTTTCTCTCCTTAGGGATCTCCGGTTTTGTTTGTGAAGAAGGATGGGACCCTCAAGTTGTGCATCTACTATCGCACACTAAACCGGATGACAGTCCGGAATACATATACACTGCAAAGGATCGATGATTTATTTGATCACCTAGAGGGAGCACATTCATTATCGAAGCTGGATCTGAGGTCAGGATACTATCAGTTATGGATACAGGAAGACGACATCCCGAAGACGGCATTTAGCAGCAGATATGGCTTGTATGAGTTTATCGTGATGCCCTTTAGGATCACGAATGCGCCATCGGCTTTCAAGAGCTTGATGAACCGGGTGTTCGAGCCATACCTCGACAGGTTTGTCATTTTATTCATAAATTACATCCTCATATATTCGTGGATGAAAGAAGTGCAGCACAACATCTGGCCTTGCCTCTGGTGAAGCTCAGGGAGCATCAGTTGTATGCCAAGTTCAGCAAGTGCCTGTTTTTGCTAACGGAGGTAGCCTTTTAGGCCACATTGTCAGTGGAGTTGGGCTGGTAGTGGATCCCACGAAGATTCAGGCAGTACAAGACTGGCCTCAGTTGAAGGCATCCACGGATGTCTGAAGTTTTCTGGGATTAACTGGGTATTACCGGAATTTTGTGCAAGGATTCTCTCAGATAGACCTTCCACTCACTTCTTTGACGAAGGACACTCCGTTCATTTGGACGTCGTGGTGTGAGGCGGCCTTCCAGGAGTTGAAGGGTCGGCTTACGTTGTGCCCTATCCTCGCTCTTCCGTCTTGGAAGGAGGGCTACTAGGTGTATACTGATACATCGTTTCAGGGGATGGGTGTTGTACTGATGCAGCATGGGAATGTGGTAGCATTCGCCTCCCGCTAGCTGAAGAAGTAAAAGCAGAACTCCATGTGCATGAATTGGAGATGGGAGCAGTGGTGTTCCCTCTAAAGATTTGCCGACATTATCTTTATGGTGTGCACTGCTGTTGGAACACCCTATTACTAATTTGGGTCAGGATCACTATGTCTCTAGGAATCTATGTTTGACCTTCTGTATAGCTTAATAGGTCAACTAGAATTGAGTCTAAGGGTTAGAAGTCTAGGTTTGGAAGCTGCCCTGAAGACCAAGTTTTTCTGACTGGAGACCAAGTCTAATCGTCGAGCTCAGCACGACGTTTCGTCGAACTCCGGTCGACGATCGTCTAGCTCAACTTCTACAGATCGTCGAGCTCCATTCGACGATCGCTGAGCTCAACCTCATAATATCGTCGAGCTCCACTCGACGATCGCTGAGCTCAACTTCACAATGTCGTCGAACTCCATTCGACGATCGGTGAGCTCAGGTCGACGATTTTGACTCTGTACTGGATCTTTATCTCTGAGCTCAGTTCGACGATCTTTGAGCTCAGATCGACGATTATGTTGCTGATTGAATTTTCCAGTTCGCTGAGCTCAGCTCGACGATAGCAGAGCTCAGTTCGACGATTTCAGTTATCTTTCAGAATTCAAATTCAAATCAATTAGAAGTTATTCTGCAATTAATTCAGAAGATCTGCTAGCCGTTTTCATTTACTTCTGGACCAAGTTTCAAGGGATTTTTCAAGGAATAATTCAGTGGACTTTCCTTTAGAAGAAATTATGCAATTAAGGCTGTAATCAATACAGACCAACGGCTATCTTTGACAGAGTGATATTGTATTCTGGCACAGAGAATAAAACATAGAATGTTTTTTGAATCAAGATAGAGATTGACAAGAAGAGGATACACACAACTCAGAATACAGAGACTCTTTCAAAATCTTCTGTCAAGGAGAATTCTGTAGAACACTCATCAAAGAGATCAAGCTTTCAAAAATTCTTCAGATCTCTTCAGCTCTCAAAGTGTTCAAGGCCAACATCATTTCAAGACTCCAGAGACTCAACATTTCAGCTTGCTGAAATCATCTTTTGCTGGAGATCTATCTTTGAAGGCCTATCACCCTCAGCAAAGCTTTTCTTCCTGAAGATTTCAAGAATTCAGGGGGAGCTTTGACATCAATCCACTTAGTCTTCTCAGTTGATTGAGAAAGAGAAGACTGCCATCACTCTCTCACCCCCACTATGTAAAGGGTTTTTCAAACTCCCTTCAAAAGTTTGAATCTGGTTTTTGAGCACCTTGTCAAAAGCTCATTGGTGGCAAGACACCTGATCAAAAAATCTGATTTGGTTTTTGAGCACCTTATCAAAAGCTCATTGGTGCCCAGGACACCTGATCAACTCATCCTGCAGTGGATTCCTACCTAGGGTGGTAGAAGAGTGGATGTACCCAAGTTTGGGGAACCACTATATTTCCTTGTGTCATCTGGTTCTGCTTATTTTTCTTTTTGTTTCTGGCCTAGATTTTTCTGTGCTTAGTTTTTGCATAGCTTAGTTCTGTGATTAGATTTATATTTGCTTCCCTGCTCACACATATTACAACAATTGTTGTAAAAGTTTTTCAAAAGTTTTTAAAACACCATATACTCTATTCACCCCCCCCCCCTCTAGAGTATATCAGATCTAGTTGCCCTTTTAATTGGTATTCAGAGCCAGGTTGGTTAAACATACCATATCTGTTTGGTTGTACAGGCTAACACCTGAACCCCAAGATCCCAAACTAGATCTGTTTTCTTTTGTATTTTATTATTAGCTTCTGCTTGCACAAATCATAACCCAAAACAAAGATTATGCTAGCACCAGACCTCCAATGTGCAATCTGTCAAAGTTTGCACTCTAGAAAGCAAGGATTAGACTCTACATGAATTCTATTGACGAAGATATATTTAATTCTGTCTTGACAGTATGTCCAAGACCCCCAGAAGGTACAAGTACAAATGCTGTTCCACCTCCATCAGGAACAGATGCTGACATCAAAAAGTGGAAAGTAGCTGATGTCAAGGCTATGAACATTCTAGCCCAGACAATGTCAGATGACATTTTTCAAAAGGTAGCTGAATGTAATTCAGCCAAGGAGATTTGGGACAAGCTCTCAGAAATAGTTTCAGGCTCAGCTGATGAGAGAAAGGACAGAAGATCCCATCTCATCTCCCAATATGAGAACTTCAAGAAAGGAGAAACTGAGTCAGTGGGAGACATGTACAACAGACTGAGTCTAATTGTCAGTGAACTGAGGACATTAGACAAAGAGATCTCACTGACAGAACTTAATGACAAGATCCTAATGTGCTTTCCCAGCACTTGGGATTCAAGAATCTGGCCAATTAAAGATGCCAGAAGTCTGAATGAGATCACCACTGAAGCCTTGTTGGGTAAGCTCAAATCTTATGAGCTACTCATCAAGAACAGAGAGGAAGAACAGAAGGCTGCTTCACCAGCCACAAGAAAGGAGAAGACCTTAGCATTCAAGACAACTGAGGATCTGCCTGAAGAAAAAGGAACAGACAATGATGAACTTCTCAGCTTGTTGGCCAAAAGATTCTATAAGATGGCCAGAAAGGACTTCAGAAGAAGATCATACAAGGAGCAGGATAAGCCAAGGTATGACAAGTCCATTGGCAATAACAAAGACATTATTTGCTTTGGTTGCAGGAAACCAGGGCATATAGTTCCTGACTGTCCAGAGAATAAGAACAAGGACAAAAGGGACAGAAAAGAAAGAAGAAAGGAGAAAGACTCCAAAAGGAGTGGCAATAGCAAACCTTCTTTCAGCAAAAATAAGCATACAAGGAAAGGGTTTGTTGCTGAATCCTGGAGTGAGACTGAAGAGGAGTCAGAAGCCTCTTCCAGCTCCAGTGATGATGAGGATGATGCAGAGGAAAAGGAGTTCTGCATGATGGCAGTCAATGCCTCACAACACAACTCAGAGGAAGAGGAGTCAGAGTCAGACTCAGAGACTCAACCTGAAGAAGATCAGGTAATTAGTTCTTTTGATTTTACTTCAGAAGATTTTAAATCTGAATTTAAAGCACTATGTTTAGACCTGCTAAAATCTGAGAAAGAGATCATCTCTCTCAGAAATCAATTATCTGAACAAAATGTTTTAAAGTCAGAAAACCTCAAACTCTCTCAGGAGTTGGAGAACTATAGGGAACAGATAGCTTCACTGAAAAGTGAGCTCTCTGAGGCCAAGAAGCTTGAAGAATCTCTCAATGGGAGAAGCATCAAGCTGATGGACATCACAAGCACAGTGAACTCAAGATTCAACAGTACACTGGGCTTGGGTGCCTCATCCAGCCAACCTATTATTCTAACAACTCCTATCAAGTTCATTTCTGACAAGGGAAAGGGAGTTGTAGAGGTTGCCAGGAAAAATTCTGATCTGCCTCAGAAAACTAAGTCCCAGCACAAATCGTCGAACGGAGATCGACAATCGCCGAATGAAGATCGACGATTGCCGAACGCAGCTCGACGATCTCAGGACAAATCGTCGAACGCAGATCGACGATCTCAGCCAAAGTCGTCGAACGCAGGTCGACGGTCTTATATACCTGACCTCAGCCATAGTCGACCGTCGAACGGAGCTCGACGATCTGACCCACGATCGTCAAACGCAGCTCCAAGATCGTCGAACAGAGGTCAGAACTTTGGAAACTTTTTCAAAGGCAAATCAAAATTGAATCCTAAGGGTTCTTCATCCCAAACCTTCAACCCTTATACTGAATGGATTTTACCTCCAAGGAGATATCATCCTGAAGGATATAAGAGTCAGCCATGGATGTCTTTTATTTCTGAATTTAGAGGTTATCAACCTAGGCCCAAGGTAAACTGGGTCAAAAACAAGTAAATTGTTTCATGTGCAGGTGAAGACCTATCCAACATCTAACCAGCAATGGTATTTGGATAGTGGGTGCTCTAAGCACATGACAGGGAACAAGGACAACCTCAATTCCTTTAGAGCCAAGCTTGGACCCAAAGTTATCTTTGGTGATTCCAACTTTGGACAAACTAAAGGATATGGTGCAGTCCAGATTGGTTCAGTAACCTTCAAGAAGGTAGCATATGTGGAAGGACTGAAGCACAACCTAATCAGCATCAGTCAGCTATGTGATGAAGGCTACCAGGTGACCTTCAGCAAAACCTTATGCAAAATCAAGTCAGAGGACAACACAACTGTGTTGACAGGTAAAAGGAAAGGTAACATCTACCTAGTAGATTTTCTTTCAACTACTATAGATATCTGCTTATTCAATTCAGTATGTAGACCAAATGTTTTATGACATAAGAGACTAGGACACCTAAACCTTAGAACTATTGCTAGGCTCTCCAAGGATAACCTTGTTAGAGGACTACCTTCTGGCCCCTACAAGAAGGAAAGACTCTGCAAGGCTTGTCAATTAGGCAAGCAAACTAAAAACAGTTTTAAGTCACTTAATAAGAGTGATTCACCTAGGACATTGTATCTGTTACACATGGATCTATTTGGACCCATCACAGTACAAAGCCTAGGAGGGAAATCCTACACTTTAGTAATTGTAGATGACTTCTCTAGATTCACTTGGGTGTTCTTTCTAAGGAAGAAGTCTGATAACTTTAAGTGTCTGACAGAGTTTCTCAAATGTATACAGATTGAGTTCAATACTCACATTGCCCTGATCAGAAGTGATCATGGGACAGAGTTTGATTCTCTTCTTATGCAAGAGTTCTGTCAGAGTGAAGGGATCAGGCATACTTTCTCAGCTCCTAGAACTCCTCAACAAAATGGGGTAGCTGAAAGGAAAAATAGAACCCTTATTGAATCTGCCACTACATTGTTGTCAGATGCTCATCTACCTCTATCCTTTTGGGCAGAGGCAGTGAACACCTCCAACTATGTGCTGAACAGAAGTCTGATACATAAACTGAAGGGAAAGACTCCCTATGAACTACTCAAAGGGAAGAAACCTAAAGTTGACTATTTCAGAATTTTTGGTTGCATTTGCTATATTCACAATAATGACAAGAAATATTTAGCAAAATTTCAAGCCAAAGCTGATGAATGGGTGTTTCTGGGATACTCCATGATCAGCAAGGCCTATAGGGTTTATAATAAATCATCTTTGAAAATTGAGGAATCTGTTCATATTTCATTTGATGAAACTAACATGTCCTTCAAGGAGAAGATTTCTTCTACCATAGAACCTTTGCAGGAACACTCTCTAGTTGAAGATATGAACAAGTTACAGGTTGCTCAAGAGAATGAAAGCAGTGAAGATGAAGGGAATGCTCAACACATTGAAGCACCACCTGAAGAGCCAGTTGTTGTACCACAAGAGCAAACAACAACACAGGTTGGTGAACAATCAACACCCCCTGTTGATTTAGTAACATCAAGAGACCATCCAATTTCCCAGATAATTGGAGAAATCTCAGCTGGTGTGCAAACCAGAAATCAGGTCAACCAAAACCTGTTGCACACCTGCTTCCTTTCTCAAATTGAACCTCAGTCCATTCAAGATGTAGAGCAAGATCCACACTGGATCATTGCCATGCAAGAGGAGTTGCATCAATTTGAGAGGAACAAAGTATGGGAACTAGTGCCAAAGCCTAAGGATCATTCCATTGTTGGAACAAAATGAGTATTCAGAAATAAACTGGATGATCAAGGAGTAATAATAAGGAACAAGGCAAGGCTAGTTGCCCAGGGATATTCTCAAGAAGAAGGAATTGACTACGACCAGACCTTTGCACCTGTTGCAAGATTAGAAGCCATCAGGATATTTTTAGCTTATGCAGCTCACAAAGGCTTCAAGGTTTATCAGATGGATGTCAAGAGTGCTTTCTTAAATGGAGACATCAAAGAGGAAGTCTATGTCAGACAACCTCCAGGTTTTATCTCTCCAACTTATCCTGATTATGTTTTTAGACTAAATAAAGCATTATATGGTCTCAAGCAAGCTCCTAGAGCGTGGTATGAGACCCTAGCTTGCTTTCTCTTGGAAAATGGTTTTATCAGGGGTAGAGTAGACCAAACTCTTTTTATTAGAACCCATAAGTCTCATACCCTACTAGTACAAATTTATGTAGATGATATCATTTTTGGTTCTACTGACTCAAAATTGTGCAGAAGGTTTTCTAACCTGATGCATTCTAAATTTGAGATGAGTAGCATGGGTGAGCTATCCTTCTTCCTAGGATTGCAAGTCAAGCAACATACTGAAGGCATCTTCATTTCTCAAACCAAATATGCAAATGAGTTGGTTAAGAAATTTGGTATGTCTGAGGCATCTTGTATGAAAACACCCATGCCTACCAATGCTGTATTGGATGCTGATGAACATGGGAAACCTGTTGATCAGACAACATATAGAGCAATGATTGGCTCTTTACTGTATCTTACAGCTAGTAGACCAGATATAATGTTTGCTACATGCATATGTGCTAGGTTCCAAGTAAGCCCTAGAGAGTCACACCTAACATTAGTAAAGAGGATTCTTAGGTATGTTAAAAGTTGTCCAAATCTAGGTCTCTGGTATCCAAAAGATTCAGCATTTGATCTAACTGGATTCTCTGATGCTGATTATGCTGGATGCAGAATTGACAGGAAAAGCACCAGTGGAACTTGTCAGTTCCTTGGTGATAGACTTGTCTCTTGGTTTTGCAAGAAACAAACATCTGTGTCAACTTCAACTGCTGAAGCTGAATATATGGCTGCAGGTAGTTGTTGTTCACAAATACTGTGGATTCAAAATCAACTCCTAGACTATGGTTACAACTTAGAGAAGTCAAAAATCTTTTGTGACAATACAAGTGCTATTTCCATAGCTCAAAATCCAGTCCTCCATAGTAGGACAAAACACATAGAGATTAGGCATCATTTCTTAAGGGACAATGTTGAAAAGAATAAAATTGAATTGCAATATATCCCAACTGATTTACAAAGGGGAGATATTTTCACCAAGTCTTTGGATGAAAAGAAACACACCTTCTTCCTAAATCAGTTAGGAATGTTAGATGGAGGAAGTCTTAAATAATATCCAAGATTTTGAAAGCTAAAAATTAACCAAGACTAGGCAAAAATTCTGATTTCTCTTAATGTCTAGGATTTTCTGATCTCTGAACTGCGCTCGACGATTTCCCCACAGATCGTCGAACGGAGTTCGACGATTTCCAGAATCGTCGAACTGAGTTCAGCGCCCCTCAGATAGTATGAACTATCTCTTCCGGTCAACGATCGTCGAACGGCGCTCGACGATTTTGTTCCCTGAACGATCGTCGAACGGAGCTCGACGCCTTTCCAGATCGTCGAACGGAGATCGACGATGTTGGAGTCTCTTCAGATTCCTTTAGAAGCCTCGATCGTCGAACTGAGTTCAACGATCTTTCCAACTCTGCGTCGAACCCTAATATAAAACTTATTTTTCGCCGTCGTTCTCTCTTGCGCTTTCAATTTCTCTGCAATAATTTTCTTCCCTCCAAACAGTTCTACGCTTGTTCGGTTTGTTTGTTAAGTTTTTGCAGGTACCATGGCCGTATCAGTTGCTGTCCTCGTCGCAATGAAGTTTGATGCAGGCTTCGACATTGATCTGGACTCATTCAACACTACTGATCAAATCTTCCAGGAAATTTTGAATTTATTCAAGGATCAGAATTTGTCTGTCCTCATGACCACCAGAATCAAGCTTGCTTCAGATGAAATAAAGGAATGGGTCTATACTGCTCACAACCTTGACAACAACACCATAGTTGGATCTATTGCTGGAACCCAGGTACCTCTGACCCCCACAGTCTTAACAGAGGTTTTTGGTTTGCGAAATGGAGAAGAAACTGCTGAATTATCTGGGGAAGAATTTTCTGATATACTTGCCAGGATGGGTCATCCAGAGGGAAACCCTAGCAAGTTGTTCAAAAGGAACTTGTCTGTTGAGTACAGGTTCCTAGCAGATGTTGTAGGCAAAGTGCTCCTGGCAAAGCACTCAGCTCATGATACTATCTCCAGACATCAGCTCTGCCTCATGGGAGCTCTGGTAGATAAGAAAAGCTTGAATTGGGGAGAGGTCTTCTTTGACCTGATAAAGAAGAAAATAAATAAAAGCTTTGTTAATTTTGGAAGGATCCTTGGAGTCTTCTTGCAAAAGAAATGCCCTGCCTTGCTGGTCTCCTCTGGAGTGCACATTAATGCCTTCAAGAGACTCACCTGTGCCCTCTTTGGCAAGTGGGACAGGCAGATAAGCAAGCCCAGCCGGCCCTCTTCTAGTGCTCCTTCAGGCACCAGGACTCAAGGAGTCACTCCCCCACAGGTCTCTGCTCCTGCAGAGGACCTGGCTGCTGCTGTTGCTGCTTCTCCTCCTCCTCCAAGTCCAACCCTACCTCTTCCATCCACCATTCCAGCCTCATCCCCCATTACCATCTCCAGCCCATCTCCAACATCAATCCCTTCTCCAGAACCAATTCTCCCTCCTCCTGCAGACCATTTCCACCCATTGTTCTCATATCCACCTCCAGATGTCACATCATCTCCATCCATACCTTCATTCACCCTTCTGGATGACTCCTACATGGATGATTCCCCCTCTTCTCCTCCAGAATTACCCTCCTCCTCAACCTCATTCCAAGATCTCCTCCACCACATCATTGACCAACCCATATTCACTCCATCCATATCCATCCCCTTGTCCTCCATCTCCACAATCCCCACACCTCAGCCATCCATCCCTCCACCATCCAGCCCTCCACTTCTAGCATCCTCAGCCATCCCTATACCATCTACATCTGCTCCTGCTGTTGAGCATGTAGATCTGCCAGCCTTAGCTGACAAGTTGTATGAGCTACTTGCCCCCAGGCTCTCTCTTCTCATGGAGGCCTCCTTAGCTCCTCTACAACAGTCAGTGGCAGCTCTATCTGCCAGGCTTTCCTCTCTCCTTCCTCTGGCAGCACCTCCAGCAGTGTGCCTTGATACAGCTGTATCTGCATCCAGGCAGGGGGAGATGCCATATGAAGCCAGCCTTCCTGCTGCTATTGCTGCTGTTTCTGCTCCTGCTGTTGATACTGCTGCTGCTGCTGTTGTTTTTGTATCTACTACTCCAGTTCAGGCTCCTACTCCAGTTTTGGCAATAGACCTAAGGTCTTTGCTGTCTGCCTTTGATACTGCTTACTTCAGCTATCTCCCAGAGCCAAATGCTGTCCAGCCCCCAGAAGATTTGTCCAAGGCTCTGGTGCCTTTCTCTGGCTGTGACCCCAACTTTATTTCTTCTTTTGTGCTCTCAGTGATTACTGCTGCTGCTGCTGATGAAGAAAGGACTACCTTCGCTTCTAAAATTGTTGATGCTAATGCTGAAGTTGTTCTCCCTGCTGCTGAAATTCAAATTGCTTCTGATGAGCAAACATCCCAGGACTTTCTGATGCCAGAGGCCACTGTTTTTGAGCCTGCTGAAGATTTTGTTGTTGTTACTGAAGCTGCTGCTACCATCACTCCTGAAGTTACTAGTGCTGTTTTTGCTTCTCCTTCTGTATTTGCTACTGTCTCTGCTGCTGTTCCTGCTACTGCCCCTTCTGCTTCTGCCTCATCTGCTGCAATTCAACTGAAGAAAGATCTTATGAAGAAGATAGATGCTATATATGATGCCCAGAGTTCTAACTCTGATGAGTTCAAGACAGATTCTGATGACTCTGCTGCCACTATTGCCAGGAAGAGGAAGGCTAGAAGCAAGGCTATGAAAAGGGTTCCTCCTGCCAAAGTAAAAGATGATAATGATATTTCTTATTATATTCTGCATAACTGCCAAATCACTGAACATTGGATGCAGTACTCTAAAAATCAGCTGAAAGCAATGAAGAAGAAAAGAAAGTATGAGAAGGGCTCCTCCCAGTTCCAGCACCCTTATCCTCCTCCACCACCTCCTCCTGATGCAGGTGCAGGTGGAAGCTCTGCCAGTCAAGCCCCATCTAGAAGCCAGGCTCCCTACCAACCCCATGCTAGATCATATCAAAGGGAAAGCCAATCTAGGGGTTCTTATTCCAGGAGAGGAGGATATAGGGGAAATCAAAGAGATTTTCAAGTATACTCTAAAGGGCATTCCAGGCAGCACCCTTACTCCAGGGGAGGACATGCTTCATCTGATACTTCTTCTGGTCCATTCCCCTATAAGCTCAAAGAGACAGTGTCTGCTAGGCCTCCTCAAGATAATTCTTCTAACAGGTATGAGCCACCTGTACCATTTGAGGACCCTGAAAAGAATCCTGTTGCTTGGACTGCTAGGATGAAGGAGTTGGCTGCATTAGATCAAATAAAGAAAGCCAGAGAGCAAGGCTTAGACACTTCAAATATTTCTACCATGTCAGAGCAAAGACAAAAGGAGTTAGAAAGATATGCCTCCAGCAAGTTCTTTGATGCAGACAGATACATGGAGTTGCATCCTGCTGCTGTGGTTCCCAGGACTTCAAAGCAAACATACTTGGGTGCAGCTGATGACACTAGGTCCAACAAGGAAGCCCTGAACCCTAACAAAGAAATCAACATGGTTAAAGGCAAAGAGAAGAAGTAACTCTGTAAGGTGACAATCTTTGGTTTTTCTGACTGCTATCTGGATGTCATATATATATATATATATATATATATATATCTGTGATGTTTCTGCAATGTGTCTAGCTGATGTTGTTTTTATGCTTTTCTGATTGTATGATGTTGTTTGATTTTCCAAAGTCTGTAAATAGTAATCCTAACCCAAATAGGGGAAGATTGTTGGAACACCCTATTACTAATTTGGGTCAGGATCACTATGTCTCTAGGAATCTGTGTTTGACCTTCTGTATAGCTTAATAGGTCAACTAGAATTGAGTCTAAGGGTTAGAAGTCTAGGTTTGGAAGCTGCCCTGAAGACCAAGTTTTTCTGACTGGAGACCAAGTCTAATCGTCGAGCTCAGCACGACGTTTCGTCGAACTCCGGTCGACGATCGTCTAGCTCAACTTCTACAGATCGTCGAGCTCCATTCGACGATCGCTGAGCTCAACCTCATAATATCGTCGAGCTCCACTCGACGATCGCTGAGCTCAACTTCACAATGTCGTCGAACTCCATTCGATGATCAGTGAGCTCAGGTCGACGATTTTGACTCTGTACTGGATCTTTATCTCTGAGCTCAGTTTGACGATCTTTGAGCTCAGATCGACGATTATGTTGCTGATTGAATTTTCCAGTTCGCTGAGCTCAGCTCGACGATAGCAGAGCTCAGTTCGACGATTTCAGTTATCTTTCAGAATTCAAATTCAAATCAATTAGAAGTTATTCTGCAATTAATTCAGAAGATCTGCTAGCCATTTTCATTTACTTCTGGACCAAGTTTCAAGGGATTTTTCAAGGAATAATTCAGTGGACTTTCCTTCAGAAGAAATTATGCAATTAAGGCTGTAATCAATGCAGACCAACGGCTATCTTTGACAGAGTGATATTCTATTATGGCACAGAGAATAAAACATAGAATGTTTTTTGAATCAAGATAGAGATTGACAAGAAGAGGATACACACAACTCAGAATACAGAGACTCTTTCAAAATCTTCTGTCAAGGAGAATTCTGTAGAACACTCATCAAAGAGATCAAGCTTTCAAAAATTCTTCAGATCTCTTCAGCTCTCAAAGTGTTCAAGGCCAACATCATTTCAAGACTCCAGACACTCAACATTTCAGCTTGCTGAAATCATCTTTTGCTGGAGATCTATCTTTGAAGGCCTATCACCCTCAGCAAAGCTTTTCTTCCTGAAGATTTCAAGGATTCAGGGGGAGCTTTGACATCAATCCACTTAGTCTTCTCAGTTGATTGAGAAAGAGAAGACTGCCATCACTCTCTCACCCCCACTCTGTAAAGGGTTTTTCAAACTCCCTTCAAAAGTTTGAATCTGGTTTTTGAGCACCTTGTCAAAAGCTCATTGGTGGCAAGACACCTGATCAAAAAATCTGATTTGGTTTTTGAGCACCTTATCAAAAGCTCATTGGTGCCCAGGACACCTGATCAACTCATCCTGCAGTGGATTCCTACCTAGGGTGGTAGAAGAGTGGATGTACCCAAGTTTGGGGAACCACTATATTTCCTTGTGTCATCTGGTTCTGCTTGTTTTTCTTTTTGTTTCTGGCCTAGATTTTATGTGCTTAGTTTTTGCATAGCTTAGTTCTGTGATTAGATTTATATTTGCTTCCCTGCTCACACATATTACAACAATTGTTGTAAAAGTTTTTCAAAAGTTTTTAAAACACCATATACTCTATTCACCCCCCCCCCCCTCTAGAGTATATCAGCTCTAGTTGTCCTTTCAACTGCGACATATTTTTACATCATAAGAATCTGAAATATGTTGAAATACAGAAGGAGTTGAACATCCTCCAGTGACAATGGATCGAGTTTCTATTTGATTATGAGTACACTATACACTATCACCCGGGAAAGGCGAATGTGGTGGCAGACGCACTGAGACGAAAGACTACCACTTCAAGAGAAGAGACCAAGTTGATGGATATGGAGCTGGTACAGATGATGGAGGATATGCAAATTACTTTGGTGTCCTCGGATGACTCAGAGCTTTATGTGGAGTATCTGGCTGCGATGAGCACTACCAATGATATTTGAGATCGCATTAGGGTTGAGCACAGAATGGATGACAAGCTAGAGCCAGTATACTGGAGCTTGAAGGAGGGCACGACTTGGGAGTATACAGAGAAGGATGGGTTGTTATGCTTTAGAGGATGGGTGTACATACCGGCTGGGGGCAGGATTTGGGAGGTCATTATGACTGAGGCTCACTGCAGCAGGTATTCGGTGCACCTGGGCATTACCAAGATGACGACCAACCTAAAGAGGATGATGTACTGGCTGGGACTGAAGAGCGATATCACATAATTCGTGACCCATTGTGAGGCTTGTCAGTTATTGAAGGCAGAGTGTAAGAGTCCGGCCAGTTTGTTGTAGCCACTTCCGGTGCCGGAAGTGAAGTTCGACGACATCGCCATAGATTTCATACATGGTATTCCTCGGTCACATGCGGGGAACAACTCGATATGAGTGATCATCTATCGATTGATGAAGGTGGCCATATTTATACTGATCAAGAAGAATACTCCAGTGGGTGACTTGGTGCGGAGGTTTGTGGAGCAGTTCGTCCGATACCATGGAGTGCCGAGGACGATTGTATCTGATCGTGATGGTCAATTTATGTCTAAGGAGTGGAGTTCAGTCCAGACTTATTTGGGGACCCGATTGACATATAATACCGCCTTACATCCTCAGATAGATGGACAGACAGAGCGCACCAATCGGACATTTGAGGATTTGTTGCGTCTTTCCATACTGGACCGCAAAGAGCCATGGGAGAGGTAGCTACCATTGATCGAATTCTCGTACAATAATAGCCTCCAGTACAGCATCGGAATGTCCCCTTATGAGGCTTTATACTGGCGTAGATGCATGACTCCTTTGTCTTGGATCCAGCATAAGGAACCCAACGCACTTGGATTGGAGTTCGTCGAGGATATGGATACTCAGTTGTGGTTGATTCTAGACAGGATGTTGGAGGCCCAGAGCAGACATGCTAAGTATTACGATGCTCAACATTGTTAGGTAGATTTCCAGGTAGGATATCAGGTGTTTCTGAAGATACGTCCGATGCATGGAGTCTCGCGGGTGCGTGCTCGGAAGAAGCTCAGTCCGAGATACATTGGGCCTTATTGGATCTGGAGAGAATCGGTCCCTTGGCTTACAGACTGGCACTGCCACCAGAGCTAGCGGGTTTGCACGATGACTTACACATCTCCTCCATCATGAGAGCTCTACTTCGACCAGAGCAGTAGATTACGACTATAGACGGTCCTATAGCTTATGATCGATCTGTGCACCTAGAGCCGATCCGGATAGACGATACTGGAATATGGGTCTTGCAGCTCAAGAAGGTTCTGCTGGTCAAGTTCTTATGGAGGAATCATGGACAAGAGGAGAACACGTGGGAGCCGCAGGACTTGATGCAACAAAGGTACCAATCAGGATGTTACATTTTATTTCTCACACTTAATACCCCGTGGGCCTAACCTGAATTTCGAGGATGAGATTTTTATTTTTATGTATTGGTATTTGTAACATCCCTCAGAATTCTAGACCCATAGGATGGTTTTTTCAGGACTGGGTAATGACAAAACCTTGGGAAGCACTAAAGGGTTTGGATGAACATGGGAATTAGGGTGTGAACCACCTTGGTATGCAAATAGTAAAATTCTAATTACTAGCTTAGGGATGACAATAGGGCTTCACCATGACTCCATGACCCCACCACAACATCTCTAACCCATTATAGGGTCCATTAGAACCATAGAGACCTATTGGAGTTAACAAAACAAGCCAAGTTGGCCAAGGTCAACATTAAGCCTAAGAAACTCAATGAAAGTGGTGGTAAGGAGGATACCACCAGAGGGGTTAGACTGTTTTACTCTGTAGGGGGGTGAATAGAGTATATTAAAATCCTTTAGATTTGTATTTCAGAGTTCAAAATAGTGATACTAATAAGTGTATTCAGAGAGTGCAGAAATAAAACTAAGCTATCCAGCAATCAATACACAGAAAGAATTAAAATAACATCACAGACTACACAAGAATTTTATAGTGGTTCCTCTAAAACTTGGGTACTTCCACTCTTCTACCACCCTAGTAGGAATCCACTCAGGTTTTTGATCAGGTGCCCTGTCACCACTCAGGTTTTTGTTCAGGTGCCTGTCACCACAAGATCTGCTTCAGGTAGATTAGGAAACCCTTCAGGCTTTTGATCAGGGGCCTAAAAACCAAGTTAAGTCTTTTGATCAGGAGACTTGCAACCAAGTGATTAACTTTTGAATGGAGCTAGAACCCTGTGTTCAGTGTAGTGAAATAAATGAACTAGATGTTATCTTCTCCTTCTCAAAGCAACAGAGAAGATTAGTGGATCCTTGATGGTGTTAAATCTCCCCTGAGATGAAGATTTGTTCAGGTAGAATGGAAGCTTTGCATGGTGAGTAGTCTTATTGAAAAGATCTCCAGGAAGCTGTAGACTAATTGAAGTTGGTTGTCTCTTGGCAGCTTGTTGGAGGAAGAACACTTTAATGAAGACATAGAGATTTCTTCTTGAATGTTTTCTGATGTATGTCGTGTTCTCTGTGTGTTCTTCTTTCTTGCTTTCATCTCTTTTTTTCAGAGGGAAAATTCTATTTTTATATTTCTCTGTATATTTCTCCTTTGAATTTGAATTGACTGCATTGAATGCTGACTTCCTGGAGAATGAAAATCCGGCTGGAGAGAATATTACATTAATGGATTTCCCCAACTGTCCTATTAAAAACAACAAGTAATAATCCTGATGAATACCATAATCAATGATGCTTCTAACAGTTATATTCAGAGAATATTAAGTAATGCTTATTCAGGAATTACTGCAATGGAATAAGGACAAAAGAAGGAAAAATCCAAGTTTGGATCTGCACAGAATTCGTCGAGCAAGGAACAGATTTCGTCGACCTGAGTCCCGAGTTCGTCGACCAGAGAATTCCTATTCGTCGACCTGAGCACCAAGTTCGTCGACCTGAGAACAGCTAACTACATTCTGATAAAACTTGCCAATTCTATGCTCTAAGTTCGTCGAGCTGATAACATAACTTAGTTGAATGGAGTTCAGAGAAAGGATTATGGACTTATAATGTTGAAGTTGAACTTCCAGAAATCGTGAACCTGAGCTCGAATATCGTCGAGCTCAACTCAGAGAATTGTCTCTGAGTTCGACGAACATCGAACTTGCTTTCCTGAATCTTGATTTTTATCTAAGTCTGGAGCCTTCTGCAGTATTTTGTTGGTTGGTCCAAGCAATGTTAACTCTAAGGACATAGCCTAAACTCTAGGACACAAACATGACCCTGACTATACATGGTGGGTCAATTATCCTAGTTAGTGAACTAGACCAAATCAAACTTGGGATCCAACACTCAACTTAGCTCAATTTGGATCAAATGAGCACCTAAGTGTCAAATGACCGCACTCTTAGTCTCTTGGCATCATGGGGGACCCAATGGCCCCAAACGACTAATGCCTAAGTCACCCAAGTAGCTAATTTGGACAAACTTAACCCATATCTCAATTTGTTCAATTTGGGCTCACCAAGCCCAATCCAAGAGGGCTAAGCCCAAACTAGAGTGGCCCATTAGTCTATGAGGTGGAGAGGCACCTTTGGGGCCCACCAATTTCAGAGATTGGTGACTAGGAG
This sequence comes from Platanthera guangdongensis, assembly GCA_039583875.1. Taxonomy (NCBI): domain Eukaryota; kingdom Viridiplantae; phylum Streptophyta; class Magnoliopsida; order Asparagales; family Orchidaceae; genus Platanthera; species Platanthera guangdongensis. The sequence goes on from CM077156.1 coordinate 87,710,288, forward strand.
AGATACATTGGGAGTTTCCCCAAATTTGTAGGATAGAGAAAACTAGGGCTTAATGGCCATCATGGCCATGGAGGCTCAATGACCCCTACTTTTATGGGGTTTTTACTCCTCTGAAGAAGAGGAGAAGTTTTCAGGAGGTGGATGGCCATTCGGGTGGCTCAACCCCCTTAATTTGGATGAAACCGAAAAGTGGAGTTTATGGCCATTAATGGAGTTTTGCAAAATTGAGGAGTTATAAGCCTCTTATCCTCAATTCCTTCTTTAAGAACCTTCACCAGAGTAAGGGCAAGCATTTCACCCGATTCCTTTTCAATTCCATTGAGGTTGGTGTAGCGGTTAAAGAGGAGACAAGGCTCGGTGGCCAGAAATGGTGAGGAGGCAAAGCACATGCATTCAAGCCGCAAACCAGGTCCTCATGTAGTCCTTCATGGGTTAGATCTTAGGAATCTTTAGAGATAAGAATAGGCCTCAATTGAGCACGATCCAGTGGAATTGTTTCCACTAGTTTTCCTTGAGAACGAGGGTGTGGGGTTCGCCGGAATACACCGCCTCCGGCGGCCAAACCTCCTATAGCCGATATCCCTCACCTCAACAAAGGTGGTGGTGGTGGTTGGACGGGGAGGTGGCCGGAGTGCTGGGAATTTGGGCTAGAGTTGGCTCTAGGTCGGGCGAATCGGGGCCGTTGGCTGGAGGAAGAAGAAAGGCAGGAGCTGCCGTGTAACAACTCCCCTGTAATGACCGTATAATATGGGTCCGGTCGGGGCCCCACAACATACAGACGCCACAGCTTCAGTATTATAAGATTATATAACTACCCGATCTCAAAAATCATAACCACAGCACAGCGAAAAAAGCAAACAGACTAGAAGTTATCCACATCATATAGGAGTATCAAAGCGGCCTTAAGTCCTTACAACAGAAGTGAGTCCAAAACTCAAATAATAACACCAGTCATAAATGTGCATAAGCAGTCCTAGACTACCTCGGCATGCAAGACGGAAAACATGAGCATCAAACATACAATGTCATAAAAGTAGAACTACAGCAAAATGGTAACCCTTCATGAGACTTAGGCCCTTTTGGCCGGCGAGCTAGCTCCTGCTTGCGATCCTTGCCCTGTAAAAATTTGATTGTAACGCGGGTCAGCAAAGACTGACCTCACACTGTGTAACCAACACATCTCCTCCCGGCCGCCCCTAACGGACCCTAGGGAAACCCCTCCAACCTGCAAGTCAGCACTTCATCTGCAATATATATATAAACAAGTAATGCACTAATAACAGGCTTGGATGTCTCAAACAACATACACGTTCTCTATTGTTGAGCATATAATGAAAGGGCCTACTTATGCAGCATGTATGCAAAAACCCGGGCTTCACCCAAGGCACCCTATCGCGTATGCAACTAGCACATCATCACATCATATGGGTACTCATCATTTCCCCATTGGCATAAAGCCGCAAACAAAGGGGTTTACTAACATTCCCCCAACGGCATACAAGCCTCCACACGGAACTCTTGCAAAGGCCCCACCCGCTCAGGGTCTTAGACCCGGGCTTGCCTGTAAGCTCTAACTTCTAATGTCAGGATTCTAACAAACACACAGACTGAATCTAAGAAGCCTTGTTGGACCACACCCGCTAATGGCCTCATTGCATGGGCTTGCCCCAAGCTTGGTATTCTCGTTAGTCTCACAGAAGGGTACTAGTCTCGCCGGGACACTCTCCACACATGACGTGCACATCATGAGATAGCCAGCCACGGAGACATAGCCACGTCTTGGCACATCACAATCGAAGACAATTCCACCGTAGTCCCTCATTCGTACTGCAGCTTTCCTGCGCACCAAGGAAACCATCTACCACCAATGCGGAGCTAACCTTATTTACCAAGGAAACCATCTACCGCCATTGAGGAGCTAACCTTGTACGGTTCCGACTACACGTACTCACTCAAGAAAAGGGGGAAACATCACAAACATCACAAACGACATCTTGCCACAATGGATCTCTACGAATCTTAAAGCTCGTATGCAACATCACCGAGTCGGACAAACGGTCATGACTACGGCTTCACCCACCATGCCAAATTCACTAATGGAGCGGATCTCTAATGCAAAAACATGTCGGGGACGGACTAAATCGACCCGGAAGTTCCTCTTGAAACTTGGCGACCCAAACCCCTCTCACTTGAGAGTTTGGTGCCCAAAAACTAAAAAAATAAAAGATGCTAAAACATACGTCCTAAAACCAAGAGGAGAAGTGTCGTTACCTTCTGACCCCTCTTCCTAGCCATGGAAACTTAGCCGGGTGAAAACCTTCGCAACGATCTTGCCTCCACGGATCTGGACTTAGCTCGCGATTTGGAGCACTGAAGCCTCTCCAATAGCCGAATTTCTCCTTCACCATCTTCCTTGCTCTCCCCTCTCTATAGATCTTTGAAAGAGATTGCTTGGAGAAAAATGAGAGTTTCTAACCCTATTCTAGGAGTTAACTAAGCAAGGGCAACCCTGGACCATCAGATCCCAAAAGAAGGGAAAGAACGGCCACGATCCGAACTGAAAATCAAAACACCCGGGCCGAACACGGATTGTGACACGCCTGTGTCTAAGGCGGTGTTCCCCGAACGACGCCGAAACCATCACACCCAAAACAGGACACGGGTCCTTGACACGCCCGTATCACCTTTGACACGGCCGTGTCCAACCTAAACATGCCTGGGCTCCAGGCCGTGTCCAACCCCTCACAAGTCCCGGCTCATAACCCGAGAAGGACACGGCTTGGGACACGCCCGTGTCTCAAGACGTGTTCGGAGTCTCGACGATCGTCGACTGCCTCTTCGTCAAACTCGTAGAAATTCGTCGAACACGCTCGAAACGGCCCTGGACACGCCTATGTCATGAACCAGGTTCACTGCCTCGACATTTCGTCGGGTGAAAAACTTCGACACCACAGGCGCTCAACGAACCCAGTAAGACAAGGCCATGGACACGCCCGTGTCCTAGGCCGTGTTCCCTGCCTGTGTCGACACTTCCTCTGTGTCGACACAACTGTATCGACACTCGAGGGAACATGCATGAAACATGGGCTCCGACACGGGCGTGTCGGAGGGCGTGTCCCCACTAGTCGACGACCTAAGCAAAAAATCGTCGACTTCCCGGGCTCTCGACGAACCCGGTACGACACGGCCATGGACACGCCTGTGTCCTAGGCCGTGTGACCCTCACCAAGACCCAAACTTGGCTCTCGACACTGCTCGTCCGTCTTTCAAATTTTTGGGCGTTATAACTCTCTCCCCCTTAAAAGAATTTCGTCCCAAAATTACCAAAAAGCAAGAAGAGGTACACAAAATTTAAATGATACCTGAACGGAAAAACTCTGGATATTCCTCCAGCATGGTTTGTTCTCACTCCCAAGAGAGCTCCTCACAGCCGCAGTTGTCCCGTCAGACTTTTACAAGTTTGACCTCTTTGTTCCGCAATTGCCAAATATTTGAGTCCTCTATAGCAATTGGACGGACTCGCGTCCTTAAGTCTTCCTCTATTGGTGTTGAAACCGATTTCTCGGTCTCTTGTGGAGTTCGACCCTTGGGGAAGGGGTGACCTCACACCTACTACACTCGAGAGAGCGTCACGGACCAGAGGACCAAGAAACTTAGAAACAGACCCTCGGCTCTAGCGCGGAGGTCCCACCTCACACCCGGAAGGCTACCTGAGCTCTTCCCCTCCCTAGCCAATGCTCGAGCTAGGGTGCCTTGGAGGAGCTCTCTCAACTCTACCAAGAAGAAGTCAAGGGAGGAGCAAGCAAGAAGAAGAAGATCCAGGTCCTCTCCAAGGCACCCAAGGGGGTCTATTTATAGTTTTCCAAAACCCCTTGGACCAAAATGACCGAGATACCCTCACGCCCAAAGAGCCTTGGGCCAATAGAAAACAGCCACGCCGGGGGGTAAAAGGGGGAATTTTCCCCGAGGGCAAGAAGGTAAAACTGCAGTGGGGGCAAGGGCGAGACCCTGGCCCCTGGCCGGTCTCGCCCCGCAAGGCCGCCGAGAGAGAAGAGGCGGGGGCGAGACCCTGGCCCCTGGCCGGTCTCGCCCCGCTAGGCCGCCGAGAGAGAAGAGGCGGGGGCGAGACCCTGGCCCCTGGCCGGTCTCGCCCCGCTAGGCCGCCGAGAGAGAAGAGGCGGGGGCGAGACCCTGGCCCCTGGCCGGTCTCGCCCCGCTAGGCCGCCGAGAGAGAAGAGGGGGGGGCGAGACCCTGGCCCCTGGCCGGTCTCGCCCCGCTAGGCCGCCGAGAGTGAAGAGGCGGGGGCGAGACCCTGGCCCCTGGCCGGTCTCGCCCCGCTAGGCCGCCGAGAGAGAAGAGGCGGGGGCGAGACCCTGGCCCCTGGCCGGTCTCGCCCCGCTAGGCCGCCGAGAGAGAAGAGGCGGGGGCGAGACCCTGGCCCCTGGCCGGTCTCGCCCCGCTAGGCCGCCGAGAGAGAAGAGGCGGGGGCGAGACCCTGGCCCCTGGCCGGTCTCGCCCCACTAGGCCGCCGAGAGAGAAGAGGCGGGGGCGAGACCCTGGCCCCTGGCCGGTCTCGCCCCGCTAGGCCGCCGAGAGAGAAGAGGCGGGGGCGAGACCCTGGCCCCTGGCCGGTCTCGCCCCGCTAGGCCGCCGAGAGAGAAGAGGCGGGGGCGAGACCCTGGCCCCTGGCCGGTCTCGCCCCGCTAGGCCGCCGAGAGTTCGAAATACTGGCGGCCTGCGACCTGGCGACCTGAGGCGGCTTGCGGCGGCTTGCGGCGGCTTGCCAAGAGCGCCTTGGGGGGAGAAATATTTTCTCCCCCTACTAGTATGTCTTTCAAGTTCACCAGAAATTGGCCCCTAGGAGTGCAAAACTCCCAAAAAGCTTAAAAACTTGCTTACCTTGTTTTGGGCCCACTCTTCGCGAATACGGGGTTGTACACAATCCCCGCTCTTTTCGAGGTTGGCACAAACTCGGAAAGAAACATCCAACCCAACGTATTCGTGGAGTGTAACTTCCCCTCGGGGTCAACCTGCCATGCCAGCTATGGGAGCCTGGGTGGCGAGACCTCCTCTGGGTGAAAACACTTAGCCTCCCGGAGGGGTCAACCTGTCAAGCCAGCTAATGGGAGCCTGGGTGACGAGACGGCCTCGGGGTAAGGGACTTAGCCTCCACGAGAGATCAACCAGCCCAGCCAGCTAGTGGGAGCCTGGCGGCGGAATCGTCATCGGAGCTAAGGACTTGGGCTACCACGAGAGATCAACCTACCCAGCCAGCTAGTGGGAGCCTGGCGGCGGAATCGTCATCGGAGCTAAGGGACTTAGCCTCCACGAGAGATCAACCTACCCAGCCAGCTAGTGGGAGCCTGGCGGCGGAATCGTCATCGGAGCTAAGGGACTTAGCCTCCACGAGAGATCAACCTACCCAGCCAGCTAGTGGGAGCCTGGCGGCGGAATCGTCATCGGAGCTAAGGACTTGGGCTACCACGAGAGATCAACCTACCCAGCCAGCTAGTGGGAGCCTGGCGGCGGAATCGTCATCGGAGCTAAGGGACTTAGCCTCCACGAGAGATCAACCTACCCAGCCAGCTAGTGGGAGCCTGGCGGCGGAATCGTCATCGGAGCTAAGGACTTAGGCTACCACGAGAGATCAACCTACCCAGCCAGCTAGTGGGAGCCTGGCGGCGGAATCGTCATCGGAGCTAAGGACTTGGGCTACCACGAGAGATCAACCTACCCAGCCAGCTAGTGGGAGCCTGGCGGCGGAATCGTCATCGGAGCTAAGGACTTGGGCTACCACGAGAGATCAACCTACCCAGCCAGCTAGTGGGAGCCTGGCGGCGGAATCGTCATCGGAGCTAAGGGACTTGGGCTACCACGAGAGATCAACCTACCCAGCCAGCTAGTGGGAGCCTGGCGGCGGAATCGTCATCGGAGCTAAGGGACTTAGCCTCCACGAGAGATCAACCTACCCAGCCAGCTAGTGGGAGCCTGGCGGCGGAATCGTCATCGGAGCTAAGGACTTAGCCTCCACGAGAGATCAACCTACCCAGCCAGCTAGTGGGAGCCTGGCGGCGGAATCGTCATCGGAGCTAAGGACTTGGGCTACCACGAGAGATCAACCTACCCAGCCAGCTAGTGGGAGCCTGGCGGCGGAATCGTCATCGGAGCTAAGGACTTAGGCTACACAATCAAACCACACCAAATCCTACATCCTCAAACGGGGAAAAAGATGAGTTACATGACCCCCCCGACTCAGCTGGTCGGGGGCTGGACTCAGTACAACATAAGGAGAATACAGGACTCTACCGGGACGAGGCTTCTTCAGGGGGTCTGGGCCTGGTGGTCGCCATCCGCTTCCTGCTCGCCGGACACTTCCATCCTGCTTAGGCTCTCCATGATCTTCTCCATCTCCTCTGCCTTGGACAACCAAGAGATGGTGTTGACGGCCGTGACATAGCATTGCCTTGCCATCCTGGAGTCTCCCTTGACTCTGACCTGGATCCCTCCTGAGCTGAACTTGAGGCATTGGTGGAATGAAGACGGCACACAACGGAAGGCGCTGATGAGGGGTCTTCCGAAGATGGCGCTGTAGCTGCTTGGAGCGTCAACAATGACGAACCGGCAGTTCCTCGAGACTCCTCCCAATTTTACTTGGAGCCCCACTCCACCCTCGACCTCCTTCCTCTCCCCTGAGAATCCGAACAGGGGTCCATCCGAGGCCAACACCCTCCTTGGCTCTACTTTCATCTCATCAAACGCCTTCTTGAAAATGACGTTGACGGAGCTTCCGTTGTCAACCAAGATCCGGGAGACGGTGTAGCCTTCGATGGCCGTCTGGATGACCAGCGCATCGCAGAACGGATCCTCATGATCTGGCAGGTCCTTCACCGAGAAGGTGATCTTCTCCTCTGGGGGCGGGGTCTGGGAGGTTGAGGCGACGCTTCTCCGGTACATGACATGGAGGCTAGCCTTCCGAGTGGCCTCAATCCCCACTCCACCGTGGATCACTCCTATGCTACCTCGGGTTCCCACGTCGACCCGGTCCTCGCATATATCATCACCCCCTTCTCCGGGTAGAACCTCTTCTACCCGCACCGGCGGCTGCGGCTGCGCAGGGCCTCTCGCGCCCCTCACTTCCAAGAACTCGGGGCAGGTAGCTGTGGCGTGCCCCTCCACCTGGTGGAAGTCACAGTACGGTAGCGCTCCTCCCCTCTTTCGGCGGGCTGGACGCTCTCGCCTGTTACCTCTTCCCCCTCCTATCGCCAAGGCTTGCTGCGGCGGGGGCAAGAGCTGCCTTGGGGCTTGCCTCTGGAAGTTATACCTCCCTTGGCCCCCATGATAGTTCCCCCCTCCTTGGATGAGAGCTCTTCCTGGACCTTGGGCAGGTCCTCCCTGCTGCCTCCAGCCTGGTTCCGGACCCTCCTGTCCTTGGAACCCCTGAGCTCTGTGATCCTCTCTCCTTCTTCCTTCCTGATGCCTTGAGCCACCCTGCTCCTTTTCCTCTGTCTCTGTCAGCTTTGCCAATTTCTTGACAAACGCCGGGTTGGCCGCCTCCATGGCTATCTCCTCTGCCGCCCTTTCCATCAGCTCCTCGAAGGAAAGGGGGGCCTTCCTGGTCAAGCTCATCTTGAAGAAGCCCTCCTTCAGCCCAACGGTGAAGGCCATCTGGAAAGCATACCCTGGCATCTCCTGGACCTCCAGGATCTCCTCTTGGAACCTGTCGACGTAGCGGGCCAGCGACTCCTCGGCCCCCTGCCTTATCAAGAAGATGGATTCAGGACTCCTCTTCCGCTTCTTGGAGGTGGAGAAGCGGAGCTGGAAGCTTCGGCTCAAGTCCTCGAACCCATAGATCGACCTCGGAGGGAGTTGATGGAACCAGTCTCTTGCCTTCTCCTTCAGCGTGATCGCAAAGAGGCGACACTTGAAGGCATCCGTCATCGGCCTGATGGAGACGGCATCCTCGAACCACTGCAGATGCTGAACAGGGTCATCCTTCCCGGAATAGTAAGCCATGTCTGGCTCTCTGAACCCCTCGGGAACGGGAGCTGAGATGATTAGCTCGCTGAAGGGTGACCCCCTAAGGGGTGGTCTCGCCACCTCCACTCGCGCCACCTGCTCGCCTGGAAGGTTGGTACTCGCCGGGCTGGAGAATAGCTCCCGGCCGGTGAGGTCTCGCTCGACCCCATCTCCCATCCTCTCCTTCCCCGGCCTTCTTCCTGGTGCGCTTCCCTCTCCCCCCGCTGGGGTCATCTCGCCTAGACCCCTGGGAGTCGACTCGTCGAGGGGGGGAGTGTTAGGAAGTAGAGAAAAGAAGCGAAAAGTAGAGAACAAGCTGAATAAACTTTTGAATAATCGAAATTTTATTATCCAAAAAAGGTATCTATTACAAAGGTATGCCCTCCCTTATATAGAATGGAGGAGAGATGAGAGAATACAAATAAGAGATGTGGGACTAAAATTTACAGGACTAGGCGGACTATACAAAACAAACCGCACAGGCCGCGCGGTTAGACAGCAGGGCTAACCGCACGGCTACCACCAGAGAGGAAGAGAGACCGCCAGGGTAGACCGCCAGACCGTCCGGTCTTCAACCCGTCAAGACAAACCGCCAGACCGCCCGGTCACCAACTTCAACACTCCCCCTCAAGCTGGAGCATATATATCGGTCATGCCCAGCTTGTCGCAGATGTGGAAAAAGGAAGCGGACACCGGCTTGGTGAAGACATCTGCCAACTCGTTGTCGGAAGTGACAAATGGAGTGCAGATCTGTTTCTTCAATATTTCTTCCCGAATAAAATGACAGTCGACTTCTATGTGTTTTGTTCTCTCATGAAAGACCGGATTTTTGGAAATGTGTATCGCGGCCTTATTGTCACAGAACATAGGAAGAGGATAGTTGTAAACCTCTCCTAAGTCAAGCATGAGAGCCCGCAACCACTTCAACTCACATGTAGTCGATGCCATGCTGCGATATTCCGCCTCTGCACTAGACCTGGAAACGACAGACTGTTTCTTGCTCTTCCAACTTACAAGATTGCCTCCAACAAATGTGCAGAAACCTGAAGTCGACTTGCGGTCCACTTTGTCATCCGCATAGCTTGAATCAGAGTAAGCTTCAACCCTTAGGTGACCATTTTTCTGAAATAGGAGACCTTTCCCTGGAGCAGCTTTAATATACTCTAATATTCTCATAGCAGATTGTAGATGACACTCCCTCGGAGCTTGCATGAACTGGCTCACTTTGCCAACAGCATAAGAGATGTCGGGTCTGGTTACCGTGAGATATATGAGCTTGCCCACCAGACGCCGGTATCTCGTAAGATCAGAGAGAAGAGGTGAGTTATCTGTCCAAGTTTTGTCTTCTCCAGCAGCCATAGGACAACGAGCAGGTTTAGCACCAGTGAGTCCTGCCTCCTTCAAAAGATCAAGAGCATACTTCCTTTGTGAAAGGACCATGGAGTTGGGTTTTCTAGAGATTTCAATCCCCAGAAAGTATTTCGGGGAGCCCATATCCTTTGTGACCAGATGGTGACGAAGGTGTTTCTTGGTCATCAATACCCCATCCTGGTCATCGCCAGTAAGAAGAATGTCATCAACATACACCGCAAGAACAACAAGACCAGATGCGGTTTTCCGAACAAACAAGGAGTGATCTGCTGAGCTTCTTGTAAAACCAATGGCCGCAACAATGCTACTAAACTTGTCAAACCAGGCACGAGGACTCTGCTTGAGGCCATAGATAGCCTTCTGTAGCTGGCATACCCTTGTCTCCCCCTGAGCAACATACCCAGGAGGTTGCTCCATGTAAACATCTTCCTGCAGATCGCCATAGAGGAAGGCATTCTTAACATCGAGCTGCGAGATGGGCCAATCCCGGTTGACAGCCACAGAGAGAAGAACCCGAATAGTGCTGAGGCGAGCCACGGGAGAGAAAGTGTCAAAGTAATCAAGCCCATAAGTTTGGGTAAAACCCTTGGCAACCAGGCGAGCCTTATAACGATCCACACTGCCATCCGGGAGAAACTTCACCACGAAGACCCAGCGACAACCAACAACATCTGTGCCATAAGGAGGAGGAACAAGGGTCCAGGTACCCCGTTCAGTCAGAGTAGCAATCTCCTCATCCATGGCAGCTTTCCAATGAGGAATAGTAAGGGCCTCCTGATAGGAACGGGGGGTGGTAGTAGCTGAGATAGCCAGAGCGAAAGCTCTGCGAGAAGGGGTAAGACGATCATAGGAAACAACTGCAGCAAGCGGGTGTTGGGTACATGCCCGAACCCCCTTGCGAAGAGCAATAGGGAGATCCAGGTCAACAGGGGCCTCAGTATCCAGAGTATCCGTGGTGGAGAGAGCTGGCCCGGGAGCAGAGAGAGATGGCAGCGGAGTGGAGGGAGAAAGCGGAGTAGAGGGTGGAGATGGTGGAGGTGGTGGAGATGGTGGAGATGGTGGAGATGGCGGAACATCAGTGGGAGCAGAGGGGAGGGATGGGTTGGTAGGAAAAGTAGGAGCAGGAGGAGGAGAGGAGGAAGCGGGAGAGAAGTAAGAGACATTGTCGAAGAAGGTGACATCCGCAGAGACAAATTGCTTGCGGGTAACGGGATCAAAGCAACAATAACCTTTCTGAGTGGGAGAGTAGCCCAGAAAGACACATTTGGTGGCACGTGGTGAGAGTTTATCACGGGTGGCAGCGGGAGAGTGCACAAAAGCGGTGCACCCAAAGATGTGTAGAGGAAGAGGAAAGGGATCCTTGTCTGGATAAAGAATGGAGAAGGGGGTAGCACCATGGAGAACTGTGGAGGGAAGGCGATTGATGAGATAGCAGGAGAGGAGGACAGCATATCCCCAATAGGAGCGAGGAACATGCATTTGAGTCATCATAGTGCGAGCGACATCAAGGAGGTGACGGTTTTTGCGTTCCGCCACCCCATTTTGTTGTGAGGTGTAGACACAGCTGGTTTGACGAATGACACCATGGTGAATACAAAAGGATGAGAAGTCGTGGCTAAGATACTCCTTGGCATTGTCAGAACGAAGGAGTTTAATAGACGTATCGAACTGAGTCTTAACCATAGAATAAAAGGAGGTCCAAACAGAGAACAGCTCGGAGCGATCTTTGAGAAGATATACCCACGTACATCGAGAGAAATCATCAATGAAGGTGACAAAGTAGGAACTACCCCGACCGATGGTGAGGTTAGAAGCGGGACCCCATATGTCGGAGTGAACGAGGTCGAACGGACGGGAAGAGCCCCGACTCTGCGTTGGGGGAAGGATGAGCGGTGATGTTTGCCAAGTTGACAAGCATCACAGTTGAGAGGAGGATGATGAGGAGGGAGGTGCGGCAGGAACTGTCGTAGAATGCGGGGAGGAGCATGTCCAAGGCGAAGATGCCATTGGAGAAGATCTGTAGAGGAGGAGGAGAAGGCGGATAGAGCAGAAACGTTATCGAGGAAGTAGAGACCACCACTCTCTGTCCCGGTAGCAATCGTCCGTTGGGAGTCCGGATCCTGAAAAGTGCAAGAGGTAGGGGTGAATATGACAGAACACCGTAGTTGCTTGCATAAAGAAGTAACCGATAGTAAATTGCACGGAAACTTGGGCACATAGAGGGTATCAGCCAAGCAGAGAGATGGAGTGACGGGAACCAGGCCCGTCCCATGGACCGGGGAGGGAGATCCATCAGCAACAATAACCGGGGGCAACTGAGCATGTGTGTCAAGAAGAGAGAAACAGTGAGGATTGCCTGTCATATGATTTGTGGCGCCAGAGTCTATTAGCCATCTTCCGCGAGTAACAACATGAGCACTACCAGAAGAGGTTGCTACAGAGGCGGACAGGCCGGAGGAGGGGAAAGCCATGGAAGCAAGAGAGGAGCAAACCGCGACGATAAGAACAAGCCGCGAGAAGAGAAAAGAGCACCAAGCCGGGCGAACAGAAAACAGGTCGGGCGGCTAGAAAGACCGCTACCAAGAAGCAGAGCAAAGCAGAGGGAAAGAAGTCGCACGGCCTGAAAAAGTCGGGCGAACAGAGGAGAACAAGTCGCACGGAAAAAGAGGAAGCCGGGCGACTAGCAAGCAGGAGCGGGTGACCGCGACCAAGATGCGGGTGAGAAAGGAACAACCCGCACGGTCAGGCAGATCACAGCAGCTGCTAGAAAGCGGTCAAAGGCACAGCGGGGAAGAGGTCGCGCGGACTGAAAAGGCCGAGCGAACAGAAGAGAGGAGAAGAGTCGGCGAGCGCGACCAAGATGCGGGTGAGAAAGGAACAACCCGCACGGTCAGGCAGATCACAGCAGCAAACCGCGAGTAGAGAGACAACACACGCGGACAGAGACAGACCGCAACGACTAGGAAGTCGGAGCGGCAAGAAAGAACAAGGAGCGCGGCGACAAGGAAACAGGTCGCTGCGACAAAGAGCAGTAGGTGAAGAGAACCAAGAAGAAGCAAGCCGCGCGAACAGGGCAGCGGACAGAAACAAGCCGCGCGGGTAGAAACAAGCCGCGCGGACAGAAGAGAAGTCAAGTCGCAAAACAAGTCGCAGAACGCGGAAAACAAGCCGCGAACAACAGAGAGCGCACAGAATCAGGAGGAAATGACCGTGTCCTCTGATACCATGTTAGGAAGTAGAGAAAAAAAGCGAAAAGTAGAGAACAAGCTGAATAAACTTTTGAATAATCGAAATTTTATTATCCAAAAAAGGTATCTATTACAAAGGTATGCCCTCCCTTATATAGAATGGAGGAGAGATGAGAGAATACAAATAAGAGATGTGGGACTAAAATTTACAGGACTAGGCGGACTATACAAAACAAACCGCACAGGCCGCGCGGTTAGACAGCAGGGCTAACCGCACGGCTACCACCAGAGAGGAAGAGAGACCGCCAGGGTAGACCGCCAGACCGTCCGGTCTTCAACCCGTCAAGACAAACCGCCAGACCGCCCGGTCACCAACTTCAACATGGAGCTAGCTCCTGGTTGGTCGGGGTGGAGCTGCCACCCTGAGGAGCGATGCTTCGCAGCATCTCCATGATGCCCTGGATGGAGGCCATGAACTCTTGCCTCCCAACAAAGGGTCCTGGGGTGGGGAGCTCGCCGAGATCATCACTACCTCCTTGACCTCCCGTCATGACACTCTCTCAAGATCTTCTGTGCTGGTCACTGTCCACGCTCACCGCACCAAAATGTTGAAACCGATTTCTCGGTCTCTTGTGGAGTTCGACCCTTGGGGAAGGGGTGACCTCACACCTACTACACTCGAGAGAGCGTCACGGACCAGAGGACCAAGAAACTTAGAAACAGACCCTCGGCTCTAGCGCGGAGGTCCCACCTCACACCCGGAAGGCTACCTGAGCTCTTCCCCTCCCTAGCCAATGCTCGAGCTAGGGTGCCTTGGAGGAGCTCTCTCAACTCTACCAAGAAGAAGTCAAGGGAGGAGCAAGCAAGAAGAAGAAGATCCAGGTCCTCTCCAAGGCACCCAAGGGGGTCTATTTATAGTTTTCCAAAACCCCTTGGACCAAAATGACCGAGATACCCTCACGCCCAAAGAGCCTTGGGCCAATAGAAAACAGCCACGCCGGGGGGTAAAAGGGGGAATTTTCCCCGAGGGCAAGAAGGTAAAACTGCAGGGGGGGCAAGGGCGAGACCCTGGCCCCTGGCCGGTCTCGCCCTGCTAGGCCGCCGAGAGAGAAGAGGCGGGGGCGAGACCCTGGCCCCTGGCCGGTCTCGCCCCGCTAGGCCGCCGAGAGAGAAGAGGCGGGGGCGAGACCCTGGCCCCTGGCCGGTCTCGCCCCGCTAGGCCGCCGAGAGAGAAGAGGCGGGGGCGAGACCCTGGCCCCTGGCCGGTCTCGCCCCGCTAGGCCGCCGAGAGAGAAGAGGCGGGGGCGAGACCCTGGCCCCTGGTCGGTCTCGCCCCGCTAGGCCGCCGAGAGTGAAGAGGCGGGGGCGAGACCCTGGCCCCTGGCCGGTCTCGCCCCGCTAGGCCGCCGAGAGAGAAGAGGCGGGGGCGAGACCCTGGCCCCTGGCCGGTCTCGCCCCGCTAGGCCGCCGAGAGAGAAGAGGCGGGGGCGAGACCCTGGCCCCTGGCCGGAATCGCCCCGCTAGGCCGCCAAGAGAGAAGAGGCGGGGGCGAGACCCTGGCCCCTGGCCGGAATCGCCCCGCTAGGCCGCCGAGAGAGAAGAGGCGGGGGCGAGACCCTGGCCCCTGGCCGGTCTCGCCCCACTAGGCCGCCGAGAGAGAAGAGGCGGGGGCGAGACCCTGGCCCCTGGCCGGTCTCGCCCCGCTAGGCCGCCGAGAGAGAAGAGGCGGGGGCGAGACCCTGGCCCCTAGCCGGTCTCGCCCCGCTAGGCCGCCGAGAGAGAAGAGGCGGGGGCGAGACCCTGGCCCCTGGCCGGTCTCGCCCCGCTAGGCCGCCGAGAGTTCGAAATACTGGCGGCCTGCGACCTGGCGACCTGAGGCGGCTTGCGGCGGCTTGCGGCGGCTTGCCAAGAGCGCCTTGGGGGGAGAAATATTTTCTCCCCCTACTAGTATGTCTTTCAAGTTCACCAGAAATTGGCCCCTAGGAGTGCAAAACTCCCAAAAAGCTTAAAAACTTGCTTACCTTGTTTTGGGCCCACTCTTCGCGAATACGGGGTTGTACAATTGGCACCGATGTCGATTCGATCATCACACTAGACTCTACCATGACTTTCCTCAAGACGGAGACATGGAAGACGTCATGCAATCCACTCAACTCTGCTGACAACGCCAGCCGATATGCTGCTTCTCCCACTCGTTCAACAACTTCAAAAGGTCCCAAAAACCTTGAACTCAATTTCTTGAGTCGGCGAATCCTTAAAACGCCTTTGAATGGCTTGATTTTCAAATAGACCCAATTGCCTACCGCAAACTCCAACTTCCTGTGGCACGCATTAAAATATTTTGCTTGCCGATCTTGAGCCACCTTCATGCACTCTTGAATGGTCCGTACCAACTCACAAGCATCCGCCACCACTTCTTTTCCCAATAGTTTGGTGTCTCCCGCCTCTGTCCATGACATCGGTGTTCGACACCGCCTCCCATACAGAGCTTCGTATGGCACCATCTTTATACTTACTTGGTAACTGTTGTTGTATGCGAACTCCACCATGTAGAGGTGATCCTCCAATTTCTTGTCGAAGTCAAGAACACACATCCTCAACATATCCTCCATATTACGGTTCGTCCTTTCAGTATGCCCGTCAGTTTGAGGATGGAAAGCCGTATTAAACTTTAGCTTCGTGCCAAAACTCTTCTGAACCAACCTCCAGTCCTTGAACGTGAAACGTCCATCACAATTGCTGACTATTCTTTTAGGAATCCCATGCAGTCGCACAATGTTGCGAACATACAACTCCACCAGCTTCTCCAAGCTATCCTCCTTCTGGTTTGGGATGAAGTGAGCCACTTTGGTTAAGCGATCCACAATCACCCAAATCACGTCGTTACCCTGCTGTGATCTAGGTAACCCATGCAAAAAATCCATGGAGATGTCATCAAATTTCCACTCAGGGATTGGAAGAGGCTTCAGGAACGCGCCCGACTTCTGACACTCGGCCTTCACTAAGGCACAAGTTTGACATCGATTCACGTACAAAGCTACATCCCGCTTCAGTCCAGGCCACCAAAAGGATCTCTTCATATCCAAGTACATCTTTGTACTGCCCGAATGAATGGAGTACTTTGTAAAGTGAGCCTCAAACATAAACTCCTCACGGAGCTTGCCGAACTGCGGTACACAAATCCTTCCGTCCTTCCTCAGAATCCCATCAATCCTCTCCCAGGCGCTGCTCTCGCCTTTTTGAGCTTCCACCACGAATGGCTGAAACTCCACATCCAAATGGGTCGCTTCCCGTATACGATCGGACAAGTCATTCTGCATTTCAATCCAGTTTAATCGAGCCACGCTAGCCTCTTCTCTTGCTACGCACTCCAAGCCGAGGGACTCCCATTCCCGCACAAACCACTCATCATGAGCGTCAATCCAATTCCCTTGCCCAGAGTATTTTCTACTCAATGCATCGGCCACCACATTGGCCTTGCCTAAAGTATACTGAATCACCACCTCATAGTCTCCAAGGAACTCAACCCACCTGCGTTGTCGCATATTCAGGTCCTTCTGATCTAGAAGATACTTCAGGCTTTTGTGATCCGTGAATATCTCTACCTTCGCACCATAAACATAGTGCCGCCACAATTTCAACGCGAAAATTACCGCCGCCAACTCCAAGTCATGAACGGGGTAATTCCTCTCATGAGGCTTCAGCTGCCTAGACCCAAAAGCTATCACCCTGCCATGTTGCACCAAAACGCAACCCAAACCGCATCCTGTTGTGTCACTGAAGATCTGAAATCCTTCGGTCCCTTTCAGTAGACTTAGGATTGGAGCTGTCATTAGTCTTTCCTTCAGCATCTCAAATGCCTGACTGCACTCTTGAGTCCACACAAACTTCTGGTCTTTACGAGTGAGTGAGGTGAGGGGTAGAGCTATCCGCGAAAAGTTTTCCACGAATCTCCTATAATACCCGGGTAGTCCAAGAAAACTTCCGACTTCTGCCACGGTTCTCAAAATCGGCCAATCTCTGATGGCTTCCACCTTTATTGGATCTACCGCCACCACATCCCCACTAATCATATGGCCCAAAAATGCCACCTTATCTAATCAAAACTCGCACTTCGAGAACTTTGCATACAATTGGTTCTCCCTCAACACTTGCAAGACCATTCTCAAGTGAGTCTCATGCTCCACTTCAGATTTGGAATACACCAAGATGTCGTCAATAAAGAAACTACAAAAGAGTCCTAGTATTTTCGAAATACTCGATTCATCAAATCCATGAATATAGATGGTGGGTTGGTCAGCCCGAACGGCATCACCGAGAACTCGAAGTGTCCATACCTCGTACCAAAAGCTGTCTTGGGTATGTCCTCATCCCGAATCCGCAACTGATAGTATCCTGACTTCAAGTCCAACTTTGAATACACTACCGACCCCACCAACTTGTCAAACAGGTCGTTTATCAGAGGAATCAGATATTTATTCTTGACGGTCAGCTTATTCATCTCTCGGTAGTCTATACACAGCCGCATACTACCGTCTTTCTTCTTTACAAATAACACTGGCGCGCTCCACGGTGAAGAACTGGTTCTGATATACCCTTGCTCCAACAGTTCCTACAACTGTACCTTGAGTTCAGCCACCTCCTTTGGTGCTATCCTAAACGGAGGACGCGACACCGGCCTAGCCTCCGGTACTAACTCAATCGAGAAATCGATCTCCCGTCGAGGAGGCGCTCCAGGAAGTTCATCCGGGAATACATCCTCGAACTCTGCCACCACTGGCACTTCCCCAAGTGATAACCTGGAAAGGCAAACCTCCAATAATGCTACAAGCGCTACTCCACCCTAGCTAACTGCCCGCGCCAACTGCAAGGTCGAAATCAGAGAACATGCCACTCCATTAAGGCACTCAAATTTGACCTCCATCTACCCTTCGCTTCTTCGGGTCACCACCTTGGATAGGCAATCAATACTGGCACATTGCTCTGCTAGCCAGTCCATTCCCAAAATCACATCAAACTTGACCAACGGTAAGACCGCTGCTATCAACACGAAGTCAACTCTGCTTAGCTCCCAACAAATGCAACCTTTCTTTCCGGTGGTCATGGATGACCCATTGGGCATGCTCCACGTCCGCCGAAAATGACTCAACTCCAATCGTCCGGATGAAGCTTTACACAAGAAAGGAGTGTGATGCTCCCGTATCAAACAGTACTCTAGCGGGGTATCCGGAAACCAACACAAAGCCTACAACATAGACATCAACAATAACGGTCTAAACGTATGAGCGCAAGGTTAAACTTAAACTTCCTCATACCTGTCACCGCGTCGGGTTGGCGGATCGCTTCCTGCTGTCCAAGGTTGTAAGCCCTTAGTTGTACCAGTTGGAACCAAGAAGCGCTCAACTTCGCCATCTTCCCTTTCTCTGCGGCACTGGGGCCGGAGCGCACAGTCTGCTCCTGCCTTGTCTCCTGCTCTGCACCCCCTTGGTTACAAAAACAAGCTATGTGTCCCACCTTGCCACAGTTGAAGCACGTCGGTGGCCCCTTAGAGTGAGACCCTCTGGACGTCCACTTGCTTTTCTCACCGGACTTGTACGAGTGAGGCTTCTTCCTCCATCTATTCCCTTCTGACTTTCCTTGGGATTGAGAAGGCTTCCCTTCTCCTTGCTTGGGTACAAAACCCTTGCGGCATTGGCTTCACTCTAGATCACTCTCCAACGTCCTGGCAGCCTCAACTAGCTCATTAAAACCAGCTCTCTTCATGGCAATGAGGAGTTGTCTTAGATTCTCCCTCAGCCCCTGGTAAAAGAGGTTATCCCTCTCTACATCATCTGTCATCGTCGTTCCCGCGTAACGACCCAAATGGGTGAACTCCTGCACATACTCGTCCATCGTCTTGTCTCGCTGCATCAAGTGCAGAAATTGCCTCTGAAGGGCCAACCTCGTAGAAACGGGAATGTACCTCTTTAGAAAAGCATCCCCAAATTCTTCCATCAACGGGATGCGTCCAGGAAATTGGCGGCCGCTATGGCTCACCCACCACAACTTTGCTTCTCCCTCCAACATGAATGTCGCAAATTCAGATTTCTTCTCTTCCGGCATCTCTGCCGCCCTCAAAAGCTCTTGAATTCGTGCCCACCAGTCCTCCGCATCAGTCGGAGTACCGACACCCTTGAATGTCGGGGGATGGAAGCTCATAAAGTACTTCATCTGCCAGTCTCCATGCCCGACCACCACTCTTTCTGCTAAAGGCTCTGCTCGTCTGGCTTCTCCGCTCGGCACAGCCGTCGCCGTATCCGGTGTAGTAGGTCTTGCTACCTGAGCTGTTGTTGTAGCCTGGGCTGCCATCATTGCTTCTGCAAGCATACGACAGAAGTCGTCCGGGTTTACACCCATGCCCAAAGGACCCTGAGTTGTGGCGCTGCTTGCCGAAAGCTCTTCTCTTGGTCTCGACGTACCCGCCTCATTGCTTGCACTCTTCAAGGAAGCAACAAAACAAGGAATTAGTCTCTAATTGCAAGACTCAAACATAAGGACACTCAAGGTCCCGCATTACTCCTATGTGGATAACTTCTATATACACTGACCTTGAACCTAACCTCACTTTGATACCAAATTGTAACACCTCCCCTGTAATGACCGTATAATTTGGGTCCGGCCGGGGCCCCACAACATACAGACGCCACAACATCAGTATTATATGATGATATAACTACCCGATCTCAAAACTCATAACCACAGCATAACGGAAAAAGCAAACAGACTAGCAGTTATCCACATCATATAGGAGTATCGAAGCGGCCTTAAGTCCTTACAACATAAGTGAGTAAAAAACTCAAATAATAACACCAGTAATAAATGTGCATAAGCACTCCTAGATTACCTCGGCATGCAAGCCAGAAAACATGAGCATCAAACATACAGTGTCATAAAAGTAGAACTACAGCAAAACGGTAACCCTTCATGAGGCTTAGGCCCTTTTGGCCGGCGAGCTAGCTCCTGCTTGCGATCCTTGCCCTGTAAAAATTTGATTATAACAGGGGTCAGCAAAGGCTGACCTCAAACTGTGTAACCAACACATCTCCTCCCGGCCGCCCCTAACGGACCCCGGGGAAACCCCTCCAACCTGCAAGTCAGCACTTCGTATGCAATATATATATAAACAAGTAATGCACCAAGAACAGGCCTGGATGTCTCAAACAACATACACGTTCTCTATTGTTGAGTATATAATGAAAGGACATACTTATGCAGCATGTATGCAAAAACCCAGACTTCACCCAAGGCACCTTATCACGTATGCAACTAGCACATCATCATATCATATGGGTACTCATCATTTCCCCATTGGCATAAAGCCGCAAATAAAGGGGGGTTACCAACATTCCACCAATGGCATACAAGCCGCCACACGGAACTCTTGCAAAGGCCCCACCCGCTCAAGGTCTTAGAACTGGGCTTGCCTGCAAGCTCTGACTTCTCATGTCAGTATTCCACCAAACTCACAGACTGATTCTAAGAGGCCTTGCTGGACCCCACCCGCTCATGGCCTCATTGCCCGGGCTTGCCCCAAGCTTGGCATTCTCGTCAATCTCACAGAAGGGGACTAGTCTCACCTGGACACTCTCCACACATGATGCGCACGTCACAGGATAGCCAGCCGACCACGGAGACACAACCACGCCTTGTCACATCACAATCCAAGACAATTCTAGCCTAGTCCCTCATTCGTACTGCAGCAATCCCGCGCACCAAGGAAACCATCTACCGCAATTAAGGAGCTAACCTTGTCCGGTTCCGACTACACGTACTCACTCGAGAAAAGGGGGAAAACATCACAAACATCACAAACGGCATCTTGCCGCAACGGATCTCAACGAATCCTTAAAGCTCGTATGTAACATCACCGAGTCGGACTAACGGTCGCAACTACGGCTTCACCCACCATGCCTAATCCACTAACGCAGCGGATCTAATGCAAAAACATGTCGGGGATGGACTCAATCGACCCGGAGTTTCCTCTTGAACCTTGGCGACCCAAACCCCTCTCATTTGAGAGTTTGGTGCCCAAAAACTAAAAAAAATAAAAGATGCTAAAACATGTATCCTAAAACCAAGAGGAGAAGTGTCGTTACCTTCTGACCCCTCTTCCTAGCCAAGGAAACTTAGCCGGAGGAAAACCTTCGCAATGATCTTTCCTCCAAGGATTTGGACTCGGCTCGTGATTTGGAGCAACGAAGCCTCTCCAACAGCCTGATCTCTCCTTCACCTTCTTCCTTGCTCTCCCCTCTCTCTAGATCTTATAAAGAGATTGATTGGAAAAGAATGAGGGTTTATAACCCTTTTCTCGGACTTAACTCAGCAAGGACAACCCTGGACCATCAGATCCCAAACGAAGGGAAAGAACGGCCACGATCCGAATTGAAAATCAAAACACCTGGGCCGAACACGGCTTGTGACACGCCCGTGTCCCAGGCCGTGTTCCCCAAACGACGCCGAAATCGTCGCACACAAAACAGGACACGGGTCCTTGACACGCCCGTGTCACCTTTGATACGGCAGTGTCCAACCTGAACACGCCTGGGCTCCAGGACGTGTCCAACCCATCACAAGTCCCGGCTCACAAACCGAGAAGGACACGGCCTGGGACACGCCCGTGTCTCAGGCCGTGTTCGAAGTCTCGATGATCGTCGATTGCCTCTTCGTCGAACTCGCAGAAATTCGTCAAACACGCTCGACACGGCCCTGGACACGCCCGTGTCCCAAACCATGTTCACTGCCTCGACACTTCATCGGGTGAAAAACTTCGACACCACAGGCGCTCGACGAACCCAGTAAGACACTGCCATGGACACGCCCGTGTCCTAGGCTGTGTTCCCTGCCTGTGTTGACACCTCCTCTTTGTCGACACAACTGTGTCGACACTCGAGGGAACACGCCTACAACATGGGCACCGACATGGGCGTGTCGGAGGGCGTGTCCCCCACTAGTCGACAACCTGAGCAAAAAATCGTCGACTTCCCGGGCTCTCGACGAACCAGGTACGACACGGCCATGGACACGCCCGTGTCCTAGGCCGTGTGACCCTCACCAAGACCCAAAATTGGCTCTCGACGCTGCTCGTCCTTCTTTCAAATTTTGGGGCATTACATGCCGATCCTACTTTAACATCCGTGTAGATCAATATGTATTAAATTTTATTTATGAATATTTTGTCACATAATTTCACTTGTCTTGGAATTTAAATAACAAATATTTAGGGGCCTTTTCAGAAAACGTGGTCAACAAGAAATTTGAAGCCCTATGAGTCTAGTTTATTTTAAAATTAATTTGAACCAATTTTGAGTTCAGGTCAGACAACAACACTCATTTTAGTGAGTTCTATACTTAGGGTTGACCAGAGATTGTTTGGGAGTGCCCCCATCAATCCTTACCTCCAATTGAATTGAAATTCGGAGCATGAGCCATTTTTCATGTAAGGTTTAATTAAAGGGCCTAATTACCTCCAAATCCTCCCAAATTTTGGTGAGTGGTCCTTGGGGTCAGTATAGGACCCTGTATAAAATTTCATCCCATTTGGAGATGATTTGGATTGGAATTTGGTAAACCCTAGACTAGGGCAAAATGGTTATTAGGTCAAAGTGTCCCTTGTGGGTATCGAGTGACCAAATCACCTCAACAAAGGTTGAAATATGGGCCACTAGTTTATTATGACAATAAACACCCTCACAGGGAGTTTGGGGTGGATTATTTTGGATTTGCCCTAGGACCCTAGTTCAAACCCTAAAGTTGAACTTTGGGGGTTTGTGAAGGACATCGGGCGATATGCCCTTGTATGGACTTGGTGTTTAGTCCATGTGATCTTAGGGTGGCGAGATGGCCTAGGAAGGAATTTGGTAGTATTTGGACACATGCACCCCACTTTAATCACTTGGAAATTAATTAGGTCTACACACCTTACGGAGTAAAAAGGGGTCCTATGACCTTGGATCTTCTTGAGATTTTGGTAGGGGTAATTTAGAGTAATATTAACCTCTGAAATTTATTATACGATGTTTAGATAACAGTAGCTTATACTTGTAGTTATAACATTCACCTTGCCCTTTTTGATGACATTGAAGTAATTATGGTTTAATTATTTTAGAATGATATGAAACTCTGAAAAGTTAATAAAAAACCATTCGTATGCACTGATAAATTATTCGTAATAATTGGGCATTTCCTCTTAGTACTTCATGTGTAAAGTGAACGAGTGCACCTTATTTTGATAAATAGATAATAAATACTATATCTTGTTGGAAAATTATGTAACTTGACAAAAGAAACTTTAAGGGCATATTAAAGCTTAGAAAATTATTACATATTACTTGGATGAGTTTACAAGAATGTTTCTTCACAAAGTGCATTGTCATGGATTTATTTGAGGTATTTTTCTATATAGCAAACTTTCCTTGGAATTTCTTGAAACTTAGTCAATAATATTTTAAGATCATAATAAGGCTCTGGTAAATTTTGTATAATTTGTGGATTAAGAATTGTGGTACTCCCTTCATTACCTCTAATTATTTATATTACCTTGAATTAAATTATTTAGAGGTTATTATATTTATACAAATCTATGAAATTTGGTATTCCTTGATATTTTGCTATGATATAATGTTCATAATTTTTGGGTGACCATAACTTCTGAAAATCTACTACTTCATGTTCAAAATCACCCATGGCATAATTTTTGGTGAAATTAAATAAATTCTAAATTAATTAGGAAAATTATAAGTTTCTAGATTTAGGCTAAATGTGTCATGATAGACAACCAATAATTATCTTAGGGCTATTGGATGAAAATTTGGAGACATCCTGTCATATACATCATGTAGTTTAGATTAGTCTGCATATAGTAAAACTGCGGAGATTGTGATAACATGTGGAATGAACATAAGGAGTTATGGTTAATAGTTTATCGATTTTGGTGAAATTAAAATGAGTTCATCGCTAGGTGTCATAATGTGGAAAGTGTTGGGTTGACTGGTGTTAAGTGGTGCTCCGGATCGACAAAATATCAGCCTTCCTGTGGAGTGAGAGAGAGAGAGTCAAAATACACTAGGGTTAGATTAAGTATAACTTTAAATGGGGTTGGCTATGGGTAGATACCAACAATAATAAGTACCTTGCGAAAGGGAGCTTTGGAATTCAGTCCATCGTGGTTCCTAGTGCCCTCGAGAGCCCTTCACAGGGAATGCCCAGGGCAGTCCAAGGTTAACGTAAGTCGTAAGACTAAATGGAATACAAGAGTAATTAGAAATACTCTAGAATTACACATACACTCACACTAAATAGTGTTATGGGAGATAGGTTTGGTCTCACTAGCAGTAGACTCATTGGTTTTGGAGATGGACAGGTTTGCCCGGCGAGCCCATAACTCAGTAGATATTTTGTGATGGACAGGTTAGTCCGGGGAGCTTTGGCTCGGTGGGAAAATACATTAATGTTGCATGTGTATAAAATATAAGGTGGTGTGTTTTCTGTATTGGAGAGTCGTAGCACCGACACCAATACGTTGACTCGGCAAGTGTGGTTTAGCACTTAGCCAAATAAAGTCTGGTGCGCCAACCGGCAAGAGTACGTAGGAGTTCCGCTTAGTGCACCAGCGTTAAGGTGTACAATAGGTCAGACTGGTTGTGCTGATACAGGTTTAGAGGTGGGATAGTCCCAACCCACCACTTCTGTTTTCCATTACGAAGGTATCTTGGGAGGTTAGGCTCCAGAAAGGGTGAACTAAAGGTCTGTGTGCACAGAGTCGGGTTTGTGAGTTGCACTTGCATGCACATACCATAACATACTTGCATGACATAGCATAATCATTGCATATAACCCTTGACACCTATTGTATAAATTGGTATGAGGCTCTTTATACAATAGGACTTGCAAAATGACCCCTTGGTTTATAAGTTTGTATGGGCATTCCTATAGGTCATGGTTACATACTTAGTTTACTTTCTTGTACCTTTACTTTCTCACCTTGTTCATGTGTATACTCATATTGCTTACCTACTATTTGCTTACTTATACTTGTTGTGATTTTATGCCCATGATAGACTAGTTCCGCAGTCACCTACTTATTTTTGTTACTCTCCAACTTAATATCTTCCCTTTCCTTCTCCTCGCTCGGTGTCTAAGAGCCATTGGGGGAGGGGTGAGGGATGATAGGACTGTCTTTTAGACTAACGGTCATTGGCCAAATAATTTTAGGGGATCGTGGTGCCGAATCTTGAGATGCATCCCGAGAGGTAGGTGCGCTTGGAGACGGGATAATCTAGCACAGGAGTTCAGGCAGTAGAGATAGTGAGTCCTGATCATTAGTAGTTACTATGGATTTGCTTTTGTGTTGAGAGATATGTAGTGAGTAATCATGATGTATCGGGCAGGAGCCCACTTATTAGTACTTTGATTAATCGTTATTGTGGACTCTCCCTTCATGGGGATTTATTTTATTTTCATGTGACTTCTGGTGCACAAGTAATTGAGTTTTACTTTACTCTTTGTACTTACAGTTCTCGTCTGCGATTGGTATGGCCGGCAGGATCGGCATTTGGTAGTGACGACCTTCCCAGGTGTGTTGGTGTCATCGCAAAGCGGCGGTTCTTGGCATAAGACCCTGTTGGTTTTGCAAAAAAAGGGTCTTACAAACTAGTATCAGAGGTAAACCTCGATCGGAAGAGTAGAAGTCCACTAACCCTAGGTCACCCCTGCTCGAGTTTAGTTTGGGGACAAACTAAGCAACGAAAGCTGTGGTGTGTCCATATGGGGGATCATAAGTAAATGTCCACCTCTAACTAGGTTTGGGTCAAATTTCTTACAAGTGGACTTTGTTATGCAGCCCCCGGCACATCCTACACCACAGGGCAGAGCTCAGCAAACTCCGAATGTTGCACCACTACCACCGACTCCCAATCTGTTTCTACATTCGGAGGTGGGGTAAACTTTGACGGTCATTCTACAGGCCTTCACGGCCCAGCATGCTTTGGCTCCGCAGCCGAACTTGGGGGCCAATTGGTTGAGCATCCTCCGAGGACTCTCTCCCCCATCTTACATTGGGATGAAGTCGACCGTACAGACAGAAGAGTCGCTTGATATCATGTTCGAGATGCTAACCCAGATACGGTGCCCATGGGATGAGAGGGATCCTCTGGTGGTCTCCTACATGGAGTCTTATGCCAAGAGGTGATGGAAGACACTTTTGGATATGGTGTTTGTAGTTCGGGAGGTTGCTGACAAAACTTGGGAGGAGTTTAGGGCCACACTGTTGGAGCACTTCATCCCACAGTTGGCAAGGATGAGCTGGAAGACAGGTTCCTGCAACTGAGGCAGGGCAACAAGACGGTGCTGGAGTACCCCAGGGAGTTCACTCAATTAGCCCGGTTTGCGGACTCCTATCAGCTGGATGATGCGGGGTATACTTATAGGTTCTATAAGGGCCTTCGAGATGATCTGAGACAGGCTCTTTTGTTTGTGTCCGACAGGCCCTTACCTCAGATTCTGGAGATGGCAAAGAGGATGGAAGATGATTTGCACACGGCTTGAGGCCGGAAGAGACGAACTGAGGATCAAGGTCGGTGAGGCAGGAATGATTAGCAGAGGGGCTGCTTTGCTGATGAGAGAAGTGTAGAGGACCAACCCCGCCAATAGGTGAGGCAGTAGCTGAGGGAGCATGTGCTATTGGCCCCTCAACCTCTTCAGATGTTGGAGATACAGAGGCCCGAAAGTGTGTCACTTCCCCTGCCCGAGTGCTACAACTGTGATCACGTAGGACACATCCGAAGAAACTACTCCATGAGAAGGGCACCTCTACCGGCACCACACGCTGTCCCGCCTGCTCAGCAGTTTGCAGGCCAAAGTTATGGAAGAGGATGTGGTTTCCAGGCAGGAGATCAGAGACAAGAGAGGGAGTAGGTGTATGCTCAAGACATGGCTCCACCTCGGGACCCAGACATGGTGATTGCAGGAACACGAGTAATTTTATGTTGTTATTTACCTTTGGAATTTTAGAAACAACAAACAACAATAGAATACTAGGAAAGAAACCCATAGGCTCAGTTACCTAAACATACTTAAATAAATAGGAATAGTTATGGTGTGCGGCAAACCTGCCCATACCTTGGTGGATACGGGCATCACACAACTTCATCTCCGAGGAGTTTGTAAAGGGACTGGAGAAAGTCAGACATTTCTCGGGTGTCGCCAGTAGGGTGGTCTCCCAAACGGGACAGAGGTCTCAGCTACTGCTAAGTATCTCCTGAAGTTGGCTATTGATGGTCTGAAACTCGAGGCCCCGATGATGGTCTTGAGGATGCCGAACTTCGACCTAATTCTGGGCATGACATGGCTTACTTGGAACCATGCCAAGATATATTGCCCGGCAAGGAAGGTTGTACAGAGTTATGACGGCACTTTCGCGACCTTTGAAGGTATTACTCACATCTCCCGTAGGATGTTATCATCTACTCAGGCCGTCAATGCTCACATGAAGGGAGATGAGGTCTATCAGGTGTTCTTGGTCGAGGTAAAGATGATGGTTGCCGATATATCAGTGGTGCGGGACTTTGCGGATGTGTTTCCAGAGAAGCTACAAGGATTGCCGCCGTATCGAGAGAATGATTTTCTGATCCAGTTTGTGTCGGGAGCTAAGCTAGTGTCTAGGTCTCCCTATCAGATGGATCTGAAGGAGCTGGTGGAGTTCAGGAGCCAGCTCCAGGAGCTGGTGGAGGTTGGATTCCTTAGGCAAAGTTCCACCCATTGGGGAGCTCCGGTTTTGTTTGTGAAGAAGAAGGATGGGACCCGCAGGTTGTGCATCAACTATCGTGCACTAAAACATTTGACAGACTGGAACACATATCCACTGCCAAGAATCGATGAGTTATTTGATCAACTAGAGGGAGCACATTGGTTCTCGAGGTTGGATTTGAGGATGGGATACTATCGGTTATATATTCAAGAAGAAGACATCCCGAAGACGGCTTTTAGCAGCCGACATGGCTTGTATGAGTTTATCGTGATGCCCTTTGGGCTCACAAATGTGCCATCGACTTTCATGAGCTTGATGAACCTGGTGTTCAAGCCATACCTCGATAGGTTTTTCATTGTATTCATAGATGACATCCTCATTTATTCGAAGATGAAGGAAGAGCATGCATAACATCTGGC
This sequence comes from Platanthera guangdongensis, assembly GCA_039583875.1. Lineage (NCBI taxonomy): Eukaryota > Viridiplantae > Streptophyta > Magnoliopsida > Asparagales > Orchidaceae > Platanthera > Platanthera guangdongensis. The sequence goes on from CM077156.1 coordinate 87,738,065, forward strand.
CTTGACTCTAGAGAAGCTCAGGGAGCATCAGTTGTATGCCAAGTTTAGCAAGTGCCAGTTTTGGCTTATGGAGGTAGTCTATTTATGCCACATTATCAGTGGAGCGGGACTGACGGTTGATCCTGCGAAGATTCAAGCAGTTCAAGATTGGCCTCAGTTGAAGACGACCACGGATGTCCAAAGTTTTTTGGGATTGGTCGGGTATTACTGGAAGTTTGTACAAGGATTCTCTCAGATAGCCCTTCCACTCACTTCTTTGACGAATAAGGATACTCTGTTCGTTTGGACGCCGCGGTGTTAGGAGGCCTTCCAGGAGTCAAAGGGTTAGCTTATGTCGGCTCATGTCCTCGCTCTTCCATCTGGGAAGGAGGGATTCCAGGTGTGCACTGATGCGTCATTTCAGGGTATTGGGTGCTATACTGATGCACCATGGGCATGTGATAGCATACGCCTCCCACCAGATGAAGAAGCATGAGTAGAACTACCATGTGTATGACTTGGAGATGGGAGCAGTGGTGTTCGCTTTGAAGATTTGGCGACATTATCTTTATGGTGTACACTGTGATATATTTTCGGATCATAAGAATCTGAAATATGTTTATATGTGGAAGGAGATGAACATCCGCCGGAGATGATTGGTGGAGTTTCTATCTGATTATGAGTACACGATACACTATCACCCGGGAAAGACGAATGTTGTGGCAGACACACTGTGCCAGAATACTACCACTTCAAGAGAAGAGCCCCCGTTGATGGCTATGGAGCTGGTACGGATGATGGAGGATATGAAAATTACTTTTGTGTCCTCGGATGAATCAGAGCTTGAGGAGGAGTATCTGGCCGCGATGAGCACTACCAATGATATTCGAGATTACATTAGGGTTGTGCAGAGAAAGGATGACAAGTTAGAGCTAGTATTCAGGACCTTGAAGGAGGGCACAGTGATGGAGCATACAAAGATGGATGGGTTATTATGCTTTAGAGGACGGGTGTACATACCAGCTGGGGGCAGGATTCGGGAGGACATTATGATCGAGGGTCACTGCAGCAAGTATTCGGTGCACCCGGGCATTAACAAGATGACGGCCGACTTGAAGAGGACGATGTACTGGTCGGCATGAAGAGGGATATCACATACTTCGTGACCCATTGCGAGGCTTGTCAGTTAGTGAAGGCAAAGTGTAAGAGACTGGGCGGATTGTTGCGGCCACTTCCAGTGCCGGAGTGGAAGTTCAACGATATCGCTAAGGATTTGATACATTGTCTTCCTCGGTCACATGCGGGGAACGATTCAATATGGGTATTCCTCAATCGATTGACGACGATGGACAGATTTCTACCGATCAGGAAGGACGCTATTATGGGTGACTTGGTGGGGAGGTTTGTTGAGCAGTTCGTTTAATACCATGGAGTGTCGAGGACGATAGTGTCCAATCGTGATGGATGATTTACGTATTATGAGTGGAGGTCGGTCCAGGCTTATTTGGGGACCAGGTTAACATATAGTACCACCTTCCATCCTCAGGCAAATGGACAGATAGATCGCACCAATCTGACACTGGAGGATTTGTTGCGTCTTTGCATACTGGACCACAGAGAGCCATGGGAGTGGCAGCTATCATTGATCAAATTCTCGTACAACAATAGAAACCAGTCCAACATCAGCATTGCTCCTTATGAGGCTTTATATGGGCAGAGATACAAGACTTCTTTGTCTTGGATCCAGTGTAAGGATCTGAAGGCACTTGGCTTGGAGATGATCAAAGATACGGATATTCAGGTGCGGTTGATTCGAGACAGGATGTTGGAGGCCTAGAGCAAACAGGCTAAGTATTACGATGCTCGGCATCATCAGGTAGAATTCCAGGTTGGAGATCGGGTGTTTTTGAAGATACGTCTGATGCATGGAGTCTCGCGGGTGCGTGCTAGGAAGAAGCTCAGTCTGAGATACATGGGGCCTTACCGGATCCTAGAGCGAATCGTTACCTTGGCTTACAGACTGGAGCTCCCACCAGAGCTAGCGTATTTGCACGACGTCTTCCATGTCTCCTCCCTCAGGAGAGCTCTACTTCATCCAGAGCAACAGATTATGACTACAAATCAGCCTATACCTTCTGATTGATCTGTGCACCTGGAGTCGATCCGGATAGACCATACTAGAATACGAGTCTTGAGGCGTAAGAAGGTTTCACTGGTCAAGGTCTTGTGGAGGAATCATGGACAAGAGGAGCACATGTGGGAGTCGCAGGACTTGATGCAGCAAAGGTACCCGGAACTTTTCACGCCAGGTATCCCCTTAAATCTCTCTGGATGTTACATTTTATTTCTCACACTTGAAACCCTGTAGGCCTAACCTGAATTTCGAGGATGAAATTTTTTATTTTTATGTATTGGGATTTGTAACGCCAATGTGTCTCTATGACTACAATGAATACCCTAAACCCTAAAATAGTGTCCTTAAAAATATGTTATTGGTTTTTAATTTCTCCCTTGAAACCCTATTCTACTTACCATAATGCATCCTATTTGTCTCATATCAATTCATAATATAATTTTGAAGGAACAAAAAAGAGAAACAATGGATTGAAAAGAGATGAGAAGTTATATGGAGCAGTATACTCCTTCTTTTGGAGTGTGTTAGCTCCTCAAGAAGAGGGCTAAGAATTTTAAAGAGGGTAAAGAGGCTTGGACACAATTTACGTGAATGAATAAGAGACACTTAAAAGAGCTTACCTAAGAGGGCAAAATAGTTTAGTATAATTCAGGTAATATAAGCTGTAAAAAAACGAGGGCAGACTGAAAGTAGAAGAATAAAGTAGAACACTAACAAATAACAGATCTAATGAATCAATGAAGGTTTACGACTGAAGAAACCTTCAAACACTGGAGAAAAAACTAAAGAAACCCTGGAGCTGAGTAGTTGATCAAAAAAAATGAAGAAACCCTCTGCCATGATTCTCTAATAAGGCAAACATCACATCGCCATTGGCCCTTCCTGTTCGTCGATGAGTTGCTCGTCGAGGATGAACAGAGGAGATTAGGAGAAGGGACGCTAAGTGAGAGAATGAAATGACTACTAGCAAAAATGCAGGTGGTGCCGCTGAAGTGGGGAACTAGAGCCGATTAAAAAATTTACAATTTTCATGCCCAGGCACATGCCTGGGTGTGTCCGTGACTGGGTCCGCCCATGCTTCTGAGGCCATTATTGCCTGAGGTGGTCCTAAAAGCATGCTTGTAAGTGAATTTATTGATATGGTGATATATTGGTACTCACCGAAGGGGAAGGTAATGTTTTGCTTTTTAGTTTTTCATTTTGATACATTTTATATTTTTTACATATCGAGTTTTGGTTGTACAATTTACTACATTTTTGTATTGTTTACATATTGTTAATTTTTTGGACGTCGTAGTGCATTAGTGAAAAAAATAAAGCATGTCGAAGGAATCAAATTGGAGAAAATGCTCTAGGTAGGACAAGTCTCGCTAATAGGAGGAAATAATTGGTATGTTAAATAGTGTGGTATGTATAATTTATTATTCTTATTCTTTATAGTAAAATATTGAAATATATTTTGTTAAGGTTGTTGAATTGGGAAAGAAGCCAACACATCTTGAATTATATATAAATAGTCGAACATGCAAAGTGAAAGAAAATAGTTTGGTGGATGATTATGCTATATCAAAAAAGGAATGATTGTTTTATTCTCGGAAGTATTTTTTTGAAATGAAAATATTATCTAAATTATATCTATGTGATTGAAATTTATATATTTAGGTTGCTTTAGAAATGGCGATAGTTGAGCAGATGTCACAATATCCTCTTGACACACTTATTGGTGAAATCCATGAGCCTGCTTTTCAGAATACATTAGGACCAGAGAATTATGGTCGCCGCCAGACATGGGATCTGGTGTCATGAAAATTAAAGTGTATCCTGATCTGTCACGTCATTCAAAAAAGTCTGGCACTACAAATTCAAGGGAGATGCGCGAGATTGTTCAAATGAAACTCCGAGTAACGAATATGCAAAAAGCTATAGATTGTCTAGTGAATTCCATGTCACACCAAGGATCTAGAGAAGATTTTTCTAGAACATTAGCGGTGTCTGGAGTTTATATATCTACAGATCAAGTATAATTGATATTCGATCAGTTTGCCTATAATACTTTTTTATTAAATTTTAGTTATATTATAGCAAATTCCAATACTTTTTATTTAATATTTTTGTATCTTTCAAGATTGATGAATATTATTTCTAGACCAAACCAAAATACTGGGTCTAATCCTGAGGATACGCCTCCTACGGATCCTAACATAAGAGTCCACCATGAACATGGTAATGTAACGTTGAGCATATGTTTTCAATTTTTACATTAACTATTTGTATAATCATACTAATTGAATGATCAAAATATCTCTTTGCATATGATTAAATTATCAGTTGCCTGATAAATAGTGAGGTATAATTTGGCAACATTAAGGATAAGTGATCATATCTATTTACCAGATTTTTCTTATGCTTTCGTGAAGTACAGACAATTGAAAAAAAACAATGTTTCAAGCTTCTGTTTACGACTATACTTTTTATGTTCTGTGGCATTTTGTATAGATGTTAATCAAAGACCCCATTGATATTCCCACATGAATTTCAAATTACACATCCTGTTTCTCCCAAACACTTCAGTTTCTTCTTGTCTTTCTTTGTATTGTTATCTTTCATTGGCTACCACTGTAGAATTCTTTAAATTATTATACCTATGGGAAGAGGAAGAACTAAGACAAGTAGGGCTGAAGAGGAGGGAGCCATGGATACGTATAATAATATTAAAAAGGCATCATGTTTGAATAATAATTTGTGTAGTGTATAGGAAAATTATGTGTATTGAGCAAAGAGAAAGAGAGTGCTGTATAGAAATGGCAAGCGAGACATATATATGAGTAATAAAGGTATGAGTGTATGGCCAATGTGACTGAGATGTTGTGTAGATATACTTATATCCTCTTCTGGCCACATCCAATCTAATTATGCATATTTCCTTTCTTCTTGCTATGATTTTTGTACTCTTGGGTGGGAGGGGGAGGATGTCTCTCCACCTCTACTCATTGCTTCTTCCCAGAATTTGAATCTCTCTTTCCTTACTTTCTCTCTCTTAATGGGCCATGTATGGTAGATTTAATGTCAAGTAACATCTAAGGAAAGTATTGTCATGGGGATGGGTATTTTGTTGAATGTGACTCAACTAAGCGTTTGATTGTCCAAAAGCAAAATGACTGCCTGAGTGATCGGTGATGAAGTCATGTCCTAAATTTGGTGTTTGTGAAAGGGAGACATGGATAGATTTTCCAATCATCTTTTTATTGCAGGTATTTAGAGTTTCAGCCAACTTCCCTCAGGTATGATGTTCCGACCATCATCTTTTAGTATTTTACTTGATTTATAGTTTGTTAGACCCCTACTTGTGCTTTGGGCTAGGTTCACTATTAGGATTATGACCCACCATGTATAGTCTAGGGTCATTTATTAGTTCCAAGGTTAAGGTCAATTACTTTAGGATAGTTCACTGAGACCTACCTTCAGAAGGCTTTAGAAGACCTCAGAGACTCAAGACTTAAGAGACAAGGTAGTTTTGAAGATTACAGAAAAAAGGAGTTTGAAGATAGCTGAACTCAGTGCAACGATCATCGATCTCAGATCGACGAACTCAGAGTTCTTTCTCTAACTTGAGCTCGACGAAAGTATAGCTCAGTTCGACGAACTGTGAGCTTATCTCAGGATCTCAGCTCGATGAAGTGCCTTCTCAGCTCGACGACCTTGGAGCTTAGTTTGGCAATTAATTTTTCTATTCGACGATCTTAGACCTCAACTCGACGAAGGAGAATTATCATCTCGACGAACTTGGAGCTTAGGTCAACAAAACCTTTCCTAAGTTTGACTAACTCCATCCAGGTTCTGTTCGACAATCTTCTCTCAGTTTCTCAGACCGTCTAAGGCAATTCGATTTCAGATTATTTCAAATATTCAAACAGTAATACTCTAATAATTAATTCTCATATTCTCAAGAATATAGCCATTCCTGGCAGCATTAATTAAGGATTTTCACAGAGTTATTACTTAACATATTTACTGGGACAGTTAGGGAAATGTATTGAAGACAATATTTAGTCGTTCTAATTCACAAAAAATATGCAGAGGACTTCAAGGATTTGAATTTCAAAATCATCAATCAGATATAAAGGATTTTCAGAATATTATCATGTAGAGTCTAATAGTTAGAATTTACTGAGTCAGGAAAAAGAATAAAGAAAATATCTGCATTTTGAGAATAAGAAACAGAGACACATAACATCTTGTTCATCTTCATTCCTCTTCTTCAAGTTTTCTTCCAGCAACACAACATACAATCTGAGACAAAAAGCTCAATCACTTAGAGATATTTACTGGAAGAAGAAGTGCTCATCTTGAAGGCTTATACCCTGAGTAAAGCTTCCATTCTCCTGAACTATTCTACATCTCAGGGGGGCCATTGAAAACAACAACAATCTACTGGTCTTCTCAGAACTTTGAGAAAGAGAAGACAAAAGGGTTTCTAACTCCCTTTAAAAGTTAATCCCTTGGTTGTTAAGTCTCCTGATCAAAAGATATAGTTTGGTTTTTGGACACCTGATCAAAAGCTCAAAGGGTTGCTAGATCTCCCTCGAAAATAGATCTTATGGTGACAAAGAACATGAACAAAAAACTTGTGGTGGCAGGGCACCTGATCAAAAACCTATAATGGATTCCTACCAGGGTGGTAGAAGAGTGGATGTACCGAAGTTTTAGGGGAACTACTATAATATCTTTGTGTTGTCTGGTTGCTATATTTGTTATTTTATGTACTGTGATTTCTGTGTTTTATTTCTGCTCATATACATATAGATTTCGGTTATTTAAATCTACTATAAAAATTAATCAAAAGATTTTTAATACTCTATTCACCCCCCTCTAGAGTTGGTGTGATCTATCCCATCACTTTTAATTGGTATCACAGGGTAAGGTTGATTGGTTTTACAGGCTAACACCTGAACCAAAAGATTTTTGATAGATCCCATTTACTCTAGTGTCTTTTTATATCATGGCACAAAATAAGGAGTACTCAATCACCAGACCTTCAGTGTGTAATCTTAACAGATTTTCACTTTGGAAGGCAAGGATTAGGCTGTATATGAATTCAATTGATGAAGATATTATAATACTATCTTGACAGGCCCCCCTACACCAACTGCAACAACAAGCACAAGTGTAGTTCCACCACATGAGTGGAACTGCACTTTAGCTCAAATAATGCCTGATGATATATTGCAGAAAGTTCCTGATTGTTCTTCAGCCAAGGATATCTGGGATTACTTAAATGCTATGGTTTCTGGTTCAGCAGATGAAAGAAAGGACAAAAGGTCCCACTTGATTTTTAATATGAGAATTTCAAGAAGGGTGAATTAGAATCAGTTGCTGAAATGTACAACAGACTCAACATCATCATCAATGAGCTAAAGACTTTTGACAATGACATCTATTTAACAGAGATAAATGACAAGATCCTTATGTGCTTCCCTAGCACATGAGATTCTAGGATCTGACCAATCAAGGAGGCCAAAATCCTAAATTAGATTTCTACTGAGTCATTGTTAGGCAAACTCAAGTCTTATGAGTAGTTTATCAAAACTAGGGAGTCAGCTGAACAAAAGACTTCTACCTCGGGAAGGAAGGAACAAACCATTGCCTTCAAGGCATCTGCAGAATCAGAAGCACTACCAGGCAATGAAGACCTACTGAGTCTTCTTGCAAAAAGATTCTACAAAATGCCTAAGAAGAACTTCAGGAGAAGGTCAACCCGAAATGAGGAAAAATCAAGGTATGTCAAGTCTCCTACTAAGGAAATTATTTGCTATGGTGCAGAAAGCTACAACACATTCTTCCAGAATGTCCAGAGGCTCAAAAGAAGGACGCGAGAAAGGAGAAAGAATCTAAGAAGCACTTGAGCAAGCCCTCCTCCAACAAATACAAGAAGAAAAAGGAGTAAGGATTTGTGGATGAGACTTGGAGTGACTCAGAAGAAGAAACTTCATCCAGTTCTAGTGAGGATGAAGAAGAGGCAAAAGAAAGAGAGATCTGTTAATGGCAATCAATGCCTCTTATAGCAACTCAGAAGTTGCTGATTTAGAAGCAGAAAACTAAGAATCTGAATCGGAAGAGGACCAGGTTATACAATCTTTTGATTTTACTTCTGATCATTTTAAAACTGAATTCAAACTTCTATGCAATGATCTAATTAAATCTGAGAAAAAAATCAAACTTCTCAGAGAAAAACAAATTGAATATGACAATCTGTTTTCTGAAAACATCAAACTGAAAGATGAATTAGACTTAGTTCTGAAAAAATCATTTCTTTAAAAACTAAATCAAATGAGGCTAAATAATTTGAATAATCCCTTAATGGGAGAAGCATAAAATTATTGAATATCACTAGCACAGTCAATGTGAGGCTTAATGACAAACTGGGCTTCGGAGCTTCATCAAGTCAGCCTCCTCTTCTTAAGAAAACATTCTTTCTACCCCTATTAAATTTGTTTTTGGCTAATGTAAAGAAAAAGTAGAAGTTAATAACAAAGAAACAGAAATTTCATAGAAAAATCAACCCAAGAAGAAGAAAAATCTAAATAAAAACAATGTTCAACAGTTTTCGTCGAACCAAGATCGACGAAATGGATACAGTTCATCGAACTCAGATCGACGAACTTTGAACGTATAATTTAGATATAACTATTCTTCTAACTGCGATTGAGGAAATCAATATGGTTCATCGAACGACGATCGATTAAATTAGGCAGCAGAAAATGAATACTTTCATTCTCTGAGCGGATTTCCATGAACTCATCCCTATTCGTCGAACATAGATCGACGAACTTACTGGAATTCGTCAAACGCAGTTTACTATAACAGAAACTTAAATTATTTTCAGAATTTCAGGAAACCTAAAATCTTTAATAATCCCTTTACCTAGTGGATAATTCCACCTAGAAGATTTCATCCCTTAGGATATAAAATCAAACTAGAATTTTCTTTCATTTCCAGTTATAAATTTGAGAAGAATCAAGTACCCAAGGTTACCTGAGTCAAGAACATCTAATCTATTTTCATGCATGTGATGGACTATCCTACCAGAGAGCACCAGTAGTACTTGGATAATTGGTGTTCCAAACATATGACAGGCAACAAGAGAAATATAACTGATTACAAGTCAAAGCTTGGAGCAAATGTGATTTTTTTAGACTCCAACTGTAGTCAAACAAAAGGATATAGGAATGTCAAAGTTGCAGCTGTCACCTTCAGGAAGGTATCCTATGTGAGTGGTCTCAAGCATAACCTGATATCCATAAGCCAATTTTGTGATGAAGGTTATCAGGTATCTTTTAATCAACCATGTTTCACTATTACTTCTAATAAAAACAAAATTGTTTTAAAAGGAATTAGACAAGGTAACATTTATGTAGTAAATTTTAAGTCTGCCATTTCAGAAATTTGTTTATTTAATCAGATTAGTAATACTAATGACTTATGACATAAAAGACTAGGACATGTAAACTTAAGAAATATTATTAAACTATCTAGGGACAACCTTGTTAGACAATTGCTTTCTCCCCCTACAAGAAGGAAAGTCTATACAGGGCTTGTCAATTATGCAAGAAAACTAAAAATAGTTTTAAATCAATTAATAAGAGTGATTCAACGAGAATTTTGTATTTGCTACACATGGATCTTTTTGGACCCATTGATGTATAAAGTTTGGAAGGGAAATCTTACACTCTAGTTATTATAGATGACTTCTCTAAATTCACTTGGGTGTTCTTTTTAATAAACAAGTCAGATAACTTTAAAGTTCTTACAGACTTTCTTAGGAGCAAAACGATTGAGTACTCTACTCCAGTTGCATTGATCAGAAGTGATCATGGTACTAAGTTTGAATTTCTTCTTATGCAAGAATTCTTTGAGATGGAAGTTATCAGGCATTGCTTCTGTGCTCCTAAAACTTCTCAACAAAATGGGCTAGCAGAAATGAAAACTATAACCCTTATTGAAGCTGCAGGGACATTGCTTGCAGATGCTTACTTGCCCCTATCATTTTGGGAGAGGTTGTAAGCACAACAAATTATGTTTTGAATAGAAGTTTAATACATAAACTTAAGGGTAAGACTCCTTATGAATTTCTTAAAGGGAAGCAACCTAAAATAGATTATTTTAAATTATTTGGTGGTAGATGTTAAATACACAATAATAATAAGAAACATCTTAGAAAGTTTGAAGGCAAAGCTGCAGAGGGAATTTTTCTTGGATATTCCCAAGTCAGGAAGGCATTTAGGGTATTTAATAAATCAACCTTAAAAATGGAAGAATCTGTACATATAACTTTTGATGAAGCTATTATGTATTACAAGGAGAAGTATTATTCTACCAAAGAAACTTTGCAGGTACCCTTTTTGTGTGAGAAATTGGATGACTTAAACCTCACCCAAGAGGTTACACTTCATCCTTCTCCATAGACTGATGAATAAAGTGAAGAAGAAATTGTTGGAATAGTTGAACCAACAATAACTAACATAATTCCACAAGAGGAATTACTTCCCCAAGCGGTTGATCAACCAACTCCACCTACTGATCTTGTCATACTTAGAGATCATATCATATCTCAAGTGATTGGAGACATATCAGTTGGTGTGCAAACAAGACATCAACTCAACCAAGATTTGATGCATGCTTGCTTCATATCTCAAATTGAACCTCAATCCATAAAAGATGTAGAGCAAGATCCCAACTGGATTATTGCAATTAAGAGGAGCTCAATTAATTTGAGAGTTGCAGAGTTTGGGATTTAGTTCCAAGACCCAAAGGCTACCCAGTCATTATAACTAAATGGGTTTTCAGGAACAAGTTGGATGCTCAAGGATCAATTGTAACGAACAAAGCAAAATTGGTAGCTCAAGGCTATTCACAAGAGGAAGGAATTAATTATGACCAGACCTTTGCCCCTGTTGCAAGGCTGGAGGCTATCAGAATATTTCTTGCATATGCAACATACAAGAAATTCAAAGTCTACCAAATAGATGTCAAAAGAGCTTTTCTTAATGGTGAACTCAAAGAGGCAGCCTATGTGGAGCAACCACCAGGTTTTATATCTTCAACTCATCCCTCTTTTGTTTTTAAATTGCATAAAACTCTCTATGGTTTAAAGCAAGCTGAAATAGCTTGGTATGAGACCCTAGCTAGCTTTTTTTGAGAACATAAGTTCACTAGGGGCATTGTAGATAGGACTTTGTTTACTAGGCATCATAAAAATAAAATTTTAATAGTACAAATATATGTAGATGACATCATTTTTTGCTCTACTGATTCCAAACTATAAAAAAGGTTTTCTGACCTAATGTATTCCAAGTTTGAAATGAGTAGTATGGGTGAGCTTTCCTAATTCCTTGGTCTTCAAGTGAAGCAATCCCCTAACGGTATTTTCATCTCCCAATCAAAATATGCTAAGGAGCTAATTAAAAGATTTGGGATGTTTGATGCATCAGCTATGAAAACACCCATGACTTCCAATGTTGTGATTGATTCTGATGAACACGGAAAGCCAGTTGATCAGAATACATATAGGGCTATTGTTGCGTCCTTGTTTTATCTCACAGCTAGTAGGCCATATATAATGTTTTCTACATGCCTTTATGCTAGGTTTCAGGTAAACCCTTAAGAATCTCATCTAATTTTATTAAAAAGAATTTTGATAAATATAAAGGATTGTCCAAATCTAGAACTCTGATATCCAATAGAGTCAGAATTTGACTTAACTGGATTCTCAGATTCTGGCTATGATGGATGTTGAGTTGATAGGAAAAGCACATCAAGAACTTGTCAGTTTCTTGGTGATAGGCTTGTGTCTTGGTTTTGTAAGAAACAGACATTTGTGTCAACTTCAAGTGCTGAAGCCGAATATATAGCAGCTGAAAGTTGTTGTTCACAAATTTTGTGGATTCAAAACCAACTCCTGGATTTTAGTTTCAATCTAAATAATTCAACTATATTTTGTGGTAGTACTAGTGCAATTTCCATTGCACAAAATCCAGTGCTTCATAGTAGGACCAAGCATATAGAAATTAGACATCATTTCATTAGAGATTGTGTGGACAAAAATAAAATTTACCTTATCTTTAGCTCTAATGATTTACAAAGAGCAGACATCTTCACTAAGTATATAGATGAGAAGAAACATCTGTTTTTCCTAAATCAGCTAGGCATGATAAATAAGGAAGGATTATTTTAATTTTTGTTCTGAGTTCAACGATTAGGATACAGTTCGTCGAATAGAGGTCGACGATCTGTGAACTCTTCGTGAAGATTTCATCGAATGAAAATCGACAAATATTTCTTTGTGAAACTATTCGTCGAACGAAGATCGACGATTTTATTTCAGAAAATTTTTCTTCGAACAGAGTACGACGATCTATTTTCCCCCTCTTCAAATTGAGATTGACGCTTTTATTTCTTCTTGAAATTTTTCGCCGACCTGAGTTCGATGCTTTCTTGTTTTCGTTGGATGGAGTTCGTCTTTTCATATTCGAAAAAATATAATAGGGTTTTCATCGAACTCCATCCCGCACTTTCCAGTTCTCATGCACTTGATCTTTTGTTTTTGCAGGCATGGTGATTTTGGTGGCGACTCTTTCATGTATGAAGTTTGATGCAGGATTCAACATCGACATCGATTCGTTCAATCATTCTGATCAAATCTTCAAATGCATACTTCAGTTGTTTGAGGCACCGTAGTTGAGGCAGTTCATGACATTAAGGATCAAGCTTCTAATACAGGAAATTAAAGAATGGGTATTAACAGCAACTTTTCCAGACCAAACCTCCATTATTGGATCTATTTCTGGTCATCGGGTTTATCTTACCCATGATATTATAACATAAGTTTTTGGTTTTATAAATGGGGAAGATGATTTTGAATTATCTAGCAATGAGTTTGAAGATATGCTAGTTATCATGGGTCACTCCTAGGGAAACCCTAATAAATTACTGAAGAAATATTTGGGTGTTGAATATAAGTTCTTGGCTGATATAGTTGGGAAAGTCATCTTAGCCAAGCATTCTGCCGATGACTACATAACTAGGCATCAATTCTTGGTGATGAGTGTCTTAGTCAATCATAAATCAGTAAATTAGGGATTGATTATGTTTGAATCAATTAAGAAGAAAATAAACGAGAAAGATGTTGGTTATGGAAGAGTTCTGGGCATCTTCCTGCAAGCTAAGTGCCCTGAACTCCTGGTCTCCCAGACCATTTTTATAAATGTTTCTAAGAGGCTTACCTCTGCCCTCTTTGGAAGATGGGAGAGGGTTATTACCAAGTCTTCTACTTTTGCAATTTATTTCTACTAGTTTTGATTCTACCTCACATCCTATGATAGTTGATGAATAGACTACTATGCCTAAGGATATAATAAATTCTGGGCAGATTCATTCCCCTCCTACTTTTGCATGGGATGAATCCCCTATGCCCAATTTTGATGATCTTCATAGTGAAGATATGGTAGAGGCAGCAAATGTAGATTATGTTTATAAACAGCCAGAGGATCCATTTGATGATCATACTGATGTATATAAGCAAATTGATGCTTTTTATGATCAGCTTGAAGAGCAGTCAGATGCTAATATAGAGTATGATGATTTAGAAGACTCTTACACTAAGAAAACGAAATGAACAAAGAAGTCCCCAGCTAAGGTTGCTCCTCAACCTTCATCAATAGCAGACATCCCTTACTACATTTTGCATAGAATACCTCTTACTCCAGACCTTCCACACTGGATGAGGTTCTCCAAAAATGAGGAGAAGAATAGAAAGAAAATGAAGAGATATTACTCCACGAAAGTCTTGGAGAGGACCTCCTCCTCCTCCTCCTCCTCCAGCAACAGGATCAGTAGGAGTTGTATCTTCTTCGCTGAGGCCTTCCACTCATCACTCAAGACCATCTCAAAACAGACAAGATAGACCTACAAGGGCTGAAACTTATAACAGTCAAAGCAGCAAGCAACACTCTAGCCAAGAGAGGCCAACTTCACCAGTATATGATTCAGAATTAGATCCAGTTTACAGAATAACAAGATTCAATGAGCAAGTTGCTCTTGCTCAGATAAGGAAAGCAAGGACAGAAGTTAAGGACACCTCATAATTCTCTACTATGTCCTCCTACATGCAGCAGGAACTTGAAAGATATCAGAAGAAAAATATGGTCAGTGTTGACGAGTATATGAGTTTGCACCCTGAAGCAGTTGTTCCAAGAACCACTTCCCTGAAAATCATTGGTTCTCAAGATCTTTAAATGAGTAAAAGAGAAGCTGAAGATCCTACCAGAGAGCTAATTTTTACCAAATCATCATCAGATTCTCCTTTAGCTGCTCTATAGAAGGATTCTTAGTTTTTAATTATAATTTTTAAACTTTGTTGTTGTTTATAAACTTTCTCAAAGCACCTTTTATATATCTGCTGAAATTTTTATTTCTACTAGATATTTTTTGCTTTGTGTTTTTGTTGTTTAATAGTATCCTCGTCCAAATAGGGGGAGATTATTGGACACCCTATTACTGATTTGGTCTAGGATCACTATTATAAGTTTAGGATGATTAGTTCGACCCAACTTGTATAGACTATGGTCATAGTATTATTTCTAGGGTTGTTACTTCAGAGGAATTCCAGAGAAGTCCAGTTCGACAAACGCAGAATTTAGATCGACGAATGTCGAGCTCAGTTCGACGAACGTCATGCTCAGTTCGACGAACTCAGATTCCTAACTCTGAGTTTAGCTCGATGATCACTAAGCTCCGTTCGACGAACTTTATTCTCAGCTTAAAAGCTTAGCTCGATGAAAGCCAACCTCAGTTCGAAGAACTCCAGGCGCAGTTCGACGAAAGCTGAGCTCAGCTCGACCAATATATTGCTCAGTTCATCCAAGATCTGTTCAACAAAGGTCAGGCACAATTCGACGAATTCCTTGTTGTGTTCGACGTTCAGGTAGTTTCTATGTTCAGAGGCAGAATGATTTCTAAAGCTTAATTATAATCAGTTACAACTCTGATATTTAATGCTAAATATTCTAATTAAATATAGTCATTTAAGGCAACATTAAATATGGATTTATCACAGAGTTTTAAATATAATGAACTCCATGGCAGTTACAAATCTCAAGGATTCTCCAGACATTTCATAAATTATTTAATACAAATATTTGAATTCTACTCGGACATTCTATATATATGTTCAGAATATTGCTGCTTAAGAGGTTACACACATACAAGTTAGTTATACACATAGACTTTTGGATATTCTGCCTCAAACCCTCCAAGAGATAAAAATTTCATATATGCCTGAAATATCTTCTGGAGAGGAACAACATTCTAGAAGGCCTACACCCTGAAGAAAGCTCTTCTCCCTTGATAACAAATTCTACTTGACTCAGGGAGAGCTTTTTGCAACATCAATCAATCGAGTCTTCTCAGAGAGTCTTGAAAGATAAGACAACATCTAAACTTCTTTCCTAAACTATGTACAGGGTTATAACTCCCTTCAAAAGTTAACTCATGGTTCTTAAGTCACCTGATCAAAAGACTTAGATGTGGTTTTTGGGCACCTGATCAAAAGCTCAAAGGGTTGCTAGATATCCCTTAGAAAATAGATCTTCTGATGGCAGGGCACTTGATAAAAAACCTGTAATTGATTCCTATCAGGGTGGTAGAAGAGTAGACGTACCCAGATTTATTGGGAGAGTACTATAAAATTTCCGTATGTTGTGTGTGATTGCTTTACTTTCTATTATGTGTTGTGATTTTCATATATATATATATATATATATATATATATATATATATATATATATATATATATATATATATATATATATCACTTATTTTAAATTCGCTATAAAAATAAATTAAAGTCTTTAATATACACTATTCACCCCCTTGTAGTGTGAAATCAGATCTATCCTTCACTTTGACCATCATTAAACGATCAACGACCACTCAAATGGCATCGTTCCCCGTGAGCGTTCTCGACAAGCCATGCACGAAATCCATAGAGATGTCATAAAATTTCCACTCTGGTATAGACAAGGATTTCAAGAATCTGCCAAGTTTCTGGCATTCAGACTTTACCAAGGGACACGTCTGACAACTCGCCCCATATAGACCTATGTCTTTCGTCATAGCTGGGCACCAGAATAGTTTATTCATGTCCTTGAACACCTTTGTGCTCCCACTGTGAATCGAGTAATTTGTGAAATGTACCTCAAACATTAATTTTTCTCGTAACTTCCCCATATTAGGGACACACAATAAACTGTCTTTCCATAAAAGGCCATCGTCGATAGAGAACTGTTCTCCTCCACGTGACATTTAAAGCCCACGTCCAACTCCAAGGCCTACCAAATCCTGTCTGCGAGGTCGTATTGAATCTTCATCCAACTCAAAAATGCATTTGTACAAGATCCATTGTCAACACAAGAGATCTCAAAGAACTCCAAATACTGAATGAGCCGCTTGTCATGCATCTGTATCTAGATGGCCCGTGCAGGGGTCCTACTACTCAAAGCATCCTCCACAACGTTCCTCTTCCTAGGAATATAATGAATCTCGTTGGTGTAGTCCCCAAAGAAAATCCATCGCCCTACGCTGACGCATGTTCAGATCCTTTTGATCTATCAAATACTTCAGGCTCTTATGATCTGAATAGATATCGACCTTAACCCCATACAGATAATGCCTCCAAAGTTTGAGAGTGAATACCACAACTGCCATCTCCAAAACATGGACTAGGTAATTCCACTCATGTACCTTCAACTGATGCGACCTATAGGCTATCACTTTCCCGTGCTAAAGCAGAACGCGGCCTAAACCAGTGCCAGAGGCATCACTGTAACTCTCAAAGCCCTATGATCCCCATTGCGAACATAAGATAGGCGCCGTGGACAGACAACACTTTGGTTCTTCAAAAGGTTGTGCGCACTCCGGTGACCAAACTAACTTTTCATCCTTCCTAGTCATAGTAGTGAGGGACAGTGCTATTCATGATAAGTTCTCCACGAAGATCCTGTAATAGCCGGTAACCCCCAGAAAACTTTGGACTTCCAACACAGTAGACATCATAAGCCACTCGCATATGGCAGCTACCTTCACCGGATCTACTGAAATTCCCTCTCCACTAACCACGTGACCAAGGAACGCTACCGAGGACAGCCAAAACTCACATTTGGAGAATTTGGCATAATGTTGGTTTTTCCTCAGGGTTTCCAAAACCATTTGAAGATATTTTAAATGATCCTCCTCACACTGTGAGTACACCAGTATATCATCGATGAAGACTATCACGAACTGGCCAAGTACTCTCTGAATGTCTTGTTCATCAAATCCATAAACACGGATGGCCCATTCGTCACCCGAAACGGCATGACGGTGAATTCATAATGCCCATAACATGTGTTGAAAGCCATCTTGGGAATGTCACTTTCCCTAATTCTCAGCTGATAGTACCCAGATTTCAAATCTAGCTTCGAGTACACAGTCGACCTGACCAGCTGATCGAACAGATCATCAATCTCCGGGATCATATATCTATTCTTCTCTGTCAGCTTATTTAACTCTCGGTAATAAATACACAGTCGTAAGCTTTCGTTCTACTTTTTTAGCAAAAAGGACTGGCGCGCTCCAAGGAGACGAATTTGGACGCACATACCCTTGATCCAACAGCTCTTACAGTTGTACCTTCAATTCTGCCATCTCCTTAGGTACTAAGTAGTACGAGGAGCATGACACAAGCTTGGCACCTGACACTAGCGCAATGGTGAAGTCGATCTCACGCTGAGGTGGGGCTCTGGGGAGATTTCAGGAAAAACATCAGGAAACTCTGATACAACCTGGATACTATCTAGACCTAGCATGGGCTTTGAAGTCTCCACGAAGGTGAAAAATATCCCTACACCACTACGAACTGCCTTAACCACCTTGATAGCAGATATTAAAGTCTTGCTCAATCCCCTCATGTTAAAGAATGTAGTCTCACGCTCTGTATCCACCCCCAGTCTGACCTCCTTGCGACTGAAATCAATGTACGTATGCTACTCCAAAATCCAATCCATGCCATAGATTACATCTATCTCCACTATTGGTAGAAGCAATGCTTGCAAGTCAAACTCTTGACTACCAATCCATACCTTTACGCAACAAACTCTATCTTTGTAAGACCCCCCCCCCCCTCCCCCTTACCAAGGAGGGCTACCGGATCTTATGCCCAGAACCGCCGTCTTACTGTGGCACTAACTCACGGGTTAGTCGACACCGCAATACGCCGATTCTGCCGGCTAGTACGATCATTAACCTGTAGGCCAATATGAGAATAAAGAAGTAAAACTGTGTATAAAATGTCATCAGTCCACAAGTCACAGTACAATCATATAAAAGAAATGAATAGTACAATAGTCCACAGAATAGTACAGAAGAAAGAGTAAAAAGGGCTTATGCCCAGTACATCAAATCTCTCTCTCACAAAATAGTAAATGCGGAAGCTAAACTAGAACATCAAGACTCGTCCCACCTGAGGACGCACAGTAGTAGTGGTAGCCTGTTGAAGCGGTATCTGCTCCTCATGTCCTGCCTCCTCGACGTGCTGGTGCTCCATCTCCACGGGCTCCTAAAAATAGTTGGTCACCGACCATTAGTTAAAAAGACTAAGTCGTTTCCTCCACACCTCGCCCCGCAGCTCCTAGGCACCGAGCGGGAGGACGAAGCGGAGGACAACAAGGGGTAGCAAAATGGAAGCAGGTGACAATATCTATCTAAAGTGGTACTAAGTAATGAAATTCTACACTAGCAATGCTAAGTACAGTACAAGTAGTAAGTAAGTAAGAGCGGTGCAGTAAAGGAAAGTAAAGAAACAGCAGTATGAACAAGTAAATAAGCTAAGCTACCACTAAGCTATCATCACAAATGTACCCTAACTTATATAAATGCCCATACAAATATATAAGTTAGGATTTCCAGGAAATTTAACTTATCATATAAAAGAGCCCATACTAATGTATATGATAAGGATCTATGAAGTGTATGACCTAATATGAATGAATGATATGATGCAATTTTATGCGCAGACAAGTGCAACTCACACACAACGACTCTGTGATCACAGACCTTTAGTTCCCACTTTTTGAGAGCTAGCATCACTCTCGGGTACCACCGCTGTGGCTACGGCAGCAGCGGAGCGGGCGTCTCCGCTTCTAGACCGGTATGCACACTACCAAGCCTTAGACCCCTCTCATACGCCTCTGTACACGTCCAAGGTGCACTCTAGAGTCTCGTGTACGTACTTTGCTGACAAACCCGTCAGTCTTGTTGGGTCAGATGTGCGTTATCGGGGATCGTCCTCCAGACCGCAGTGTAAAACAACCCACTGGCCCCTCTAACTCTCACAACCGCCTGGTGCACCGTACTGCCATCGGTGTGACGAACGGCCAGTACCGCATGCCCCGCCACGATATTTATGCACATGCAAGTAATTCATACCGAGCCTCCCGCTCGCAGGACCAAAACCCGTCCTGAATCCCTCAAACCCAAACCCGGGTGAGAACGCACATTAGTGCCTTTATGTCAATTCCCTCCAACCCTAAACGGGTGAGCATATATCATGAAACTCTCCAACCCAAACACGGGCGAGAAGGTACAACCATGTCCTAACCTATTAAGCTACTCTTGTCTACGGTTTATTATACTTAGAGATTTAAGGTTAATCCCAGGACTGCCCCCGGTATTCCCTGTGAAGGGCTCTCAAGGGGCACTAGGAACTGTGTTGGGATTACGCCCAGCGTTCCCTTTCGCAAGGATACTTATTTTAGTTGATGACTACCCATGTATCTCCCCAGCTCTCCTTATTGCTTAAGTATAACCCTAGTGACTTAAGGTATTACCGGGAACCGACGGTCTTCCGCCGATCCCCCACTCCAGTTGATGACCAAGACTTGCACTTTTGATCCCTCACTAAGACAACTCTACCCACCAGGGTTACTCATGTTGAACTCTCTCTTATTTCTGCCGATAATCAATCCCCTGGTAATCCCTAAGGCAGGACCTATTTGTGTTATATGCAGACCATGACCCATGACTACCCTAGAAATGTGATCTTCCAAAACTTAAGGCATCTTGCCTCTAAATATTTATCCTAAGGTAATATGGACTAAGGGAACTACCCTAAGGATTCTCACAATTTTTCTTGGCCAAATAGTCATTTAATTAATTCTTCTAATTTAAATGCTAGGTCACTTTACACATGAAGTAGTTTGATTAAGTATCTACTGACCTAGGGAATTTTTCCTGAAATGTATATTGACAAAATATTGCTGCCTACAGAATTTCATAATTTTCCTGAAATTATTTATCATCATTTTCTATTTAATATCAATTCCACATAAATTCCATTTTCCAAATGAAGTATAGGCATCATGTACTCAAAAATTCCAGAAAATTTACAGAGCTTGTAGGACACTAATTTAAGACTATTGGAAGAGAATCATCAACATTTAATGTAAGATGGCCTATAGGATTCCATTATAACATATTTACCAAAATGCCATTGAACTAATTTAACACAAGTAATGCATCCATTAAATTCTGAGAAATTTATGCAAACCTAATAATAACATTTTATAACAGTAGAATAATTTCCAAATTTTTCAGAGGTATAATTCCATCATTTCAAGAATTAATAAGATAAGGGTAAAATAGGAAATATAGGGTATCTACTCCAAATATTCTTCAAAACAGAGAAATCATATTTTTCCTAAGTCAAATGTGATGTTATCTATGCCTTAGCAAAGTTGTTTGGATTTGTACTTGAATAAATCCTATTTTCCAATTTTATTCCCAAAATAGCTATATTTAAAATAAATTCCAATAAATGAAATTTTGATTCCAAAAATTCCATCATTAATTTGAGGGGTGAAATTTACCCTAATGAACCACTGGAAATAATTTCATGACACTTGCATGTCACCATTAGGCTAAATACACAAATTTGCATTTTTGCTATTTGCACACCAAGGCTTAACATAGGCTAGCACATGCAAGTGGATTCTCCCACATGCAGTGAACCCAAGGTGCTAAAAATTTTATCATGCACCAAGGATGACCCCACTGACCCACCACCAAAATTTGGGGCCATGGGGAGGAGTAGAACTCCATATATGTCATTTATTTAAATTTTGATATTTTACCAAAAACTATAGGAAATTATTTTCCAAAAATTCCTAAATTTTGGCAGGAGCTAAGTATGCCCTAATAATGCATGTGGCCAAAATGTGGGGCCATGGTGAATAATATTGTGACCTGGGCACCCAATTTAATTTCTGCCCTACTCTAGGACCAGTCCTAGGAGAAATGTCCTACAGGACTGTACACGACACCAAAATGTACGTTTAGGGTGGAATATTAACGGTAAGACCCTAGGCTACATTTTTCATTAAGGGCCTAAGTTCTGAAAATGCCTCTAAGAGGCCTAAATTTAACATGCAAGTGACAGCCAAAACAGGGACAGAAAATTAAATTTTGATGTAGCACGAATCTTGAAGCAGGATGGAGGGCATCCGTTCATCTTCCTCCTCCAGCCAATGGCCGAGATTTGCCCGACCTGGAGCACCTTCAAAACTCATTTCCCGGCCACCCCTTAGCCTCCACGGCCGGCTACCACCACCACCACCTCCGTTGAGGTGGTGGCCAACGTTTGGCGGCGAAATGGTGGCCGGAGGCGGCGGTTTCCGGCGAACTTGCACTCCATCAAAATTCCAAAATCCATGAAAAAGCTCACCTTGGATCTGGCTCATTTGAGCCCGATGTCTCGCCTAATAGATCTAGGAAACTAGTACGGGTAGAGGTGAGGTGAAACGGACCTCGATTGGGGCTTGGCGGCGGGTTTGGCGGCGGTTGGCCATGAAAAATTTCCTCTCCGGCGAGCTTGCTCCCGAACTCGATTCTCCACCAAAAGCTTCGATCCAGGTATCGAATTCCACTCCTTTGGACCTTCTGAAGCTAATGGGATGGTTGGTTTTGGCTGATATGGCTTGTATACAGAGATGTCATGATGGGAATTTCGGCCATGAGCTTTGGTTTCTCCTCCTTGGCTCCAAGTGGCATGAAATTGGGTTGGAAAGGATGATAATTGATGTGTGGGTTCAGATTTGTGCTTGGAAAGAGAGGAGGAGGGCCACATGGCCTTCATCCCCATTTTCCCTCTCTTCTCTCTCCTCTTTTTCCCCCAATTTCCAAAACTACCCCCTTGCATGCAATCTCTCTCCAATTTCAGGAGGGTAGGGGCTTTCATTAACCATTAAGGCTGGTCATGGGCCAATTTGGTGGGCTTGGTCCAAGGGAAAATGGCTTGGCCTTCATTTCACTCTTTAGGTCAATTTGTTGACCAAATTGACTTTTAGGGTTGACTGGTCAACCATGGTGGGTGGACTGACCCCACTTGGTGGAAATGGGTCTAGTGGCACCACCCAACTTGGTTTGGGTCAAGGGGGTGCCCCACTTAGGTTAATTAGGCCTATGGGTGTGGGTTTGACCAAATTAAGCCCAAGGTTGACCTTGGTCAACTGGGGTCAAAATGTTGACCCAACGACATACCCTAGGGTCCACTTAGATTGTTTTTAGGGTTAGGGCAATGTGGTGGGGTCATGGTGTGGCTAAGGTCCCTAATTAGGCTAGTTTGACCTAGTTTGATTTGGTCCTATAGTGGGCTCCACATGGCTACCACCAACTACCTAGGGTCAAACCTAGTTGATCTCCTTAGGTCTCACCCCATGCCTAACCCAATCTAAGTTGAGGGGTCCAGAAGTAACATGGGATGTTACAAATTCCAATAAACAAGAAAATAATTTCGTCCCCGAAATTTAAGTTCGGGTTTACGGGGTTCTATTTGCAAGAATTATCAAGAAATTTAAAGACATAACTTAAATGTACCTGATGCGAATAGCTCCGGGTGTTGCTCCAGCATCAGATCTCTCGGCTCCCAAGTGTGCTCCTCCCGTCCATGGTTGGACCACAGCACCTTCACAAGGGGAACCTTCTTCTTCCGCAACACTCGGATGGCTGTATCGTCAATCCGGATCGGCTCCAATCTCACTGATCTGTCAGGCTCTACCGGTCCGGCTGTAGTAGTGATGTGCTGCTCCGGCCGAAGGAGAGCTCTCCGTAAGGAAGAGACATGGAAGACGTCATGTAGTGCACCCAACTCCGGTGGCAGCTGCAGTCGGTAAGCTAAGGGGCCGATCCGCTCCAGGATCAGGTAGGGCCCCATGTATCGTGGACTGAGCTTCTTGTGCCTCCGCACCCGTGAAACACCGTGTACCGGACGTATCTTCAAGAATACCCTGTCTCCAACCTGGAACTCCACCTGCCGGTGCCGAGCATCATAATACTTTGCCTGCCTGCTCTGGGCCTCCAGTAGCCGATCCCTGATCAATCGAATCTGAGCCTCAGTGTCCTTTATATAATCAGATCCCAGAGCCCTGGTATCCACATCCTGTACCCATGATAGCGGTGTCCGGCATCTCCTCCCATAAAGAGCCTCGTACGGAGCCATCCTGATGCTAGCCTGGTGGCTGTTATTATACGAGAACTCGATCAATGGCAGCAGCCTCTCCCAAGGCCTCCCCGTATCCAATATGCATAATCTGAGCAGGTCCTCCATGGTCCGGATGGTCCGCTCGGTCTGTCCGTCGGTCTGCGGGTGGAAGGCGGTACTAAAAGTGAGCCGAGATCCCAAGTAAGCATGTACGGCCCTCCACTCGCTCGAAGTGAACCGACCATCACGGTCCGAAACAATAGTCCTGGGGATACCATGATATCTGACGTAGTGCTCCACAAATAGTCTCACCAGAACTGCAACTGGGGCATCCTTCCGAACTGGAATAAACCGCGCTACTTTGGTCAATCTGTCCACTATAACCCAAATAGAATCATGCCCAGAGTGGGAGCGAGGCAATCCGTGTACAAAGTCCATAGCAATGTCCTCGAACTTCCACTCTGGAACTGGCAGTGGCTGTAGTAAACCTCCCGGGCTCTTGCATTCTGCCTTCACACGCTGGCAGGTCTCGCAATGGGTCACAAAATCCGTGATCTCCCTCTTCATCCCGGGCCAATACATAGATCTCCGCAAATCTGCCCACATCTTGGTGATGCCGGGGTGCACTGAATATCTCGAGCAATGTGCCTCTCGGAGTATGTCCTCCCGGATACTGCCTCCTGCTGGTATGTAGATGCGCCCCCGGAACCGAAGAAGATCATCCTGCAACGTGTAGTTCTCGACCTTGCCCCTCTCTAGGGCACTGAAAATCGGCTGTAACGCAGCATCCAGCCTCTGATGTGCTCGGATGCGCTCCTGTATATCATCGCAGCTGATCACGGAGCTCAAATACTCTCTATATACCACTGGCTCGGCCTCGGACACCACGGTAATGTGCATTTCCTCCATCATCTGAAGCAGCTCTATGGACATCAATCGGGGCTCCGGTCCAGAAGTGCCGGCCCTCCTGCTCAAAGCATCCGCAACCGTGTTCGCTTTTCCCGGATGATAGTGGATCTTGTAATCATAATCACAGAGAAACTCCAGCCACCTCCTCTGTCTCAGGTTTAGGTCCTTCTGAGTATCGATATACTTGAGATTCTTGTGATCTGAAAAGATGTCACAATGAATCCCATATAAGTAATGCCTCCATATCTTCAGGGCGAAAACCACAGCCCCGAGCTCTAGATCATGTACTGGGTAGTTATGCTCATGCTTCTTCAACTGTCTCGAAGCATAAGCGATAACGTGTCCATGCTGCATCAAGACTGCACCCATCCCCTGATAAGAGGCGTCCGTGTAAATCTGGAATCCTTCGCTCCCGGATGGAAGCGCAAGAATGGGGGATGAGATGAGTCGGTCCTTCAGCTCCTGAAAAGCCGTCTCACACCGCTCTGACCAAACAAAATCTGTGTCCTTCTTTGTCAAGGACGTGAGGGGGAGTGCTATCCTCGAGAACCCCTCCACGAACTTGCGGTAATAGCCTGCTAGTCCCAAGAAACTGCGGATGTCAGATGCGGTCTTCGGCCGCGTCCAATCCCTCACTGTCTCTATCTTGGCCGGGTCCACTGCTAACCCAGCCCCACTGATCGTGTGCCCCAGGAATGCCACCTCCTGCAACCAGAACTGGCACTTTGAAAATTTTGCGTACATCTGGGTCTCCCTCAGCCTCTGCAAGACCTGTGCCAAGTGCTCCGTATGCTCCTCCTGAGTCCGAGAATAAATAAGGATGTCGTCGATGAATACGATCACGAAGCGGTCTAAGAAAGGCTCGAAAACACGGTTCATCAGACTCATGAATGCAGTAGGAGCATTCGTGAGCCCAAAAGGCATCACCGTGAATTCGTATAAACCATAGCGCGAACTGAAAGCCGTCTTCGGTATGTCCTCTTCCCTGATACGGAGCTGATAATAGCCGGATCGCAAATCTAACTTGGAGAACCAAAATGCTCCCTGTAGCTGGTCAAATAACTCATCTATCCGAGGCAGAGGATAGGTGTTGCGGACCGTCAACCGGTTCAGCTCCCGGTAATCTATACATAATCGAAGTGACCCGTCTTTCTTCTTCACAAAAAGAACTGGCGCTCCCCATGGCGATGAACTGGGTCGTACAAATCCTGACTCGACTAGCTCCTGCAGTTGAGTCCTGAACTCTGCTAACTCTCTAGGAGCCATCCTGTAGGGTGCTCGGGACACCGGCTTCGCTCCCGGCACTAGCTGAATCCTGAAATCCAAGTCTCTAGCAGGCGGTAGCCCGGGCAATTTCTTCGGGAATACGTCGGAGAAATCCCGAACCACCGGAATATCTGAGATAGTCGCCTCTGTCCCCACCATCTCGAAGCAGACAAGATAAACTTCTTCACCCTGCTCATGGGCCTTCACAGCCTGTACAGAAGATAACAGTAGGTGGCAAATAGGCTGGATACCTTCAACGATAACATGGGAGTCGCCATGTCTCAGCGTGATCCTCCTGGACGGACAATCTATCTGGGCATGGTTCCGATGCAACCAGGCCATGCCCAAGATCAAGTCAAAGTCCTGCAGCTTCAGGATAGTTGCCGGCGCCTCGAAAGCCTTGCCGCCTATCTCGGCCTCCATATCACAATGTGCAGTAGTCCGCAGCTCCGATCCATCGTGTAGGCGTACCCTCATCTCTAGTCCAGGGAACCTCTCCACGCCTTCGAGTCCGTCGATGAAGGCCTCGGATACGAACGAGTGCGAAGCACCCGTGTCGAAAAGAGTATGAGCGGGCTTGCCGCTGATCATGACTATGCCTGAGGTTTGTTTATGTGAAGGTTAATTGTTATCCTATGGTTCCAGGTACTATATATATCATCGAAAAATTCAAGAAAACTCAAAATTAACTTCAAGTACCTGTGATGACCTCCTCGGGATTCCTCGGCTCTGTGAGGTCCAAGGCGTAAATCTGTTCCTGCTCGCGTCTCCTGCCATGGTATCCCCGGCCTCGGCCTCGTCCTCGGCCTCGTCCTCGGCCCTGCTGTACTAGGGCCACTGGAGGTGGAGGAGGAGGAGGGGGATGGAATCGGTGCGGGCACTCCGACCTGATGTGCCCAGGCTGGCGACATTCGTAACAAACCACTTGTCGGTGGCCTCAGTCATCCTGTCTCCTCGGATCATGCATCTGTAGAGGTGGGGGAGCCAAAGCTAGAGGAGGCCCCTGCTCCTGCCTGAAGTTGGGACGACGACGTCCCCCACCCCTCCTGTATCCAATGCTCCTGCCCCTCTGAGAGCCCCTACTGCTCTCACCTGATGTCGATCCATCAAATGGTCTCTGCCCTCCGGCTCGCACCATCAGCTGGTCAGCCTCCAGCTTCTTCGCCATCTCGATGATCTGCCTGGATGTGCCATGTGAAATGAATAACAGAGCCTGCCTCAGATCATCACTGAGGCCCCGGTAGAACCTCTTTGCATACCTCCTGTCGTCGGTGTCCTGAATCCCCGCAAACCTGGCCAAGTGGGAGAACTCTCTCTGGTACTCTATCACTGATCTGGTCCCCTGCTTGAGGTTCAAAAACCTCTCCTCCAAAGCATCCCTGTCCGTAGCAGAGACGAAGTGTTCCAGGAACACATCGCCAAACTCTTCCCAAGATATCTCCGACAGCTCAAAGTCCGCATAAGTAGACTCCCGGACTGACTTCCACCATCTCTTCGCGTGGGCCTCTAGCACAGAGGTGGCTAGAGGTACTGCCTGGCCGACTGGGCAGCTGATGCCCGCTAAGATCTCGTGTATGGCCTCCAGCCATTCTTCTGTCTTCACCGCATCCTCTATCCCGCGTACGTCGGTGTGGACAGGCTCTTGAATGCGCTCAGCCAGCTCGACCCCGGATTTGGCTGTGGAGCCGGGACTTGCTGGGCTCTAAAGGCATCCAAAATCGCCGTCAGGGTCTGCCCCATCTCCGTATGTAGGAACGGAGTGGCAGCTGGAGGTGGAGGAGCCACATTTTGCGGCGCTGCGACCTGTGGAGGTTTGTATAAAGGTAAGGTTAAAAACAAAACCGGCCTAACACATTGTACTTCGTGGACCATTTATGTGACTTTACACATGGGCACACCACTGCTTCCGCTGCATAGTTTGTCCGCAAACTAATGCTCGGGCGGGGGTGGTCCCATGTTGTGGACTTCTTTCTCATATGATCGTTATTCAAGTGATACCAGTTTGTAAGACCCCCCCCCCCTCCCCCTTACCAAGGAGGGCTACCGGATCTTATGCCCAGAACCGCCGTCTTACTGTGGCACTAACTCACGGGTTAGTCGACACCGCAATACGCCGATTCTGCCGGCTAGTACGATCATTAACCTGTAGGCCAATATGAGAATAAAGAAGTAAAACTGTGTATAAAATGCCATCAGTCCACAAGTCACAGTACAATCATATAAAAGAAATGAATAGTACAATAGTCCACAGAATAGTACAGAAGAAAGAGTAAAAAGGGCTTATGCCCAGTACATCAAATCTCTCTCTCACAAAATAGTAAATGCGGAAGCTAAACTAGAACATCAAGACTCGTCCCACCTGAGGACGCACAGTAGTAGTGGTAGCCTGTTGAAGCGGTATCTGCTCCTCATGTCCTGCCTCCTCGACGTGCTGGTGCTCCATCTCCACGGGCTCCTAAAAATAGTTGGTCACCGACCATTAGTCAAAAAGACTAAGTCGTTTCCTCCACACCTCGCCCCGCAGCTCCTAGGCAACGAGCGGGAGGACGAAGCGGAGGACAACAAGGGGTAGCAAAATGGAAGCAGGTGACAATATCTATCTAAAGTGGTACTAAGTAATGAAATTCTACACTAGCAATGCTAAGTACAGTACAAGTAGTAAGTAAGTAAGAGCGGTGCAGTAAAGGAAAGTAAAGAAACAGCAGTATGAACAAGTAAATAAGCTAAGCTACCACTAAGCTATCATCACAAACGTACCCTAACTTATATAAATGCCCATACAAATATATAAGTTAGGATTTCCAGGAAATTTAACTTATCATATAAAAGAGCCCATACTAATGTATATGATAAGGATCTATGAAGCGTATGACCTAATATGAATGAATGATATGATGCAATTTTATGCGCAGACAAGTGCAACTCACACACAACGACTCTGTGATCACAGACCTTTAGTTCCCACTTTTTGAGAGCTAGCATCACTCTCGGGTACCACCGCTGTGGCTACGGCAGCAGCGGAGCGGGCGTCTCCGCTTCTAGACCGGTATGCACACTACCAAGCCTTAGACCCCTCTCATACGCCTCTGTACACGTCCAAGGTGCACTCTAGAGTCTCGCGTACGTACTTTGCTGACAAACCCGTCAGTCTTGTTGGGTCAGATGTGCGTTATCGGGGATCGTCCTCCAGACCGCAGTGTAAAACAACCCACTGGCCCCTCTAACTCTCACAACCGCCTGGTGCACCGTACTGCCATCGGTGTGACGAACGGCCAGTACCGCATGCCCCGCCATGATATTTATGCACATGCAAGTAATTCATACCGAGCCTCCCGCTCGCAGGACCAAAACCCGTCCTGAATCCCTCAAACCCAAACCCGGGTGAGAACGCACATTAGTGCCTTTATGTCAATTCCCTCCAACCCTAAACGGGTGAGCATATATCATGAAACTCTCCAACCCAAACACGGGCGAGAAGGTACAACCATGTCCTAACCTATTAAGCTACTCTTGTCTACGGTTTATTATACTTAGAGATTTAAGGTTAATCCCAGGACTGCCCCCGGTATTCCCTGTGAAGGGCTCTCAAGGGGCACTAGGAACTGTGTTGGGATTACGCCCAGCGTTCCCTTTCGCAAGGATACTTATTTTAGTTGATGACTACCCATGTATCTCCCCAGCTCTCCTTATTGCTTAAGTATAACCCTAGTGACTTAAGGTATTACCGGGAACCGACGGTCTTCCGCCGATCCCCCACTCCAGTTGATGACCAAGACTTGCACTTTTGATCCCTCACTAAGACAACTCTACCCACCAGGGTTACTCATGTTGAACTCTCTCTTATTTCTGCCGATAATCAATCCCCTGGTAATCCCTAAGGCAGGACCTATTTGTGTTATATGCAGACCATGACCCATGACTACCCTAGAAATGTGATCTTCCAAAACTTAAGGCATCTTGCCTCTAAATATTTATCCTAAGGTAATATGGACTAATGGAACTACCCTAAGGATTCTCACAATTTTTCTTGGCCAAATAGTCATTTAATTAATTCTTCTAATTTAAATGCTAGGTCACTTTACACATGAAGTAGTTTGATTAAGTATCTACTGACCTAGGGAATTTTTCCTGAAATGTATATTGACAAAATATTGCTGCCTACAGAATTTCATAATTTTCCTGAAATTATTTATCATCATTTTCTATTTAATATCAATTCCACATAAATTCCATTTTCCAAATGAAGTATAGGCATCATGTACTCAAAAATTCCAGAAAAATTACAGAGCTTGTAGGACACTAATTTAAGACTATTGGCAGAGAATCATCAACATTTAATGTAAGATGGCCTATAGGATTCCATTATAAAATATTTACCAAAATGCCATTGAACTAATTTAACACAAGTAATGCATCCATTAAATTCTGAGAAATTTATGCAAACCTAATAATAACATTTTATAACAGTAGAATAATTTCCAAATTTTTCAGAGGTATAATTCCATCATTTCAAGAATTAACAAGATAAGGGTAAAATGGGAAATATAGGGTATCTACTCCAAATATTCTTCAAAACAGAGAAATCATATTTTTCCTAAGTCAAATGTGATGTTATCTATGCCTTAGCAAAGTTGTTTGGATTTGTACTTGAATAAATCCTATTTTCCAATTTTATTCCCAAAATAGCTATATTTAAAATAAATTCCAATAAATGAAATTTTGATTCCAAAAATTCCATCATTAATTTGAGGGGTGAAATTTACCCTAATGAACCACTGGAAATAATTTCATGACACTTGCATGTCACCATTAGGCTAAATACACAAATTTGCATTTTTGCTATTTGCACACCAAGGCTTAACATAGGCTAGCACATGCAAGTGGATTCTACCACATGCAGTGAACCCAAGGTGCTGAAAATTTTATCATGCACCAAGGATGACCCCACTGACCCACCACCAAAATTTGGGGCCATGGGGAGGAGTAGAACTCCATATATGTCATTTATTTAAATTTTGATATTTTACCAAAAACTATAGGAAATTATTTTCCAAAAATTCCTAAATTTTGGCAGGAGCTAAGTATGCCCTAATAATGCATGTGGCCAAAATGTGGGGCCATGGTGAATAATATTGTGACCTGGGCACCCAATTTAATTTCTGCCCTACTCTAGGACCAGTCCTAGGAGAAATGTCCTACAGGACTGTACACGACACCAAAATGTACGTTTAGGGTGGCATATTAAAGGTAAGACCCTAGGCTACATTTTTCATTAAGGGCCTAAGTTCTGAAAATGCATCTAAGAGGCCTAAATTTAACATGCAAGTGACAGCCAAAACAGGGACAGAAAATTAAATTTTGATGTAGCACGAATCATGAAGCAGGATGGAGGGCATCCGTTCATCTTCCTCCTCCAGCCAATGGCCGAGATTTGCCCGACCTGGAGCACCTTCAAAACTCATTTCCCGGCCACCCCTTAGCCTCCACGGCCGGCTACCACCACCACCACCTCCGTTGAGGTGGTGGCCAACGTTTGGCGGCGAAATGGTGGCCGGAGGCGGCGGTTTCCGGCGAACTTGCACTCCATCAAAATTCCAAAATCCATGAAAAAGCTCACCTTGGATCTGGCTCATTTGAGCCCGATGTCTCGCCTAATAGATCTAGGAAACTAGTACGGGTAGAGGTGAGGTGAAACGGACCTCGATTGGGGCTTGGCGGCGGGTTTGGCGGCGGTTGGCCATGAAAAATTTCCTCTCCGGCGAGCTTGCTCCCGAACTCGATTCTCCACCAAAAGCTTCGATCCAGGTATCGAATTCCACTCCTTTGGACCTTCTGAAGCTAATGGGATGGTTGGTTTTGGCTGATATGGCTTGTATACAGAGATGCCATGATGGGAATTTCGGCCATGAGCTTTGGTTTCTCCTCCTTGGCTCCAAGTGGCATGAAATTGGGTTGGAAAGGATGATAATTGATGTGTGGGTTCAGATTTGTGCTTGGAAAGAGAGGAGGAGGGCCACATGGCCTTCATCCCCATTTTCCCTCTCTTCTCTCTCCTCTTTCTCCCCCAATTTCCAAAACTACCCCCTTGCATGCAATCTCTCTCCAATTTCAGGAGGGTAGGGGCTGTCATTAACCATTAAGGCTGGTCATGGGCCAATTTGGTGGGCTTGGTCCAAGGGGAAATGGCTTGGCCTTCATTTCACTCTTTAGGTCAATTTGTTGACCAAATTGACTTTTAGGGTTGACTGGTCAACCATGGTGGGTGGACTGACCCCACTTGGTGGAAATGGGTCTAGTGGCACCACCCAACTTGGTTTGGGTCAAGGGGGTGCCCCACTTAGGTTAATTAGGCCTATGGGTGTGGGTTTGACCAAATTAAGCCCAAGGTTGACCTTGGTCAACTGGGGTCAAAATGTTGACCCAGCGACATACCCTAGGGTCCACTTAGATTGTTTTTAGGGTTAGGGCAATGTGGTGGGGTCATGGTGTGGCTAAGGTCCCTAATTAGGCTAGTTTGACCTAGTTTGATTTGGTCCTATAGTGGGCTCCACATGGCTACCACCAACTACCTAGGGTCAAACCTAGTTGATCTCCTTAGGTCTCACCCCATGCCTAACCCAATCTAAGTTGAGGGGTCCAGAAGTAACATGGGATGTTACAATCTGCGCGCCTAGAATACCCATTAGGCAGCATCACATCCAATTTATCCATTTCCATCAAAGAAGGAACTCCAATGCGAGATACAAATTCCTCGGACAAAAAGGAGTGCGAAGGTCTCATATCGAACATTGCCCTCGCAGGATAATTAAAGATCAAAACAAAGCCTAGCATAACAAGTCACATGCTAACGCGCATAAGGCAACATGTATGTAAAGCTAAACGTATTTGTTGAAGCCAAATTTGACCTCAACTGAAGTTCGAAGAAAAAGGGGTGCAGCCGAAACCTACTTCTCTCAAGTCTCACCCCCTGACTGGATTTTAAGGACCTAAGACTGACCCAAAAGCCTCAGCAGGGAGGTCCCACCTCACACCCGGAAGATCTCTGAGAGCTTCCCCTCCAAAGCCAAAGCTGGGCTAGGAGCTCCTCAGAAAGCACTAGAATTCCGGAGACAATGATCGCTTGCTTTCTAAGGAGCCCTTATGGGTCTATTTATAGCAGTTTGCTGTCCTGAATTTACTGAAAAGCCCCTAGTTGGTCTGCCAATAGACGAATCCCGCTGTTTTCCTGAGGGTACTGAAGTAATTTCTCCTGAGGGCAATTAAGACATTCCTTCAAAGGCCCTGGGCCCCACTCGGCGAGAACTCGGCGGGAACTATGCCGAGACCCTTCTGCCCAGGGTATGGCGCGACCGTTCTCGCTTGGCTTAGGCGAGAACCCTTTGAGATAGGAGCTTGGTTTGGGCGAGAGTGCTTCCGCGCGGCCCGCGCTTGGCGTTCTCGGCCCACGATTTCTCTCTTATAGCACCCGGCGAGAGCGTTCCCGCCTTCTGTGGGCGAGATCCCCTTGAGGGCGGGACCACTTTGGTTAACCCTCCTGCGACCATTGTGCCTCCTTGTCTGGCTCAGCGAATATGGGGTTGTACACAATCCCCGCTCTTTTTGAGCTAGCACCGCGCTCGAAAAGACATGTCCAACCCCCAAAAATATTCGCTGAGCACGTGTCAACATCAGGGAATCTTTCGGTGGGCCGTACGGTGTCTATAAATATGAGTGCCGATAGACGGTCATAACACTTTCCTCGGGCCGTCGTTTTCCTTCTGAGCTCTCGCCCTCTCTTGCGATGCCTTCTAAGCGTGCCGATAAACCTCTTCCGCAGGATCTGCAGGACCGCATCAACGCGGCGCAGGCGCGAGCTAGGGCTAACAGTGCCCTTGTCGCCCCATGGCTAGCGAGACAGCCGTCAGTTGCTGAGCCTTCTTTGCCTAAGAAGAAGAAGAAGAAGAAGGCGAAGGTGGTTCAGCGGG
Source organism: Platanthera guangdongensis (assembly GCA_039583875.1). Classification (NCBI taxonomy): domain Eukaryota; kingdom Viridiplantae; phylum Streptophyta; class Magnoliopsida; order Asparagales; family Orchidaceae; genus Platanthera; species Platanthera guangdongensis. Next base: position 87,771,882 of record CM077156.1, read on the forward strand.
ACCTATCCCGCGAGAACAGGAGCCCGCCCACCCCGACCCCTAGTTGCGCGGACGGCGCCTCGCCGCGGAAGGTAAGCTTGATATACCCATTAACAACCAGTTGCTCAATTGCTTAACTTGATACCTCTCGCAGGAGACGGTTCCCGATGCTGCCGCGTCCCCGCGAGAACGTTCGGATCCACTCTCTAGCCATCACGATGATCAGCCGCGGGTTCCCGAGGCGCCTCCTCCGCCAGACCCGAACACCGCTGGTAAAGGTTTCCTTCTTGGCTTCGCCTGGTATTTTTAAATACTGACCTGATTCTCGCAGCGCCAGTTTCCGCACCTCCAGATCTCGTCACCCGGGATGGTGGGGCGAGAACAGCGAATCAGCCTGCCCATGCGGCTGACTCCTCCCTACCGGCGAGAGGAAAAGATGCCGAGATCCCTGCACCACCGCTAGACTCTAGCCTTCTAGCGGTTGAGGAGACCCGTTCCCCCGCTCTTGATCAGGCCGGGATCACCATCCGCAAAGTCTACCCCCCAGGCAAAGGAAAGCCAATCCACCTCCTCTTTGGAGCAGAGGGGGGGGGCCGGGCCTTCTCGCCTGCCGTCGACCGGGGGGCCTCGCCACTCCGAAGGTATGCAACCGTTTTATCGCTGCTACCCTTTAGTTTCCGCTAAAATGGGGCTTCTTTTGATAGGGGACAAGGACTCGCGGCCTGGCGCCGAGGTAGAGGAAGAAGAAGAAGAAGAGGAAGAAGAAGAAAGAGAGGGAGAGGACGGCGAGAGCTCTCCCTTCCCTTCATCTGACGAGATGGAGGAGATCCTGACCGGTGCCGGGAGCGCAAAAAGACGAGGGAAGAAGGTTGCCGTCGTTCTGTCGAAACTCATCCGGCGAGAACGGGTCCGCGACCTTGCGACCCGAGAGTTTCGCCAGTCAGTGGAGAAGAGGCTGGAGTCCTTGGAGCGAGACTTCCTTCTAGGCGAGATGGACCGGCCCGGGGGAGCTACCGCTGGGTCTTCACCTGAGATGCATTGAGAGAATCCGGGACCTGTCTCGCCGGGTTGACCTAGGATGCAGCGTTCTGTCATCCTACTTCAACCCGCAGGCGCCCCCCCGGACCAAATTGCGGGACCGAGGCAAATGGCGTTGGGAGCAAGGGAAATGGCGCTGGGAGCCGTACTGAAGCGCGAGACCTCCCCTCCTCTTCCTCTGGCCTTCCCTTCTCTAATGTACCTTCACTTTCTTTTTCGCTTGGAGTCGTAACTGTTGTTCCCGCACTTTGTTTGCTTATTATATTGTTATTATTTTTTTTTTATCGCGTTCCCGCTCAGCGAGAGCGACGGCTCTGTCTTTAATATTTTTGTATGCGTATGAGTTATCTTCCCAGCTCTTTGGGGTGGCGAGAACCACCTTGCTTCCGCCTACTTTTCCTGCCGCCTGACACTTTGCAACATTCGCGCCAGCTGTTTAATCGGTCGCTGTCAGATTCGGGCGGGAAAAACGAAGCGTCGCTGACCTAGGACGCGGCGGCTGTACCCTCGCCGCCTTTCTGAAAACAACCATCATTACCACGATTTCCTATAAATAGGAGGCCCACCTACCACATTCATTACTCTGACTCCAGTCTCTCTCCTCTTTGCTGTTGTTCTCGCGGTCTTCGCAAAGCTCTCGCCCCTTTTCTGCCTTCCACTTCCGTTCTCGCCTTGTTCTCGCTCTCGCCTTCTCCCCGTAGATCTCGCCTTCAATCCCTATCGCGATGCCGGGTGGTGGTGAAGGACGATCCAACTGTGCGGAAGCCTTCCAAAAGCACCTCTTCCCTTCCTGCACCCTCACTCTGGAGGAGTTCAATCTGACCAAGGCCCAGCACGTTCCCGCTGGCTTCGTCGCGCGGCCCCCGGGCAGTCATGACAAGGTCAACACTGCCGGGGAGGGGGAGCTCGCCATCCCCATAGAACACTTCGAGGTGGGCTTCCGCCTTCCGCTGTGGCCTGAGATGCGACAGGCTCTCCGGTACTACGGGGTGGTTCCCGCGCAGCTGAATCCTAATTCAGTTGCCATTCTCGTGGCATTCATATGCTACATGCGCTCCGAGAGGATCGAGTTCAGCCTGCCGATCTTCCGCAAGCTGTTTACCTTCCGCGCGAAAGGAGGCGTGGTGTTCTTCTCCGGGCAGCTTCTGAAGACGATCGGTCTCGCCAACAAGCATCATCATTGGGGCGAGAAGTTCATCTACGTCTCCGGCGACTTCGGGAACGTACCCTTGGCCCCCATCCAATATGAGGATGCCGCCTACAAGCCTCCGTCCTTGGGCTCCCGCGAGAGCGCCCTCCTTGAGTTCTTCGGAACCAAGGACTTCGACGTCCTCCACCTCCGGCGAGACGTCGATTCTCTTTCCCCTGTGCTTCCGGGAGAAGGTAGGGTCTCGCCTTCACTTGTCTTTTTTCTTGCCTTTTCCGAGATTAGAGCTTATCACTGTTGTCTTTTGTAGGAGAGCGCGAAATCCCTCTCCGCCAGCCTTTTGACGAGGCTCGCGCCGGAGAGAGTCAGCCTCCGAAGGACCTGCTGGCTCTTGCGAAAGCCGCCGCGCAAGCCTGCCGAAAGGAACCGGGCCTCCCTCCCTCGAGCGGTGTTGTGAAGCGAAAACCGGTTGCTTCCGCACCTCAGGCAATCAAGAGGCCCAAGACCATGGATACCGAGAAGGGCAAGGCTGCGGTTGTCCAGCCCGTCCAACCTCTCCCCCCCGGCCGCTCCTTCGAGGAGGTCTTGGAGGCAGCAAGCAGGGTTGCGGCCACCAGGGGCGGCTCGGGGACTCCTGCCGAGAACCCTCGGACCCCTGGCGCCGCCGAGAGCGAGGGTGTCGCCGCCGGGACCTCCGGCCAACCCCCGTCTGAAGAGGTGCCGCGGGGCCATCGTAACTTTGGCCTTGGCGTGAGGTACCTGGACGCGGAGAACAAGCCGCTGCTGCAATGGGACCCTGACGCCAACAAGGTCACGGTCTCGTCCCTCTTGCCGAGCTGGGCAGAGCGAGACGAGGTCACCGGCGAAGCTTTCGCCTTAGGGTATGGCCTCTACAGCCGGGAGGATGCTAGCGTCTTCGACAGGATGTCGACCCGGATACTGGCATATGACTCCACTCGCGCTTTAATGCGTGGGCTGGAGCTCGCGCACATGTGCGCCCGGCGGAGCATCACGATAGACCGCAACTTTCAAGATATGTTGAAGGCCAGGGAGGATGCGGTGGCCCGGGCGGCCTCTCTGGCCAAGGAGCTGGCCGAGACCCAGCAACTACTATCCTCGCGCCAAGCGGAAAGGGTAAGCGAGACTTTTCCTAATCAGTTGTTCTCGCAATCCTAACCTTTTTCTTATGCTAACCTCCCGTTGTTCAGGATTCCGCTCAAGCCGCCCTTCGCGAGGAGCTGTCTCAGGCCCGATATGACAATGTTCTCCTGCGAGAACAGATCGCGCGCCTCGAGGCGAGTGCACCCCCTCCGCTGGACGAGAGATTGAAGAGCCAGTATTACTCGGCTTATGACATCGACAAGCTCCTTCAGGGGAACGCGCAAGCAACCGTGAAGCTGACGCTGGAGACGCTGCGCGACATCAACTGCTGGGACGAAAGGGGCAAAGACATTACCGCTCCACAACTTGTCCCGTGGCTCTTCGAGCCCATCCCTAAGCCCCCTGGCGCCCCCAATACTCCTCCCTCGGATGTCCCAAAGTCCCCCGCGGCGGATGGCGAGACCTCTGGGGGGAGCTCCGGCGGAAGCTCCAGCGGAAGCTCCAGCGAGACTTCAGAAGGGTACAGCTTGTCCCCTTGAGGGTCCTTCTTGTTTTTGTTCTTCACGTTCATGTAAAAGCGCGAGACGCTATCACTTTGTACCTGTATTCAGTATTTGTTAATGCAAATATTTTTTCTTGCGAACATTTTTTGTTATTTGCGAATGTGTTTGATGTGGTTGTCGTAGTCGAATGCTTTTGGCGTAGGCTTCCGCCAAGGCCCTTGGCCTTCATAGGAAATTCGTAGCGATGAATCAGCAAGAACCCGCGGTAACCGGCCAGCCGGAAGCGTAACCCTCGGATCCTTAGGACGGGACCGTCCCCTCTAGACTGCGCGAGCTCCCTCTGGCCCGTCGCCTAACGCTCTCGCCTGTTTGTTCGAGAGAGCGCCGAGAGGGGCCTTTTTGGCGAAAGCCTTCCCACCTCGAGATCCCTTTGATAGGGACTCTCCTGCCGAGATCCATTCCTGCCGAGATCTATCTCAGCCGAGATCCATCCCTGCCGAGATCAATCCCTGCCGAGATCTACCTCAGCCGAGATCCATCCCATCCTTTTCCCTTTTCACTTGGTATCCTCAACGTGTTTCCTGCCTTGTACAAATCTAGCCAACCAGACCAAACCTATCCCCCACAGGCGAGCCTTCGGACCTGCTAGCTAGATGAGAGCCTGCGCAGCGGGTCTACCTGGGGCCGAGCCGAGCTCGGGGTGCCGATGAAGATCTCAAACCATCCAAACCTATCCCCCACAGGCGAGCCTTCGGACCTGCCAGCTAGATGAGAGCCTGCGCAGCGGGTCTACCTGGGGCCGAGCCGAGCTCGGGGTGCCGATGAAGATCTCAAACCATCCAAACCTATCCCCCACAGGCGAGCCTTCGGACCTGCCAGCTAAATGAGAGCCTGCGCAGCGGGTCTACCTGGGGCCGAGCCGAGCTCGGGGTGCCGATGAAGATCTCAAACCATCCAAACCTATCCCCCACAGGCGAGCCTTCGGACCTGCCAGCTAAATGAGAGCCTGCGCAGCGGGTCTACCTGGGGCCGAGCCGAGCTCGGGGTGCCGATGAAGATTTCAAACCACCCAAACCTATCCCCCACAGGCGAGCCTTCGGACCTGCCAGCTAGATGAGAGCCTGCGCAGCGGGTCTACCTGGGGCCGAGCCGAGCTCGGGGTGCCGATGAAGATCTCAAACCATCCAAACCTATCCCCCACAGGCGAGCCTTCGGACCTGCCAGCTAGATGAGAGCCTGCGCAGCGGGTCTACCTGGGGCCGAGCCGAGCTCGGGGTGCCGATGAAGATCTCAAACCATCCAAACCTATCCCCCACAGGCGAGCCTTCGGACCTGCCAGCTAAATGAGAGCCTGCGCAGCGGGTCTACCTGGGGCCGAGCCGAGCTCGGGGTGCCGATGAAGATTTCAAACCACCCAAACCTATCCCCCACAGGCGAGCCTTCGGACCTGCCAGCTAGATGAGAGCCTGCGCAGCGGGTCTACCTGGGGCCGAGCCGAGCTCGGGGTGCCGATGAAGATCTCAAACCATCCAAACCTATCCCCCACAGGCGAGCCTTCGGACCTGCCAGCTAAATGAGAGCCTGCGCAGCGGGTCTACCTGGGGCCGAGCCGAGCTCGGGGTGCCGATGAAGATTTCAAACCACCCAAACCTATCCCCCACAGGCGAGCCTTCGGACCTGCCAGCTAGATGAGAGCCTGCGCAGCGGGTCTACCTGGGGCCGAGCCGAGCTCGGGGTGCCGATGAAGATCTCAAACCATCCAAACCTATCCCCCACAGGCGAGCCTTCGGACCTGCCAGCTAAATGAGAGCATGCGCAGCGGGTCTACCTGGGGCCGAGCCGAGCTCGGGGTGCCGATGAAGATCTCAAACCATCCAAACATATCCCCCACAGGCGAGCCTTCGGACCTGCCAGCTAGATGAGAGCCTGCGCAGCGGGTCTACCTGGGGCCGAGCCGAGCTCGGGGTGCCGATGAAGATCTCAAACCATCCAAACCTATCCCCCACAGGCGAGCCTTCGGACCTGCCAGCTAGATGAGAGCCTGCGCAGCGGGTCTACCTGGGGCCGAGCCGAGCTCGGGGTGCCGATGAAGATCTCAAACCATCCAAACCTATCCCCCACAGGCGAGCCTTCGGACCTGCCAGCTAGATGAGAGCCTGCGCAGCGGGTCTACCTGGGGCCGAGCCGAGCTCGGGGTATCACAAAACATTCAACTATATTATGCCATGGAAAATTCGGCACTAGCTAAAGGAGAATCAATTGGTATAATGTAACAAGTTTAATCTTAAGATACATGGTTACATCCCTCCCCCCTCAGGGGTAGAAGCGTTTCAGATCATCATCACTCCAAGTGTGGCTTAGGGCTCTTCCCTCTACGTCCTGGAGGTAGTATCCCCCTGTTCCGAGGACTTCCTTCACTATGTATGGACCTTCCCAGTTCGGGTGGAGCTTACCCACGGGAGCCGATCTTCCTGCCGCGTCAACCTTTTTCAGCACCAGATCCCCTTCTGCGAACTGCTTGACCCTGACGTGCTTGTCAAAATGCTTGGCCATCCGTCGCTTGACTTCTTCTTGCCTGATAGCCGCCACGTCTTGCAGTTCCTCCATCATATCTAACGAGAGGCGCTGCCCCTCTTCATTTTCCACCCTCCAAGCCTCGTCACCTTCGCCCGCGGCTGTGACTCGCGGGGACCGGACCTCAAACTCCACCGGTAGGACGGCTTCACACCCATGAGAGAGCTTGAAGGGGGTCTCACCAGTGGCCGTGTTCGGAGTCGTTCGTAGTGCCCACAGGACCGATGGGAGCTGTTCCACCCAATTTCCCTTCAAGTTTTCCACCTTCTTCTTTAGTAGATTTACAATGATTTTGTTTGCTGCTTCCACTTGGCCGTTACTTCGAGGGTGATGGACGGAGGCAAACCGGAGATCTATTCCCAGTTGAGCGCAGAAGCTGATGAACTCCTCGCTGGCAAACTGGGGGCCGTTATCGGTCACTATTGCTTGGGGCAACCCATGTCTACAAATGATCTCTCCCCAGATGAAGTTCCTTATAACCTGCGAGGTGACCTTGGCTAAGGCTTTAACCTCTAGCCACTTCGAGAAGTAATCAATCATGACCAAGAGGAACCTCCTCTGTCCGCTAGCCGGAGGGAAGGGCCCAACCAAGTCCATTCCCCAGATAGCAAATGGCCATGGCGCCGTGATACTCCGGAGTCTTTGAGCTGCCAAGAGTTGAAGGGGGGCGTAGAGTTGACATTTTTGACACCTCCTTGCAAACTCCATGGCATCCTTTCTTAGGGTGGGCCAGAAGTACCCCTGTCTGACCACCCTGGCCTCCAGTGTCCTTCCTCCAGAGTGACTGCCGCACTCGCCCGAATGCACCTCCCTTAAAACCTTCGGGATTTCTTCTTCGGTCGCACATCTGGCTAGAAGCCCTGACAACATCTTACGATGCAGACCCCCCTCCATCATCAAGTAGTGAGCCGTCTTGCGCTTGAAGCTTCTCCCAACCTTGGTCCCCTCGGGCAGTTCACCGGTGGTTAGGAAGGCCACAAATGGATCCACCCACGAGGGCTGTCGATCCACCATCATCAGCTCTCCCTCCTCTATAGCCGGTCGGAATAGCTCCGTCAAGGTCCCTCCTACCCGAGGTCCGAACTTGGCCAGTCGATCGGCGGCTACACTTTCTTCCCTTGGAATATGCTGAATTGAGAAAGACCTAAATCCTCCGATGATCACCCTTACCTTGGAGAGGTATCTGATGAGGGTTGGCTCCCTAGTTTCAAACTCTCCCCGGATTTGCGATGTCACTACCTTTGAATCAGTGAAGACTTCTACCTCCTGAATCCCCAGCTCCTTTGCCAGGCGAAGGCCAGCAATAACAGCCTCATACTCCGCTTGATTGTTGGTCACTGGGAAATGTAAAATGACTGCTTGCTCTATGGTCACCCCCTGGGGACTCGTCAACACCACCCCCGCCCCTAGGGAGTGCCTTCCTGAGGCCCCATCAACTGTCAACTTCCATGCTTCTCGCGGTTGCTGCTCTTCCCCCTCAACCTCAACAACGTAGTCTACTAGAAAGTCCGCCACTGCCTGTGCCTTGATGGAGAGCCTTGGTACAAAGGAGATGTCGAACTCGCTTAGCTCAATGGACCACTTAGCCAACCTCCCCGAGTGCTCCACTCCTTCGAAGATCTTGCGGAGGGGGTGGTCGGTCACCACCCTAATCGAATGCGCTTGAAAGTACGGCCGGAGCTTTCTGGCCGAGATGATCAAGGCATAAGCGAGCTTTTCCAGGATGGGGTAGCGAAGCTCTGCATTTCTCAATATTCGACTGACGTAGTAGATGGGAAGCTGCTTCTTTCCTTCTTCTCTTACTAGGACGGAGCTTACCGCCTCCGCCCCTACTCCGAGGTACAAGGTCAAGTCCTCCCCATCCTTTGGGCTCTGAAGGAGGGGAGCCTGAGAGAGTTGCCTTTTTAGCCCTTGGAAAGCCTCTTCGCACTCGGCCGTCCATTCGAACCTTTGATTTCCCCGCAGCACTTTAAAGAATGAAGAACACTTGTCTCCCGCCCGGGAGAGGAACCTGCTTAGCCCAGCCAGCTTGCCTGTCAAGCGCTGGACCTCCTTGACGTCGCGAGGTGACTCCAAATCCAGGATGGCCTTGACTTTGTCCGGGTTGGGCTCCACTCCTTCCGGAGTCAGGAGATGCCCGAGGAACTTCCCGCGGCTTGCCCCGAAGACACACTTCAGGGGATTCAGCCTCATTTTAAATCTTCTCAGGGTGGCGAATGTTTCCTCGAGGTCTTGCAAGTGCGAAATTATGCATTTGCTTTTGATCATTAGGTCGTCAACGTAGACCTCCAAGTTCCTCCCTCTCTGATCCCGGAAGACCCGATCCATCATGCGCTGATAGGTAGCCCCTGCGTTCTTTAATCCAAAGGGCATCATCTTGTAGCTGAAGCACCCCTCCCTTGTGATGAAGGACACATCCTTGGTGTCAGGAGGGTGCATCCGGATTTGGTGGTAACCTGAAAAAGCATCTAAAAAACTCATGACAGAAAAACCGACGGCTGAATCAACCAGCGCGTCGATCCTAGGCAGGGGGTAGCAATCCTTAGGGCATGATTTATTCAGTAAAGAAAAGTCTACACACATCCTCCATTTACCACATCCTTTTTTTACCATTACCACATTGGAGATCCAGCCTGGATACTGGATCTCTGAGATGAAGCCCGCCTCCAGGAGCTTCTTGACCTCCTCGCGAATGGGCTTCTCCAGCTTGGTGGCGATGGCCCTCATCTTCTGACGGATGGGGCGGGCGCGGGGATCCAGGTTCAGGCGGTGGCAGGCTACGTCGGCGTCGATGCCGGGCATGTCCGCCGCGCTCCAAGCAAAGATGTCAATGTTGCTTTGGATGCAAGCTCGCACCTGCTCCCGGGCCTCAAGACTCAACCCCCCGCTGATCCGCACCCTTTGCACCTCTCCTGCTTTGGTGAAGACCTCCATCTCTACCACTTCTTCAGCCGGTTCCAGCCGCGACTGTTCCCATCCGATCCTCGTATCTTCCTCGAGCTCCGGCTCTCCTTCTTCCTCCTCGATCTCCATCGCCTCCACCCCTCTCTGCTGCTGCCGCTCGGCTCCTACCCCCCTCGGGACCTCCCCCTCGACTTCCTCTGCCACTTCCCCCCCTACTTCCATCGCCCCTTCCGGGCTTTCCTGCTCCTTGTTCACTCGGACCCTCTGCACATCCTCTCGCGGCTTCCCTGTCTCTCCTTCTCCGACTTCCTCTCCAGCTATCTCTCCAGCTTCCTTTCTTACCTCCTCAAGGACCATCTCCTCTTCCTCTGCAACCTCTTCTAGGGCCGCCATCTCAATCTCCAATTCTTCCGCCTCCGCCATCCATGAAATGGTGTTGACTGTCGTAACGTAACATTGTCTTGCCACCTTCGGGTCCCCTCTAACCCGGACCTGCACCCCCCATTGTTGAACTTGAGGCATTGATGGAACGAGGAGGGGACGCAACGAAAGGCGCTGATGAGGGGGCGCCCAAAGATGGCATTATAGCTGCTCGGGGCATCCACGATCACGAACCTGCAGTTCCGCGAGACGCCCCCCAACCTTACGTGCAACCCTACTCCTCCTTCCACCTCCTTCCTCTCCCCGGAGAATCCGAACAGAGGTCCGTCCGACGCTAAGACCCTCTTCCCTTCAACCCTCATCTCATCGAAAGCCTTCTTGAAGATGACGTTAACTGAGCTCCCGTTATCTACCAGTATCCTCGAAACGGTATAGTTCTCCACTGCCGTCTGGATCACCAGGGCGTCGCAGAACGGATCTTCATAGTCTGGCATGTCCGCTGATGAGAAAGTGATCTTTTCTTCTGGTGGGGGAACCTGGGAGGTTGAGGCTACCCCTCTCCGGTACATGGTTTGAAGGCTCCCCTTACGGGTTGCCTCAATCCCCACTCCTCCATGAATCACCCCGATTCCTCCCCGGGTCCCCACATCCACCCGGTCTTCACACCTGTCCTCCGCTTCTCCCTGCTGCACCTCCACTATCCTCATCGGTGGATCTTGCCTCCCTGTCCCTCTGGCACCCCTCAACTCTAAGAACTCCGGGCAGGTGGCCGTTGCGTGCCCCTCCTCCTGGTGGAAGTCACAAAACAACAACGCCTCCCCGCCCCTTCTCCCGTCTCCCCTTCCTCTTCTTCCTCCTCGAGCTCCCCTGGCTGCTCCTCTCCCTCTTCCTACTTCCATTGCCTCCTGCGGTGGTGGGGGACGATCCCTCGGCTCCTGTCTCCATGCCGGTCGATCGAACCTCCGGGGCTCCCGTAGGTTATCTCTCCCCCGATAGCCTTCTCCTGGACCTTGGGGGCGACCCTCCTGGGGCCTCCAACCCAACCGGTTGACCGGCTCCCGGGCCCCCCAACCCTGCTGCTGCCCAAACCTTCGGGGCTCCTCCCTTCTCCTATCTTCTCTCAGCTCCCTCTGCTCTCTTGATTCCTTCTGTCTTCCTGCTGCTGGTTCTTTCCCGTCCTCTTCTGCTAGCTTGGCCAACTTCCTGGCGAATGCTGGGTTTGCTCTCTCGAAATCAATCTCCTTTGCCGCCCTTTCCATGAGCTCCTCAAAGGAGAGGGGGGCATCCTCTTCAACTCCATGCTAAAAAATCCCGGTCTCAGCCCCAGGGTGAAGGCCAACATCAGCGCGTACCCTGGAACCTCCTGGACCAGAAGGATCTCTTCCTGGAACCGGTCGACATAATGACCCAACGTCTCATCCGGCCTCTGCCTCACGGCAAACAGACACTCTGCTTCCTTCTTTCGCTTCTTTGAGGTTGAGAACCTCAACAGAAAACTTCTCCGCAGATCTTCAAAACAGTAGATTGACCTTGCTGGCAACTGGTGGAACCAGTCCTGAGCTTTCTCTTTCAACGTGATGGCGAACAGCCGGCACTTGAAGGCGTCTGTCATCTGCCTTATTGACACAACGTCTTCAAACCACTGTACGTGCTGCACCGGGTCATCTTTCCCTGAGTAGTAGGACATGTCGGGCTCCCGGAACCCCTCCGGTACCGGAGCCGAGATGATGAGCTCGCTAAACGGGCTCTCGCCCCCTGCCTGGCGAGAGGGCACGTCTCGCGGCCTCGGCTGGCTCGCCTGATCCGCGAGACCGTGCCCTGGGAAGAGTTCCCGCACCGCCGCCTCCTTCTCGCCTGGCTCCGTCAATGCCTCCTTGCCCGGGCGGTGGCTCTGGCCTGGGAATAGCTCCCGCGCGGCCAGATCTCTCTCGCCTGCCTCGCCCGGGACCTCCTTTCCTGGGCGCTGCCCTGGGGCATTCTCGCCCAAGAGCGGAACCTCTTCTATCGGGACCTGAGGGGTGGCCCACTCGCCTCTCGCCGAGAAGGCCAAGCTGATCGTCTGCAGAACCTCTCGCCTGAACTCATCCAGCATCCTCTTCGTCGCTTCCTCTCCCCGGGTGGGGGAGCTTCCAGAACCTGACCCTTCACCTTCACCTCCAGCCATGGGACAAAACTCAAGGCTTTCTTGAATCGGCTGCCTTCCACGCTCACCGCACCAGAACTGTTGAAGCCAAATTTGACCTCAACTGAAGTTCGAAGAAAAAGGGGTGCAGCCGAAACCTACTTCTCTCAAGTCTCACCCCCTGACTGGATTTTAAGGACCTAAGACTGACCCAAAAGCCTCAGCAGGGAGGTCCCACCTCACACCCGGAAGATCTCTGAGAGCTTCCCCTCCAAAGCCAAAGCTGGGCTAGGAGCTCCTCAGAAAGCACTAGAATTCCGGAGACAATGATCGCTTGCTTTCTAAGGAGCCCTTATGGGTCTATTTATAGCAGTTTGCTGTCCTGAATTTACTGAAAAGCCCCTAGTTGGTCTGCCAATAGACGAATCCCGCTGTTTTCCTGAGGGTACTGAAGTAATTTCTCCTGAGGGCAATTAAGACATTCCTTCAAAGGCCCTGGGCCCCACTCGGCGAGAACTCGGCGGGAACTATGCCGAGACCCTTCTGCCCAGGGTATGGCGCGACCGTTCTCGCTTGGCTTAGGCGAGAACCCTTTGAGATAGGAGCTTGGTTTGGGCGAGAGTGCTTCCGCGCGGCCCGCGCTTGGCGTTCTCGGCCCACCATTTCTCTCTTATAGCACCCGGCGAGAGCGTTCCCGCCTTCTGTGGGCGAGATCCCCCTGAGGGCGGGACCACTTTGGTTAACCCTCCTGCGACCATTGTGCCTCCTTGTCTGGCTCAGCGAATATGGGGTTGTACAGTATTATTCATGAAATCATACCTGTCGCCACATCAGCCTGCTTTATGACCTCCTGCTGGCCAAAGGTTGTAAACTCGAGGCTGCGCTGGAGCGTAGTGGGATGCGGTTGACTCCACCGCCTTTCCCTTCTCCGCATAAGTTGCTCCAGGATTCTTCTCTGACTTCGGGCGCCAACTCCAATAGTCTCGGGCAAAGTGTTCCTGCTTGCCACAATTATAGCAAGTAATCGGGCCTCGCACTATAGTAACTCTAGAAGCACCTGAAGGTGTGGATGGACCCGAAGTCCTCGCCTTCTTATTCCACTTACGAAATTTAGACTTTGACAAGCTCGACACTTTGAATTCCAACTTCGTCGAGCTTGAGTCCTTCTTCTGCTAAACTCTCTTCATATCCTTCTTCAGAGATCGGGCGGTATTGACCAGAGTTAGGAAAACCCGCATCGTAGGCCTAGAAAGGAGTATCCTTAGTTCATCACGCAGACCCTCATAGATTCAGTTGGTCTTACGATACTTGTCGGCAAAAGTAGTGTTGTCATAACGACCCATCCTCGTGAAATCGTGTAGATAATCATCCACGCTACTATCTCCTTGCGTCAGTCTCTAGAACTGATTCTCCATGTCGATCCTCTGTACCGAGGGGAGGTATCTAGCCAGGAATAACCTCGAGAACTCATCCATCGAAACATCGGTGAGTTGTATTCCCACCAAGAGATGCAACTCCAGCTCTTTCCACCACAGTCTCGCCTCTCCATCCAACAGGAAAACGGCTATGGTTGGGTTTCTAGTCCCCGTAAATACTGGAGGATTAAAGCTCAACACATGTTTAAGTTGCCTTTCTATCGATCTTCTTGGCGCCAAAGGTTCTATAGCCACTCTTTCCACCACTCCACACTCTGCTGCATGAAGCGACACCTACTCCACAATAGGGGCAGGAGGTTGTGCTTGCCTCCCTGGTGGGCATTTATCATCGTAAATATCGCCTCAGTTACAAGTCTTATCATCTCTACCGAAGGAGTGGTTGCAGTCGCATCATTAGTTGTACTGCTTTCCGTAGAGTACGGATGTTCCGACTGTCAAGAACCACTCCTGGTCACCTATTATTGCAGGACACACCAATAAGTGACCAAACAAAATAGGAAAAAGCAATCATACAAACATGCAGGTTCCTCAAACATGTGCATTTTCTATTCCTAAGTAGACACTCATGGGTTTGCTTCTTGTTATAATGATGACGCACATACCTGTGCTCGCCACACCTTAAAAAGATTTCGTCCACGAATTCTCCTAAGAAAGACCTACACCATAGTATGATACCAAATTGTAACACCCCCACCTGTTGTATGGGATATAACGTAAGGTTCGGCCAGGGCCCAAAGCCATATTCCATGGAAAGTCAGTGAAGTTACATATTAATACCAAAGTACTAATATAAAATTTTGAGACCTAACACAGAGCATTCTAGCGGAAACTTTTAAACAAGTTAGAAGATCCCATCACTAAACATGAATGTCCATTATAGCTCAAAGTAGGAATGAAAGAACAAATACACAATGAGTCTTGGCCTTATGGCCTTACAATGTTTTCTTAAACCATAAGTGTTTTCCATACTTCATCACACAGGCAGGCCATACATGAAAATAGTGAAAGTAAACACCTCGCTTTGGCCTTCAAGGGCCAGCATAGCATCAAGGGATTTAGCCCGCTACTAGCAACGTGGCACAGCTATTCCTGCAATAACAATCCACCGAACGATTGTAAAACAAGGAAACAATCAGCTATAGCTCACCAAATTATAAAGACCCCACCCATTGCTCGCGGCGGCGGAGCTCCTACCCTGTAATGTATTAGCAAAACCAAACATAGTAATGAAAGTCTAATTTAAGCACACTATACCAAAGGCGTAGGAACGAACGACCACACACCCTGTGCTCTCAGGGCACTTTCTCGGTGTCCGGACAAAAACTAGGGACGCACCATCATTCTCAAGACGTCAACAACATGAGCATTTTGGTAGTATTTATAGACTGTGTAAGGCCTGAGACCCGTAACTATGTCAGCGATAGGCATAACTACCCATGGACGATCCACATAGCTACTGGGTAGGTTCTTCCCTTTCCCATTTCTCACATCGTCGGGGCAAATAACTACAATACGGGTCGGCCACCCCATTCCCATTTTCCAATCATTACATAACCCTGTTATGATACACGGGTGGCTCGCAGGCCACCTGGCTGGGCTCCTAGAGCTCTTAGCCCCACACCAAAGGCCCCAGGTCTCCATGACACAAGCCATAAACAAATATCTCAAGGAGCTACCACCTGCGGTAGCACTACCGCCGAGCGGTACCTAGCCGTAATGTAATTCGGCCCAGTTTTTGGGGTGCTCCTTGGTGTTAGTCCCCAAGGTTCCCTACTGCAATCTACCGTGTAGAAACCTAAAAAATTAACATCACGGAGTCTTCTCCTGACAATATAAGAATAGTGAAAACAGCACCAATCCAGAACAACCTGTCCAGATGGGATTCACACACCATGCCTATGTTCGTACTTCAATTCTGAACTCTATATGTAAAAACTACGAGGATATAAAATATCTACCCAAAGGAAAACATCATGCTCACCGCACACTCGCGGGAGAGGGTTTCCTATGCAAAACGAAGAGGACTTCACATGTTCAAGTTGAGAATCATTACCCTTTGTGCTCTCTTTCGTGCCATGCGAAAGATCTAGACGGATGAAAGCGACCGCAACGATCTTGCCTCCACAGATCCGGACTCGGCTTATGAATCGGGGTTTCGAAACTTCAACGGCGGCGAGATTTACCCTCCGGTGCTGCTGCTCCTCCTCCAGGAAAATCAGGCCAACTCCTCAACTCCAAGAAAATGAAGTGAGAACGGCCAAACCAGGCATATAAATATAGCTTCCACCGCGTGATAGCTAGCTATCTCCTCGCGGTACCTAAATTCAATGCCTTGTTTCGAGTGCAACGGCCCAAACACTCAAATCACAGGCCGACACGTGGACAACGCCGTTACGGTTCCACTACCGTCGCACGGTAGGATTCTGACACCGTGCGATAGAGGACTTCGGTTATGTCATGACACTAGCTGCTATCGCCGTGCACTAACTTGTATCGCCGCGCGGTAGGATCCTAAGAATCATATCAATTAAATTAACTCATTTATCACCAGCGGTAATACTATCGATGGGTCATAGCTTCCCGAGAGGTCTTCTAGATTGTTTCCCTTCTATAGCCGCGTGGCAACAACTTTTCGTCGCATAGTAACATCTTTCTCGAGAACTCTGCACTTTCTCGAGAACTCAACGCTCTTGACGCAAACCCTGGAGCTAACACCACTCGGTAAATAGCTACCGCCAAGCGACAACCCCCAGAGAAGCATCTCCCGCCTTATGAAATTTGGGGTGTACAAACCCAATATGTGCAAGTTACTTATCTATTGAAATGCTTGTGAATTACTTGCGGTAAAAAGTGGCGGGTCGGTCATGGCCATACAATGTATCTACCGGTGTGGGAAGGTTGGCAACACCGGTTAGGATTTTTCTTATTCTTTTACTTTTCTTATTCTTTGGTTTAACTTTTGTTTGTTTAACATTATTATTATTGATAGTACGTTTTTAGTCAACAATATTAGGGTATTTTTGGGTTTTTAAAGCATAAATCATGTCTTCCAAGTGCTTAAATTGATCCCCTTTTGTAAATATTATTGTCACTAATGTGTTTTCTGCTTTTTGCAGGTTTGCACGGCTTTCAGCAAAATTTTGCTGTGACATGCCCCAAGGTCACGCCCTACCAGGGCGTGTACCTAGGGCGTGTAGCCTAGAGGAATGAAGCAACAGGTCTGAAACTGCATTTCTTGGAAAATCAGTGTACACACCCTCAGTCACGCCTATGTCACCACTATACGGGCATGTTCCAGTGGCGTGTCCCCAGGATCCGAGGAATCGCCACATCAAGCTCTTTTTCTCGCTCCACCGTCGAACCGAAATGGTCACGTCCCCTGACACACCCTGGTCGGGCGTGACATATGGGCGTGTACTTCAATTACAACGCCTGTCACCTCCAGCAGTAAATTACAGCAAAAAAATTCGCACCGAAATTGTCACGCCCAGGGACACGCCCTGCTCGGGCATGACATATGGGTGTGTACTTCAACTACGACGCCCGTCACCTCCAGCATTCAATTTCAGCCCAAAAATTCGCACCAAATGTGTCACGCCCCAGGTACACGCCCTCCCCGGGAGTGTCAGGGGGCCGTTACCCGACCCGAAGAAAATCTATAAATTGAGCCCATCTCCAAGGGTTCAGGGCCATCTTTGGATTGAGAGGGGAGGTTCTGCCCTTTAGTTTTCTTGTTATTTTCTTGTATTTTTCCATGCTTCTTCTCTCCCTCCTCATTTTAAGCTTGTTAATCTAACTTAGTTTACTTTTTTTGTATTAGTTGTTGTAATTGCTCAGTAGCTGAATGTTAATGCTAGCTTAGGTTTTCAATTCCAGCACTTGTAATCATCTATTTCAAGTTGTAGCTCTCTTTCATTATAAATAAAAAGTGTGTTATTTTCTTTATGTTCTAAATGCTTTTCTACTTCTCTCTCTCCCTCCATTTCATCATGAGTAACTAATCCTCCTTGTACTTGATCTTGATGATCTGAGGTTCGAGTTGATTAGGTTATGATGCTCTAGTTTGCTCTTTCTTTGTAAGGCTTAGACTTTTGATTTACTCTTGGAAAAATCTTGTTTGGAGTTATATTATCGATATATAATTTCCATATTTGTTTTCATTCTTAGCTAGCCGAAAGGTTCGTAGTTTGAAGTGAACACTCAAAAGTAAAGAGAGTTGCACGCACTCCTCGAGAGAGGCAGACGTTAAATCTCCCGGATTGAAGTGAAATCCAATAGAGGGGTTCACATCGTAAAGCGAGTTTTTGGTCTCCGATTTTGATGAGAGTTCGGTCGGACCTTCCTAAACTCAGGTAGGCAAGGCTTTGAGAGAAGCGTGTTCATGCTTTTGGAACCTCCACGGTCAAGGTTTTTGCTTTATAAAGTTAGGGTTTATTATCGCATTTCTTTAATCAACTTTACCCGATGTGATTCTCGATCGAGTGCTCTTCTTTATCATCGTCTTAACCCCTCGTTGTAATGGTTTTAATAGCTCTCTATTTAACTGCTAGCTTTTCTCTTTTTAGCATAATACTTATCTTCTTAATCTCATTTTAGCATTCTCTTAAACACAAAATCAATCTTAGATAAGATAATAGTTTTCGTGTGAGTAAGATTATTCGACGGTTCTCGGATTTTAATGCGACACTTGTGTCCCCTAGCTGCATTTCGATATGTATACTTGTCTCGCTGGATTGCTAGTTCGGTTTATTTTCTCCTTGCGAATATAATACCACACCAATTATTATCTATCTTATCTTTACCCTTTTCTGAAACAAATTTTATAGGAGTTGACAATATATTTTTCTGAAACTGTGGGGGTTGGTTTGATGAAGCACCTAAGCCAAGCTTGTCATTCTGCCTGACATTAACTGTGCTTGTGATGTCCATCAACTTGATGCTTCTCCCATTTAGGGATTCTTCAAGTTTCCTTGCCTCAGCCAATTCAGATTTTAGTGAGATGATCTGTTTATTTGCTAGAGTTATTTTATCTTTTAGTTTAATGTTTTCAAAAGTCAAGTTTTCTTGATCAGACAATTTTTCCCTAAGAGCTTTAATTTCTTTTTCACAATTAATTAAATATATACATAAAGATTTAAATTCAATTTTAAAATTATCTGAGTTATAATCAAAAGAAGATAGTACCTGATCTGCCTCAGATTCTGATGATTCTTTATTTTCTGAATTTTCAGCTTCTGATGGACTGCAGGAGACATTAATAGCCATAAGGCAAACTTCCCTTGCCTTTGCTTCTTCTTCATCTTCACTTGAGCTGGAAGATGAGGATTCTTCTTCAATGTCACTCCAGGTCTCAGCCACAAGGCCTTTCTCTTTTCTCTTATGTTTGCTGGAGGAAGGCTTGCTGTAGTGATATATTCTGGAGTCCTTTTATCTTCTTCTTTCCTTCTTTTGATTTTTTGGACACTCTGATATAAAGTGACCTGGTTTCCTGCACCCAAAACAAACAATCTCTTTAGTGGGTGTCTTGTCATACCTGGGTTTGTCATCTTGCCTAGATGAATTTCTTCTGAAGTCCTTCTTTGCCATTTTGTAGAATCTCTTGGCAAAGAGACTCAGAAGTTCTTCACTTGCTGTTGGAGATTCTGATTCATCTGAAGCTTTGAAGGCTATGTTCTATTCTTTTCTTGCTGCTGGAGGAGTCTTCTGCTTTATAGCTTTTCTTGACTTGATCATTTGCTCATATGATTTGATCTTTCCCAGAAGAGATTCAGTGGAAATCTCATTCAAGCTTCTGGCCTCCTTGATTGGCCATATTCTGGAATCACATGAGCTTGGGAAGCACATGAGGATCTTGTCATTCACTTCAGTGAGAGTGATATCCTTATCCAGAGTCTTTAGCTTGTTGATGATTGAGCTTAATCTGTTATACATATCACTGACAGACTCTGATTCACCCTTCTTGAAGTTTTCATATTGGGAGACGAGGGTTGATCTCCTGTCCTTTCTCTCATCTGTTGATCCAGCAACCATCTGGTTGAGAGAGTCTCAGAGTGCTTTGGCAGATGTGCACTCAGCCACTTTTTGAAATATGTCATATGACATAGTCTGTGCTAGGATGTTCATAGCCTTTGCATCTCCTATTTTGGCCTTCTTTTGAGCACCTGACCACTCAAGTGGTGGAACAGCATATGTACTTGAAGATATTGTAGCAGCTGTAGGTTGAGGGGGACCTGTCAAAATAGAATTATATATGTCTTCATCAATAGAATTCATATAAAGCCTAATTCTTGCCTTCCCGATGGAAAGCTTATTTAAGTTGCACACTGGAGGTCTGGTGCTTGCATAATCTTTATTCTATGTCATGCTGTGAACTAAACAGGAAAACTAAGGAAAAATAAAATCAGATCTAAGAAGGATCTTTTGGTTCAAATGTTATCTTGTACAACCAAAGGAACCTCCCTCTGATACCAATTGAAAGATATGGTATGCCTTAGATACCAATCAAATAGGGGATAGATTTGATTTACTCTAGGGGGGTGTATAGAGTAATTAAAATTTTTGGTTGTTTTGATTTATATCAGAGTATTAAAAAATAGGTGATACTATAGTAGTAATAGAAAATGTAAACTAAACAAAACTATCACAGCAAACTAATCTAATCTATCACAGCAACCTAGGCTATCACAGCAAAGCAAGAGCAACACGGAAAATGATCAACCAGATGACATAAGAATTTTATAGTGGTTCCCCAAACTGGGTACATCCACTCTTCTACCAACCTGGTAGGAATCCACTAGCAGGTTTTTGATCAGGTGACTTCCACCACAATATCTATTTCTAGGGAGATCTCACAACCCTTTGAGCTTTTGATCAGGTGCCCAAAAACCAAGAATAAACTTTTGAAGGGAGTTAATAAACCATTCATACAGGAGGTGAGAGAGTTGATATTGTCTTCTCTTTCTCTAATCAACAGAGAATACTTAGTGGATTGATGTTGTCAAGAGCTCCTTTCAAAATCACTTGGAGCCTTGCTCAAGGTGTAGGTCTTCAGCCTTGTCTTGAAATGATGTCCAGGAACTTCTGACTGATTGAATGATTGTTGTCCATGAATGTTCCTGGAGAGAAGTTTAAGAATACTCTTGATCTTTGTTTGTTGTTCTTCTTCAGTCTTCAGTAAGCACAAGGAGAAAACTGGATGTTTTACGCACATAGAATTTTCTGAATGTTTATGTATTCTATGTTTGTATCTCTGTATCTTTTGTTTTTGACTAAAAAGATAAAATCTCTTTTATATTCTCTGTCTAATTCTCCTTTGAATTTTGAATTCTATGCACCGATTGTTGATTGCCTGGAGAATGAAATACGCCTGGAGAATATTGTCTTTAATGAGTTTCCCAACTCTCCCAATAAATTAAGCAAGTAATTAACCCTGATGAAGACCATAATCAATGCTGCAAATAACGGCTATATTCAGGGGAATATATGCATTAATTACTCAGAGAATTACTGCTAAATAATATATGGAATAAGGACAGAAAATAAGGAAAAACTCTAAGTCTGCCGCTAAATAGAATTCGTCGAGCTCTAAATAGATTTCGTCCACCAGAGATCCAAGTTCGTCGAGCTGAAAAATCCTGTTCGTCGACCAGTGCGCATTGATCTACATTATATGAATATCTTGCCAATGCTACTGTCCAAGTTCGTCGAGCACAGAATTTGTCTTCGTCGAGCTTAGTTCAGAGAACATAAACTGTTGAAGTTGAACACCAGACTTCGTCGACCTGAGCTCGAATATCGTCGAGCTCAACTCAGAGAATGATTTCTGAGTTCGTCGAGTAGAGCATGACTATCGCCGAGCTGATTTCGACAAACGTCGAACTTATATACTGAACTTTGATTTCATCTAGGTCTTGAGTCTCCTGAAGTCTTCTGTTTGCTGGTCCATGAATGTTGAACCTAATGACTTAGCATAAACTCTAAGACTCAAGGACTTGACCCTGGTTATACAATGTGGGTCAAAAACTCATCCTAATTAGTGAACCTAGCACAAATCCAACTATGGATCCAAAAGTCTAAGAATCCTTCTATCTCTCTCTTTGTTCCTTAGTTCGGGGCGAACCATGCGACGAAATATTAGTGGACCCGATAAGATTAAATTTAACGATTCTAGAATGTACAATTGTCTACCCATGCACACTTGTTTTCGCTTTGGTTAGTTTTTTCAAATTCCCCTACTTTGAAACTCATGACTCCTCTAGATATTGGAGTGGAGTAACATAGGATCTTCCTCAAGATATCAACACCACCCTCAGACTCTACCGTCTGCTCCTGCAGTCCCCTTTGCTAAGATAGAGCTGGGACAAACTCTCCAAGCCTTATTAGGCATGTTTTAGACTGATATTTGACAACAACTGCAGTAAGTAGCTCACGGGTTGGACATGTTAACGACCTTTCGAAAGTTAAGACCTACTTATAGAGATGTCGAGACAGTGATGCAGATAGAGGAATGGATAGAAGGAGTCGAGTAACTGCTAGAATGGATGAGATGCCAAAGTGTATTTGAAGTTTCCTTAGTGGTGACCCTACTTGAGGGATTTTCTCGCGACTAGAGGTGGGCAGCAATTCGTTCCACTTCTGAAGGACATCCACTCATCATTATTTTTGGGAAAAATTCTCTAAGTTGCTTTGGAACACTTCATACCTGAAGCCGATCGAGCCCTGTTGCAGGAGTGCCTCCTACAAATTCATCAAAGAAAAAATATTGTACTGGAGTACCAGAGAGAATTCATCTACATAGCCCATTTTACGGGGATGCTTGTTGTAACGGATAAAGACAAGGCCATTAGGTTTTATCGAGGCTTGCACAATGACCTCCGACAAGCTTTGATTATTTCTGCCCATACCTCTTCCCACAATGTTGTCACCCAGACTGCATCTTTAGAAATGGACCAAGTGACGGTCACACAGCAGCGAAGAAGAAATGTAGAGGACCCATTAGGATGAGAGATGGAGGCGGTCCATCGATGACAGTCTCGAGATCGGAGAAAGAGTCATCGTCACCAATAATATAAACAAGTAGGCCAGCCCTGATAGCAGTCGGTGCAAGCACTACTACCCCCACTAGTGACATAACAGGCACCACGATCAGCACCCCAGCTAACATCAATAGTGCGACATGATGTTCCCTTCATAGGATGTTGTTTCTTTTGTCATCAGCCCTAACACATTCGCGCTTTTTGCCCGCAGGACACGAGTAGACTAGGATTTGGAACGGTGCAAGAAGATGTGATGGCGAATAGAGAATGAGAATTAAAGTAAGGTTTATATCTAAAATACTCTAGAGGGGGGTGAATAGAGTATCTTGAAAACTTAAAAACTTTTTGCTGTAAATAAAAACATACCTAAGATAAATTAATCTAGCACTATCACATGCACAACAAAACCAAATATCACAAACACAACAACCTAGCTAGCACAGCCACAACAAGTGTAACACCCCCTATCCGTCGCATAGCATATAGCAGTAGGTCCGGTCAGGGCCCGACGCCATATACTACAGACAGACCGGGTGGTTACTTATGGAAACCATCCAACCAATCTCAACATCCTACACAGAGCATTCTAGCGGAAGCAGTTTATAAAAGTTGTAACAAAGAACCCAGCATTAGAGCATGAATGTCCACTAGTACAGAATAGGAATGTTATACAAAAAAACCCAAAAATAAGTCTTAAGTCTTTACAAAATTGTTTCACTTGATATTACATGTTTTACAAACCACGGTACGCAGGCCGGTCATACATGAATAAACAGTAAACACTTCCAATTAGGCCTTCGAGGGCCGGCTTCGCAAAAAGGGCTTTAGCCCGCTATTGACCGCTTGGTCCAGCTGCAGCTGCAAGCAACAAACCACCGCACGGTGGCAAAACAAGGCAACGGTCAGCAATGCTGACCAAATTATAACGATCCCGCCCCCAACTCGGGGCGGCGATGCTCCTTCCCTGCATTTCATTAGCATAAGCGAGCAATATATATATAGCCATTCATAACAGACGTTGGCTCGCACGGCCACACGCCCCGTGCTCTCAGGGCACATTTTCGGTGAACCGGTCGATGTCACGTCAATTTAAGCCAAAGACATTCCGGACTCACCACCGCCACTTAGACGGCCAAACCTATGAGCAATCTGTCTTCCTAGCCTGGGTCATGACAATTTAAGCCATTGACCGCCGAAGACCCTAATCTATGCCAACGGTAAGTGTCACGTGCCTTTAGGTCTCTTTAACCGAACGACATAGAGCGGGTACGGTTCCATCTAACCCGTGCTCACACCGCAACAGCAATTTAAGCCATCTGCGCGGGTTAAACTTCCACCGAGTCTCATTTCCATCACAATACACATAACTCGGTTATGTTCAAGTTGGCTCTCAAGCCACCAAGTTGGCAAGATCTCGTATCCACCCAGTTTTTCGGGTGCACCTTTGGGTTAGTCCCCAAGGCTCCCTACTGCAATCTACCGCGTAGAAAACCCGAAAAACAAACCATAGCACGGAGTCTTCTCCGGCATTATGCAATGCAACATCACCGATCCAGACCAACATGTCCGGGTAGGCTTCACACATCATGCCTATGTCCGTTCTCGCTTACGAACTCTAAACAACGGGGACTTCACATATCTACCCGAAGGAACGCCTCCAACTCTCCGCAAACTCGCGAGAGCGGGCTTCCTATGCAAAGAAAGAGAGCTACTCATGCTCAAGATGAGGATCGTTACCCTAGCGTTCCTCTTTGGAGCCATTGAAAAGTAATCGGATGAAAAGCACCTCACTAGCTTTGCCTCCGTGGATCCGAAGTCGGCTCGCGATTCGGAGCTCCAAAGCTCCTCCAATGGCGGGATCTAGCTCCTTCTTCCTCCCTTGGCTCTCCTCTCTCTCTAAGGTTTTTAGAAAGATAACCCTTAAGAAAAGTGAGGGTTTCTAAGTCCAAATCCCGGGTATATCCCTTCAGGAACATCCCCCAGCCGTTGGATCTCAAAACAAGGAAACGAACGGCTTTGATTCGGGGCTGAAATGCCCAATCAGGACCGAACACGGCCTGGCACACGCCCGTGTCCAGGGCCGTGTGCCTCATTCGCCGTCAAAATCGAATCGCCTGGAACCTCACACGGGTATCGAACACGCCCGTGTTCTAGCTGACACGCCCGTGTTCTACCTGACACGGCCGTGTGTCCGACCGTGTACCCCATCATTTTTCCTCGAAATCAACCCGAGCACTGCACGGGTTCTAGGACACGCCTGTGTCCCTACCCGTGTCACCTTGACACGCTTGGGCTCCAAGTCGTGTACACGGTCTCGACACTCGACACTTCGTCGAGCGAAGATCGTCGACCTGATGACACAGCCTTGGACATGCCCGTATCCTAGGCCGTGTGCCTTGTCTCGACGCATCGTCGAGCGAATCTCGTCGACTCCCCGGGACAATCGTCGAGACAGGTCGACACGCCCTGCAACACGCCCGTGTCGCAGGCCGTGTGCCTTGTCTCGACGAATCGTCGAGTGAATCTCGTCGACTCCGCGGCTAAGTGTCGACACGGGTCGACACGCCCTGTGACACGCCCGTGTCGCAGGCCGTGTGCCCGCATCCAGAACCCAAACTGGCCCAAAACGTCCCCCTTTGCTCCCTTTGAGTTTCGGGGCGTTACAACTCTACCCCTCTTAAAAGAATTTCGTCCACGAAATTACATAAAGGAAAGACATGTACAAAACCAAAATTTGTACCTGAGCGGAACAACTCTGGATACTCGTCAAGCATAGTCTGCTCTCGCTCCCAAGATAGCTCCTCACGACCGCAATTGTCCCACCGGACCTTGACCATCCTGATCTCTTTATTGTGTAGCCGCTTGACCTCCGAGTCCTCAATCCGCACGGGCTTGACCTTTGTCGTTAGCCCACTATCTACCGGCACTTGATCAACCGCGATCACTTGCGTAGGCTCTTGCACCGCCTTCCGAAGCACCGAAATATGGAATACATTATGTAAACTACTAAGCTCCACTGAAAGCTTCAACCGATAGGCCGCTTCACTAACTCGCTCCAGAACCTCTAACGGTCCAAGGTACCTCGGGCTTAGCTTTTTCAATCTCCGCACCCGCGAGACACCCTTGAACGGCTTGATCTTTAAGTATACATAATCGCCCACCGCGAACTCCAAGTTACGGTGCTTGGCATTATAGTACTTTGCTTGCCTTTCCTGAGCGATAAGCAACCTCTCCCGAATGGTTCTCACCAAAGAAGTAGCATCCTCCACTTCCGATCACTTATACAACTTTGACTCACCTGTTTCTAACCAAGACAACGGCGTGCGACATTTTCTACCATATAGGGCCTCGAAAGGCGCCATCTGAATACTCGCTTGGTAGCTATTGTTGTATGCGAACTCCACCAAATAAAGGTGGTCTTCCCATTGCTTTCCAAAATCCAAGACACACATGCGAAGCATGTCTTCCATGGTTCTATTGACCCTCTCGGTCTGCCCATCCGTTTGTGGATGAAAGGCTGTGCTGAATTTCAGCTTTGTTCCCAACATTTGCTGCATAAGCCTCCAATCATTGGACGTGAACCGCCCATCTCAGAAACTCACGATGCTGCGGGGCACACCATGAAGCCGTACTATGTTATCCACATAAAGCTTTGCCAGCTTCTCCACCGGATCATCCTTCCTATGCGGAATAAAATGCGACACCTTCGTTAATCGATCAACAACCACCCAAATGGCGTCGTTCCCCTTTTGCGACCTTGGCAAACCGTGTATAAAGTCCATAGAGATGTCGTCAAATTTCCACTCCGGAATAGGCAAGGACTTAAGAAATCCTCCCGGCTTTTGGTACTCCGCCTTTACCAAGGCGCAAGTTTGGCACTTCGCTACGTATAGCGCCACATCCTTATTTAAACCCGGCCACCAAAACAGTTTCTTCACATCACGGTACATCTTCGTGCTCCCCGGGTGAATCGAGTACTTGGTATGGTGTGCCTCGTACAACAACTCCACCCGTAAATTACCCACACTTGGGACGCACAGACGACCTTCTTTCCAAAGTAGTCCGTCCTCCATGACGAATTGGGAATTCGACCCATCCAGAGCCTCTACCATGAACTGCTTCATATGAGCATCCATATCCAATGCCTGCCGAATACGATCAGCCAGGTCATATTGGACTTCAGTCCAATTCAGAACTGCTTCAGTTCTTGATTGTCTGTCCACACCAACAATCTCCAACGCCTCCAACTCTCGCACCAACCGCTCATCATGAACCGATAGACAATTGGCTTGAGCTGGGGCTCGGCGACTTAGCGCGTCCGCAACCACATTTCCTTTGTCAGGCACGTAGTGGATCTTGAATGTATAGTCCCCCAGGAACTCCATCCATCTACGCTGCCGCATATTCAGATACTTCTGATCAATAAGATACTTCAGGCTCTTGTGATCGGTGTAGATATCAATCTTCACACCGTACAAATAGTGTCTACACGGCTTCAAGGCAAAAATCACGGCCGCTAACTCCAAGTCATGGACCGGATAATTCCTCTCATGCACTTTTAGCTGTCTCGAGCCATAAGCTATTACACTTCCGTGTTGCAGTAGCACGCAACCCAAACCGCTGCCCGAAGCATCACTATAAATCTCATAGCCTTCGGTTCCACATGACGAACTCAGCACAGGCGCCGTGGTCAACCGACACTTCAACTCCTCAAAAGCTCGTGCGCACTTCGGCGTCCAAACGAACTTATGCTCCTTCCTCGTCAAAGTAGTGAGAGGTAACGCTATCCGCGAGAAGTTCTCTACGAAGCGCCAATAATAGCCGGTCAGCCCCAGAAAACTCCAGACTTCCGCTACAGTAGCAAGCTCAGGCCACTCCCGTATCGCAACAATCTTCGCCGGATCCACAGCAATACCCTCTCCACTCACTATATGCCCGAGGAACGCCACTGAGGATAGCCAAAACTCGCACTTCGAGAACTTGGCATATAACTGATTTCTCCTTAGCGTCTCCAACACCAAATGAAGATGCTTGAAGTGATCTTCCTCACTTTGCGAGTACACCAAAATATCGTCGATGAAGACGATCACGAAATGGTCCAAGTACTCCCTAAAAGTCCTGTTCATCAAATCCATGAACACTGACGACGCATTTGTCAGCCCAAACGGCATGACCGTAAACTCATAATGCCCGTATCTCGTACTAAACGCTGTCTTCGGGATATCACTCTCCCTTATTCGCAGCTGATAGTACCCAGCCTTGAGATCCAACTTCGAGTACACCGTCGACCCGACTAACTGATCAAATAGATCATCAATCCGGGGGATCGGGTACTTGTTCTTCTCAGTCAACTTGTTGAGCTCCCGATAATCAATACACAGCCTCAAGCTTCCGTCCTTCTTCTTAACAAAGAGGACCGGTGCGCTCTAAGGCGAAGAACTCGGGCGCACATACCCTTGCTCCAATAACTCTTGCAGTTGAACTTTAAGCTCCACCATTTCCTTAGGCACTAGCCGATACGGAGATCGTGACACAGGCTTTGCACTTGGCACTAGCTCGATCGTAAAATCTATCTCCCGCTGAGGCGGGGCTCCAAGAAGATCTGCGGGGAACACATCAGGGTATTCCGATACCACTGAAATGCAATCCAACGCGGGCTTCGGCTTTGCAACCTCCACTAGTGTAAAGAACAGTTCTGCTCCGGCACGAACCGCCTTCACCACTTGAAGAGCAGACATCAACGTCTTGCTCGACACCTTTAAGCCCGTAAAAGTCGTCTCACGACTTGCTCCCAGCTTGACTTCCTTTCTACTGCAATCTATATGGGCTTGCTGCTCCAAGAGCCAGTCCATGCCAAATATGACGTCGAACTCCACCAACGGAAGTAAAGACGCCCGCAGGTCAAACTCCTGCTCCCCAATACGAATCTTAACATCGCAGATCCTATCCGCTCTCATCGAACACCCATTGGGCAACAACACATCCAACTTATCCTTCGCCATCGAAGAAGGGACTCCAATGCGTGATATAAATCCTTCGGATAAGAAGGAGCGTGATGCTCCTGTATCGAAGAGTGCGCGTGCCGGATTTTCACAAATCAATACAAATCCTAAACAAGCAGTTGTACGGTAACATGTGCATAACAAGCATTCAAAGAAATTGACTTGCTATAAATTAAACCGTACCTGTCACCACATCAGCTTGTTTGATGGCCTCCTGTTGGCCAAGATTGTACACCCTTGGTTGGGCCGGAGCATAGTGGGATGCGGTCGACTCCACCGCCTTTCCCTTCTCTTCATAAGTAGCTCCCGGCCTTCTCTCAGACTTAGGACGTCCGCTCCAACAATCACGGGCGAAATGCCCTGTCTTTCCGCATGTAAAACACGCGTCCGGGGTCCGACTCGTAGTTGCCCCAGAAGCACCAGAGGGAGCTGGACCCGAAGTCCTATGCTTCTTGAAAGCCCTCCGATAGCCGGACTTTGAAGCAGTCGACACTCTGAATTCAGATTTCTTCTCACCCAAGCTTTTCTTTGCTTGTAGATTTTTCATGTCCTTCTCCAAGGACCGGGCAGTATTGACCAAGGTTAAGAAACCCTGCATCATCGGTCCCGAAAGCAGTAGTCTCAACTCATCCCTCAAGCCTTCATAAAAGCGATTAGTCTTGCGCTCCTCATCCATGATGGTGGAGCTAGCATAATGACTCAAACAAGTGAACTCATGGAGATATTCATCCACGCTCTTCTCACCCTGAACCAACTTCAAAAATTCGTTCTCCATCGAAATCCTCTGAGTAGAAGGGAGGTATCTTGCTAAGAACAATCCCAAGAACTCTTCCATCGGAACGTCTATCAGTTGTCTACCCCTCAAATGATGCAGCTCCAATCCTTCCCACCACATCCTCACTTCACCGTCCAAAAGGAACGTAGCGATGGTGGTCATTTGCCACTCCTCCATCTCCGTCGCTGTCATGACTCTCTTCACCCTGGAGAGCCAGTCTTCAGCCTGAGATGGGGTTCCCAACCCCGAGAATAACGGAGGGTTAAAGCTCATTATATGCTTAAGCTGCCTCTCGGTTGCCCTCCTTGGCACCACCGGTTCCACAACCACTTGCTCCACTCTCCTCGGCTCGGCCTCTTGCAGAGGTTCCTGCTCCATCACAGGAGCGGTCTGCTGTGCTTGCCTTGCAGGCTGCGCATTTATCACGGCCAACACCGCTTCAGCCACCAATCGAATATTCTCAGCCGACTGAGGTGTTGCAGGAGCAACATCCGGTGCACTACTAGCCTCAGAAACTCGGTATTCTCACGGCCCAACACCACTTCTGGTCACCTACAGTGGTACAAAACACCGTTAAGCGACCAAATAAAATTGCAAACATCAATTATAGGAACACGCAGGTTCCCCAAACACGAGTATTTTCATTCCTAAGTGGACATTCATGGGTTCTTTTGACTGTTATTACGATGACGCACATAATGTGCTCACCACCCCTTAAAAAGAATTCGCCCATGAATTCACTTTAAGCCCGACCAAAACCAGTAGTCTGATACCAAATTGTAACACCCCCTATCCGTCGCATAGCATATAGCAGTAGGTCCGGCCGGGGCCCGACGCCATATACTACAGACAGACCGGGTGGTTCTTATGGAAACTATCCAACCAATCTCAACGTCCTACACAGAGCATTCTAGCGGAAGCAGTTTATAAAAGTTGTAACAAAGAACCCAGCATTAGAGCATGAATGTCCACTAGTACAGAATAGGAATGTTATACAAAAATACCCAAAAATAAGCCTTAAGGCTTTACAAAAATGTTTCACTTGATATTACATGTTTTACAAACCACGGCACGCGGGCCGGTCATACATGAATAAAACAGTAAACACTTCCAATTAGGCCTTCGAGGGCCGGCTTCGCAAAAAGGGCTTTAGCCCGCTATTGACCGCTTGGTCCAGCTGCACCTGCAAGCAACAAACCACCGCACGGTGGCAAAATAAGGCAACGGTCAGCAATGCTGACCAAATTATAACGATCCCGCCCCCAACTCGTGACGGCGATGCTCCTTCCCTGCATTTCATTAGCATAAGCGAGCAATATATATATAGCCATTCATCACAGACGTTGGCTCGCACGGCCACACGCCCCGTGCTCTCAGGACACATTTTCGGTGAACCGGTCGATGTCATGTCAATTTAAGCCATAGACATTCCGGACTCACCACCGCCACTTAGACGGCCAAACTTATGAGCAATCTGTCTTCCTGACCTGGGTCACGACAATTTAAGCCATTGACCGCCGAAGACCCTAATCTATGCCAACGGTAAGTGTCACGTGCCTTTAGGTCTCTTTAACCGAATGACATAGAGCGGGTACGATTCCATCTAACTCGTGCTCACACTGCAACGGCAATTTAAACCATCTGCGCGGGTCAAACTTCCACCGAGTCCCATTTCCATCACAATACACATAACCCGGTTATGTTCAAGTTGGCTCTCAGGCCACCAAGTTGGCAAGATCTCGTATCCGCCCAGTTTTCCGGGTGCACCTTTGGGTTAGTCCCCAAGGCTCCCTGCTGCAATCTTCCACGTAGAAAACCCGAAAAACAAACCATAGCATGGAGTCTTCTCCGGCATTATGCAATGCAACATCACCGATCCAGACCAACATGTCCGGGTAGGCTTCACACATCATGCCTATGTCCGTTCTCGCTTACGGACTCTAAACAATGGGGACTTCACATATCTACCCGAAGGAACGCCTCCAACTCTCCGCAAACTCGCGAGAGCGGGCTTCCTATGCAAAGAAAGAGAGCTACTCATGCTCAAGATGAGGATCGTTACCCTAGCGTTCCTCTTTGGCGCCATTGAAAAGTAATCGGATGAAAAGCACCGCACTAGCTTTGCCTCCGTGGATCCGAAGTTGGCTCGCGATTCGGAGCTCCGAAGCTCCTCCAATGGCGGGATCTAGCTCCTTCTTCCTCCCTTGGCTCTCCTCTCTCTCTAAGGTTTTTAGAAAGATAACCCTTAAGAAAAGTGAGGGTTTCTAAGTCCAAATCCCGGGTATATCCCTTCAGTAACATCCCCCAGCCGTTGGATCTCAAAATAAGGAAACGAACGGCTTTGATTCAGGGCTGAAATGCCCAATCTGGACCGAATACGGCCTGGCACACGCCCGTGTCCAGGGCCGTGTGCCTCATTCGCCGTCAAAATCGAATCGCCCGGAACCTCACACGGGTATCGAACACGCCCGTGTTCTAGCTGACACGCCCGTGTTCCACCTGACACGGCCGTGTGTCCGGCCGTGTACCCCATCATTTTTCCCCGAAATCAACCCAAGCACCGCACGGGTTCTAGGACACGCCCGTGTCCCTACCCATGTCACCTTGACACGCCTGGGCTCCAAGCCGTGTATACGGTCTCGACACTCGACACTTCGTCGATCGAAGATCGTCGACCTGATGACACGGCCTTGGACACGCCCGTGTCCTAGGCCATGTGCCTTGTCTCGACGCATCGTCGAGCGAATCTCGTCAACTCCTCGGGACGATCGTCGAGACAGGTCGACACGCCCTGCGACACGCCCGTGTCGCAGGCCGTGTACCTTGTCTCGACGAATCGTCGAGTGAATCTCGTCGACTCCGCGGCTAAGTGTCGACACGGGTCGACACGCCCTGCGACACGCCCGTGTCACAGGCCGTGTTCCCGCAGCCAGTACCCAAACTGGCCCAAAACGTCC
Source organism: Platanthera guangdongensis (assembly GCA_039583875.1). Lineage (NCBI taxonomy): Eukaryota > Viridiplantae > Streptophyta > Magnoliopsida > Asparagales > Orchidaceae > Platanthera > Platanthera guangdongensis. Next base: position 87,803,836 of record CM077156.1, read on the forward strand.
CCCTTTGCTCCCTTTGAGTTTCGGGGCGTTACAGTAAGAACAAAAGAAAAGGTGCAACCAGACAACACAAGAATTTTATAGTGGTTCCCCAACCTGGGTACATCAACTCTTCTACCACCCTGGTAGGAATCCACTAGCAGGTTTTTGATCAGGTGACTGCCACCAATGAGCTTTTAATGAGGTGCTCAAAAACCAACCCCAAGTCTTTTGATCAGGAGACTTAGAACCAAGAATAACTTTTGAAGGGAGTTAAAGAACCATTTTTACAGTGGGGGATGAGAGAGTGATGGTGTCTTCTCTTTCTCAAATACAACTGAGAAGACTTAGTGAATAAATGATGTTAGTAAAAGCTCCCCATGAGATATTGAACTCAGGAAGATTTGAGCCTTGCTGTAGGGTGAGTAGGCCTTCAATGTTTCAGCCTTGACCAGCAGGTATCTAGGAGCTTCTTGACAGATAGAGTGTTTGTTGTCCTTTGAAGAATCCTGAGATGAAGAAGGAAGAAGACTCTGGATTTGAATGTATGTTCTTCTTCTTCTTCAGCTTGTTATAATTTCTATGGTCAAGGGCTAGGGCTTCTTGTATCTTTACTGTGTTATTGCCCTATGTATGTTGTTCTCTGTGTTCAGACGAGAAGGAAGAAGAAAGGCCTTGTGCTCTATTTTTTTTTTTTTTGAAAGAAAGAGGAAAAATCCTTTTTATATTTTCCATGAAATCTTCCTTCTGAATTTTGAATTTCTTCCTTCATTCAATGTTGACGGCCTGTAGAATATCTACATTGATTGATTTCCCCAACTGTCCCATTGAAAAGCGACAAGTAATAATCCTGATGAAGACCGTAATCAATGCTTGCTTCTAACGGTAATATTCAAAGGATATTTAAGCATTTATTACTCAGGAATTATTGTAATAGAATAAGCATAGAGGGAGGGAAATTTCCAAGTCTGGAAGTGCGCAGAAATCATCGAGCAGAGAACAGAATTCGTCGACCTGGGTCCAGAGTTCGTCAAGCTGAGAAGTTAAGTTCGTCGACCAGTTATTAGTTGTTCGTCGACCTGAGATCCAAGATCATCGACCTGAGGACAGATAACTGCTTTCTCTAGAACCTTGCCAATTCTGTGCATCAAGATCGTTGAGCTGAGAATATAAGTTCGTCGACTAGTGTCCAGAGTAATGGTTCTTGGACTTTAGAATATTGAAGTGAAGTATCCAGAAATCGTCGACCTGAGAATTAAGTTCGTCGAGCTGAGAACTGCTAACTGCTACTTGCTATTGAGGTCTAAGTTCGTCGAGCTGAGAATATGAATTCGTCGACTGAAGAATGATTCTGGACTTAGAATATTTAAGTGTTTCTGGTCTTATAATGTTGAAGTAGATGATCCAGAAATCGTTGACCTAATAGCTAGATTCGTCGAGCAGATATTCTAACTTCGTCGACTGGAGTTCAGGGAAATAATTCTGGACATGCCATGTTGAAGTATACTATCTGGAAATTATCGACCTGAGAGTCACGTTCGTCGAGCTCAGCTCAGAGAATTTTCTCTGATTTCGTCGAGCTGAGCACGACTTTCGTCGACCTGAGTTCGACGAACGTCGAACTCATTTTCTGAGTCTTTGAAATTTCTCTAAGTCTTGAGTCTTTTGCAGTCTGTTGATGGCTGGTCCATGTAGTGTTGACTCTAAGAACATGCCCTAGACAATAGGACACAAACATGACCCTAGCTATACATGTTAGGTCAAACATCCTAGTTTAGTGAATCTAGCCCAAATCTAACTAGGGATCCAACAATCTCCCCCTATTTTGGTAAGGTCACTAATTACAGACTCACATTAATAACAAAGCAAGAAAAATATATCTGGCAGAAATTTTAACATATGTAGCAGATATATATATACAGAGAGCTTTGTATCAGAATATAAACAGACAGTTTTAAAATAATCAAAGAGACTTAAACAGTTTAAAGTTTATTTCTTCTTCTTGGGCTCCTTGTGCTTCTCCTCTTTAGCTTCATCACCAGGCTGGTTGAACTTGATTTCCCTATTTGGATTGGCTGCTTGTGTCTTTGTCATTGTCATGTCAGCACCTCCAATGATATTAAGGGAGGTAGCCCTTGACACTACAACTTCTGGGTGCAGTTTCATATAATCACCAACATTAAAGAATTTATTAGCTTTAGCAAACCTGTTGAGTTCTTCTTTCTTGTATTTGGACATGGTTGAATATTGAGAAGAATCCTTTCCTTCAGCTTTTGTCTTGTTGATCACGGATAGCCAACCAACTCTTGGAATCTGGCCATCCTAGCAGTTGTAGTTGTTTCTGGATCTTCAAAAGGTACAGGAGGGGATGCATGTCTCTTTGGGCTTTCAGCTTTCTAATGTTCAGTGATGTGTTGCTGCTGTTATTGATGTTGTTGTTATTGTTGTCTGCCTGATGAATAATGCTTCTGTTGGTTGCTTCCTGAAGAAGAGGAGGACCTACCCTGATGTCTCTGATAGGTTTGAAACTGGGTAGTCCTCTGAGTTGAAGAACTTGAAGCACCAGCGATAGGTGGTGGAGGAGGAGGGTACTTTCTATATCTCTGAGGAGGAGGGGAGTAATTTCTGCTTTTCTTTCATTCTTTTTGTTGGTTCTTGGACAGCCACATCCATGTTGGCATGCCCTTATAAGGTGTGATTTTTTGCAGTATATAATATGGAGTATCATTTACTGGATTTGGTTTTGGAGCAGGAGGTGGAGGAGCCTTTCTTTTCTTGGAGACTTTCTTTTTCCTAGGGTCATCATCAGAGTCCTCTTCATCATCATCCTCATCATCAGTGTCTTGAGGAGCATCATACAAAGAATCAATAGCTTTTAGTATAGATTTATCAATGGGCTTTTCAGCCTGAGTAGGAGCTGGAGAAAGAACTAAAGGAGGAACAGGAGAACTGCATATATCAGTACTTTCAGCAACTGATCTACTCTCTTCTTCTATATCAGCCATGGTTAATTCATCAAGATCAGGCATTGAAGTGTCATCCATTATGAAGGTTGGAGCAGAAATTACTTTGGAATGGGATGCAATAATGAGGGAATTAGCTATGGGTGGAGATGAAGTAATGAGGGGATCATCTTTTGGTGGAGATGGAATGGCTGGAACCTTTGTTATAGCAAAACTGGCCTTTAGGTGCTTGGAAACCTTGGGGCTTATGTGAGATGTATAAGGTACTATAGCCAAGGATGGCTTTATACTATACTCTAGAAGTTCACTCAAATAAACTGTATCAAAAAATGTCAACAAATTCATCAGATCAAATGTGGGATTGATAATATAATCACCAGCAGTATCTATCACAGCCAATACAGGCTCATCCATTTCGGTATCTGAGTCTATAAAATCTATTATTGCAGAAGGATCTTCATCTTCTGAAGAATCAATCATGAAGGAATCAAGTTCTGCTGCTGCTGCTTCTGCTGCTGCTTTTCCTGCTGCTGCTGCTATTTCTGCTGTTTCTACTGCTACATGCACTGGAGCTTCTTCATAATGAAGCATCTCCCCCTGACTGGGTGCAGAAGGTCTTGAATCCAGTCCCCCAGAAGAAGACGGGATAGGGGATAAAGCAGCAACTATGACAGAGAGATTTTTGAGGGAAGCAGTGAGAGGTGATAGAGCAGTAGTGAGAAGATTTTGAAGAGTGGGAGATATGAAAGCAAGCAAGTCCTTAGCTATATCATAGAAATTTAAATAAAGAGATTCTGGAGCAGTGGAGGAGTAGGGATTGTGGTGACCACAATTTGAACAAACAGAGAATGCACTGGACATATCTTAGTGGGTGTGGTTAGGTGTAAAGATGGAATTTCTGTTGTGGTGATGGATGCTTAATGTGGGGATGATGGGGGAATCACCAGATTGAATATGTGGGAGGAGATAAAGGTGTCAGGATTTGTGGTGGTTAAATGAGGTGGAAGAGGGTATTGAGGTGGGGAGGGTTTTGGTGATTGGGAAGGAGAGTGGTGTATGGATTCCTGAGGAGGAGAAAATGGGATTTCAGTGATATGTATTTGAGGAGAGGATGGAGGTGAAGAGTGTGCAGGAGAGGAGGGAGGTGTAGAAATGTGGAGTGGTTGTTGTTGGTGTTGAGGAGAAGAGGGAATTGTGGAGGTGAAGAGGGCTTCTGCTGGGGTTTGAGGAGCGACTGTGACAGCCCTAGTTCTTTTAGAAGGCCTGGATGAGGAGGCAGCTTTGGTGGGCTCCGTGATCCTCCTTTCCCATCTGCCAAAGAGAGCAGAGGTGCGCCTCTTGGAGGAATTGATGAATATTGTTGGGGAGACCAAGGATTCAGCAGCCTTTTCTTTAAGGAAGATTCCCAAAATTCTTCCAAAATATACATATTTCTTTGTATTCTTTTTCTTGATTAAATCAAACATAATCAGAACCCAGTTCACTGGTTTCTTATTCACCACAGCACACATTACCAGGAATTGGTGTCTGGTGATGTAATCATGGGTAGTGTGTTTGCCCAACAGGACTTCCCACAATATCTGCTTGAAATTTGTAGTCAGCAGAGAGGTGTTTCTTCAGCAGTTTGTTAGGGGTTTCTCCAGAATAACCCATCATACTCAGCATCTCATCAAACTCTTCATTTTTTATCTCTAATTCTATTGTACCATTATTTAATCCAAAATTTCAGTCAGTACGGCAGGGGTGAGAGAAATTGTATTACCCAATATTGTCCCTGTCATGGTATTCTCATCGGTGGTGGAAGAAGTGTAGACCCACTCTCTGATCTCAGTGCCAACAATCTTGATCCTAGTGGAAATTAGATTCTTCAACTACTGATCTTCAAGTAGTTTCAGAATGTCCAGGAATATTGGGTCTGAGTGTTGAAATGATTCAAAGTCTACATCAAATCCTGTATCGAATTTCATTGCTGCAAGACTGCCCGTTGGAATTGCCTTAGTTCACCTGCAAGAGAAAAAATGAAGATCAAGTGCAAGGGAACTGAAAGCGTGGGACGAAGATCGAAGAAAACCTAAATATAAGATTTTCCAAAATATGAATCGACAAACTCCGTTCCACGAAAAATAAATAATTCTTTGATCTGAGATCGACGAAATAATTTGTAGTTAAATAATTCGTCAAGCTCAGTCTGAATATTTGAAAACATTTCGTCGAGCTCCGTTCGACGAACGTTTTCTAAAGCAGATTCGTCGATCTCCATTCGACGAAAACAACTTCACTCATAGAGAGTTCGTCGATCTTCGTTCGACAAATATCTCAAGAACTTTTCCCAGTTCGTCGAGCTCCATTCGACGAACTTTGAACAATTCGTCGAGTGCAGACTTAAGTTAAATCAAAGTTTCTCCATTGATCATGCCCAGCTGATTTATAAAGAACAAGTGATTTCTTTCATCCAAGGATTTGGTGAAAATATCTGCTCTTTGTAGATCAGTGTAGATATAGACAAGTTTGATATTGTTTTTGTCTACACACTCTCTAATGAAATGATGTCTAATGTCTATATGTTTAGTCCTACTGTGATGGACTGGATTCCGTGCCATGGATATAGTGCTTGTGTTATCACATAAGAGAGCTGAATTACTTAAGTTAAACCCAAGGTCAAGGAGTTAGTTTTGAATCCACAACATCTGAGAACAGCAACTGCCAGCTGCAATGTATTCTGCTTTAGCAGTTGATGTGGACACAGATGATTGTTTCTTGCAGAACCAAGACACTAATCTCATACCTAGGAACTGGCAAGTTCCTGAGGTACTTTTCTTGTCTACCCTGCATCCAGCAAAGTAAGCATTTGAATATCCAGTTAAATCAAATTCTGACTCAGTAGGATACCAAAGGCCTAGACTAGGACAACTCTTTATATATCTCAAAATTCTTTTTAGAAAAACTAGGTGAGATTTTTTAGGGTTCACTTGGAACCTAGCACAAAGACATTTGACAAATATTATATCAGGTCTGCTAGCTATAAGATATAATAGGGACCCAGCAATGACCCTATATAGTTTCTGATCAATTGGTTTCCCATGTTCATCAGTGTCTATTACAACATTAGTAGTCATAGGTGTTTTCTTTGCTGAGGCATCAGCCATCCCAAAATTTTTAAGAAGCTCTTTACCATATTTCACCTGGGAGATGAAGATGCCATCAGGTAGCTGCTTCACTTGGAGACCAAGGAAGTAGGAGAGCTCACCCATGCTACTCATCTCAAACTTAGAATGCATGAGGTAATTTCTGGTCAAGTATATGTATAGACTACACTATTTTGAGTGTTGTGGTCAAACCACTTACCTAAATTGGTGAAATCAATTTTAAATTAAAGTAGACTTCAATGGCTACAATTTTCATGTTGGCCACTTTTTAATGTTTAGCACCTAAGGGTCTCATTTATTTAATTTAAAGGGGGGCATAGTAAAGGGTTAAAAATGTAAAAGCTTAATTAACATTTATATATAGTACACTGTTCATCTTCTTCATGAACCTGATAGCAACTTAAAAAAAGAAACGCTTGTAGCTTTTCCCAAGACAAACGCCGGCCACCCGGCCACTTCCTTGGCCGCCGGAGGTGGTGGTTTTTGGCGAACCCGCCACCATGAGTATTCGGAAAACCTCATTTTTTTCTCATCGGATCGGCTCGTTTGAGACCAAATTCTCAGCCTAATTTGATCTAAGATACTAGAACAAGGGGAGAGGAGGAGAAGCGGACCTTGTTTGGGGTTCGATGACGGCGGCGGTGGTGGTCGTCCATGGCGTTTTTCCTCTCCGGCGAGCTTGCCTGATTCCTCGATTCTCCACCAAAACCTTTGATCCAATACGTTATTTTGACTACCAAGGTCGTTTTGAAGGTGATGGGAAGGTCAGAAATTGAAATGGGTGGCTGCATAGGGGAATTTATATTTTTTTTCATGGGAGGGGAGGTGAAGGGTGGGTTGGCCATGGTGGTTGGGCTCCCCCCATTAGTGTTGGCTGGCTGGAATTGATAGCATCATCATCCCAAGAGGCAAATTTGCCCTACCTCATATCCAAACTGGATCTTACAGCTCAGGCAAATTTGCCCTACCTCAGGCTCAGAGAGCCCTACAACTCAGATCCAAAAGGATCCTACTGTAGTGAAATAGATTTATATCTATCACATAGAAATTTCTTTGAGATAGCCCCTTGAGTTGAGTTATCTCAGCTCAAACTTTCTTTACAGCTACAAGGATCTTGAGGTGGAAGTAACTAGTAGTAAATTGCTCTGCTTCCTTTCCCTTCCTAGGACAGAGTTAGCAACTTTGTTCTTTCTTCTTCTAAGCTTCAGAAATAGATCTTCAGTTTTAAGCTTGATGAACTAAGAAGCAAATTGATCTGCAGAACTATTTCTCTATTTTTGCTTATCCCTCAGAAGGTAGTCCTTCTGATCTTGCTGGTGCAAGTGAAGATGGCACTAGCTAACTGAACTTTTTGGTTCTTGCAGGATGACTTCAAACTTTTTCTCGACAATAATGACGAGGAAGAAGAAGTCCAACCACAACTTTTGAAATTGATAAAGCCCTAAAAGTTATTGTCGTATTGGCCACTCTCTTCCTTTTGTAGTTCGCCGATCAATGGCTCTAAGAGATCTGTAGGGCCCACTTGCAGCATCCAGATGCACCTTGCTTTAACGGAAGAAGACGTACGGAAGATTCTCGACAAATTTTGTCGTGTTCTATAGCTTCTATACACATGATTTGAAGTTAGTTGACTTTATTGATATTGCAGATATTGATGATGTTAGCACCTGTGTACTTAACCAAAATCGAGCATTAGTAGAATATGCGTTGAGTGAATATGCTTCACTCAATGCCAAGGTACTTAGATAGAATTTTGTCTATCTAGGCGTTGACAACATTGAGTGAGCAAGTCTCACCTAATGCCTTTTACCTTAGCATATTCTTCACCATTTTTTGCATGCATGGCGTAGAGAACATTGAGTGAGCACGCATCACTCAATGCCTTGTGTCTTAGCCATGCTTTATGTATTTTAGGCATTGAGAGCGTTGAGTGAGCATTCCTCACTCAACGCTTTCTGCCTTAACGAATTTCCTGCTTTTTAGCATCTTAAACTTTGAGTGCATTGAGTGAGCACACATCACTCAACGCTTTTTGCTTTAGCCAGATTTTTCTGCTCCTTGGCAATGAGTGAGTAAGCACCACTCAACGCCAAACTACTTAGTAGATTTATTCTGTTTATTTGGCATTAAGTTAGTAAGCTACACACAATGCATTTGGACTTAGCCAAATTTTTGTATCTGAAAACACGGACTCTAACTGGATAAGATTTAGTCAACTCTATACCATATGACGTTGAGTGAGCTTGCCTCACTCAATGCCTGTGGACTTGGTCAATTACCAACATAGATTTTTTGTGGATTTGACTTATAAGGCAATACTCAACGAATGTAGATTATGGTGTTGAGTGAGTGATACTCACTCAACGCCTGTGGACTTAGCCAGTTTTCTGCCAATTTCTCCTTCGGCTTTCACTAGATTAGCCTGTATCACAGCCTTTTACTGTATGACATTGAGTGAGTTGACTTCACTCAATGCCTGTGGACACAACCAGTTTTTCAGCATGCCACTACTTTGGCTTTGACTGTATAGGCTTCACTCAGCGCTATAAGTCATCTGGCGTTGAGTGGATGACCTTCACTCAATGCCTGTGGACTTAGACAGTTTTCTATCTAACCACACCTTAGGTAATTGTTTACCTGACCTAGCCACATAGGCTACACATCAAGCACAACTTTATGTATATCATTGATAAGATTGTCTACACTCAAATCTTGGACATTGTGGGCAATGGACCAAACAATATCCCCCTATTTGAGGTAGTCAAAACCCTTAAGCAAAAGAGTCAATAATGAGTTAATGACATACATAACACTATGCAGCAATAAGAATAATAAGAATTTTAAAAATCATATAACTGGAGAATGATCTATAGTTACCACACCACCTTGCCTGCAGGGTGAACATTATTATACCTGCTCCCCCTGAATTGCTGCTACGATTCTTGATCATATACCTGCTCATCTTTTCCTCCCCATTTTTGGCTTCAGCAAATAGCTTGTAGGGTTCTTATCATCTTCTCCCCATCAAATATGTAGCAGTGAATTGCTGGAATAGTGCTGGACATGCTCCCCCTCAACTGATGTATCATTTATCATATTTCTTGGTAGACAACCTAGTCTATACCAGTCTGGACAATAATTGACCATGATGCCACTAAAGGTATATCACTTGAAGAGTCTTTATTTTTCTAAAGAACAATTCCATCGGTAAGATACAAAATAGCTTGCAACTAAATGAGGATTACCTGAAGCTATTCTAGGTTTCATATACCCAGCTGAAACCTGAGGGTGTTAAACTTTGCTTCCACTAATGGCTTTGTGAAGATGTCAGCCACTTGCTTGTCGGTTGGGACAAACTCAAGGTTGATATCTTCACATTCCACATGCTCCCTAATGAAATGATATATAATTTCAATGTGCTTAGTCCTACTATGGGAGATAGGATTCCTAGCAATTGAAATAGCACTAGTAGAATCACAAAATAAGGGACTTTTACTTATCTGAAGGTTGTAATCCTGAAGTTGATGTTGGATCCACAACAACTAAGTACAGTAGCTACCTGCTGAGATGTACTATGACTCTACAGTTGAAATTTCAACACTAGTTTGCTTCTTGTTACTCCAGGAAACTAGTCTTTCACCCAAGAATTGACAGCTAGCAGAAGTGCTCTTCCTATCCTCTTTGCAGCCTGCAAAATCTGCATCTGAATATCTAGTTAGTTTAAACTTCCTATTCCTAGGTTACCACAGGCCAAGATCTGGTGTTCCCTTAAGATACCTCAGAATTCTCTTTGTAGTAGAGTAGTGAGATTCTTTGGTGCAAGCCTGATACCTAGCACAAATACATATATCATACATGATGTCTGACCTACTTGTAGTTAGATAGAGAAGAGAACTAATTATCCCCCTATGCAAAGTCTCATCAATAGGTTTCCCTGCCTTATATTTGTATATGGGCATTCTATATCCCATGAGAGTTCTCATGGTGTAGGAATTTTCGATACTAAATTTCTTTATTAACTCCCTAATGAACTTAGATTGGGATATGGATAATCCATCATCAGTCTGTCTTACTTAGAGACCCAAGAAGAACTTAAGTTCACCCATACTGCTCATCTCAAACTTCCCCTGAATAAGTTTGGCAAACTTCCTGCAGAGGTTGTCATCTATAGATCCAAAGATGATGTCATCTACATATATTTGAACTAGGATGATCTTACCCTTAGATTCCCTTAGTAATATGGTCTTATCTATCTTCCCACTTGAGGATTTGTTCTCGATGAGGAAGCTAGACAAAGTCTCATACCATGCTCTTGGGGCTTGCTTTAGCCCATATAGAGCTTTCGTAAGTCTATAAACAGAATCAGGTGAGTTAGGAACTACAAAACCTGGAGGCTGCCCAACATAGACTTCCTCTTTCAAGTCACCATTCAGAAATGCTGACTTCACATCCATCTGTTAGACCTTGAATCCCTTATGTGCAACATATGCAAGGAACAATCTTATGTCCTCCAACCTTGCTATAGGGGCAAAGGTTTGATCAAAATCAATGCCTTCTTCTTGTCTGTACCACTTAGCTACTAATCTTGCATTATTCTTGATTATGATGCCATTTTCATCAAGTTTATTTATGTAGATCCACTTGACTCCAATGACATTATGTCCATTAGGTCTGGGAACCAGCTTCCAGACTTTACATCTTTATAATTGGTTAAGTTCTTTTTGCATAGCCACTATCCAAAATTGATCTATGCTGGCCTCTTCAAACTTCTTTGGCTCCACTTATGACAGGAAGCTTGCATACATAGCTGTATTCAAATTTCTGCTTCTTGTCACTACTCCATAGCTTGGTTCACCAATGATTTGGTGAGCAGGATGGTCTCTTAAATGCTTAATTGCTTGAGGTAATCTTCTTTCAGGAACAGCTTCTAGAACAGCCTCTTGCTGATCATTCTCTACTCCAATTATGTCTGGTAGTCCTTTTGGAGTATCCACTTCATCTTGGATAAATGGTGCAGCTTCCTTGATGGCCATATTTTCCATCGTTTGTTCTGTGCCAACAGTATTGGAAGAAGAGCTTGGCAGCTCCCTGTTGATCATGCTAAACTCATCAAAAATTACATGTACAGACTCTTCTATAACTTAGCTTTTGAAGTTGTATACCCTATAGGTTTTACTATGATTGTTGTACCAAACAAAAATTCCATCAAAAGATTTGGCAACAAACTTAGTCACATAGGACTTTCCATTATGGAGCATATAACACTTAATACCAAAGAGTCTGAGATAGCCTGGATTTGGTTTTCTGCTTTTCAAGATCTCATATGGAGTCATCTTGTGGATTTTGGTGATAGAGAACCTGTTGAGGACATGACATGCAGTATTTACTGTCTCATCCCAAATATATTCTAAGAGAGATGTGTCACACAATATGGTTCTTCCAGCCTCTATGAGAGTTCTATTTTTCCTCTCAACAATCCCATTTTACTGGGGAGTTCTAGGTGAAAAAAATTCTTGATGAATCCCTTGCTCTTCACAGAACTCTGTCATGCTTTCATACTGGAATTCAATTCCATGATCACTCCTGATTTTGACCACAAAACTTTTAAACTCATTCTGAACTTATTTGACAAACTTGATAAAGATATCAAGGGCGCTTTTTTTCTTGAGAAATAACACCCAAGTAAACTTGGAATAGTCATCAACCACCACAAGGGAGTAGACTTTCCTATAAACACTATGAACGGGCATAGGACCAAATAAGTCCATATGTAAGAGGTACAAGCACCTCACAGAGTCTTTGTACCTAATGACCTTGAAGGAAGCTTTGGTCCACTTGCCCTTTTGGCAATATGAGCAAAAGCTATCCTTGGTGCATTTCACATTTGGACCATTCCTAACTAACTCTTGGCTAAAGAGCTTGCCGATAATTTTGTAATTCAATTGAGCTAATCTCTTGTGGCATTGGACACAATATGAGTCTTTTTCATTTGCTACAAGACAGATAGGAGAATCTGAGTCTAGACATAGAAAGTTTAAATAGTAAACATTTCCTCTCCTAGTGCATGTCAATATTACCTATTGTTCACTTGACCTCCTAATTAGGCACTCATTCTTGTGGAAGACAATAACATAGCCAAGATCTAGGAGTTGGCTTATGCTTATATGGTTGTGTTGCAACCCTTCAACATAAGAAACTTTTGTGATAGTGACTATGCCAATGGCAATCTTACCATAGCCTCTAGTTACCCCTCTATTAGAACCACCAAAGAAAACCTTGGGTCCATTTTCATTGGGGTGAATTCCTTCAAGTTGATCCTTATCCCAGTCATGTGTGAAAGTGTCTAGTTGTCTACCCAAATCACCTAGAGGGGGGGTGAATAGGTGAGTTCTGCGTCTTTTTGTGGAATAAAAATTATACGAGAGATGCACAGAAAATAAACAAGCAATCCATGGATGACACCTATGTTTATAGTGGTTCCCAAATCTTGGGCACATCCACTGTCCACTTGACCGATCTAGCAACATACTAGACTCGGCTACTTCACTATTCTCTCGGATTGAAAAAAATCCTATAACTCGGAACAATGTTCCTACATCTCGGAGTAAAACCACTTCTACAATAACTCAGAGAATAACTCGTACAAACTCGAAGAATAACTCCTACAATCTCGGAGAATAACTCCTACAAGAATAAAATGAATTTACTATGAAATACACAAACTTGTCTTCACAGATCTGACTGAATCTCGACCTCTTCCTTCTTGAAAAATTGTAAAGGTCTGTCAGAAAAGTCATGGAAGAAATCTGAGAACACTTCGATCTGAGAATGTAGGATCACCATGATCAAGGAGAAGATTTGCAGAATTGAAAAGCTTGATCGGTTGAATACCTCTTGTCTAAATTTCTGGATTGAGAAGTTTGACGATGAAGAATACCTCTAGTTGGCGGCGGCACTTCTCGATTTAGAATCTTGAAAAATGTTTCAGAATTCTGTAAAATTCTTCCTAGGGTTTGTCAATTCCGACATGACCTTTTATAGGTCTTACATAATGGTCTGATTTCATTAATTGCAATCCACGTGGACTAATCAAAAGTTAATAATATTTGAAATCAAAACCCGTATGACACTTGAAGAAATTTATATTCAAAACTCTGTTTCTCGAGATAAATAAGAATTACTCGAGTACAAGTTCTGTTTCTTGATAAAATATATAAAGTTACTCGAGAAGAAACACTTAAGGAAAATATAGAAGATGAGTTCTGGTTTCTCGAGAATGGATAGACTTATTCGAAAAAAATTGTTTTATTACTCGAGAACAAGAAGGCAGCTCGAGAAAAGATTTATGTTTCTCAAGTATGAACATCTAGTTCTCGAGAACTAACCTTGGCCTTCTCGAGAAATGTCTTGGGCTTTCTCGAGAAAAAGACTTGGAAAAATTATGAGCTTAGTCTTAAGGTTACTTGAGAAAGTTAAGACCTACTCGAGTACTTCATGGCTTTCTCTAGAACTATACTCGGCTTTCTTGAGAAAAGGACTTCTACTACTCGAGTACCTGACTAAGCTAACTCGAGTAATAAGTTTAATCTTACTCGAGTAATTACTGATCTTTCTCGAATAAAATACTTAGAAAATTCTGTTAACTGACAAAATGATTTTCTTCTATGAAACCAGCAATCATCCTTTCTCCCATAACTTTAGTACTTGAAAATGAAGAGTGTCCCAATAGAGAGGTTACACATGAGTCAACACCATGGATCACACAATGAGGGATTATATTGTATGGTCCTGTGTTTGGTGACCCATTTTAAACTGACATTAGTCTACATTTAGTAATTATTACCTGTAAGCACTCAACTTGAAAAGGCATAAAATATAAACTTAATTCATCTTAGTTCAAGAGTGACTTCATAAAAATCTAGGTTATTGTGGATACAATACCCAACAATCTCCACCTATTTGTAGAAGTCAGAACCCTCTACACTAAGATTAATTACATCAAGATAAATAAATAAAATAACTAATAAACAGTGTAATTGGAAGAAATGATATTAAATAGAAGATTTAGATCATCAAAATTTAAAATTATATATATAGATTGTCTAGGAAAAAGTCCTAATCCACAAAATCTCATATAGGAAACTTCTGATCATCTTTAATTACTTCTTGCTCTATTGTTGATGCTGCCTCTGATATTTCTCTTCTTATCTCTGAAAGAATATGAACTGCTTTGGAAAGTACTTGGATGGTCTGGGAGGAGCAGTAGGGCCTTCACGACTATACTTTTTATCATGAAGCCTTCTTAGAGTCATAGATTTTTCATACTACATCCATTTAGAGTGAGAGTAATAGGTATCCTTGTTCCCATTGTATTCCACCACTAGTCTTAAAGTATCCAGAATAATTGATTTAGATGTAGGGCTCCAGACTTCAGCATGTTCTCTTTCTGCATGTTCTGTCATAGGAGTGGACTTGCTTGCAGAAGCACCTTCACCATACTTTCTTCTCTTGGGTATATATACTTCAGGAGGTATTTGTTGAGACACATCAGCTTGTTCAGAATTCCAGATTTGTGAATACGTTTTAGGAGGTGGAGCTTCAAAAAATTCAGGATGTGGAGAGAATGTACGCCTTTGAACATTTACATCCAGGCTGGCAGGAGGGGCTGCAGCGGTATCAACTGAGAAGTCAGGGAAGATTTAATTATGCAACCAAACTATAGTGTCATAAGTATATAGTTGGTACTCTTAATTACCTGTAACACTGATATTTGAATCTCTTTAATTTGACAGTCCCATAGATCTTTCATCTTATTGATTTTATTATCTAGCTGTTCCGTTACTTTCTCCTCCCCCTTTCTGATTTCTATAGAGAGGGTGACTATGGTTTCATCTTTGAACTTGCCAACTTCCTCATAATTGTTGAAGTTGTGCTCTTGAGCTCTCTTTTCCAACTGAATCTGATTGTTTCCCAGAGTGACATATTGATCCATTACCTCACCAATACTGGTAATAGTGTGCTTTATAGCTTTGCCTCCAATTTTTAGCAGCCTTTTGAATTCATCAGTATTGCTCTGGATTTCTACAAATCCTGGACTCATTTTTTTCTAAGCAGAGACTTTATCTCTGACAACTTGAGTGGAGGTATAAAAATACTCTCTTTGCATAGCCAACATGGCATCTATTTTACTTAAGATATTGTCTTCAGTAATGACTTCAGTCTGAAGAGGTGGAGGAGGTAGTATTTGAGCTGTCTAGGGAACTACTTCTTCAATGAGCACAGTAGATGTGGAGATCTATTTTCTTCTAACAGTTGTTGTTTCATCTTCAGCATCATCACCTATAAAAGTGGGAATGTTGAAGTGTAGGCTAGGGAGAGGTGGTTCAGCAGTTTCAGTATCAGGAATTGAAACTATCTCTTCATCTTCCGCACCCTCAATAGGAGTCTGGGGCTGAGAAGATTCTGGTTCAGATGGATTTTTTGGTTGAGATGGTTTTTCTGGTTGAGAAGAATCTGGTTGAGATGGATGTTCTGGTTGAGATGGATTTTCTTCAGGCAGAGGTGAGAGAGGTTCCTTAGAGGTGAGTTCCTTTATCATCCTGTCAATACCAGCTTCTATAGATATTACTTGATCATCTACCTAGGCATCTATAAGAAGTTCTTAATCAGACAGGTCACTAGCAATAAAACTTGAGCCATCTTCTTGGATAGAAGTTCTCTTTACAATGATAGATGAAGTTGTATCTTCTTCTATAACTATATGTTTAACAGCCGGTGGAGTTGTGACTTGGGCTTGAATATCAGTTTGGACTATGGATGGAACTGGAACTTGAGAAGACTGCACTGTCACTTGTATAGATGGAGCAGGCTCCCTCTCAATAGCTGGACCATCTGTGTCATTTATTTGATGAGATAGGGTAGATTGGGTCCTGACTTCATCTACAACAGTCCTTGGAGCTAGAGCGGCTTGGTCTGGCCTTTGAAGTTTGATTTCCCATCTCTGAATGGATGTTATTGAAACCTTCTTCATGTGATGAATGTCCAAGCCCTTAGCAAAGGTAAAGACATCTGGCCTCAACAAATTGAGATAGAGAGATAGAATTCTTCCATAGTTGGGGCTTTTTATACTCTCTTTGATCATGTCAAAAATCATCATCCCCCGCCGAAATTTCTTTCTACAGATTACTGCAGTCATCATGTCAAAGAAATCAGTGGTGATATAGCTTATTGAACTGGTGCGGCAGAGAAGAACCTTTCCTAGAAAATCGGCAAGTAGTTTGCTCTCTATATTCATGTGTTGTGGGCAGATTGTGAGGGTTGAGTCGGGAAGGCCACATAAGCCGTAAGCCCTTTCATAGTCTGGCCCTTCTAGGTCATCTTCCTCGTCAATCACCGGTAGCCGCAGAAGTTGAGAAACAGAAGTTGATGTCATCTTGACCTTGATGTCGCGTACCTTGGTTTTCAAAACTTTGTCATTGCGCTTGACCTTGGCATTTTGGAAGAACTCTTCCAAATCAGAAAGAAGAACTTTGCATGGGTGTTGAAGAATAAAGGTCAGTCCAGCGGTGTCGAGCAATATAAGAACATTTCTGAAGTCGTCAGAAATATCGGCGATTCCATTTGAAATGAGCTCACTGTCGATGCCTATCTTTGATGTGGGAGCCATTGATTGAAGAACTGAAAGTCTGCTAGCCGGCGAGAAGAGAAACAGGTTGTTCGTGTGAGGAGCGGCGAAGATGAAGAAAATGAAGTGTTTTCTCGAGAAGGAGAATTTAAAAATCTGGGATTTGGATTTTTATGGACTTATTCTATTTATATAAACCCTAAATCTTGATGATTAAGGAAAGAAATAATAATAAATTACCTGA
The DNA here is from genome assembly GCA_039583875.1 of Platanthera guangdongensis. Taxonomy (NCBI): domain Eukaryota; kingdom Viridiplantae; phylum Streptophyta; class Magnoliopsida; order Asparagales; family Orchidaceae; genus Platanthera; species Platanthera guangdongensis. The sequence goes on from CM077156.1 coordinate 87,820,789, forward strand.
AGTATGGAGGTTGGAGTGCCCGGGTGCCAATATCAAAATTTGAACTTTGAGAAAATTCTGCATCTGATTTCTGCAGTGAAGGATATTTCTCGAGAAGAAGCTCACGTGTTCTCGAGTAGAGATATCCTTTTCGAGAGGCAAACCTGATGTTCTCGAGAATAAAGTAAGTACTCGAGTAATGAAGTTGTTCTCGAGTAGAAATATCATTTCTTGAGTAATGGAGTTCTCGAAAAGTGAAATCCTGACTTAGAATTTTCTTGATTTTGAAGGGTAATCTGATTCATGAACTATGATGTGAGGCCCTTTTTTCAACATTCTTTGTTAAGCATGCTAAGTTCTATTTTAAAGAATGAGAACTTGGTCTTATCCAGTGGCTTCATGAATATGTCTGCAACATGCATGTCAGTTGGAACATACTGGAGATTGATGTCTCCATAGTCCACATGCTCCCTAATGAAATGGTACCTCAACTCTATGTGCTTTATCTGGTTGTGACAGACTGGGTTGTTGGCTATTGAAATTGCACTGGAGGAGTCACAGAACAGTGGGATGTCCTTGACCTTCAAGTCATAGTCTTCATGTTGATTCTTGATCTAGAGTAATTGTGCACAATAGCTGCCGCCAGAAATGTATTCTGACTCGACCGTTGAGATTGCGACATAATTTTGCTTCCTACTGCTCCATGAGATGAGTCTCCTTCCAAGGAATTGGCAAGTCCTGGAAGTGCTCTTTCTATCAACTTTACTACCGACAAAATATGCATATGAAAATCGAATTAGCTCGCTATCATTACTTCTTGGGTACCATAAGCCAAGATTTGGTTTGCCCTTGATGTATCTGAAAATTCGCTTTGCAACAGTGTAATGAGATTTCTTAGAGTTCACATGATATGTAGCACACAACATGTTGAAAACATGATGTCTGGCCTACTAGTAGTAAGGTAGAGCAAGGATCCAATTATGCTTTTGTAATTGGTTTCATCAAAAGGTTCACCTTTCTCATCCTTATCCAGAGGCATAGCTGAACCCATTGGATTCCTCATAGAGGTTGCATTCTCCATTCCGAATTTCTTAATCAAATCTTTGGTAAACTTCGTCTGAGAGATGAAAATTCCATCCTCAGATTGTTTCACCTGAAATCTTAAGAAATACTTCGGCTCTCCCATACTGCTCATTTCAAACTTTCCTTGCATAAGTTTGGAAAACTTCTTGAAAGGATGTCGTCAGTAGAGCCAAAAATGATGTCATCGATGTAGATTTGCACTAGAAAAATCTTGCCTTTTACTTCCCTAAGAAATAATGTCTTGTCTATCTTTCCCCTTGTGAACTTGTTCTTAAGAAGAAAGTTAGACAGCGTTTCATACCAGGCTCATGGAGCTTGTTTCAAACCATATAGTGCTTTAAATAATAAGTAAACAAATTCAGTGTGATCAGGATCAACAAAACCTTGAGGTTGTTCCACATAAACTTCTTCCTTTATGTCACCATTAAGGAAGGTTGACTTCACGTTCATTTGGTAGACAGTGTAGCCTTTGAGTACAGCATATGCGAGGAACAACTTGATTGCCTCCAGTCTTGCTACTGGAGTAAATGTCTGATCGAAATCGATCCCTTCTTCTTGTTTGTACCCTTTGGCAACGAGTCTGGCTTTGTTCTTGATTATGGTTCCATCTTCATCCATCTTGTTCTGGTAGACCCACTTTGTTCCAATCACATTCTTTCCTTTGGATCTTAGCACAAGCTTCCAGACTTGGCAACGTTTGAACTGATTTAGTTTTTATTCCATTGCCATTACCCAAGATGCATCCTTGTTTGCTTCCTCAAACTTATTTGGTTCAACCTGCGAGAGAAAACTCAAATACAAATTCTCATAAGTTGTACATCTCTGAGTTCTAACACCATCACGAGGGTCTCTTATAATTTGATCTATTAGGTGATCCTTCAAGTGTTTGAGTACTAAATTCCTTGTATCTAGATCTTCCTCTATCACTGGAGTGACTTCATCATCTTGAATGACATCTTCATCATGGTGATCAACTCCTCTAATTGGGGTTGGAATGAGGATCTTGATGAACTCTTGACCTTTTTCTTTGACTGGCTCATCCAAGATTAATTCCTTTATTCTTGAACCTTCATATTCAACAAACACACTAGAAGAGCTACTTTGTAGCAAGCTCGTCTCATCAAATATAATTTAATAGATTCTTCTACGACCATGGTTTCTTGTTAAAAATCCTATATGCTTTACTATGGCTACTATATCCTACAAAAATACCTTCAAAACTATTTTCAGTGAATTTAGTTGTGTGATACTTCACATTGTTAAGTACGAAGCATTTACTACCAAAGATAGTAAAATATGAAATAATCGGTTTCCTGCCCTTTAGTAGTTCGTAAGGTATTTTATCATGGTTCTTATATACGAGTGCTCTATTTTGCACGTGACAAGCAGTGTTGATGGCTTCAGCCCAGAAGTATTCTGGTAGTGAGGCATCACTCAACATTGTTCTGCATGCCTCTACGAGTGTTCTATTCCTTCTCTCAGCAACTCCGTTCTGTTGAGCAGTACAAGGAGATGAAAACTCATGAAAGATACCTAAGCTTTCACAGAATTCTGTCATGGCCCTAGATTTGAACTCTGTTCCATTGTCACTTCTGATTTTAACATCTGAATAGTTGTATTCATTCTGAATCTGCCTGACAAAATTAGTGAGAATATCAAAAGTATCTGACTTGTGTTTTAGAAAGAACACTCATGCAAAGCGAGAGTAGTCATCTACAATAACCAGTGTATAATCCTTACCTCCCAAACTTCTTATTTGCAGGGGATCGAACAAGTCAATATGAAGTAGGTGTAAACACCTATTAGAATCTTTGCCAATAATGCTTTTAAAGGTAGCCCTTGTTTGTTTGCCTTTTACGCATGCGTGACAAGGTATATCATTAACTCACCTAACGTTGGGTGCATCACATACTAAATTAAGAGAAAATAATTTATTAAAAGTTTTTAATTTATATGTGCTAATCTCTCGTGCTATTGGTCACCAAGAGACACACTATCTTTTGCAAAAAATCACATTGGTGTTTTAGAGTCTATGCAAATAAAATTTAAACAATATATATTTATACTACGAGTGCCAGATAGAATCATTTCAAAGTTATCTACCGATTTTATCAAGCACTTGTCTGCATGAAATTCAACTATGTATCATTTATCACAGAGCTGGCTTATGCTTATAAGATTATGATCTAATCCTTCAACATAAGCCACATTTGAGAAGGATACACTATCATTAGTGATCATACCGTAGCCTCCTGTGATACCCCGTCAGAACCTCCAAAGATAACCTTTGGCCCTTTCATAACTAGAGAGTACTGCTGAGAGCATCCATTGTCCAAATACTAGATAGGCGATTTGTTGGCCTTTGGACATACCTGTAAAAATAGAATCAGTTTACCTTAGGAACCCAAACACGTTTGGGTCCTTGGTTATTTGTCAGCATGCTCCCCTTGGAGTGTTAACATTATGAGTGGTCTGCCTCGTATGATTAATTAGAGGAGTTTCAAAGCTTCTGAGATTAAACCAGCAATCTACAACGAAGTGACCAACTTTGCCGCAACACTAATAGTCAAACCTATTGTACCTTTTCTAAGTCTCCTGCTTGACCTTTTGAATGTGTGGTCTTGCAGGGGCGGATGGTCTGGAGGTTGAAACCTCATGATGATGGCACTCACAAGCCTTTTTCACCTCCTTTTCCTTGGGAACTACTGGGTTGGCATTAGGTTCCTGCTTAGTATTATGGCCATGAACGTATGGACCATAGTATTTCATTTGTACTTCATCATAAGGTGCCTTGAGTACACTTCAACCAAAGTTTCGGGGATGGGTCCATCCTTGGTACCGTGACTTAGGCTCTACATAGGTAGGCTTGGGAAAATGACTGTAGGATGAATCAAAATCAAACTCGTTTGTTGGGAAGATTACCTTCTTAAACGAAGTTTTATCGTACAGAGCTTTCCCCTTATCCTTGGCTAAAGCTTTCTTAGCAGCCTTATTTCTTCTTTGAGCTTTATTTCTCCTAGAAGATTTACTAGGAGCAGCCTGATGGCCTAATCCTGCTCCTTTAGCCTGAGTAGAGACTTCAACAATAAATGGAAGGACTGTCTTGGGCTTGGAAAAACTTTCAACCAGTTTCTTTTCAGCGGCAAGTTGTTCTTCCAATTTCTCGATGATTTTCTCTTTCAAGTTTAAGTGCTCGAGAGCTTTATTGTATTCTTCAATCGCGACATGGAATTCCTTTCTAAGTGATTCCATCTTTGCGAATTCGTCCCTCATAGTGCTCTCCTCAGCCTTAAGAGATTTGATCTCCTTGGCTTGAGTTCTCGTGACTCTTCGAAGTTTGTCGTAAGCCTTGATTAATTCCTTGTATTGAGTCATGTGTTCAGACTCATCATCAGAAGAGCAATCCTCATGATCATGGTCCGAAGCATCAGATTCTGAGAGAGGGGTGTGAGAATTTACCTTCCTTGTGTACTGGGGTTCTTCTTCCTCATCTGTCTGTTCCATCAGCCCAAAGTAGGCATCCTCTTCCCCACTTGAATAAGATGAGTTAGTATCACTGAGAGTCTTGGCCTTCTTGGCTACTATGCTTCTTTCAGATTTCTTTTTACTATAAGAAGACTTCTTTTCTTCTCTTCTTCAACCCTCTTTCTTCTTGTGCGGGCAATCTGCAATTACGTGTCCTGGCTTATTACAACAGTAACAAACAATGTCAGATGAAATATGTTTGTTCGATTTAGAGCAATACCTGTCGTGGCTACTTGATCCTTTCTTATGACGATCACCATCATGACGTGATCTTCTGGAGGAAAAGTCTTTGCCTTTCTATTGCTTTTTCTTATTCAGGAACTTTTTGAATTGTCTAGAGAGTAGGGATAACTCTCCATCTGATAGTTCATATTCCGAGGTGCTTGGCTCCGAGTCTTCTTCTTCACTTTCTTCCTGTGCAGGAGCAGGATACTCAGCTTTAACTTTCCTTGAGCTATCTTCCTTTAGTGCTACAGACTTCTCCTTCGATGAGGATCTGCTTCCCTCTTCTTCCGATTTTCTTGTATTTATTTGAAGCTCATATGACATCAGCTTTCTGAAGATGTTCTGAGGATCAGTTTCAGCTAGTTTTCCAATCTCCCTTATAACACATATTTTATTATCCCATTTCTTTGTTAATGATCTTAGGAGCTTATCATTTAATTCTCCGTTAATGAAGACTCGGCCATAGTTCCTCTGGCCGTTGACGATCCTGAAGAAATTTTCATAAGTATCTGCTATAGTATCTTTGGGGCCTTGACTGAAGGCCTCATACTTCTGTTTCAAAAGAGATCTTCTATCATCCCTTACTTCTTCGGTGCCCTCCATCAACATGATCAGTGATTGCAACATCTTTTGGTAGATTGGCAGTGAATGAGATTTTGTAGCATCGAATCATCGACTTCACTTGTGATGATATTTTTGGCCTTCTTGTCTAGGGAGACAAGTGCAATTTCATCTTTATCTTGAACCATCAGCTTCTTTAGCACTTTCTTTGAGGAATCAATAGTGGAGGCCGTCATAAGAATGTAGGGGCCTTCTTCCACTATCATGAAAATGCTTGGATCCACTGCTTCCATGAAGAACTTTACCCTTTCTCTCAACATGGGGAAGTTTACCATAGTGCATACGAGAAGCTTAGCAAAATCCTTGACTTTGTCCATGCTTGTACACTCTTAAGACAACTAGGAGCAGATCTGTTCAAGGTGTTAACCTTTTGATGAACAACCTCCCTCTTATACCAATTGAAAGTGTCTAGTTGTCTACCTAGATCACCTAGAGGGGGTGAATAGGTGAGTTCTGCATCTTTTTGCGGAATAAAAATTGTACGAGAGATGCGTAGAAAATAAACAAGCAATCCACAGACGACACCAAAGTTTATAGTGGTTCACTAATCTTGGGTAATCCACTCTCCACCTCACCGATTTAGAAACACACTAGACTCGTCTACTTCACTATTCCTTGGGATTGAAAACAATCCTACAACTCAAAACAATGTTCTTACAAACCGGAGTAAAACCACTTCTACAATAACTCCGAGAACAACTCCTACAATCTCAGAGAATAACTCCTACAATCTCGGAGAATAACTCCTACAAGAATAAAATGAATTTACAATGAAATACAGAAACTTGTCTTCACAGATCTGATTGAATCTCGACCTCTTCCTTCTTGAAAAATTGTAAAGCCCCGTCAGACAAATTGAGGAAGAAATCTGAGAACTCTTCGATCTGAGAACGTAGGATCACCACGATCAAGGAGAAGATTTGCATATGTTTAAAAGCTTGATCAGTTGAATCCTTCTTGTTTGAATTTCTGGATCGAGAAGTTTGACAATGAAGAACACGTCTAATCGGCAGCGGCGCTTCCCGATTTAGAATCTTGAAAAATGATTCAGAATTCTATAAAATTCTTCTTATGCTTTGTCAATTCTGACATGGCCTTTTATAGGTCTTACGTAGCGGTCTGATTTCATTAATTACAATCCACGTTGACCAATCAAGAGTTAATAACATTTGAAATCAAAACCCGTCTGACACTTGAAGAAATTCAGATTCAGAACTCTGTTTCTCGAGAGAAATAAGAATTACTCAAGTACAAGTTCTGTTTCTCGAGAAAAGATATAAAGTTACTCGAGAAGAAACACTTAAGAAAAATATAGAAGCTAAGTTCTGGTTTCTCGTGAATGGATAGACTTACTCGAGAAAATTTTTTATGTTACTCGAGAATATGAAGTCAGCTCGAGAAATGATTTCTATTTCTCGAGTAAGAACATCTGGTTCGCGAGAACTAACCTTGGCCTTCTCGAGAAATGTCTTTGGCTTTCTCGAGAAAAAGACTTAGAAAAATTCTGAGCTTAATCTTAAGGTTACTCGAGAAAGTTAAGACCTACTCGAGTACTTCAGGGCTTTCTCGAGACTACATTCGGCTTTCTCAAGAAAAGGACTTATGCTAATAGAGTAACTGACCAAGCGAACTCGAGTAATAAGTTTAATCTTACTCAAGTAGTGACTGATCTTTCTCGAGTAAAATACTTAGAAAAATTCTATTAACTGGCAAAATGATTTTCTTCTATGAAACCAACAACTAACCTTTCCCAATAGAGAGGTTATACATAAGTCAACACAATGGATCACACAATGTGTGATTACATTGTATGGTCCTGTGTTTGGTGACCCATTGTAAACTAACATTGGTCTACACTTAGCAATTATAAACTACAAGCATTCAACTTGAAAAGGCATCAAATATAAACTTAATTCATATTAGTTCAAGGGTGACTTCATACAAATCCAGGTTATTTTTGATACAATACCCAACAATCTGCCTGGAATAACCACTGTCCAAGTACCATATTGAGGTATGACCACTTGAACTAACCTGCATTAAGAAGTTTACTTTACCATAGGACCCCAATATCTATTAGGTCCTAGGCGCACATTAGATTGAAACTAAACATGTCTACCAGTAAGTTTTCTGACAAGTGGACTCACTTTAGCTCTAACCACATTAGGATTGTGCCAGCAGTCAATGGCATAATGGCCTATCTTGCCACAACACCAACAATCATATATATTGTATCTTCTTTTCTGTGTAGGCCCAACAGTTGGTTTGATTGCTGTATTGACAAAAAGAAGAGGTGCAGTAGCCATTTTCTATTTTCTTTCAGCATGGATTTGACTGAGGTTAGTCTGCTTGCTGGCTTGTGAGGCATGTTCTGAATCCTATTAGCAGCACATTTATTTTCAGATAGTGTGCTCTTGATATCATCAGAAACAACCATATTAGGCAGGCTAACAGACTGATCCTTAGTCAGAATCTGTGCTGATAGGTTCTGAAAACTGGCTGCAACCACATTTTTGAGAGGGGGGGATTGTAGCACCAAAGAAAAATTGTCCATGATGGGCCATTTGAATTTCTTCATGGGCTGCCTTAAAGGCACTTGGCCTACTATACCTTCGACAATGGCTGAGAACATCTTTTGTTCAACTTGTGGAAGCTCCATTCATGTAGTGACCATATATAGTTTCCTGGTCATACATATTTGAAGGGAATATCACCATCTTGAATGGGTTTGGTGGCCTAGATGCCATAGGCACAACTGGAACTTTCCCATTACCTTTGGGATGGGCCGGACTTATGTTATCCTTGAAGCCCAACCCCTTCTTACCCTCCTGTGAGGAGAAGGAATCTATCAGGGGCAACATTGTATTAGGGTGAGAGAAACTGGCCACAATACCTTTCTCCCTCTAGAGCTTCTCTTCAAGATCTTTAATGAGCTTATTTTTGCTCTTGATAGTTTCCATCTGAATGCCTCATAGGGTTTTCAGTTTACTGAGCTCCCTCATAGTCTGATTTAGCACAAAAGCTGTTTCAATAAGTTAAGAAGCAGCAGGTTGAAGAGACAAAATCTCCTTAGCCTGCTTTTTAGTCATCTTCTTGCATTTCTTAAAGGCATCTAGAAGTTCACTATATCTGTCAATCAGTTGATTGATGTTTGGTATTACATCCATAATAGCTCAGATTTGTATGAAGTCACCCTTGAACTAAGATGAATTAAGTTTGTATTTGATGCTTTGTTTTGTTGATTGTTTGCAGGACTTAATTGCCAAGTGTAGACCAATGTCAGTCTACAATGAGTCTCCAAACACATGACCATATAATGTAATCCCTCATTGTGTGATCCATGGTGTTGACTCATGTGTATCCTCTTTATTGGGACACACTTCTGTTTCAAGCACTAAGGACAAGGGAAAATTTGGCTGTTGATTTTTTTGAAGAATTTATGATTTCAGATTTTCAAAGAAAATTGTCTATGTATTTTTCTCGAGTACTAAGCCTTGTACTCGAGAAGGACTAAGTTTATTCTCGAGTTAAACATGTCAAAATTTCGAGTTGCAAAAGTAGTTCTTGAGAAAGCATAATGCTTATTGATGCACGAAAACGGACAGGGAGTTGGGCACCACCAGCTAACAGTTCGATCATCGGGGGACAGAGAGGAAAGGAGGAGACTGTCGACCAATCGGTTACTAGCGATCGCAGCTAAAGGACAGGAAAAGAGGCCGCTGGCAGCGGCAACAGCAGAGTTCGCCCGCCGCGGGTTAAATGTCACTCTTGCAGCAGGCTTTCCTTTACTTAAAATGAGAAACAGTTACACGAAGGAGTAAAAGAGGAAGCCGGCCGGACTACAAGCCGTAAAACACTAGACTTGAGACCGCAGCTCTTAACAGGCGAGCTCCTGGATACAAGTCAGCGTGTCTTGGGGAGTGCACCCTCCCCCTATTTATAGGCTCGGGGGCCTGCCCAAGCGGGCAGGGCTAAAGTTACCGGCTGCCCGGGGTACAAGAGAACCTGGTAGAGGTGAGGGGAAGCAAAAGAGAAAGAAACAAGAAAGGAGGGAAGCCGCGCAGTCCAGATTTCAAAAACTATAAATAGGACCCAAGGGGTACCCCAGAAAGCAGGTTCTTCCATGTGCTCTCCTGCTCCAATCTTCAAGTGCTTTCTGAGGGTACCTTAGCTCGGCTTCTGGCTAAGGAGGGGAAGCGCTCTGAGATCTTCCGGGTTTGTGGTGGGACCTCCCCCGTCGAGCCCTTGGGTCTGTGTCACCTCGTATTCTTTGTTGTTTTGCTTGCAGGATCGAAGTAGGTGCGAGACCACCCCTTCCCCAAGGTCGAACTCCACGAGAGATCGAGGAATCGGTTTCAACACTCCCCAAATAGGAGCATTGACTTGGACATATCTTGTTGCAGGTTCCGATACCACTTGAAAGTCTTTTCAGCTGAGTATTATGTGCTCCTTCATTACTACTCTCGGAAGAGCTACCTGTGCTTTCCTTAGTAATGAGTATAACATGTTTTTTCTTTACTGATTTGCTAGTGTGGCAGCAAAACTTTGTCCAACTAGACAGGCATCTTGACCTTTAATGGATGGATTCAGCTGGTCTCCATCCATGAGTGTGCACTTGTCCTTCTTCAGGATTTCACTCAACATTCTCTTCCTCTTAGGCAGTGAGAGGAGTATCTTAGATGGTCAATATCCATCACCAACTTCCCAACTGTAGATATTAGGTCTTTCCCTCACTAAAGTATGATCCATAAGATGACTTTCTTGTTCCATTCCAAGTTCTGGAACATCCTCTGTCCAAATACCACATGGGGGTATGAGCACTTGGACTATCCTGCAAAATAGATTTTACCTTACCTTAGGACCTCAAAATGAATTGTGTCCTAGGTTCTGATTAGTCTGAAATCTAACTTGCCTACCAGCAGCATTTCTCACAGGTAGGCTAACTCTTGCTCTGAGCACAGGAGGATTGTGTCAGCAATGTAGGGCAAAATACCCCACCTTGTCTCAGCACAAACACTCATGGATATTATATCTCCTTTTCTGAGTAGGTCTTGTAGTATGGTTAACTACTGACTGTATAGAAGGAAGAGGAGCAACAGCTTTCTTCAAGTTCCTTTCAGCAAGGATCTGACTGAAGGTTAGTCTTCTAGCAGGCTTCTTATGCTTATTCAGAATGTTATTTATAGATGTGTTCTTTATAGATGACATGTTGTTTATATCATCAGAAATAGCCAAGTCAGGCTTACTGGAAGACTGGCCCTTGGTCTCAATCCTTGTTGGATGGTCTTTAGTGAAAGCCACTGCATTGTCCTTGAGAGTTGGGGCTGAGGCACCAAATACAAATGGTCTAGGATGGGCAATTTATACTTCTTCATGGGGAGCCTTAAAGGCACTCATTCTCCTACCCTTTCTTCACCCATTGTAAGATACACTTGTATTCTTACAAGAAGAATTCTCATTCTTACGGTGACCATACATGCAGTCCTGGTCATACCTGCTAGAAAGGAGGATTACTGTGGCACTACTGGATCTTTGCCTTTCCCTTTGGAAAGGTCAACACATGTGCTTCCCACATCTCTTTGACTGTCTTGCAGTGGACCAAGATCTGGAAGATGGAGTCATCCATGGCACTTACCATGATGTGTTGTGCTCTTTTGTCCATAGAAGCCAGGATGATTTCATCCTCAGTCATTTCACCATAGCTTTTTGGGGGTCTGGATACTTGCATATGATGTAGAGACATTCATGGAAAAGAAGGGTCCTTCTTGAATTGATGTCAAAACTCTATGATCAATGGCAATTGATACAGAGTGGTCAAGCGGTTACGACCGCATGAATTGAATTACAAATATAAATCTACTTCAACATGTGTGTTGTATTAAAACAGTGTGTTAACGATTTTCTAAGGTTGATGTGTGACTCAAATTAAAAAGTTTTGAACATCAAAATTGTGCACCATAATGAGGGCTAGATTCACAAAAGTTTGAGAATTTTCCAATATGATTTAATATTTTAAATAATTATTGAGAGATTTCCATTATCAGAGATATTAAAATTAATCAAAAAATACTGGGAAAAAAATAAAGGAGATGTCCCGTGCCCAAATACATCCTCTATAATTTATTGAAATTTTTAATAATACTTGAATATTTTACTAATTTAATCAATTTAGCCCTTTTCATTAAAATTTTGTGTATTAGAGGATGACACAACTCCTGGATTTTTACTTGAATTTATTAAAAATTTCTAATATTTTAAAGGAATTCATTATAAAAGAATCTACTATCTTTAAAATATCAAAGGACTTTATATTCAGAAAAAAAATTATGAAATTTTTTTTTTGAATGTATGTGAAAGAGAGGTTCATTCATTCAAAAATTTCAGAATCTGTTCATTTTAACGATATTGATATTAAAGTATTCATTTGAGAAAATAAATGTCATTTTCGTTGTTCGTATAAAAAATTATAGAGTGGAATTTGCTTTCTGCTGGAAAATCGTTGATATTCACCAAAAACTAAAAATTCATTAGTTCAATGTCTATCTACAAGTGTGGATATTGAGATTGCAAATATCGGCGTTTCAAAAGAAGAGTAATTTTTAATGCATGAATGCAATTTTTTTGGACCAGACACAATTTTTTCGCCCGGACGAGATTTTTTGCACCGAAGTGAATTTTTGGCCCGGACGCGATTTTTTTGCACGGGCGCAATTTATTCTCCCGGGCGTGATTTTTTCGTCCGGGCGCGTTTTTTTCGCCCGGGCGCGCTTTTTTCGCCCGGGCGCGCTTTTTTCGCCCGGGCGCGCTTTTTTCGCCCGGGCGCGATTTTTTCGCCCGGGCGTGATTTTTTCGCCCGGGCGCGTTTTTTTTGCCCGGAAGCTCTTTTTCGTCCGGACGCGCTTTTTCGTCCCGACACGCTTTTTCGACCGGGGGTGATTTTTTCGCTCGTGCGCGATTTTTCTCTTGGACAAAAATTTTTCATCGCAGGCGCGTTTTTTTCGCCCGGGCGCGCTTTGTTCGCCCGGGCGCGCTTTTTTCGGCCGGGCGCGCTTTTTTCGACCGGGCGCGCTTTTTTCGACCGGACGCGCTATTTTCGCCCGGGCGCGCTATTTTCCACCGGGCGCGCTTTTTTCTCCAGGGCGCGCTTTTTTCGCCCGGGCGCGATTTTTTCGCCCCGACTCGTTCTTTTCCCCCGGGCACAAATTTTTTCAACCGGACATGATTTTTTCGCCCCTACACAATTTTTTTTCATGTGGGCGTTTTCTTCGCCCGTACGAGATTTCTCGCCCGGGCGCGATTTTTTCTCCCGGGCACGCTTTTGTAGCAATTTTTCGCCCGAAAGCGATTTTTCGCTCGGACGCGTTTTTGTCTCCCGAACGCAATTTTTACGCCCGGACACTATTTTTTCTCCCGGGCGCGATTTTTTCGGTCAGACGTGATTTTTTCGGACAGACGCGATTTTTTCGCCCGGACGCGATTGCTTCGATTGAACGTGATTTCTTCGCCCGGATGCGATTTGTTCGCCTGAATGCTATTTTTTTCTTGTGAAAGAAAACTGTTGTCGACCTAAATCACCTAGAGGGGGTGAATAGGTGGTTTGTGCGTCTTTTGCGGAATAAAAATTAATTAGAGCACTGCACAGAAATATCTACCAATATCACAGACGACACAAGATGTATAGTGGTTCCCCAACCTTGGGTACATCCACTTTCCCTCACCGATCTAGCAATCAACTAGACTCGGCTACTCCACTATCTCGGATCACAAATCGATCCTACCCTCGGAACAAAGTTCCTACAAACTCGATCCAACAAAACGGATCTACACCTCGGAAGATAGCACTTCCTACAAACTCGGAGTGAAAAACTCCTACACTCGGAGAAGATTTCTCCTACAAGATTAATAAAGAGTTTACAAGAAAACAAACAGTAAATCACTCAGATCTGAAGGAAATGGCCTGGATCTTCTTCTTTTCAACTTTGTAGCCTTTTCAGAAATCGGTGAAGAAAGTCTCGGCCTCGATCTGGATCTACTTCCTTTTACAGAAATCGAGAGAAAATATGATCAGTGAAGTCGATCTCGATCGGTAACTTTTCTTCAAAATAGTCCTCTGAAAGTAGAAGCTTTTGCCGGAGAAGAAGGCAGCGGCGGCGGCTTCCGTTTCGCGAAAGTCAGAGAGAGGCGGCTGAAGAATATTTCTCGAAAAAGAGATTACAAGAAAGCTTTGAAAAAACTTAGGGTTTGTCATTTTCTGAAAAGACCTTATATAGGAGAGACTAACGGTCATAATCGGTCATAATGATGTACACGTAGACCAATCATGTCGCGTGATTTGAAAAATCCCGTCAGAAAAATGACTTAGAAAATTTTCGGAAAGACTCAGCCAACTACACGAGTAAGTCAATGACCACTCGAGTAGTTGAATAACTACTCGAGTATATGATGGGAAACATACTCGGGTAAGTATAAACAGACTACTCGAGTATATAGAGATCAACTACTCGAGTATATAGACAGAACTACTCGAGTATACTAAGAGACCTACTCGAGTATATAAAAGATCTACTTGAGTACATGAAGAGCTACTCGAGTATATTACATAACCTACTCGAGTACAAGAAGTACTACTCGAGTGGAATACTTAGAAAAATTCTGAGGAGGTCTGCTGGCAACTACTCGAGTAGATGAACTAAACTACTCGAGAGGAAGTAACCTACTCGAGTAGGTGAAAATTCTACTCGAGTAAAAGACTTAGAAAAATTCTGGAATAAGGAAATAGCGAGGTACACGGGTGACGCATGAACTACTCGAGTAGGTAAAATGAACTACTCGAGTATATTTCTATCTACTCGAGTAGGTGAGTATACTTACTCGAGTATATGACTTGGTCTACTCGAGTAGATGACTTAGCTACTCGAGTATATGACTATGTCTACTCGAGTACAGGATTCCTTTACTCGAGTAACTTATACCCAGACTACTCGAGTAGGTGAAAGCACTACTCGAGTAAAACACTTAGAATTTTTCTGAGGTTGGAAAAACTGATTCTTCTAGAGTAGCCAACTTTCAATGCCTTTCTCATAGTCCAATAGCTTGAATATGAAGTGTATCCTAATAGAGAGACCACACATGAGTCAACACCTTGGAATATGCAATGAGGGATTACAATGCACATTTCCTGTGTTTGGTGACCCACTGTGGGCTGACATTGGTCTACACTTCCCAGTGAAACTCCTGCAAACATATAGCTCAAACCAAGCATCAAATACAACTTAATTCATCTTAGTTCCAGGGTGACTTCATCAAATCTGGGTTCATGTGGATGAAATACCCAACAATCTCCCCCTATTTGTTGAAGTCAGAACCCTTTACACTAAGGTGAATTATGGATATAAAAGAAACTAAGTAGAAAAATATAAGCAGGTAAGCAAAGGATAATGAAAAATATAATTAGACAGAATGAAGAATTGTATATATATATATATATATATATATATATATATATATAAGTTTCCAAAAACATCAAGTCTACAATTAGTCATTTCAATTTCTCATCATCTTTTTAGGTTTGGGCTTGGGATTGCTGCTTATCCATCTTTTCTTGTTGTCTTCTTAGGTAGCTGAATGGCTTTGGGAAGTACTTAGGAGGCCTTGGAGGAGGAGCAGGGTTATTTCTCCCAAACTCTCTGTCATGGATCCTTATTTTTAGCATGGACTTCTCATATAACTCTCATTCCTGGGAACTGTAGTGAAGGCTTCTGTTCTAACTGTGATCTATGACCAACCTGAGTGTGTCCAAGATGAGAGACTTTGAAGTTGGAGACCAGGCTTCAGCATGTTCAGGTACTTTGGAAGGAGCAGATCTGCTGGCAGAGGGGCCTTCACCATATTTCCTTTTCTTCTTGGTTCTGATCTCTGGAGGAGCTTGAAGGAATATATCAGCAGGATCGTCTTCCCAGCCTGGAACATAAGTATCTGGTGGAGCAACTGAGTCTCCAGGCCTGGAGAGAAGGTAGGTTGTTGAGGAACAGCTGGGGCAGTGACATCTGTGGCCAGTGGGTTGAGATGATGGGGAATGAGGTTTGGGTCAACTGCAAGATCTGGCAAGATCTGGTTGTGCATCCAGACAGCAGTATCATAGGTGTGAAATTTGACACTCTGTATCTGGGCAAGCACATCGTCATGAATGGTCTTTATATGAGCTTCCCATTCAACTGTCTTTTGAGCAGTAGATTTTTCTACTTATTCTTTAAGTTCTTTTATCAAGCCCTCCCCCTTTCTGACTTCAACAGATACTGTCCCTATGGTGTCATCTTTGAAGATGCCAATCTCTTCACATATCTTCATCTTGTTGGCTTCAGTCCTCTTAACTAGCTCAATTTGATTGTTTGCCAAGGTTACACCTTGTTCCATGACATTGCCAATACTAGTGATAGTATGGTCAAGAGCTTTACCACCAAGTAGGAACAGGTACTTTAGCTTGTCAGTGTTATGCTGAATTTCAGCAAAACCTCTGCTCATCTCAGTCTCAAGAGCAGTGACCTTATCAGTGACCACCTTTAGAGAGGTGTCAAAGTGATGTCTTTGTTCTTGAAGAAGAATGGCAATACTTTGCAGCAGATCTGAGGAGGAGGAAACTATAGCAGCAGCAGAGGGAGCAGCAGTAGGGATAGGAGGAGGTACCCAAGGAGCTATTTCTTCAATAAGTACTGAGTTGGGAGCTCTGGTGGTATGAATGATAGCATCCAATTCTTTTGTAGCATGGGGAAAGGAGAAATCAAGGTTTCTGAGAGGAGCCTCAGCTGGCTCAGGAGAAGGCTCATCAGAAATGAAAATGGTGTCTGGCTTATCTGCTGGAGGAGGAGGAGGAGAAGGAGTTGGAGTTCTGGCTGGAGAATGGGCAGGAGACTGTGTTGGAGACAAGTCTTTGTGATGTTCAATGGTTGGAGCTGGAGGAGATAGAGGAGGAGGGGGAAACACATCTTCAGTGAGCTCTGCAATCATGGCATCTATGGCAGCAGCTGTGGACAGAAGAGTGTCATGAGGTATTTGCTCTGAGGAAGTGGTTGGACTCTTTGGAGTATGAGGTGGGGATGGAATCTCTGGCTGAGGAGAGGGTGGCCTGACTGGGCTAGATGGAGCAGGCTCCCCCTCACTTGGTGCACCAGAGGAGCTGGCCACATGATGAGGAGAGGGAGATGGAGTCCTGTCCTCTACAGCATGGACTACTGGGATTTCTGAGACCTTTACAGCTTGGGCAGAGTTCTGGAGCTTGAGATCCCATCTCTGAATTGAAGAGATGGAGACCTTCTTCATGTGGTGAAGTGGAGTCCCTTTTGAGAAGTTGAATACTTCAGGATTTGTTCCATGAAGGAGTAGAGATATAATTCTTGCATAATTGGGGGATTTCATGTTGTCCTTTATCTTGTCCAAAATCAGCATACCAAATTGAAATTTCTTGCGGCAAACAATTGCTTGCATTATATCAAAGAAGTATGAGGGAATGTCTCAGATGGAGTGTGTCTTGCAGAGAAGAATTTTGCCAATGATGTCTACCAGAAATTTTCCTTCAGCATTCATGTCGGACCTCTTAATGTATTGAGCTTCAGGAGAAATACCACAGAATAGTGCGGTTCGGTCAGAATCTTCAGCATCCAGATCATCTTCTTCATCAACAATAGGTAAATGGAGAAGTTGAGAGACAGAGGTCTTGGTGAACTGTAGTTTCAGACCCTTAACTGTTGATTTTAGGACTTTGCCATTCCGTCGAACCTTGAGATTTTAGAAGAATTCTGCAACGTCGGGGAAGAGAACGCGACAGGGTTCTTGGAGTATGAAGGATAGGCCGGCGGTGTCGAGAAGAATGAGGAGGTTGTGGAAATCGTCGGAGAGCTCTACAATACCGTCGGTGACGAGTTCGGAGCCGACTCCGATCTTGTGAGAAGTCGCCATGGATGCTATGGACTGGAGGAGTTGAGGGTGAAAGCTCTGCAACAGCGGCGGAGGCGAGTCGGCAGGGTAGGCGAAGAGACCGGGTACTTGAGAGATAGAAATGATGTCGAGTAGGTTTGATGTTTCGGAATTTCGTATATATATATAATTCTTAAATTGCCGCTAATTAATTTAAAGAAAGAGGCGGCATATAGCCTTGGGTGGCGAATAGAACAAATTTTGAAAAACTGGAAATCAGGACACGAGAGAGAGAGGCTACTCGAGTAGATAAAGGAGCTACTCGAGTAGGTTAACTGGAGCTACTCGAGTATGTAAGAAAAGCTACTCTAGTAGAAAAGGACTTACTCGAGTAGGTGAGAGACTTACTCGAGTAGGTATTGACTTACTCGAGTAGGTCAGAAACTTACTCGAGTAGATCTTTAGGTACTCGAGTAGGTCAGTGCACGTACTCGAGTAGGCTCATTCATAAACTCGAGTAGATCTTTAGATACTCGAGTATGTCTCATGCTTCTCGAGTGGAATTTTGATAAAGTTGAGAAAGAATGGATTTTTGACTAACCCTTTGCAATTACTTGCTTCTTAGTCATTCAGCCTTCTTTAGTCCTCTTTGTTGAGCATCCCAAGCTCTGTCGTGAAGAATGAGAACTTGGTCTCGTCCAGCGGCTTGGTGAAGATATCTGCAACTTGCCTGTCTGTAGGCACATATTGGAGATCTATGTCTCCATGCTCCACATGTTCTCGGATGAAGTGGTACCTTAGCTCAATATGCTTTGTCCGGCTGTGGGAGACTAGAATGTTGGTTATTGCAATTGCGCTGGAGGAGTCACAGTATAAGGGTATATCCTTGAACTGCAGGTTGTAGTCCTCTAACTGATTCTTTATCCATAGCAATTGTGCGCAACAACTGCCTGCAGAGATATACTCTGACTCGGCCGTTGAGATTGCGACACAGTTCTGCTTCTTGCTACTCCAGGAAATTAGCCTTCTTCCGAAGAATTGGCAAGTCCCTGAGGTGCTTTTCCGGTCGTCTTTGCTACCTGCAAAATCTGCATCTGAAAATCCAATTAGTTCGCTGTCATTACTTCTTGGGTACCATAAGCCAAGATTTGGTGTGCCTTTAAGGTATCTCAGGATCCGCTTTGCAGCAGCGTAATGAGATTCCTTAGAGTTCACCTGAAATCTAGCACAGACACATGTTGAGAACATTATGTCAGGCCTACTGGCAGTAAGGTAGAGCAAGGATCCAATTATGCTTCTGTACTTGGTTTCATAAAAAGGTTTCCCTTTTCATCCTTGTCCAGAGACATAGTTGAGCTCATTGGAGTCCTCATAGAGGTTGCGTTCTCCATTCCGAATTTCTTAATTAGCTCTTTGGTGAATTTGGTCTGTGAGATGAAAATTCCATCTTCAGATTGTTTCACTTGAAGCCCTAAGAAATACTTCAGCTCGCCCATACTGCTCATTTCAAACTTCCCTTGCATAAGTTTTGAGAACTTTTTGCAGAGGTTGTTATCTGTAGAGCCAAAGATAATATCATTGACATAGATTTGCACTAGCAAAATCTTGCCTTTTATTTCCCTAAGAAATAATGTCTTGTCTATCTTTCCCCTTGTGAACTTGTTCTCAAGTAGAAAGGTAGACAGCGTTTCATACCAAGCTCGAGGAGCTTGTTTCAGACCATATAAGGCCTTGTGCAGAAAATAGACATGATCGGGAAAGTTAGGATCAACGAAACCTGGAGGTTGTTCCACATACACTTCCTCCTTTAAGTCACCATTCAGGAAGGCCGACTTCACGTACATCTGATAGACGGTGAAGCCTTTGAAGGCAGCATATGCTAAGAACAACCTTATTGCCTCCAGTCTGGCCACTGGAGCATATGTCTGGTCGAAGTCGATTCCTTCTTCTTGACGATAGCCTTTAGCGACGAGTCTGGCCTTGTTCTTTATGATAGTCCCGTCTTCATCCATCTTGTTCCTGAAGACCCATTTTGTTCCAATGATGTTCTTTCCCTTGGGTCTTGGAACCAGCATCCACACATTGCAGCGCTTGAACTGATTTAGCTCTTCTTCCATTGCCATTATCCACGATGCGTCTGAGTTTGCTTCCTCAAATTTCTTTGGTTCAACCTGTGAGAGAAAACTCAAATGAAGATTCTCATTAGTTGAACCTCTCCGAGTTCTGACACCATCCCGGGGATCTCCTATGATCTGGTCCATGGGGTGATCCTTCAGATGTCTGAGCTCTAGAGTCCTTGCATCTGGATTATCTTCAAGCACCGGTGTGATTTCTTCATCCTGGATGACTTCTTCATTTTGATCATCAGCCTCTCCAATAGGAGTGGGAGTGGTGATCTTAATGAACTTCTCGCCTTCTTCTTCGGACGGATCATCCAGGCTGGTTTCTTTCAGCTTTTCACCTGCATCTTTAATGAGCACACTAGACGGATTGCTTTGCAGCAAGCTCGTCTCATCAAATACAACATGTATCGATTCTTCCACCACTAGGGTTTTTCTATTGAAAATCCTGTATGCCTTACTATGGCTACTGTATCCTACAAAAATACCTTCAAAGCTCTTTTCGCTGAACTTGGTGGTATGATACTTGTCATTGTTAAGTACGAAGCATTTGCAGCCAAAGATTCTAAAGTAAGAGACTGTTGGTTTTCTGCCTTTCAGAAGTTCGTAAGGAGTCTTATTATGGTCTTTGTTTATGAGTGCTCGATTTTGCACGTGGCATGCAGTGTTGACGGCCTCGGCCCAGAAGTACTCCGGTAGTGAAGCATCACTCAACATGGTCCTGCAGGCCTCTATGGGTGTTTTGTTCCTTCTCTCAGCCACTCCATTTTGTTGTGGAGTACGAGGAGAGGAAAACTCATGAAAGATACCTAAGCTTTCACAGAATTCTGTCATGGCCCCAGATTTGAACTCTGTTCCGTTGTCACTTCTGATTTTGACTATGGAGCAGTTGTATTCATTCTGGACTTGCCTGACAAAATTGGTAAAGATATCAAAGGTATCTGACTTGTGTTTAAGAAAGAACACCTACGCAAAGCGCGAGTAGTCATCAACAATTACCAATGTATATTACTTGTCTCCCAAACTTCTAATCTGCAGTGGACCAAACAAGTCCATGTGCAATAGATGGAGATATCTGTTAGAGTCTTTGCCAACAGTACTTTTAAAGGTAGCCCTTGTTTGCTTGCCTTCTACGCATGCATGACAAGGTCTGTCTTTGACGCATTTGACATTTGGGGCATCACGTACCAAGTTCATTGAAAATAATTTATTAATTATTTTGAAATTAATATGTGCTAGTCTCTTGTGTCATTGGTCACCAAGAGACGCACTATCTTTTGCCAAAAGACACACTGGTGTGGAGGAATCCATACAGATGAAATTCAAACAGAAAATGTTCCTACTTCGAGTGCCGGATAGAATCGTTTCCATATTGTCAACGGATTTTATCAAGCACTTATCAGCATGGAACTCAACTATGTATCCTTTGTCGCAGAGTTGGCTTATGCTAATGAGATTGTGTTCCAATCCTTCAACATAGGCCACATCCGAGAAGGATACATTGCCGTTAGTAATCATACCATAGCCTCTAGTAATTTCACGGTCTGAACCTCCAAAGATGACCTTTGGTCCGTTCACGACTAGTGTAAAGTTCTGAATGAGGCTTCTCGTCCCGGTCATATGCCGAGAGCATCCGCTGTCCAAGTACCAGATAGGCATTTTGTTGGCCTTTGGACATCCCTGCAATCACAATCAATTCGCCTTAGGAACTCAAACACGTTTGGGTCCTTGGTCTCGGGTTAGAGTGCTACCCCTGTGAGTGTTGGCATTATGAGCAGTCTTTCTCATATTGCTGACATGAGGGGTTGCAGCGTTTCTGGAATTGAACCAGCAATCTATGGCGAAGTGACCAACCTTGCCACAGCACTAACAGTCAAATTTGTTGTACCTTTGCCTCAAGATCTCCTGCTTGACCTTTTGGAACTTTGGTCTAGCAGGGGTAGAAATCTTGGAGGAAGATGCCTCGTGGTGATGGCAATCACATGGCTTCTTCTCCTTTGTAGGCTTTTCTACAGCAGGCTTTGTCTTTGGTGCGTTCTTGAAGTTATGCCCATGATTGAAAGGGCCATAGCTCTGAAGAACAACTTCTTCATAGGGTGACTTAAAGACACTTTCGCCAAAGTTTCGATGTCGAGCCCATCCTTGATAGCCGGACTTTGGCTCTACATGAGTAGGCCTAGCAAAGTGCCCGTATGATGAGTCAAAATCAAACTCATTTGTTGGAAAGATGACCTTTCTGAATGTGGTTTGATTTTGAGGGGCTTTTCCCTTTTCTTCGGCTGAGGCCTTTTTGGCGGCCTTATTTTTCCATTGATTCTTATTTCTCCTAGATGATTTACTAGGAGCTTCTTCATGGCCTAGTCCAGCTCCCTTGGCCTTTGCTGAGAATTCAGCAACGAATGGAAGAACCGTCTTGGTCTTAGAGAAACTCTCAATAAGTTTCTTTTCAGCCGCAAGTTCGGCTTCCAAACCTTTGATGATCTTCTCCTTCAGGTCAAGATGCTCAAGAGCCTTATTATATTCTTCAATAGTATTATTGAAGTTTTCCTCGAGGGAGTCAGTCTTTGCGACTTTCTCTCTCAAGTTGCTCTCTTCGGCTTTTAGAGATTTGATCTCTCTAGCCTGAGTCTTCACGACTCGACGACATTTGTCGTAAGCCATGATTAACTCCTTATACTGGGCCATCAATTCTGACTCATCGTCAGAGGATCTACTCTCGCAATCATGTTCAGAGACTTCAGACTCTGAGAGAGGGGTGTGAGAGTTTACCTTCCCAGTGAACTGGGGCTCTTGTTCATCATCTGTTTGAGCCATTAGCCCAAAGTAAGCTTCTTCTTCTTCGCTTGACTCTGAGGAGTCGGAGTCGCTAAGAGTCTTGCTCCTTTTGGCTATGAGGCTCTTCTCTTTCCTCTTCCTGTTGTGTGAGGATTTCTTGTCTTCCCTTCTGCCACCCTCCTTCTTCTTGTGAGGGCAGTCAGCAATGACGTGACCTGGCTTGTTGCAACAGTAGCAAATGATGTCAGTTGAAACGTATTTATTCTGTTTAGTGTTATACCTGTCGTGGCTGCTTGAGCCTTTTCTTTGTCGATCGTCATCGCGCCGCGATCTTCTGTGTGAGGCATCCTTGCCTTTCCATTGTTTCTTTTTATTAAGAAACTTCTTGAATTGCCTTGAGAGCAAGGAGAACTCTCCTTCAGATAGTTCAGAGCCTGAGGTGCTGGGCTCTGATGTTTCTTCTTCTTCATCAACTTCTAGAGCTGGAGCGGGGGAGGCAGCCTTAGTATTTCTGGAGGTGTCTGCCTTCAGAGCGACAGATTTCTCCTTTAGAGCAGACCTGCCCTTCTCTTCTTCAGCTTTTCTTGTATTGATTTGGAGTTCATAGGACATAAGCTTTCCAAAGAGATTTTGCGGGTCCGTTTCAGCTAGCTTCCCGAACTCCCTGATGGCACATACCTTGTTATCTCATTCCTTGGTTAGGGATCTCAAGAATTTGTCATTCAGTTCTCCGTTTGTGAAGACACGGCCATACACCCTTAGGCCATTTACAATCTTGAAGAAGTTCTCAAAGGTGTCAGCAATTGTTTCCTTGTTCACTTGTCGGAACGCTTCATATTTTTGATTGAGGAGTGATCTCCGATCATCCCTTACTTCTTCAGTCCATTCCATCAATGTGACTAAGGAGTGCCACATCTCCTTAGCTGATTGACAGTGAATCAAATTCTGCAGCATCGAGTCATCGACTGCACTTGCTATGATGTTCTTAGCTTTCTTGTCGAGAGAGACAAGTGCAATCACGTCTTTGTCGAGATCCATTAGCTTTTTCGGAACTCTCTTGGTAGGGTCGATAGTGGACATAGTCATGGGAACGTAAGGACATTCTTCAACGATCATGAAAATCCTTGGATCCACAGCTTCCATGAAAAATTTTATCCTTTCTTTCCACATGGGAAAGTTGTTTTTGTTGCACAGAGGAAGCTTGGCGAAATCTTTGCCCTTGTCCATTTTATGGTAAAGTTTTTCAGACAACAGATCTGGATCTGATCAAGGTGTTAACCTTTTAACGATGAACCTCGCTCTGATACCAATTGAAAGAAAACTGTTGTCGACCTAAATCACCTAGAGGGGGTGAATAGGTGGTTTGTGCGTCTTTTGCGGAATAAAAATTAATTAGAGCACTGCACAGAAATATCTACCAATATCACAGACGACACAAGATGTATAGTGGTTCCCCAACCTTGGGTACATCCACTTTCCCTCACCGATCTAGCAATCAACTAGACTCGGCTACTCCACTATCTCGGATCACAAATCGATCCTACCCTCAGAACAAAGTTCCTACAAACTCGATCCAACAAAACGGATCTACACCTCGGAAGATAGCACTTCCTACAAACTCGGAGTGAAAAACTCCTACACTCGGAGAAGATTTCTCCTACAAGATTAATAAAGAGTTTATAAGAAAACAAACAGTAAATCACTCAGATCTGAAGGAAATGGCCAAGATCTTCTTCTTTTCAACTTTGTAGCCTTTTTAGAAATCGGTGAAGGTCTCGGCCTCGATCTGGATCTACTTCCTTTTACAGAAATCGAGAGAAAATATGATCAGTGAAGTCGATCTCGATCTGTAACTTTTTTTCAAAATAATCCTCTGAAAGTAGAAGCTTTTGCCGGAGAAGAAGGCAGCGGCGGCGGCTTCCGTTTCGCGAAAGTCAGAGAGAGGCGGCTGAAGAATATTTCTCGAAAAAGAGATTACAAGAAAGCTTTGAAAAAACTTAGGGTTTGTCATTTTCTAAAAAGACCTTATATAGGAGAGACTAACGGTCATAATCGGTCATAATGATGTACACGTGGATCAATCATGTCGCGTGATTTGAAAAATCCCGTCAGAAAAATGACTTAGAAAATTTTCGGAATGACTCAGCCAACTACACGAGTAAGTCAATGACTACTCGAGTAGTTGAATAGCTACTCGATTATATGATGGGAAACATACTCGGGTAAGTATAAACAGACTACTCGAGTATATAGAGATCAACTACTCGAGTATATAGACAGAACTACTCGAGTATACTACGAGACCTACTCGAGTATATAGAAGATCTACTCGAGTACATGAAGAGCTACTCGAGTATATTACATAACCTACTCGAGTACAAGAAGTACTACTCGAGTGGAATACTTAGAAAAATTCTGAGGAGGTCTGCTGGCAACTACTCGAGTAGATGAACTAAACTACTCGAGAGGAAGTAACCTACTCGAGTAGGTGAAAATTCTACTCGAGTAAAAAACTTAGAAAAATTCTGGAATAAGGAAATAGCGAGGTACACGGGTGACACATGAACTACTCGAGTAGGTAAAATGAACTACTCGAGTATATTTCTATCTACTCGAGTAGGTGAGTATACTTACTCGAGTATATGACTTGGTCTACTCGAGTAGATGACTTAACTACTCGAGTATATGACTATGTCTACTCGAGTACAGGATTCCTTTACTCGAGTAACTTATACCCAGACTACTCGAGTAGGTGAAAGCACTACTTGAGTAAAACACTTAGAATTTTTCTGAGGTTGGAAAAACTGATTCTTCTAGAGTAGCCAACTTCCAATGCCTTTCCCATAGTCCAATAGCTTTAATATGAAGTGTATCCCAATAGAGAGACCACACATGAGTCAACACCTTGGAATATGCAATGAGGGATTACAATGCACATTTCCTGTGTTTGGTGACCCACTGTGGGCTGACATTGGTGTACACTTCCTAGTGAAACTCCTGCAAACATATATCTCAAACCAAGCATCAAATACCACTTAATTCATCTTAGTTCCAGGGTGACTTCATCAA
This sequence comes from Platanthera guangdongensis, assembly GCA_039583875.1. Taxonomy (NCBI): domain Eukaryota; kingdom Viridiplantae; phylum Streptophyta; class Magnoliopsida; order Asparagales; family Orchidaceae; genus Platanthera; species Platanthera guangdongensis. The sequence goes on from CM077156.1 coordinate 87,846,096, forward strand.
ATCTAGGTTCATGTGGATGAAATACCCAACATCTTGGATATGACTTTTTCGCTCGGATGCGTTTTTTCGCCATGACACGATTTTTTCACGTCGGGGAGAAAAAATTTTGTCGGGGAGAAAAATTAACGTCGGGGCGAAAAAATAGCGTCCGGGCGAAAAAGTCGCGTCCAGGCGAAAAAGTCGCGCCCGGGCGAAAAAGTCGCGTCTGGGCGAAAAAGTCGCGCATGGGCGAAAATATCCCGCCCGGGCGAAAAAATTGCTCCCGAGCGAAAAAATCGCACTCGGACGAAAAAATCGCGGCCATGAGAAAAAATCGTGCCCGGGTGAAAAAAACGCGCTCGGGCGAAGTAAACGCGCACAGGCGAAAAAACGCATAGGGGTGAAGAAATCACGTCTGGGCGAAAAAAATCTCGTCCGGGCGAACAAAGTCGCGTTCGGACGAAAAGGTAGCATTGGAGTGAAAAAATTGCGTCCCGGTGGAAAAATCGCGTCCGTGCGAAAATATTGCGTCGCGACGAAAAATTCGCATTCGGACAAAAAATTTCGCTTTCGGGCCGAAAAATTTTAGTTCATGCAAAAACATCGCGTTATGACGAAAAAATCGAGTCCGGACGATAAAATTGATGTCGCGCGAAAAATTCACATATGTTATTTTTAATTGAGAGCATTGACCAAGGCCAATTTCTATGATTGAAAATCTTTCTGCAAACGAACAATAAAAAATAATTAATTTCAATTCCTATGGCAGAAAATCATTATACAGCCGAACAAAATAATTAGATTTAAACTCAATGTCATTTCTCATGTGTATTGATATTGGATTGAAAGTCAATACTTCAATATCAATGTCGTTGAAACGAACGGACCCTTATTGATTTTTTGGAGAGTTTACATATTTTAAGGGTTTAAAGTGTGGTCAAATCCATGTTTTAAAAATTAAAGAGAGCCTCATATTTATGAAATAAATTTGATAAAATGATGAAAGGCTCTGAATTATTATATAAATCCTACCTTCCATACAAATTTGGATAATTTTGGTTTAGTAAAGGTATTTTTGGAATTTAATATAAAGGTTTATGCGAGACAGAATGATTAATTTGGGAATAAATAAAGCTCAAATCGGCTTGCAAATTGCAGAGATTCCAACCACTTGTTTGAGCTTCGAATTTTTTTCAAAGGCTTTTAATATTTATCAATTAAAAGAGGTTGAAATCGGAAATATTTTGGTCGATTATAAATAAATAAATTGAATCGCCCCGAAGGAAGCGATCGAGGTTAAAAGATATCGTGATAAACCTCTTGCGAGTATTTAAAATCTCGACAATCGGATCGGGTAATTATAACGAGAGATTTGGATTTATAATAAGACCTTAACACACGCAAATTAAGTCATCCTAATAGGTGCAACTAAAATAATTATCAGACTAAAATAAGTCGGCGGACACTAATACGATGAAATACAAAGAACTCTCGCGAAATTATAAAATGTGCCTCCTTAGAATCGAAGAAGCCTCCAATGAATGGAGTTGCCCCATATGAACCAAGAAATTTCCTATGAACGAAAAAACCTCTTTGGAATGAGGAGAAGAATTAAACTTGCATCTTTGATTGGAGATGAAACTGAACTTATCTCTTTAAATGAAAATGGAACTGCATAACTGAGCTCTTTCTTATTCTGCTCGTTTATTCAGCATTTCAATTGTTGCATTTCATTTCAGTACTGCTCTTTTTTCAGTTCAATATTTTAATTACTGCAGTTCATCTCATTATTTCAATTTTTATACTTTATTTACAGCAGCATTTTTTTCCCGCACTTTATTATTGTAATTTACTAATGCTTTCATTTTTGAAGTTTGAAACTCCCTAGTGTATAAGGAGAGCACCCACATCTTTCATTGTTTCTACTTTGCTGATTTGTTGATGTGTCCCTTCTACGGTCTTGCTGGAAGTGGTGACGCCATTGTGGACGATATCTCAAAGGTTTTGGGAGATTAAAAACATTCTCATTTTGATGCTCCAATATTCAAACATGGCCACATTGAACATGGGAACAGAGGTTTGGGTATATACAGAGGATATGGAGGTAGATGATGAGCCCATGGTAGCAAGAAAGGATTGAGTTCCTTGAGATGACGCCGCTCCCTTGATCGGGTACTAGCACTGCAGCACCGCAAGCTCTGATGCAACTTAGGTTCCGTTTGGGAGGACTTATTTTCACCGGTCAAGTTGTTACAACAGCATGAACCGGACCTTAATTAAGTTCCGGTTCATGCGGTTGTAACCGCTTGACCGGTGAAAATAAGTCCTCCCAAACGGAGCCTTAGCAAAAAATAAAAAAGATAAAGCATTTGGTGAATAAGAGAAGACATGGAAATCAAAGAACATTTCATTCATGCAGACTGAGATACAAGAACGCTTATATATGTAGAGCGGATTACATGACATTTCCAAGATAATTAATTCTACTTCTTGCAGGTGCTCGATGAAATGCTTCAGCTTCTAACAGCAACCGAGGGGGCTTAATTAACTGCTGATTTGATTTCCTTTATCGAAAAGTTGCTGGTTTAAAGCTTATCATTAAAATTGGCATGCATCAAGGAGTGAAGGTGGAAAATGTTTTCAACGGGCAATCATATGTATAATCCCATGAAAATGCAGCCATCTGAAGATATCACAAACAATAATTAATCACCATGAGGAGAAAATGGAGTCTTTTCATTAAAAGATAGGAGATATAAGAGCAAACTAACATGAATAGCCATCTGAAAGATGGCTATATCCCTCATTGATCAAGAACAGGGTTCCAAGGTCCAATCTTTACAATAGAGCTTCTCCTTTCAATTCCTTCAATCCCTGTGAAGTTCTTGTTACCCTACAGGGATAACAGGACAAGTTAGAAATGGCAGAATATTTCGTGGAAGAACACATGCAGCAATAAGGGTCGGAGGAAGGCAGGGAGGACCCTGATGGACGTAAAAAACATGGTTTACTCCCACATCAGATGTTTGGCCTACTAGGTGTAGGCAGCAAAAATTTTATACGTTATGTATGGTTTGTAGGAGTCGAAGGGGGTGCGTCGGCGATTTAACTCACAATTCATATTGGGTGTGTGGTCTTAATGTAATTTATAGATAATTTGAATACTTGGAAAATCTGAAAAAAAAAATTTATTGATAAATTTATGTCCAGCCCTTGTGAGAAAATGGGAAGAAAATCTCTAAGTTATTGCTATAACCCGCATTCCAACTTATGTATTTTAGGCTCCGTTTGGGGGAGCTTATTTTCACCGGTCAAGCGGTTACGATCGCATGAATTGGACCTTAATTATGATTTGATTCATGCGGTCGTAACCGCTTGACCGATAAGAATAAGTCCCCCCAAACGGAGTCTTAGTCTCGTTTCTTTATTATGGATCTAGCTTGTCTTTTAATTAGAAGGTAATTGGCAATTTTATATTTGTAATTCAATTCTATATTGGGTACAGTTGTAATTTGGGACTGGCTTGCAAAAAAGTCATTTGCAGCTGAACGCCCAATCTTAGGAATCGAACTTCAATCACTTTTATGTTCAAAACTAGTTTTCTTTTCTTGGATTAGGGATTTGGTAACTCTTCCTCAAGCTCCCGTCTCCTGGAACCGTGTCATTTAAGATCCTAACTAATTCCTTTAATTATTTTAGATCCATAACAATCACAAACGCACAAGATCATCTGCTCAGAAAATTATAAAGAGAAGCACAAGAATTTAGAACCTTGAAGCACTGTTTTGTTCCTCTATCACAGACCGGATAATCGTGTGGGCAACAGTAACGATGATCCTTGCAGCAAACTGCAGATTCAAGCTCACAGCAGCCGTACGAAAAGCACAGTCCGAAGAAGCGCTGAGTGCAGCAGCAGGTTGTCGAAGCAGGGCAATATTTCAGAAGGTTGCACTTGGTTGGTCTTGGGCTGGGAGACGGAGGGTTCGGGGTAGTCTTAGTAGGATAAGAAGGAAGCATATTTATTCCACAAACACCTTGAGAATCTCCACCGTTTCGAAGCAAATGCATGTATCCATTCATCCCCCAGTTTGTTCCCCACGAATTCTTCAATATCCAGTAGTCGACCCCGTTCTCTGATCCATAGCCTACGATTAGAACAGCATGATCCAATGATGTCGAGCATGGGCCGCTAAAAATTCCCTGGAGGAATGAAAAAATAGAGAAATCAATAAAGTTTATCATCTTGGAGCAGCGAACAATCATCGTAAACTGTGAAGACCTTCGAGTACAATTGAAATGTTCGCTCGCTGCCACAAATACCGACGCTAATCGGTTGACTAGCAACAGCCTGCAGCAGCAATTTTTCATTGTGTGCAGGAACATCGGTATAGCCATTGATTGTCACAACACGGTTATTTAGCTGTAAGAGAGGGAGTAGACTATAAGTTTGCCTCACTAAAAGTGCAAAAAAGAGTCTGGAAAGACATTGTGCTCAGTGGTAGTGCAGACCTTGTTTTTAATACAACTTCTTTCGGCGGAACGATATGGATAGTCTTCCTCCGTGTCAATTCCGTTGTTTTTCAGCACCCAATTATAAGCATACTCCATCAACCCGCCGGAACAACCTGTATTATAGGTCCGGTCACAGTCCACTAACTCCTGTTCAGATAGACTAACAAGAGATCCGGTAGCAATTTTGTTTATTCCCTCAATTGCGCCAGTGGAAGCAAAAGCCCAACAAGCACCTGAGCAGAGGGGTGGAAAATGAATTAACCGTTACTTACTGGCACTATTTCCTAACAGAGTAGTACAAAGACAGTTACTATATTTCAGGAGATACTAACCTTCTTTGAACGGCAACTATATTATGTGCATGATATTATGTGCATGATGCAGTGGAATGTAATGGTCCATTTGGTTCACTGAAATTGGACAAATTGAAATGGTTTTCGGTTTAAATAAATCATTTACGGTGTTCTGATGGAAGGAATTGAGGGTGAACCGGAATTAGGCAAAACCAAGAGTTTTCATATTTTCCTATTTCCCAATTCTTCTCTAAATCGATAGGTTTTCATTGCAAGGAGCCGCAGCCCTCTCACGCGACACCGCCTCCCTCATCTCGCCAGGCCGATCCCGCTAGAGCTGTCTCGCACGCAAGCGTGGCTACTTCTTGCCGCCCGATCCCGCACGAGCTCGTCTCCACTGGTCCTACTCCTCTTCGTTTTTCCTCCATCGTCTTTGTTCTCTACGGTGAACATCGGACAAATGACAAAGAAGTGCCGGGTGAATCCCTGGTTTGTTTCTAAACCCTAGCTTTTCCTTCATCTTTCCTGTCAATAGCCATGATCCCCGGCAGCTAGCTTCCTCATCACTAGGTCAGCTAGGTTATTTTTATCTCTCTCAGTCCGGTGTCTGTCATCTTCCTACTCCCACCTCTCCAATGTCATGTCAATATATTTCCTTTGTCTGAATTTTAATAGCGGCTGATTATGCTGTGATAAAGATTCTTCGAAGTTCTATTTCTGTCCCACTGAGAAACTTCGTCTTCTGTCTCCGGCAAGGCCAAATTTGAAGTAATGGATGTGGCAACAGATAAATTCCAATTTTTATGGGTTTTAGTCAATTTCATCATGCATCTGAACAACATAATTGGAATTCAGCTCATCTCCAATTCATGCGGGTCCGTTCGTTTCAATGGAAATGGTTTTTAAGAATTGGTATTGGGAGGGAAGCCACTTTGTGCATAGTGCCAAAGGTTAGGTCTGTTTCCAATCTTCCCCGCCCATACCCCCAATGATTGGGGACTATATGGGTTCTTTTGTTGTTGTGGTATTGGGAGGGTAAAAACCAATTAAGTTGTTCGGTTCAATAATTTTGAGAAGGAATTGGCTTTAGGTCTAAAACCGTCAGTGTTGAGAAAAACCTAAAAGGCCGGTCTCCCAATTCTTACCTATCGCACTGTTTTTTTCTCTGGTTTTCGCTCGAGAGCAGATCCAGCGACACCCTACGTGATATGCCCAGGTATGCCGATCTCTTCTTCTTTCTCTCTTCTACTTCTTCGATTCTCTTCTTCCTCTTCCTATAGTCCCGTTACTTCACCGCAACTGTTTTCCAGGGTTTCGTTTCTAGTCCCACTTCTAGCCGCCGCCTCGCCCCCTTGCTGATCGCCTCCTAGCTACCAACTGCTTCTCAATCTCGATGTCCTCTCCGGTATGCTCTCAGACTCTAGCTAGTTTCTCCATTCTTTTTCAGATTTGACCGATGAAGGTTATTACAAGCATATGACTGCTTACTCCCTCTCCAATTCTCGATGTCCTCTGCATCTAGATGTCTTCTCCTCTCGATTTTTTGTTCTTCACTTGATATTTTTGGTTGTGTTCAAAGCTTACAGTTTACGTTAACGCCAAAGATTAGTAAATGTAGTTCCTAGTAGATAAATCTCCGCACAATATAAATGCATTTGCTCTTGGCACGTTCTCATAACTACTAGTTTTGTATAAATTTTAAGATGAAAATGCTGCATGCAATATTCGATGGTTGGTTTCAATCAGCATAACCAGTTTTGTTGTTAGATGGAAGTGTTGTATAAAATTTGAGAGGGAAGTGTTGTATACAGTTTGATTCCCTGCAATATATGGTGTTGCTAGGCACTCAGGTTATCAATAATCTGCTTCAATCAAAATGATTTGACAATTTCTGTTTAGAACTGACGAAATAGAACATTTCTTGATGTTTAACACTATTTCAAATTGAGCCTAAGATGCTCATATTCCAATTGGGCTTAACTAGTTTCTAAGCATCAATGAATGTGTAAAGTTTGATTGTATGGTTTGGTAAATTGATAAAACTGTGATAGCTATGTTCAATGACTGCATGCATTATGTTTTAAGTTGTGTTGAAGTTAATAGATTTTGGTTATTGGTGTTGGAACAATTAAAATTTAGAAGATTCATCTCTCTTTGGTGTATTGCTATAAATAGATGTCTGAGTTACATAGGTACTCTAAGTTTTGGTGATTCTGATTAGTCTTTATTGTAAATATCATCATGTGGCAGCCCTGTTCAACTTGCTAAGTCAAAGATAGCAGCAGTTCATCCTTGCTCTTCTACCTACTTAGGTGGCGTTTGGTTCAGCTGATTTGCTGTTGTGCGGCTAGAACGCACCGCAAATTTGTAAGTAAGCGCTGTTTGGTTTGGCTTTTCTCAAACCGACGTTTATTTCTGGCCGCATTTTTCCTTATATCCCAAGACGCGCGATTTTTTTGCGGTGAAAAGCAGAAGCCGCTCCCAATCCCGCTTCCCCTTCCCTATCGCACCAGCCAATCTCCCGTCCGCTGCTCCTCCCGCCTCCCGTCCGCTGCTGCTCCAGCATCCCGATCTCCCGCTGTTCCCAGCTGTCACTGCTCCTCCCGCATCTCGTCCGTCCGCTGTTGCTCCCGCCTCCCGATCTCCCGTCGCCGCATCCCGTCTGTCTGCTGCTCTTCTTCCTGTCTCCCGAATCTGATTTCGTGAAATTTCTGATCGCATCCCGTCTGTCTGCTGCTCTTCTTCCCGTCTCCCGAATCTGTCCGCTGCTCCCGCCTCCCGATCTCCCGTCGCCGCATCCCGTCTGCCCGTCTGTCCGCTGCTCTTCTTCGTGAAATTTCTGTGATTTCTGTGTCCTCCGAATCTGATTTCACGGAAGATCTCATCTGTTACCCACTGAGCTCCTGCTTTGTTCATCCCAGCAGCAGGAGAAGCTTTTTTGATCTTCCTCCGAATCTGACTTCACGGAAGATCTCTTACCCTTTGTTGTACTGAGTTCCTGCTTTGTTCATCCTCGCAGCAGGAGAAGCTTTTTCGATCTTTTTCCAGATTTTTTTCAATTGTGTCTACATGTGTGTGTATGTGTTTTTGTGTGCAATTTTAGGAATTGTTACTTCCCATCGAGAGGAGTTGTTAATTCTAGCAGCAGGTGATTATGATTTATTAGAAAAAAAATTCGCTCAAAACTCCGTTTTGTATCCAAACAATTTTTAAAAAACTCTGTTTCACCCAAATAGTTTTTTAACAAAACTCTGTTTTTCAAAATCAGCACTTTTTCTATCAACAATAGTTCATCAGCAGCTTTCCATCAGCAACAGCTCAACCAAACAGAACCTTAGTCAAGAGCCATCCAAAGGTGAAATTTTCAATTTATCTAACCTTTTAAAATTTTTGGTATTACAAATGCTCTTTTTTTTATGTATAAGTATCGGCTTTGTTAAATTCCCAATGTATGTTTGTAAAATTTAGTATACTATTTTTCCTTTGTTAAATTTCACTCTATGTGAAACCCTTATTTTTAAAATTCAAGTGATGATTTAAAGTACTACTAATTAGTGATTATGAAAGTGATGATTTAAATTGTTATGTTGTTAACACATCGCCTCATTTAATTACAGTATCATTTATCTGCTTTAATATCATTGCAGTATCTTTTATCTTCTCATCGTTATACTTATTGATAATATCTAATATTTCATGTGTATCTTTTATCTTCTCATCGTTATCTTCTCATTGCAGTATTGCGAGGGTGTGAACACAAAACTTGAATCTTGGCGAGATACTTTAGAAAAAAAAGGTTTTAGGTTGAGCAGGGCAAAGACGGAGTATATGGAGCTTAAATTTAGCAGTACAAGAAGGACAGATGACTTTGTTATTAACTTGGGTGATCAAGATATTTCCCGTAGTGAGTGTTTTAAATATCTTGGATCTATAGTTCAAAAAGATGGAGGTATTGATAAATATGTGACACATAGAATCCAAGCGGGTTGGTTGAAGTGGAGAGGCGTGTCAGGGATCTTATGTGATCGTAAAGTACCACTAAAATTTAAGGACAAGTTTTACCGTACTACAATTAGACCCGCGATGCTCTATGGTTCTGAGTGTTGGGCAGTGAATTGTGTACATGAGCAAAAAATGGGAGTTGCAGAGATGAGAATGCTTAGGTGGATGTGTGGACACACGAGATTGGATAAAATTAGGAATGAAAGTATCAGAGATAAGACAGGAGTAGAACCAATTTCAGAGAAGATACGAGAAGCTCATCTAAGATGGTTTGGACACGTACAAAGGAAATGATTAGAGGCATCTGTTAGGCGTTTTGAGAGTCGAGTCACTAGGCATGTTAGACAAGGGAGGGGTAGACCAATAAAGACTTGAAATGAAACTATAAAGTGAAAGAACACGCCAACCCAACAGTTTATCTCAAAACTCAGGTACTGAGATGAAGGGTGGCGGGGTACATGAACACGGAGGGGAGAAAGCTGCAGGCGATGTGGAATTAATCCCAACCATAAGACCGCAGGGATATTCCGCCACAGGGGCCCACCAGGGTCAACACCCAGACCTGGAACACGGTGGGGAAGCCATAACATGGTCCCACATACACGTGTCATGCTGGCAAAATAATCTCAACACACCCCCGCAGCAGGACAACCTCCTTTGATACCATGAAAGAACCCGTCAACCCAACAGTTCATCTCAAAACCCAGGTATTGAGATGAAGGGTGGCGGGGTACATGAACACGGAGGGGAGAAAGCTGCAGGCGATGTGCGATTAATCTCAACCACAGGATCGCAGGGATATTCCGCCACAGGGGCCCACCGGGGTCAACACCCAGACCTGGAATGCGGTGGGGAAGCCATAACACGATCCTACATACATGTGTCCTGCTGGCAAATTAATCTCAACATAAAGAAAGACATGATGTACTTAGGCATTAGTGAGATTATGACGAAAGATAGGGCACAGTGGCGACAAAGGATCCATATAGCCAACCCCACTATAGTGGGATAAAGGCTTAGGTGTTGTTGTAGTCTTGTTGGGATGGATAATGTAGAGTTGCAAAATAAGTGTAGAAGAGATATAATTATAAATTCAGAAGTTGCAGCGACTCTTGGTGTTGTTATAGTAGTTATGGATTATATTCCTAAACACCAGGTTGATGCTGTACACAATGACGCTCTGCAGGTTATCTTATTAAAACGTTTGTACGATGGAGTAGAAGTAAACTGCTTGAGTCAGTTACGCATGGGTAAAAAACCCATCGGCAAGCTCTGTCATGCTTGCGTTCAAAAGGTTTAGTTTGTGATACTCAATTTGTGTTTACTGAAGAATCTGTTGCCTTGTTTTTATACATATTGGCGCGTAATAAAAGGTTTCGCGATGTTGGTATTATGTCTATGCGTTCAATGGATACTATTAGCAGACACTTCACTATTGTACTGCGAGCCATCTTAAGACTAGCAAAGGATTAATATAAAGTTGCTTGAATCCAGACAAGAACACAAATCTAGATGGTTTGAGGATTATGTTGGTGCTTTAGATGGAACACATATTGAAGTGACTGTTCCAATTGAGGATCAAGGCAGATATCGTAATTGTAAGCAGAAAATCACAACAAATGTACTAGGTTTATGTCATAGTTCCATGAAATTTCTATAAGTATTGACTGGCTTGTACTGCGAGCCATCTCTCAAAGAGACGATGCGAGAAGCTCGTCTAAGATGGTTTGGACACATGCAAAGAAGACCATCAGAAGTACCTGTTAGGTATTGTAAGAGTCTAGTCACTAGGCATGTTAAACAAGGGAGGGGTAGACCAATAAAGAGATGGAATAAAACTATAAGGAAAGACATGATGTACTTAAGCATTAGTGAGATTATGACAAAAGATAGGGCACAGTGGCGACAAAGGATCCATATAGCCGACCCCACTATAGTGGGATAAAGGCTTGAGTGTTGTTGTAGTCTTGTTGTTATTGCCTGGCTGGGAAGGATCTTCATCTGATTCAAGAGTATTACGGGATGCATTTGAGAGACCAGATTGTTTCGAAGTCCAGCCTGGTAACATATTTGAATTTATTACTGCAAACATAATTATTATCTGAAATTTATATTAATTAATAATTTGCAATTTATAGGTAAGTATTACCTTGTCGATTCGAGCAACACAGGTCCAGAGTTCCTTGCCCTATATTGTTCGACGCGTTATCACCTTAAAGAGTGGTCAATACATGGTAATAACCCCACAAAATATAAAGAATTGTTCAACTTAAGGCAGGATAGAAAAAGAAATGTGATTGAGAGAATGTTTGGGTTGCTGAAGAAAGGATGAGCTATCTTACGACAAACATCTTGTTTCAACATCAAAGTGTAGGTATGAGTTGAGGTGCATATTATAAATGCATGTTGCAAATTACACAACTTATTAGTAGAGAAGAGATTAGAGAGTGATGCAAAACTGCTCGACGAGGTTGATTGTGAAATACTTGCACCACAGTCAGGAGAAGAGTTATATGATTATGTTGATGTCGCTAGTCCAATCCAAGCGGCACATACTTAGACAAACTTCAGAGATACGTTGGTTATAAATATGTTTAACGAATATAACAATCGTCTTTGATATTTATCTATGTAATGTTTTCTCGACTATTGTTTTTCTTTTTTCATTTTGCATGGACAAACTATTTTGTATTTAATGTTTACCACTGATGTTTAGTTGTTATATGTTTTGTACTGATGTTAGACTGTTTTATTTTTAATGTTCAATTAAAATGTTTCATGTTTACTTCTTTAATTATAATTTTGTATTAACGTAACCAATAATTGATATATGTCTAGTCAAATAACTTTCAGCTGCCAGCATTTCCATGAAGAGTATAGAGTTACTACAAGTTATATAATGGTAGCACTCTTCCATATCGGCCCTCTCCTTTCCGTAACTCGTAGTAACTTGACAGGCAGCCGAGTAGAGCCTCCAACACTAGAGTCAGCAAAGCAAATATTCATCTAAAATCCTGATTGTTATGTACAGAACTAGATTTTTCATATGCATATATACCTTAAATGCTCCTTCGATACTGCACATAGGAAACTGCATGCCCTGCACAAAAATGTAAAGAGATTCCAAATTATAGTTATATATAGCAGTACAAAATTGTCCTGTCAATTAATAACCACAGTACTGAAGAACTCTGACGACTGGAGTATGTTCATAGGTAATAAAATGGTGCTGCAATGTGATAGCATAAAAAAGGGAATCCATAAACTGATTCATCTGATCTTATATGCACCATAGAGAGCACATGCGCTCTCTTTATTTAATACCCGCAGTCTGGAATATGTCAGTTTGCGCAACATATGGCTGGAATGAGGAAACAGAGAAGATATATACTTTTCATGATATATAGACATGACCGATTAGAGTATATATAAATAAAGTAATTCAAATACTTCTTCATTAGAGTATATATAAAGCAGTTCATAAAATAAATTTTTGCCTATTTTTGTTTTGTTATGTCATCATGTCAAGTAGAATTTACCAAGTTTATTTTAACTCAATTAGATTTTACCAAGTTTATTTTACTGTTGTCTTTAGTTTATTTTATGTTATGTTACTGCTAGGGTTCTAAAGCGAAGAGGAAACTAGGAATGAAAAAGACGGCTAGGGTTTTGGAGAAGAAGGAAATACCTGATTATGAAATTGCTTGCTTCAAAAAGAGGGGGGAAAGGATATTTATGGAGCCCCTCATCCCTAGGGCCGGCCGGCCCCCATTGAGGGCTGAACCGGTGTGGTTCAGCCCTCCTCCATGTTATTGATTAATTGCGGGCTGAACCGGATGGTTCACCCTGGTCTTTGTCTGGTGCTCCTTTAGGTCTTCTGGCGTACTTGAATCCTCAGAACCGCAGATCGTCCGGGGGCATAACATTCCCCTCCCCATCAAGAGGCAGCTTGTCCTCAAGCTGGAAGTCGGGAAATAACTCCCGGAACTCCAAGAAGTCCACCCACGTGTTGTGGGCCGCTGACAGATACCTCCATTTGACCAGAATCTCTGAACGGTACTCCGTGCCATGTTTCTTCCATCTGGACAGCAAGGTATACTCGGGGCTGGGGCGTAGCTCATCCGTCGTAGTAGCCTCGGGTAGAGAGGGAAGCACCGTGGCGGCCGCCCCCAGCTTCTTCTTCAGTAGTGACACATGAAAGGTGGGATGAATGCGGGATCCCTCGGGGAGGGCAAGTGTGTATGCGACCGGCCCCACCCGACGAGTGATGCGAAACGGGCCATAGAACCGAGGGGCTAGCTTCTGATTGGAGCGGCGAGCAACTGAAAGTTGTCGGTAGGGCTGGAGACGAAGAAAGACCTCGTCCCCAACCTGAAAAGTCCGCTCCGTCCGGTGCTTATCCGCCTGTAACTTCATTCGGTCCTGTGCAACCCGGAGATTGTCCCGCAAGAGTGCCAAGGTCTGGTCCCGGTCTCGTAAAGCTTGACCCACTGCCGGAAGAGCTGTGCTGCCCGGTTCATATGACCGCAGAGTGGGTGGTGATCGCCGGTAGACAACCTCGAACAGAGTGATCCTGCTGGCCTTGTGATACGAGGTATTGTAGCAGTACTCCGCCCAGTGTAACCATCGAGTCCACGAGCGGGGCTCATCCATGACGAAGCAGCGAAGGTACGTCTCGACCCCTCTGTTGAGAACCTCTGTCTGGCCATCTGTCTGCGGGTGGTTTGCCGTGCTCATGCGTAACCTGGTGCCCTGCAGCCGGAAAAGTTCCTGCCAGAACCTGCTGATGAAGGTCGGATCGCGATCAGAGATGATCGAGCTCGGAAGACCATGTAGGCGCACTACCTCCCGGGCAAAAAGATCGGCAACTGTCTCTGCGGTATAAGGGTGGCTGAGAGCGAGAAAATGGTCGTATTTGGACAGCTTGTCCACTATGACCAAGATCACGGACTTGCCCTGAGATCGGGGCAAGCCCTCAATAAAATCCATCGAGACCGTCTCTCATATCTGCTGAGGAATCTCCAAGGGCGTGAGCAGCCCTACTGGTGAGGTCGTCTCGTACTTCTGCCGCTGGCACATATCGCACTGCTGCACAAAACGGTGTGCATCCCTGCGTAACCCCCTCCAAAAGACATTGGCCCGAAGCCGCTGTAATGTGCGAAGCACCCCGGCATGGCCTCCGGTCGGGGACGAGTGGAACTCCTGTAACATGACCTCCTTCCAAGTAGACGAAGCGGGAATGACCACCCTCCTGTGGTAATACAAATGTCCTCCAATCAGCTGGTATCCTGGAGGGGTGGGCTGGCCCTGAGACAAGGCCTCCACAATAGGTTGGAGCTCTGGGTCCGCGGCTATCTCCCTCTGAATGTCATCCAAGGACTCGATCAACGGTACCGACAGGTGGAAGATAGTGCTCTCCGGCAGGCGGGATAGGGAATCAGCCACCAAATTCTCCTTGCCCTGCTTGTACATGATCTCATAGTCATACCCCAGCAGCTTGGTCAACCATTTCTGCTGGAGAGGAGATGCCAACCTCTGATCCCAGAAGTGTTTCAGGCTCTGGTGATCGGTGCGAACTTTAAAATGGTGGCCCAGCAGGTAGGGGCGCCACAGAGTCACGGCGTGTAGAATCGCTAGCATCTCCTTCTCGTACGTGGAGAGGCCCAAGGTCCGCGGTGTCAAGGCCTTGCTGAAGTAGGCCAACGGCCGCCCCTCCTGCATCAAAACCGCCCCAATTCCCACTCCTGAGGCGTCTGCCTCCACTACGAACTCCTTGGTGAAATCTGGTAGTGCGAGCACCGGCGTGGTCGTCATAGCCTCCTTGAGAGCGGCGAAGGCCCGCTCCGCATCTTCATGCCAGGTAAAGGACTCCTTGTGGAGGAGCTGGGTAAGCGGACGGGCCAGCTTACCATAGTCCTTCACGAACCGCCTATAGTATCCAGTGAGGCCCAGGAAGCCTCGTAGTGCCCGCACGTTAGCCGGTCGCGGCCACTCCACCATGCTCTCTATCTTCTTTGGGTCCGCCCTGACCCCCTGAGCCGAAACCAAATGGCCCAGGTACTCCACCTCGGGCTGCCCAAACGAGCACTTCGATAGCTTGGCATAGAACTGATGCTGCCGCAGAATGGTAAGAACTTGTGCCACATGCTCAACATGCTCCTCCCACGACCGACTGTATATCAGAATATCATCGAAGAAAATGAGTACCGATCGCCGTAGGAGAGGCCGAAAGGTCTCATTCATCACGGCCTGGAAGGTCGATGGGGCATTGGAGAGCCCAAAGGGCATCACCAAGAACTCGTAATGCCCATCGTGTGTGCGAAACGCGATCTTGTGGATGTCTTCCGTGCTCATCCGAATCTGGTGGTAGCCGGACCGAAGGTCCAGCTTGGTAAACAAACTCGCCCCATGAAGCTCGTCCAGGAGCTCTTCTATCATCTGGATCGGAAACTTATCCTTGATCGTAGAATCATTCAAGTTGCGGTAATCTACGCAGAAACGCCATGACCCGTCTTTCTTTTTCACCAAGATGATAGGGGAGGAAAAGGCGCTGGTGCTTGGCCGTATGATGCCGGTTGCCAGCATCTCTTTCACACTCTTCTCGATCTCGGCCTTCTGAATGTACGGGTACCGGTAGGGTTTGACGTTTGGGGGAGCAGCCCCTTCTTTCATCTGTATGTCGTGATCCCTGAACCTGGGCGGAGGAAGGCCCTGGGGCTCCTGGAACACATCTCTGAACTGGGACAGAAGTACCGGTATCTCCTCTGGGATGTCTGGTGGGTCGTGGTCCAAGGCCTCCACCCCTACTACAATGGCCATCGGGGATCCCTGCTCCTCCAACCGCTGCAAGCTCCTCACAGAAATCTCCTTCAGTGGTGAAGACCAAATGCCCTGCAGGCAGTAATCCTTCCCCTGCTGGGTGAATTCCATCGTCAAACGAACCCAATCGGTGGTCACCCTCTGTAACTGTCGTAACCACTGGACCCCCAACACCATGTCCGAACCCCGAATCGGAAGTAGGTACATATCTGTGTGGCACAAATAGACATGCACGCGAATCTCCACCCCCTTCATCACCCCCTCGCACCTCAGCTTGCTTCCATCTGCTACCATAACCTGGAAGGCCGCCTCCCTGTCAATCGCCTGTCCCACTTTCGAAGCGACTGTTGGGTTGATGAAATTGTGGGTACTCCCACTATCCACCAGAATGGTCACTCGCTCCTTGCCCACCAAGCCTGTGAAACGGAGCGTCACCGGGGCCGCACATCCCTCCATGGCCTGCAAGGAGACCCCGAACTCTGCCAAATCCAGATCCTCCACGTCGGCTTCCTACAGATGGTCCTCCTCGTCATCCTCCTCACGCAGCATAAACACTTGGACCTTCTGGCAGGCGTGTCCCTTGGTGTACTTCTCATCGCAGTTAAAGCACAGTCCCTTCTCCCTCCTGGCCTGCATCTCTGGCCATGTCAACCTGGTCACCGTCGGTCGTATGGGAGGTGGATGCTCTCGTCGTACCGCCGCGGGAGCCGCGGGTGGCTTGGTCGTCGTCCGGTTCCGCTGCCTGTTGTAACGCTCCTCCTATATTCGGGCGATGCTAATGGCATGACTCAGACTGCGCGGCAAGTATGCGTGGACCTCGTCTCGCAAGTGGTCCTTCAACCCTGAGATGAAACAACTCAACAAGGTCTGCTCTCCCCATGCGACACGGTTCGCTAATCTTTCGAACTCCGTCCGATACTCCGTGACGGTCCCCCGCTGCCGCAGTTTTTGAAGGGTGACCTCCACATCCTCGTACTCCAGAGGCCCAAAACGAGCCGAAAAGGCCTCTATGAACTCCGGCCACGGGGCAAAAGTGCGTCCTCGCAAAAACCATTGCGTCCACTGATATGCGTCCTCCTCCAGATGGAAGGCCGCCAGTTGTACCCACTGAGCCTCGGGAATCTCCTGATATTTGAAAAACAGCTCCGCCTTTTGTATCCACTCCAGAGCGTCCCCTCCCCGGAACTTAGGAAAATTCATCCGTGTCCGCTTGGGTTGCATGTATGGTCTCTGATAAGCCCCTCCCAAACCGCCACCGTCTTGTCCCATCACCCCGGGTTGCCCAAAATCTCCTTGAATTCCTCCATGATTCCACCCCGGATTCCTTCCCGGTCCCATATTGGTCGGACCATATCCCCCGTTAGGAGCGTTCGCTGGTTGGGGCGGAAATATCCTTGTTGCGCCCCCGAGAGGGACCGCATTTGCCCCGGTTGGGCGAAACACCCCAAATCCTTGATGTTGTGGCCTCCATGTTTGTCTTGGGTGCTGTCCGAGACTCCCTCCTTGCCGCAGCAGTACACCGTGAGCCGGCAGCGGCTGTTCGAGCCCCCAAGTTGAAGCCGATCCTCCGCCGGGCCCCCAGGGACCTCCTGCGACTTCCGCCGCCCGACTGGAACCATTCCGGAGCGGTTCCGGCATCCAGGAGGGAGCAGACCCTCTGCCGAACCCCCCGCTACCCAGTCCGCCGCCCTCTGGGTGTCCGGCCGGCATCCCGCTGGCCCGGGATGGGACCGTAGGCCCGCGTGCGGCCTCCGGCTGGTTACCCGCGCCGGATCCGGAGCCAGACGCGCCCGTCGGCCCGCCTCCTTGACTCCCGCACCCCGTGCTCCCTTTCAGATTTTGCAAGAGGAGGGATTTCAACTCCTCCATCTTCTCATCGAGGCGTTCCTCCAAATGTTGTTGCGAGTTCTTCATGCTTGCTTCGATTGCCGCCACGGAATCTGTCAACGCAACGTAGTTCTCCTCGATGGCGGCCAAGCGCGCCGTCTCTACCTCCGTACGCGTCACCATGGTCGCAGGAAGGATGCTCTGATACCAAATGTTATGCTACTGCTAGGGTTCTAAAGCGAAGAGGAAACTCGGAATGAAAAAGACGGCTAGGGTTTTGGAGAAGAAGGAAATACCTGATTATGAAATTGCTTGCTTCAAAAAGAGGGGGAAAAGGGTATTTATGGAGCCCCTCATCCCTAGAGCCGGCCGGCCCCCATTGAGGGCTGAACCGGTGTGGTTCAGCCCTCCTTGTTATTGATTAATTGCGGGCTGAACCGGATGGTTCAGCCTGGTCTTTGTCCGGTGCTCCTTTAGGTCTTCTGGCGTACTTGAATCCTCGGAACCGCAGATCGTCCGGGGGCATAACATTTTACCAAGTTTACAATTCATAAAATAAGGTTCATATTATGGAAAATGTCACATGTAAGATTGGAGGAAGTACGGAACGGTCTTATATGTCTTGAACTAATGAAATGGATATTGCCCTTTCAAATGCATTGTTAGTTGTTACAGCAACACAGTATGGGACATAAAGCACCCAATGGTTGGAAAAGTATTGCTTTTACCGTTGCAATAACTGCCTTGAAAGATATTTGTGGGGTTGATACTAGCAAGGAGAAGGTGATGGCTCGTCTCAAAACATAGAACAAGTACAACGTAGAAGTTAGTGCAATGCTGAACACGAGTGGCTTTGGATGAGATTGGGAAAGACGCATGGTGAAAGTTGATAGTGAAGTCTAGGAAAATTATGTGAAGGTATATATTTTTTCTATTTATTTAATTTAATAACCCATTATGATAATATTGATAATATTTTAATAATGTAGGCTCACCCTGGAGTTAAGCATTGCAAGGATAAGGTTATTGTGAATTGGTCTGATTTGGTCGTGTTGTGTGGACAAGATAAAGCTACTGGCAGTCAGGCGGCGACCGCCACGAAGACAATAAATGAGATCGATGTAGAGTTAGTTGCAGAACAGAGTAACAGTACACGTGAACGAATTAGAGCGGATGGCGAAGGAAGCAACAAAAAGAGGAAGAACATAGCTATTCGGAGTGCTGAAATAGTGGCGGCGTCCATAGCTAGGATGACGGCTACCTTGCAAGAAGCTATCAGCACCAAGCCTACTAGCCCATGCTTACGTTCACTGAGTAATGTTGATGGCATATATACCGCACTTGCTCGGATCTCTAATTTGAGCAGGCGTGAATTATCAAGGGCTATGGATATGCTTAGTTTTGATAGTATCAAACATGACATTCATGACTCTGCCCGATGACTTAAAGGTTGAATGGCTACGAATGCAATTTGATCATTAATTTGATTTGAGAACTATTTTAAGTATTTGTATTAGATAATTTGGGCTAGTTGCATTTAGATGTCTTCCTTATTTGAACTACTTGTATTAGATAACATAGCATGTTGCTTACTGCATTTTGTGACTAATTTCAATTTTATATAAAGAAGCAAGTTGCTCTATTTAAATGCATGTTAGTCCGCAATAAAAATTGGAATGTTTAGGGATGGAGGTGGTGACTGCCTTCTGTTATGGGGATCACAAGTTTTCTGAGAATTTGTTGTCGTGGCGCAGCGTCGGTATTTCACAGGATCTGTGCCTCTGCAGCTCCTTCCAATCCTAGAGGGAGCCCCCTAGTTCAATGTGTATCACTGTAGCACCTTTGATCACTCTTGATTTCTGAATCACTTTGGTTTAAACTTTGCATATATATATATATATATATATATATATATATATATATATATATATATATATATATATATATATATATATAAAAGATATATATATTATACGGGCACCTATAAGGTGCGGGCTGTACGGGCACGTGAATTTGGGGGTCAAGATGGTCTCAAAACGAAAAGTGATCAACATGAAAGTTGTAGATCTCGGCGAGATCTACAACTTTCATGTTGATCACTTTTTGATTTGGAGCCGATTTGGACCTCGATTTGAGCCCCGCAATCGGGGGCGGCGGAACGATTTACTGTAGAGGTTCCGCCGCCACGATTTCGGGGCCCAAATCAAGGTCCAAATCGGCTCCAAATCAAAAAGTGATCAGCATGAAAGTTGTTCGTCTCGCCGAGATCTACAACTATCATGTTGATCACTTTCGTTTTGAGACCATCTTGATCCACAAAATCACTTGCCCGTACGTCCGCACCTAATGTTTGACCGCACAGTATATGCCCCCATATATATATATATATATATATATATATATATATATATATATATATATATATATATATATATATATATACTAGCATCTTCGAACGGGCTCAGCCCGTTCTCGATGCGTCGCTGCGGGCTTCGTCCGCTTGGCATTCCAGCGGGCTTCGCCCGCCCCCTGCAGTTATTTACAATTTTAAAATTTTAAAGTTCAAAAAAAAAATTCTGATTTTTAAAATAATTATTTAATTATTTATTTTAATAATATAAATTATTTAATTATTATTTATTAAGAATATTAATTATTTAATAAATTATAAAATCAGAAAATAAAAAAAACGTTGGGGCAGGCAGCGGAAGCCGTCGCTTCCGCCCACAGCCGGCGGCCTGCCCGGCGCCCGCCGGCGGGTTCGCCGGCCTCCGGCGAACCCGCCGGGGGTTGTCCGGCGGCGAGCGGGCAGGGCCACTGGAGCTCACGGGCAGGGCCACCGCCGGCGGTGGCCCTGCCCGCTCGCCACCGGACAACCCCCGGCGGGTTCGCCGGATGCCGGCGAACCCGCCCGTGGGTGCCGGACAGGCCGCCGACGGCTCCGCCGGCAACGGCGGGGGTGAGACCGTGAAGGGGCGGGAGGTGAAAATGGGTATCAGGTTATCCTTCATTGTGAATAGTGCAATCTTAGTTGATTTGGTTATTGGCAGGCCTTCTGTTTTGAATCCAACGGCCCGTGTTTGATGGAGCTTGATCGGACGGTCCAGATGAGATTCATGATGTGCTTGAGATATGCCTATTGTATTATATAATAAAGATATATATATATATATATATATATATATAAAGCAATTGAAATTGTCATCATCATATTCGGAACTCCTGAGCAAAGAGTCTTCTTCAAGTGCTTGTACTGAGTGAAACAAATGCCCCTTGATTTTACCTTGCAGGTCATCTTTTTAATCATTTTATATCTTGACGTTTTTTTTTTGCTAAAGTTGAAGCCGTCTGCTCAATGTTTGCATCTCCAATTGAAGCCGGAATCTTCGACAGGAAGACCTCGTAGACTGTCCAAGTTTCTATATAAGTTTATATTTATGTGTAGTAATACATGAAAAATCAATTCCTTTCTGCCGCCGAACAAGATTAACCCGGAATTCTAATTTTGTTGATTGAATTCCATTATGTAGCCGAACGATGAAATTGGAATTCAGACCAATGTCAATTCCTATGTATATTGGTTTTGACAGAAAGCCAATTCTTGAAAACCAATTCCGTCCAAACGAACGGACCCTAAAAGAAATTGCACAATCCAACAAAGTCCTTACAACCAAGGATTCTTCGAAGGAAATAAAAAATGAAGCCGGCCAGAGTTTGTGACCACACAAAAAGTTGAAAACTATCTTTTCACCTTCTATAAACTGATCAACGTTAGTTTGTTGAATTCGACTCATTGCAGTGATTTGTCCAACTTTATCATCTAAGTCAAAACAAGTCAACTCATTGCAAGTAACTCAACTATGCCTTCTTTTAAAATAAGGCTTTATTTGGTTAAGCGTTTTTGTCCGTTGTGTTTTGTCAAAACGGTGAAGCCCGACCTTTTTCCATTTGTTTTTCTGCCCTAGTTTCGAGCCGGCCGGCATTTAGGAGCACGAGAAAAAGCTGCGGGATGAAACCCTGCGCTAGAGCTCCGTTTATCACGTTTGAAGGAGTAGACGGCGCGCGTTCCGCCTCCGCAAAGCTCCAGATGTCACGGCTCCGCCTCCTCCGCCAAACTCCAGATGTCACGGCTCCGCCTCCTCCTCCTCCGCCAAGCTCCAGATGTCATGGCTCCGCCTCCTCCTCCGCCAAGCTCCAGATCTCACGGATCTGCCTCCTCCTCCTTCGCCAAGCTCCAGATCTCACGACTCCGCCTCCTCCTCCGCCGCCAAGCTCCAGATCTCACAACTCCGCCTCCTCCTCAGCCGCCAAGCTCCAGATCTCACGACTCCGCCTCCTCCTCCGCCGCCAAGCTCCAAATCTCACGACTCCGCCTCCTCCTCCGCCAAGCTCCAGATCTCATGGCTCCGCCTCCTCCTCCGCCATGTTCTACTACTACAGGTCACCGCCACCATAGGTGGAGCCGCCGGAGGCAACCCTAAAAAGGTTTCGAATTGCAGACGGAGGAGGCCGGAGGGGCGGCGGAGGCTGGCGGAGTCATTTATAATTATTATTATGTACTTAAGTATATATTATATATAGTAATATTATTAACTAATTCTTTTAAAAGGAAATATTAACTAATTTTTTAAGTAATATATATAATAGAAAATATTATATAATTCTTTCAAACAATTTAAATATTATTCCCAATTAAAATTATTTTAAAAATTTTAAAATATATATAATAGAAAATATTTATAAAACGTCACAGTTATTTTGTCAAATGATTCTCTGTTTTGAACAGCTCTGCAAACATGGACTACCCAAACAGATCTTCATTTCCAGCAACCAGTTTCCAACAGCTCCATTTACAAATCTTCATTTACAACAACTCATTTTACAATAGCAGTCGCTCCAAATGAAGTCTAAATTTTTCATTTTATTAATAAAGACCTCATCATGTTTTGGTGGATACAGCCCCTAGCATATTACATATATGCCCAGAGTTCTTCAATTTTTCCACCGATAAAATATCCTCTAAAAAGGATTTTGTCTTCGTCCTTACTGTCACGGATTTGTCCCTTTGACAATGTCGTGTGCTGCTTTAGCTCTTATTCGCGCCCCTTCGCAGATAGCTAAGTCAACCTGCTTCAACACTAATCGTGGCAAGAAGAGTAAGTGAGCACTTTGAAAGAGAGAGCAAGAGAGCTAGAATACTTGATTGCTTGGATTTCTTGGATGTTTTACAAATGAGGGGTCTCCGCCTTATATAGGCCACAAAAGTGTTTTCCCTCCAATGGATGGAAAGATCTAGACTTCTACATATCTAGACTATTCTACCACTATCATGAATGTACAGCTTTCAAGAAGAGTAGGGCGGCGTGGGTTGAGAGAAGAGACCACGCGTGTTGATGCTGAGAGGAGAGACAGCACGAGCTCTGAGGTAGTGCCCGCCGCGACTCCCTTGTTGAATTGTCGAAGGATCTCCTAAAAGGTCGCGTGACCTCCTGCTGAACACTGTTGTGCGCGCTCCTTCGCCAGAGAGTGACCGCGAACACCCAAAGTAGCCTCCTGGCCGCTTAGACATTGGTGTCATCCGATGATGTCTCCCGTCGCAGGATTTAGGTTAACAAAATCCCCGCACTTTTTTGAGCTTATGCGGGCTCCAAAAAAGTATCCCAGTAACCGCAAAGATTGCGACCCAAGATCCGCACCCCTGAAAATCTATAAATAGTGCCGACCATTACCCTGGTGAGACACCTTCTGATAACAGCCAGCTCCTTTTCGCGACCTCTCGGCATGAGTTTGAACGTCACCCTTCTCGCCTTGATGGGCCATGACAAGGATGTCAAGAGAAAACCCGATCCTAACCGGACGAAGAAGCCGTCGAAACAGCTCGACGGCTCCTCTAGAAAGCAGTAAAAACTGTTGTCACCCTCGAGGAAGCCCGCGCTCAAAGGGTGTAGCACACTCACTACCCTTTCCGACCTCGGCGAGCACATGGAGAAATTCCATGAAGTGGGGACGAGCAGCTCAAATAAAGCGTAGAACGACCTCCTTGTGGACACTAAAGTTCTTATGGCCCCTTCATCGAGCACTTCCCAGAAGCCGAAAGGAGACTCGCAGAAGCACCAAATCCAGACACTGAAAACCCCTTTGAGTGCCCTGACCACCGCGAGCACCGACGACGTTGCAAATCCTGAGTCGAACACTTCGGAGAAGCAAGCTGACCAGGTGGACCCAAACCCCTTCCAACAACAATTCCTGGAGAATGAAGTTGAACGCCAAAAGCACTTGTCCGGGAAGCCCGCAGAGGAGGAGCAGTCGGAAGAAGAAACGGATGAAGGCAAAGGCAACGGCAAGCACCTCAACGACGATGAGTATGAGAGAGAGTTCGAAGATCTGAAAGTGGCACCAAGGCAAAATCCGTGAAGTCCGCATCCCCGCTACTGACGACCGCTAAGACCCCGGACCCTGCATTTCAGAGAGACAAAAAGAGAAAAAGAGACCACGAGTACCAAAGCGCAAATCCTTTGCAGTCACAGGGAGAGGACCTCGATGCAGGTATGCCTGTAGAAAAACTTATCTCCAACAATTTGCTTGTTAGTCATGGAAAACTAAATTCGCACTTTGGTTTCTAGCGAACGCTCTGGCACTGACCGCTC
The DNA here is from genome assembly GCA_039583875.1 of Platanthera guangdongensis. NCBI lineage: Eukaryota > Viridiplantae > Streptophyta > Magnoliopsida > Asparagales > Orchidaceae > Platanthera > Platanthera guangdongensis. Next base: position 87,870,175 of record CM077156.1, read on the forward strand.
TGCAGAAGGAGTTATCGGATTCCTGCGCCTGTATCACCAGACTGGAAGAAGGGATGGAGGCACTTCAGAAGGCTTCCGCGTACAACGCCGCAGGCGGGCAGGTGCCCGCATCGTGAATAGGCACTCCTTCGGCATCGCAGAGCTCGTCCCCCCCCCCCCCCCCCCGTCCCCCAGAGGATGCTTCCCAAAGATATGCGCGAAAAGTGAGAGAGGATACTAGCGTCATACACACACTGGTGGCCATGATGAATAAGGATCATGTGGGCGCGACAAGCGCGCTCACAGAGATATCTGATAGCTTGGCGTTTGTGGGTATGGAGCGGACTCCCGCTGAGGAAGTTTATAGAGAAATTGACCCCTATTTTGGTTTTGTAATAATAATGCGGTGAGGTGTATGGACAATGATACTCTAGCACTGGATATTATGTATATGTTTGCCCGTCGGACACTGTATGTGTCTGTATGGACTGCTTGTGTGATGTTGTGCTTATTTTATTTTTAACTTTTTGTGAATACTTCACTTGTCAGTGGACAAGCACATGATGTTTCTTTTTTGTGGGAAGAATACCTCATGGCGGGCACTGCGGACGCCCGTCGCGGACAATAACTGCCTGCGACGCTTCGCGTTTTGAGGTACAAACTGTGCCACCTATAAATAGGTCTGCGGAACCCTCCTCTGGCATTCAATCATGAGCAACGCAGAGAATGAGCGAGTTCCCCATGTGGGTGCCATGTGGGTGCCATGCGGGCAAACCGCGCAGTAGCATTCCTGATTCACGAACCGCCCGTGGTCAGGATTTCCGATGAAGAATTCGCAGCGTACTAAGCAAGAATCCACGCGTCCCCAGACGCCTTTTGTGTGTGGCTTTCAGACTCTGGCGAACACTTTCACACCGTGTTCGACCAAGAGATTGTCCTCCCATTCGAACATTTCGATGTGTGTTGGACCTTCCCCATCTTTCCTGAGTTGGTGGAAGTTCTCAACTACTACAGGTTGGTCCCCGCGCAGGTCACCCAAAATTCGATCACGGTCGTGACCGCATTTTTTATTTTCTTGCGGATCCAGAGAGTCTGGTTCAGCCTCGCAGGCACATGGACAGGTCTACATTGAATCTGGTTTGTTGCGGATTCTGAACCTCCCAAACAAGGTTCATGAATGGAAATCGAGGTTCGTCATGTTTAAGGCAAACTTCGGGGGGCTGCACCTACCCGCAGGTAGAGGCGGACTTCCAGAAACCGCCAATTGAGGATGTGGAGGAGATCGTGGAATTCTTTGTCATGGCTCCCCTTGACATCGAACACTACGGCCCCAGCCTGGAGGAGGTGGCGGACATGGACCCCGCGGATTGTAAGTGAACCTTTACTTTTAAATATGTCCTTACAAGTGGATATTAACCTTTCATTCTTGCAATTGTTCTGCGGGTTCCAACGGAGAGACCAATCGAGCCTCCAAGCGAAGTCCTGACCACCACCGAGAGGAGAGCCGCCAGACATAGGAGGCTCGCACCTCCTCGTGCATCGACGGCCATTCACAGGGGTCGAGCGGATTCCCCTGTCGGCCCAAGTCGAGGGCCTGCGCGGCCTGCAGCGGACGCCGGAGAAGACACTTCTTCCCCGAACCCCGAGACTCTAATGGATGAGCTCGGTGTCCTGCTCATGATCTGCGACGCCGGAGCGGTCATCCTCAACACCAGCCGACCCTCCTGGAGGGAAGCGCGGGGGGAGACCCCACACGCACTGGCGGTCTCCACAACGACCATCGACGAGGGAGGCCTCTAAGAGATGAGGGGCGTGCTCGCGAACGAACTTGCGCAGAGGGAGGCCATGGCCACCCTGAGGTTGCTGTCCTACAATAGCGCCTCCTAGCGAGCTCTAGAGCGGTCCTGACGTGCTTTGGAGCAATCCCAATCAGAAGTTGATCGCCTGTAGAACTTGATGAGGATAATTTTTTATGAAAGCACTGAAGTTATTACTCTACGTACCTTTTAATGCGGCTTCTGACGATCTCTCTTGTATTCGCCATGCGAGCCTGACAGCGGGCAACCCGAAGTTCGTGTGAGCGATCTTGAAGGCAGGGAACAGATCCACGAAGATTGTCATGAAGCAGTTGCGGGAGATGGGATCCCTCAAGGCTGAGTTTGCGGGCGTCAGCTATGAAGAGTTGTTCACTGAAGATGCGAGGCTGCCAGCTAGGGATCCTGATGACGAGGAGTCCGCCCCGTCCTCACAGCGGACTATGTCCCACGGGTACTCGCCGCCAGAGGACTCAAGGAAGAAGTTGCGGTCGGAGAGGGAGGCGTCTTCAGGAGATGGCGGAGACGACGGCGGGTAGTAGAGATGTTTGTGTTTTCTTTTCCCTTTGCATAAATTTGTACAAACTTCTCATGTAAATAATTACTCATTTGGATACGCGACCATTCGCGGTTGTATTCTCCGTATGTTTCTTGCCTTTATGATTCTATGTATCTAATGTTAACTTTGTTGTCAGCTGCCTTCGCACACCACTAGGCGAGAACTTGTGTAATGTAGATTGGGTGTCCCCACATGTAACTTGTAGGACTGACATGCGTGGTTTCTTCCCGCACTAGCTACGTGGTAGCCGCATTACTGGTCCGCGATGAGCACATGTGTGACTACAGAGTACACGCGTAACCGCAGCAGACACGTTTAGCCTGGGGTAACCGCTCAGTTCCAGGCCCGAATAGTTAAGAAAAAATGCCACAAGTGCCTCACCGGCCTGGGATGTCTAGCGGGGTCATGGGTGTCTTGAGGACAGAGCATTCCTCCAAGAAGACGTCCAGGGGGGAAATGGCGACTGTCATTGGAGCAGCTGGGTCCATTACCAAAGGTTAAGGTCATCAGTCAGGCATAAGGCATCCGCAGGGTTCTCGTTCGCAAGTAGTATCAAAGACGTTGAAGAGGTATAAAGCACCTATTGCTTGGAGCTTGTCCTCAGAAAGGGAACCAATAACAGTAGTAACACCTCAGTCAATGCACGGTTGGCTAACACATCCAGACCTGCCATATATGCCGCCCGAGAGTATCTCTATGGGAGCAATCGTGGTGGTCTTAGGGTGGGAGAAGTAGCTCATACCGGCAGGAGGGTCGGTAGCTCGATGACCTCCGCTCGAGACGTCCGAATACGTCCGAAGGGGTCTAAACAAGCTCTGCGACTCACCGGATTGGAGAAAAATAAGGGTCAAGCCAGGCTGGCTAATGATGGGGGCCTCGCCTCACATTGCAGTATGTCAATTGTTTTTCGAATGCTTTTTACCAAAAAAGGAATTAACAGATACATACTCATAGGACCTCAAAATATATTTCGTACTAAAAATAAGAAGAAAAATATTTAGCTTTGAGGAAGGTAGACAGAGGGTGCCTTGATTTAGGAATAATACTTCTTCAGGTCATCGTCATTTCAAGTGTTGGGCACTTCCACGCCCTAATGAGACTGTAGCTGATAGGCCTCGCTCTTGAGCGCCTATTTGACAATGAAGAGCCCATCCCCGTTGGGATTAAGATTTCCTACCGAAGCGGCTCTTCCGGCAGCATCCACTTTCTTCATGACAAGGTCGTCCTTCACAAACTGCTTTACTCGCACATTCTTGTCGAAGTATCTTACCATTCTGCGATTTGCTTCGGCTTGTTTGACGAATGACTGATCTCTGAGCTCCTCAAAGAAGTCAAGATTGCATCGCAACTCCTCGTCGTTACCTTTCATCCAGTCGTCTACACTACTTTGAGAGAAACACGCGAGCGCTTTCTACATCGAATTCCACTAGGATAAGAGTCTCAGAACCGTGTGCCAAATGGAGTTTCCCCGGTTGTCGAAGAAGGGGTCGTCCGGAAGGTTCACAGAACTGCTAGTAACTGCTCTGCCTAATTCCCATGAGTGTTCTTCACCTTCTTAAGCAAATTCAAAATCTACTTATTGGCTGCCTCTACCTGACCATTGTTGCACGAATGATGTACTGATGAAAATGGAAGCTCAATCCTCACTTGGTCATAAAAACTTGCTAACTTTTCACTTGCAAATTGGGTGTCATTGTCTGTGATAGTGGCCGTCAGGATTCCATATCGGCAGATGATTTCTTCCCAAATGTTCTTTACCATTTGAGTTATAGTTTTGGCTAATGCTTTGACTTCTATCCATTTGTTGAATTAGTCGATCATCACGAAGATGAAGCGTCGTTATCCACTTGCTGTTGGAAATGGGTCCACCATGTCCATCCCCCAGACGGCGAATGGTCAATGAATAGAGATAGACTTGAGCAGCTGTGTTGGCTGGACCTGGAGGGGAGGGAACTTTTGACACCCTACACATTTCCTGGCGAAGTCCGCATAATCTTTCCTGATTGTTGGCCAAAAGTAACCCTAACGAAGAATTCTTTTCTCGAGAGACTTGGCTCCTGAATGGCCGCCGCACTCCCTCGAGTGCACTTCTCGCAAGATTCAAGAGACCTATTCTTCCGTCACACACCTTGCCAAGAGTGAGGAGAGTCCACCAATAGAGAATTACGGAGACCAAAGCGTAGTGGGCCGCTTTCAGCTTGAACCTTCTCTTGTCGCTCACCGAAGGACGAACTTCTCCAATTGTGAAGTAATAAATACACGGATCCTCCCAAGATGGGCGACGATCAATCTCCATGACATCTGCCTCTTCTATCATAGGGTGAAACAAATCTGTGAGTGTTCCTCCGGTCGAAAGTACATACTAAGCCAACTCACCAGCCTCCACATTTTCCTCCCTTGGAATATGATGTATGCTGAAGGTATGAAAGTGCCCGATATTTTGTTTGACGAGGGTTAGATACTTCTGCAAGAGTGACTCCCTCGTTTCAAAAGTACTGTTGACATGTGATGTCTTAACTAATGAATGTCTTCACTTTTATGTCTTCAATGCCTATCTCTCGGGCCAAGCTTAGCCTTGCTATCAATACTTCACATTTCGGACTGGTTGTGTGTGACAGGGAAGTGCAACATGATTGTTTGCTCGATCCTGGTGTCGCAAGGACTGATTAAGATGATCCCCGCCCCAACAGAGTTTAGCCCGAAAGCTCCATCCACAAACATTTTCCAACACAACAGAGTCGGAATCACTTGCCCGACGGTGCCATCCTCCACAAAGTCGAGGAATTCAGTCAAGACTTGGGCTTTGATGGCAGTTCTGGGAGTAAATGTTACATCAAACTCGCTAAGTTTTATGGCCCACTTTGTCAACCATTCTGAATGGTCTAACTTTTCTAGAACGGCTTTTAGGGGATGATTGGTGACTACCTTGATGGAATGGGCTTGGAAATAAGGTCTGAGCCTTCGCGCTGAAACGATCAAGGCCAAGGCCAACTTCTTCAAAATCGGATAGCGCATCTCGACGATTTTTAGCAGATGTCTGACGTAGTGAATGGAGAACTGCTTCATACCTTCTTCCCGAACCAAGACTGAACTAATGGCCTCATTGCCAACCCCTAGGTATTTTAATAGGTCCTCTGGCTGACGAGGGCTCTAGAGAAGCAAAGTTGAAGTCAACTGATGTTTTAACTCCTCGAACGTTTGGTTACATTCCTTGATCCACAAGAACTTCTTTCCTCCACGAAGGGTGTAAAAATTTGTGATAAGCGAAAAACGGGACACCAAGCGCAGGAACACTAAACCTATCTGAGCCAAAGCAACCAAATGCAATCAGAAGAGCAGGAATCTTGTACTATAAAAAATCTTTACAGAGCGAGACATACATGGCGAGACATGATTGCCAATGTACCCGATGAAAGCAGAAAAAACAAGGCAAAAAACAAGCGGCGCGGACTCAAAGAGTAACCGCCGGCTCAGCTGCTAACCGCTACGGAGTCCGTTGAACCTGCTAAGTCGCCAATCCGCAACCAAGTCGAGCGGACAGCCCATTATTCTAAAGCTGAAAGGAATTCTGTCCGCTGAAATGCAAGCCGCCTGACCGCGAGGTCGCCTAGCCGTCAGATCACGCGGACTGCTGCTGCCACTGAACATAACAAGGCGCCAGAGGCGGACAGCTTATTGAACTGGGAAACAAGTTGTAGAAAAAAAGACCGCTTGTTCGCTAGCCGCGACCTGCTGGTACTTGCTGGTTGCAAACCACAGAATCCGCACTGACCCTGACCGAAGTCAGAACCAAGTCCCTAGCTCCTCAGCACAATCCGCACAACCTGCACATCACAATCCAGTCAACCACTTCAAACCGCGCGGATAGAAAAACCTAACCGCATCAACTTTTCGTGAGTTCACTTACTGTTCACTCGGTATCTATGATATGACAGGGGGTCCTATTTATAGGAGCGGAGAGAAGTGTGATCACCGCACTAGTCGATAGGACAACTGCCCTATCTCGCGGAGAACACCAAGTGTATCTGCCAAGCTGCGGACACAAGAACAAGCCGCCGCGACAAGACAAGACAGCTAGCCCGCTGAGGTCGCACCACCACAACAAGAACTCCAGCCAAGCCGCCAAACCACCAAGGCAAGGTCGCCAACCAGGCGGACTCTGCGGAAACACAACCAATCCGCACTCCTGCGGACAGAACTCCAGACCGCACTCCCCGAGCTCGCAACCAGAACTGACAGTTGCCGAGCTCGACGGACAAAGAACCAGTCCGCGAGCAATGCGCGACTAACCGGACTGAGCCACCCTGGACTTGGTGCAGATCCAGACCAAGTCCGTAACACCGGCCAACCCGGCAACACTGCGGATAAACATCCTATCCGCCTGGCAACTACAGGGAACAGACCGTCGGCCAAGAGCAAGATGACCTGGCAAGACGCCGCCTTCTGTCTGCCCAGGCCGCGCGGACAGACCGCTCACTTTCACTTCAAAAATTTCAACACCCCCCATTGAAGTGAGAAGTGGAGACCAGCCCTTAGCAATCCTCGTAACCGAGTAAATGGCCCCTTGGACAACGGCTTCATGAAGATGTCCGCGATGTTGTCCTCGCTCCGCACATGTCCAACCACAAGAGACCCCTCCAACACCTCCCGAACGAAAGGGTGCTCAATCTCAATGTGTTTGGTCCGCACGTGACAAACTGGATTATTAACCAGTTTCAGGGCACTCACATTGTCACCGCGTAGCAGAGTAGGACCGCGCCGTCTTCATGTGCGTCCTCTACTAGCCTCCTAACTCCTAAGTCAGATGGCTTCCCGAGCTACCAAGGTCGAAGCCTTGTAATCTGCTCCCGTAGTAGAGACGGACACTGAACTCTGCTTCTTGTTGCACCAAGAAATTCCTGTCTATCCACATATGAAGACGTAACCGGATGTTGACTTCCATTCATCTGAATCTCCCCCATAATCAGCATTTATATAGCCGTGCAGGTTGAAGCTCGTGTCTCTCCCATAAAGGAGACTCATGTCAGAAGTGGACTTCACGTACTTCAAAATGTTCCTTGACGTAATCAGATGAGGCTTCTGAGATTCCGTCATATACCGACTTACGCGGCCTACAGCATATGCAATGTATGACCTCGTAATCGTCAAATAGATAAGGCTACCCACCAGAGCACGGAACACTAGAGAATCTGGAAGTATCATCCCCTCAGCTCGTCGAAGCTTGATGCCAACATCAAGAGGAGTAGAGCTACTCTTCCCTTCCCGCATGCCGAATCACTGAACGATCCGATCCGCATAGCCCCTTTGGGAAACAAGTATGTCGCTCTCTTTCCTCTCCACCTCGAGTCCAAGGAAGTAGTGGAGCTCACTCAAGTCCTTCATCTCAAACCGAATGGTTAGCTCTGCCCTGAGCCTAGCCACCTCCTCGGAGTTTCCTGTGACGATCATGTCGTCCACATACAGCAACACCAAGACACGAAGCTCTCCCTTCTTCTTGATGAACAGGCTCGAATCTGAATCTGAGGCAAAATAACTGCAGAATTGGAGGTATTCTGTGGTCTTTTCATACCATGCCCGCGGAGCCTGCTTCAAATCATAAAGGGCCCTCCGGAGTTTACAGACGTATCATGGATGATCTTCAGACACATATCCTGGTGGTTGAACCATAAAGATATCTTTATCAATCTCCCCGTAAAGAAAGCATTCTTTACATCCAGCTGCCACATCTTCCAACCTTGGCAAATCGTCAAGGTCATCAACACCCGAACTGAGTTCATATTTGTAACAGGACTAAACGTCTCTTCATAATCTTCTCCGTACTGCTGAGAAAAACCTCGAGCTACAAGGCGAGTCTTGTACTGTTTGATGCTCCCATCTGCCTTCTTCTTCAGCTTATAGACCTACTTGCATGTCACAAGAGTAACGTCATCGACCTTGGGCACAAGGTCTCACATCTCATTCTTCCTGAGGGAAATCATCTACTCATACATGGCGTCTTCCCGCTGCTTGACTCCAATAGCATCATCAAAGCTAGAAGGCACTCGCTCGTCCAGAGGGCCTGCAAAGAAACAATAGACCAAGCTCACCGTATTTCCTTCGCTATAACGAGCCGGTGGTTTAATTGTCCTTTTCGATCTCTGAAGAGTTTAACCCTTATTAACCACCTTTACTGCTTCATCTGGATCATCTCCATTCCCGGGCAAACTTGGAGCATCGCTCCCCCTGCTTCTTGAACTAGAAGCCTCTGCCCCGGAGCTAGAAACACTTGGAGCTCCTAGTGACACAGACAGCTCCACCAGAAGATTCTTAGCAGCCTCCTCATGTTCGCTATCCGACCTGCTCACTTACAGCTCCACAGAGGAGCCACCTCCATATAACGTCAGCTCGTCGAAGACAACGTCTCTCGAAAACACGAACTTCTTCGTCACTGGATCCATACACTTCCACCCCTTCTTCCGCTCATCATAGCCCACAAATACAAGTTTCTTTGTCTTTGCATCCAGCTTTGTCCTGAAAGCATCTAGGATGTGTACATAGCAGGTAGATCCAAACACCCGAAGGTGTCCAACTCCAGTCTTCTCCTTAAACATCATCTCGTGAGGAGACTTCATGTTGATCGGACTCAGAGGCATCTGATTGATAACATAAGTTGCACAGGTCATCCCTTCCGCCTAGGACCTTGTAATGCCTTTGGCATGAAGGCAACACTTGCAAGTCTCCGTAAAATGACGGATCTTCAGCTCTGCTACTCCATTTTTTTTGTGGAGTATGAGCACAAGCTCCCTTTGAATGTCGTGCTTCCTGCAGAAGTTAGAGAACTCAGTTGAAATGACCTCACCTCTGTTGTCTGTTCTCAACTTCTTGACCCGCAGGTCAAGCCGACTCTTCATTAGCTCTTTGAACTCCACAAACAAACGAAACGCGTCTGACTTCTCCTTCATAAAGTACACACAAGTGTACCTCGTGTATTCATCAATCAAGATCAGCATGTATCAGCCGCTCTTCACTGACATGGCTTTCACCTTGTCCATCCCAACATGTCTCAGCCGCTCATGCCAGATAGCTACACTATCGTTGGCCATCATCTGATCAACATAAGAACTTGTTGATAATACAAACAAGTCTCTAACCCTTCTCCCTACATGAGCAACGTCAGTCTTAACTGCTGACACATTGCGGAGAAACTTTATGTCTGTTGGACCGAACAGAATGTGATAGTCTGCGTCAACTACATTGGTCAATGAGAAGAGGTTCTTCTTCATGCTCGGTACGTGATAGACACTCCTTAAGGTGAGTGGACCATTATCACTACCTAAAGAAATGACACTCTCCTTCTCGACTGCATGAACAGTATCATCAGCAGTAATGATAGCTTCGTTACCTGAGAACGTGTGCAGAGAGAACTTTGACTCATCCCCGGTGAGGTGGTGACCACACCCCGAGTCCACAATCCAGTTATCTTTGTAGTCGATGGTGGATAATGCACGGACACACGCGCCCGTCATGAACGCATTTCCCCATCCAGCTTCCTCAGCACTGGAACCAGCCGTCTCTTTGTCTGCAACATGTCTCAGTTGCAGCTTGACCTTGCAGTCTTTCTTGAAGTGACCTGGCTGGTTGCACCTATAGCACTTAAGCCAATTCTTCTTCTTCTTCCAATCACGCTTAGGAGCAGCACTCCCCTCTTGCTGATAAGAAGTTGAAGGACCATCACCAGCATAAGTCTTCTTCTTCTCCCACCTTTTTTTCTTCCCTGATAAGAGCGCATCACTGCCTCCTTCACAGTGACTCCAGGCATCTGTCTTGCCAAGCTCTCCTGCGAAACCAGCAGGTTCTCTAGCTCCAGCAAAGACGGATGAGCGGCTCAGCTTGAACATAAGTGGCAAAGGCCACATATTCCTTCTGTAATCCGCAAATTATGTGGCTCTTCAGCTTCGCCTCAGAAATAGGCTAATCAGGGTCCAGCGCTGAAATCTCAGCGCACAAATTCTTCATCCTCGGGAAGAACGTCGAGATGGGCAGATCTCCTTGAGTGGCCCTTGCCAACTCATTCTCCAGAAACTGCGGTCTTGCTACATTCTTCCTGTTGAACAACCCATCGAGGGAAGTCCAAATCTCTGCAGCAAACCGACATCCTATGATATAGTCGAAGAGTTCCGGTAAGATAGCCCGCTCAAGAGTATACTCTGCTTTCACGTGTGTCTTCCTCCAAGCTCTCACCGCTTCAGCACCGTTTGATAAAGGAGATCCCGGGATCAAGCCCCGGTCTTCAACAACCTACCTGGGATTAAACCGAGGTGGAACCCAGGTGATTTGGTTGGGGATGCGTTAGACTGCAGTCGGCCAGGTGTGTCCGGTCAACCCATTGTGGGCCCGGCTTGGCTTCTTCTAACACTCGGGTTGGAGGGAGGAGGCGGTTAGGGGGTGGTGGAACGATGGTCGAGAGACCTTGGAGAAGAAAGAAAAGGGGCTCGGGTTTGGGGTGGAGATGGAGGGGCTGGTCGGTTTCTTTGGAGAGGGAGGAGGAGGAGGAGGAGAGGGAGCCGAGATAGAGAAGGGGAGATGTGGTCGGCGGCCAAGAGAGGGCAAGAGGAGGAGGGCTGAAATTTTGCCTAAGGGGGAACGAGAGAAAGAGGAGGAAATTCAATCTTTGAATTCAAGGTTTCAATTTTTCAATTATCATCTACCAAACCCTTCATAATCATGGATATATATAGCCTACAGCACTTCATCTCCTACATTCAAAATTCAAAATGAAACTATGATGATTATATGCACCCATCATGAAATAAAAACAATACAAAATTTAAATGCATGAAATTAAAAACACTTTTGATGGTTATAGGCACCCATCATTACACATGAAATAAATACTAAATATAAAATTGCTTAAAATATAATTTGCTAAAACATATAATTATAATTATTTAATTTATAACTAGATATTTTATTTAATGGCGGCGGACGGCGTGCAAAACATGTAGCGGCGATGGCGAGGACGTCGTGGTAGAATACCATCCTCGAGCATCCCAATCCACGAACTCTCTTTGACAGGGATCAACGGCCGCATCAGCATCGTCGTCATCAATCCTCCCTCACTCAAAATTACTCATCACCGATGAGTTGCCCATGAGGGGAGAACAGTCAGAAGCAGCAGCAACATGGGGCAAATTTGGCCCTGTTATCCATGTCGTAGTAGCATATACATCCATCAGCACTGAGAATCTGTCTGGCAAAGAAACAACAAAACTTCCAAGCAAACTCGAAAGGGTGTCAAGCAAAAGAAATAAAACTTGAATCTTATAATCCGGTTCAAGAACCATGGAATCAACGTGGGAAATAGACACGGCAGAACTAGCACTCTCCATCCCAAGAGAACATGTAGTGGTAGAGAAGAACGTCGAAGAAAGCCACTCGGGTGGAACAGAGACGTACAGTAAAAAGTCCGGAAACTTGAAATAAAGTGAAACACTCTATGCTATATAAAAATCTGAAATAAAAGCATGAAATCCGACGTTCTTCATAATCATGGATGGGTAGGCGTTCCTACGTATTAATTTATTAACGGAACCAGAAGGCATCCACTCGGGGACTGACCAGAGTAAACCCAAATCACTAAATCTAGCATCGGACAGTCTCAGAAAAGAGTGGAAGTGCGTGCGACATAACTTAAAATGAAATACTAATGTCCTAGATACATGAGAGAATTCATGTGCTACATGACTTGACCCAAAAGCAGAGAATAAGGGGGGTAAGTCAGGTGGCACGGGAGCCTTATAATCAGAGAAGATTTTAATGGGCTCCAAAACCGCATTGTTAATTTTAACTTTAATATTTTCACGCTTGGCATTAAGATATGCCAAGGGGAACTGCTCGTCATAAAGAATGGAGTTGGACGCTCGCGGAAGTGAAAGTATGTGTGAGCGATACAACTCAAGGGGCCTTTCTATAGTCATTAACGTGTGAAAATAAGGGTCATCAAAAGGCGGTGGATAAATGCGTGCGACCGGGTGTGGTATATATGTATAGGGGGCACCACATCCAGAGGCACAATTGCCAAAGAATCAGAGGACAGAACCGTAGACGGACACGCAGAAAAATGAGCAGTCAAATGTGACACGTAGACAGATCTACGGGGTGCGGTGAATAGACCCAAAAAAATGCGCTCAACCTAATAATATCTATACACTGAGACAACGCCAATGTAGGAACTAATAAAGTGGACGTCACACAAAAACTCAGACTAGCTCTACCGGTTCCACGTCCTAAAAAAATCATCTAATATAGGCAAATAAACAGGAGGAAGGGTCGGTAAAATCAATCCCGGGATAAAATTTGAATCAGTATAAATTTCACCCAAAGGTGATATCATCAAAGAACTCTTATCCGAATGTACAATAATAGAATCGTCCAAAATTACCCTTCCCTTAGATGGTAACTCATCCACAATATCATTAGGGAAATCATCACACTCAGGCTCCTCAGATAACTCAGATACAATCTCAACGGGTTCGATCGTAGACTCTATCACGATGGGGTTCGTATCCTGGAGAGGGCACTCAATACTAGGGTGGTCAGACACAACGCTAGTAGGGCAGGTAATAGGCAATGGAATACTCTCACAGATCAGAATATCATCATCCCAAACATCGTCTTCTAAATCACTAGGGAATCCCTCACTGTCAGAATCATAGGACTCGTCGGGCACTATCGTATGTGAAGGGATACTCTCACCTTAGCTGCTCAACTTCTGAATCCAGAGATATTATATCCACATCAGAATCCTCAGAGGTATCAGTCACTATCTCAAGGGGCTTAGACGTCGAGGCTAAAGGAGACAAAGCTCTAGTAGTAACATCTTTTGAGTCCACGACATATAACCTATTAGGAATGGTTTCCCTAAAGGTGGGTGGTAGTACTAAGACAGACTTTCCCTTCTGAAACGAGCGAGTCTTATTCTTATGAACGTTGTGCTTCTCAATATCCAATGCAGCATTAAAAGTGGTGTTTAGGTCGGTGTGACCATATCGCAGTAATTTACCCTGGATGTCGGAGCGTAACCCCTTACAAAACCTAGAGAGGGTGAGCTCTGGCATCTCATTTACACCACACCTAACCATCATATCCTTAAGAAGACTCATATACTCAGAGACCGACTTATTCCCTTGTTTAAGGGTAGTCAAATCATCAAACATCTGCGTTCGATGGTACGTAGGAACGTACCGGTCTGTCAGCATGTCCTTCATGTCTGCCCAACCAAAGAGTAATTCACTGTTCTCGACTCTCAGACGTCGTTTCTCATTCAACCAGAATATCTTAGCTTCACCTAACAGTTTCATTCTCGCCACTCGCACCTTATCCGAGTCAGTCAATTTGCATCACTCAAAGTAGCACTCTATTTCCATAACTCAGTCTAGGAAAACTTGGGGTTCTCCCAATCCATCGTACGATGGGGGTTTGACCTGTACGGCCCTAGTAATATCAAACTCGTTCGGTGTACGCGTGACATGTTCATTATTATTGTTAATGTTATGTTTATTATTTCCTCCTGCACGTTGGTTGGCGTGTTGATTACGGGGAGCCGCGAGATTTAATCTCAGGTCGTGGAGCGTCTCCCTAAAAGCCGTCATCTGTTCAGTGAAATCCTGGCGGAGTTCCTCAATCGCTGTGGGACCGTAACCCGCATCCCGTTCGTCCGACATATGGGAAGAAGACGGGGTATACTTCGTACCTAATCTAGTGCGCATATAGTGAATAAAAGACTGACCCAAATAATTTTGTAAAGATAGATTTATTCCCGCTTAATAACCAAGGTAATAAAATATTTTTTTTGATTTTTTTTACTGAAAATAAATAAGAAATTATTAAAAAAATGAATTTTTTGCTGAAAAATAAAAATTTAGGCAGCTATTGGCAGACCAGAAGAAAAAAAAATTATTTTTTTTACAAATAAATAGTGTTGGACAAGTGCGTGTCGGCGTACTAATTAAAAGGGGGAGGGTGTCAATTAAGAAATTGACGTGAACCTCCCTCTGATACCAAATTGATGTAGGCTCATAGATTCGACGAATTAAATTATGCGTGCATAGGTTCGGCAATTAAATAAATACATTGCGAGCAGTTTCTCTAAATAACACTATTGATTACCCAAGCAATTATTAGCACAATTGTCAACATTAAACAATGCAAAGGGACGTTACCTTTTATAGATTAAACAAGGGCTATATGTCAATGTTCGCTCACGCAAATAAGACCCACACGATCCGAACAATTAGTTATTCAAATTAAATTATACGCAAACATTCACAGTTCCAATAAGAGAAAATCCGGGCTAAATTAGTGATTTAAAATTAAGTCCAAATCAATCCCAAAATTAATTAATATGAGGGTATACCAAATCACTTGAACACGAGGGGAAATCAAGAGTGATGAACCTGATTTCTTCTAGTGTTCACGAGATCTACCCGCTCCAAATTATATGAGAATATTCGGGAAAAATAATGCTTGGAAATTCAGATTTTAATTAGCACAATTTTCAATATAAATTAGGACAAAATACTAGCCTTCTAATTCCACCAAATCTCACAAATTATTTAGAAGAAACGCGCAAGACATGGATTGGAAATTCATTACCCAAATCCCAAGAAAAATAGGTACACAAGATGAGTGGAGGAGGCGCACACGACGGTGGTTGAATCTATCTCCACGCGACTCCACGGATCTGCACCGGACGATGAAGACGCGAGCTGTTTTCCCTTTGCAATAACCCTATGAGAGGGAGATCCTTGAAAGCCAATATATATGGAAAGTGGAGAGAGGAAAGGTGGTGAGAATAATTTATTCAGGATGATGAGGGTGGTCCGATTTTGTAGGGAGGATGGTTGGTTGGGTTTTGGTGTTGAGGAGGGCGGTCGGATTTGTGGAGATGAGGGAGGTAGGTTTTCCCTTGAGAGGGGGTGACTCCGGTTGGAGGGAGCAGGCAGCTAGGGGGTGGTGGAAGGATGGCCGAGAGACCTTGGAGAAGAAATAAAAGGGGCTCGGGTTTGGGGTGGAGATGGAGGGGCTGGTCGGGTTTCTTGGGAGAGGGAGGAGGAGGAGGAGGAGATGGAGCCGAGATAGAGAAGGGGAGGAGATGTGGCCGGCGTCCAAGAGAGGGCAAGAGGAGGAGGGCCGAAATTTTGCCTAAGGGGGAAAGAGAGAAAGAGGGGGAAATTCAATATTTGAATTCAAGGTTTCAATTTTTCAATTATCATCTACCAAATCCTTCATAATCATTGTTATATATAGCCTACACCACTTCATTTCCTTCATTCAAAATTCAAAATGAAACTATGATGGTTATATGCATCCATCATGAAATAAAAACAATACAAAATTTAAATGCATGAAATTAAAAACACTCTTGATGATTATAGGCTCTCATCATTATGCATGAAATGAAATTATTAAACATGAAATAAATACTAAATATAAAATTTCTTAAAATATAATTTGCTAAAATATATAATTATAATTATTTAATTTATAATTATATATTTTATTTAATGTCAGCGAACGACGTGCAAAACATGTAGCGACGATGGCGAGTACGTCGTGGTAGAATCTCATCCTCGAACTTGCGGCAACGATCATCCCAATCCACGAACTCTCTTTGACGGGGATAACGGCCGCATCAGCATCGTCGTCATCAAGAGAGGGGAAATTAGGAAATAACTTGCTTGATTCCTCCATTCACTCCAACCGGACCCTATAGGTCCACTAGCCCAAACAAAAAATAAAATAGTTTGCATAGTTGCGCCCTGTAAAAAGTAGCGAACATGCAATAACAAACAGAGAGAATTTTGAATAATTGAAATTTTATTATCTAAAAAAGATATCATTTACAAAGGTATGACCTCCCTTATATAGAATGGAGGAGATATGAGAGAGTATAAACAAACAATGTGGGACTAAACATGTACAGGGCTGAGCGGCTAGAAATAAAGGAGACCGCACAGGCCGCGCGGTTAGACAGATGGGTTAACCGCACGGCAACTCCAGCAGGATAAGAACAAGTCGCAATGTGAGTTCGATAGACCGCCCGGTCTCCAAGCTCCAGAGAAGACCGTCAGACCGCCCGGTCAACAAACCGCCAGACAAGACCGCAAGGCCGCCCGGTCTAATACTTCAACACTCCCCCTCAAGCTGGAGCATAGATATCAATCATGCCCAGCTTGTCACAAATGTGGAAGAAGGAAGTAGAGACCGGCTTGGTGAAGATATTTGTCAATTCCTTGTCAGAGGTGACAAACGGAGTACAAATCTGTTTCTTCAAAATCTCTTCCCGAATGAAGTGACAGTCAACCTCTATATGCTTTGTTCTCTCATGGAAGACCGGATTTCTGGATATGTATATAGCGGTTTTATTGTCATAGAACATAGGAAGAGGATAGTCATATACCTCGCCTAGGTCAAGCATGAGAGCCCGCAACCATTTTAACTCACACGTGATTGACGTCATACTCCGGTATTCGGCTTCAGCACTGGATCTGGAGACAACAGACTGTTTCTTGCTCTTCCAACTCACAAGATTTCCTCCAACGAAAATGCAGAACCCTGATGTGGACTTACGATCGCCTTTATCATCCGCATAGCTTGAATCTGAGTAGGCCTCAACCCTCAGATGACCATTCTTCTGAAAGATTAGCCCTTTGTCTGGTGCTGCTTTGACATATTCTAAAATCCTCAAGGCAGACTGAAAATGGCACTCCCTAGGAGCTTGCATAAACTGACTGACCTTGCCTACGGCATAGCAGATGTCGGGTCTAGTCACTGTGAGATAGATGAGTTTGCCTACCAAACGTCTGTACCTCGTGACATCAGATAGAAGAGACGAGTCATACGTCCATGTTTTATCTTCTCCAATAGCCATGGGAAATCGAGCCGGTTTGGCACATGTCAATCCTGCTTCTTGTAGAAGATCAAGGGCATACTTCCGTTGGGAGAGAACCAACGAGTCAAGTTTTCGAGAGATTTCTATCCCCAAAAAGTATTTCGGGGAGCCCATATCCTTTGTGACCAAGTGTTGACGGAGGTGCTTCTTCGTCAAGTCCACCCCATCTTGGTCATCGCTAGTAAGAAGGATATCATCCGCATAAACTGTCAAAATCACCAGTCCTGAGGCTGTTTTGCGAATGAATAAGGAGTGATCGGCCGAACTTCTTGTAAAGCCGATGGTAGCCACAATGCCACTGAATTTGTCGAACCACGACCGAGGGCTCTGCTTTAGGCCATAAATGGCCTTCTTCAAACGGCATACGCGTGTCTCCCCCTGAGCAACATACCCAGGAGGTTGCTCCATGTAGACGTCTTCCTGAAGATCGCCATAGAGGAATGCATTTTTCACATCAAGCTGGGAAATCGGTCAATCCCGATTAACAGCCACAGAGAGAAGAACCCGGATGGTGCTGAGGCGAGCAACCGGAGAAAAAGTGTCGAAGTAATCAACGCCGTAAGTCTGAGTGAAGCCTTTGGCCACCAGCCTGGCCTTGTAGCGATCCACAGTGCCGTCGGGGCGAAATTTCACAACAAAGACCCAGCGACAGCCAACCACATCAGTGCCCACGGGAGGAGGAACAAGGGTCCAGGTACCCCTCTCAGTAAGAGTAGTCATTTCTTCATCCATGACAGATTTCCAATGAGGGATAGCAAGAGCCTCCTGGTAGGTGCGGGGAGTAGAAGTAGCGGAGATAGCCAAGGCAAAGCACCTGCGAGAAGGAGAAAGCCGATCATAGGAAACAACTGCCGCAAGCGGGTGTTGAGTGCACGCCCGCACCCCTTTGCGAAGAGCAATGGGAAGATCCAGGTCGACGGGTGTGTTAGCGACCGGAGCGTCCGTGGCAGAGAAGGCTGGCCCGGGACTAGAGAGAGACGGCGCCGGAGAAGAGGGAGGGGGGGTGGGTTGGGAGACGGATAGAGAAGGAGACGGAGGAGGAGAGGACGGAAGGGGGGAGATGTCGAGAGGCGTGGAGGGAACGGAGATAAGCGGTAGAGAAGCAGAGACAGCAGGAGGAGGAGAGGAGGGAGGAGAGAAGTAGGAAGCATTCTCAAAAAAATGTCACAACCGCGGAGACAAATTGCTTGCGTAGAAGGGGATCAAAACAGCAATAGCCTTTTGGGGTGGTAGAGTACCCCAAAAAGACACACTTGGTGGAACGGGGGGAAAGTTTGTCGCGGGTAGCGGAGGGAGCGTGAACAAAAGCCGTACAGCCAAAGATACGGAGAGGGAGAGGAAAAGGTTCCTTGTGGGGGTAGAGAATGGAGAAGGGGGTCTGGCCATGGAGAACTGTGGAGGGAAGACGATTGATGAGATAGCAGGCGAGGAGCACAGCGTAGCCCCAGTAGGAGCGAGGTACCTGCATTTGCGTCATGAGAGTACGAGCAACATCAAGTAGGTGACGGTTTTTGCGCTCCGCCACCCCATTCTGCTGGGAGGTGTAAACACAAGTAGTTTGATGAAGAAGACCATGTTGGTGAAAGAAAGAGGAGAACTCATGATTAAGATATTCTTTAGCATTATCAGAGCGCAAAATTTTAATAGAAAGGTCAAACTGATTCTTAATCATAAAATAAAATGATTGTCAAACAGAAAACAGTTCAGAGCGATCTTTTAGTAGATACACCCACGTACATCGTGAAAAGTCATCTATAAAAGTGACAAAATAGGAACTACCCCGACCAACAGTGAGGGTAGGAGCAGGACCCCAGACATCAGAATGAATGAGATCAAACGGGCGAGAGGAGCCACGGCCTTGCTTCGGTGGGAAGGAAGAGCGATGATGTTTGCCAAGCTGACATGCATCACAGTTGAGCGGAGGACTGGTCGGAGGAAGGTGGGGCAGAAGCTGTCGAAGAATCCGAGGAGGAGGATGTCCAAGGCGAAGATGTCATTGAAGCAGATCTGTAGAGGAGGAACAGGCGGACAGAGCAGAAACGTCGTCAAGGAAATAGAAGCCGCCGCTCTCAGTCCCAGTAGCAATCGTCTGCTGGGTCCTCGGGTCCTGAAAAGAACAAGAAGTGGGAGTGAATAAGACAGAGCACTGTAGTTGCCGGCATAAAGTTGTAACAGATAATAAATTGCACGGGAACTTTGGGACATAGAGAGTGTCCTCAAAGCGAAGCGACGGGGTGACTTGAACCGTGCCCGTCCCGAGCACCGGGGACGGTGAACCATCCGCCACACGAACCGGGGGTAGGCGCAAGTAGTGAGAAGCAATGAGGGTTGCCAGTCATATGATTGGTAGCACCCGAGTCAATCAGCCATTTACCTTAGGTAACAACGTGGGCACTACCTGAAGTCGTGGCCACAGATGCAGATGGCCGAGAGGAGGCAGAGGTCGAGGAAGGAGCATCACCAGAAGGGCGAAGACGAGGATGTTTCTGCCAGCAGCGGTCAACAGAGTGGCCGGTACGACCACAGTAAGAGCAGAGGAACTTGGACGAACCACGCCCGCCGGAGTGGCTGCGGCCACTAGGACTCCCCCGTTGAGCCTGGTGAGCATAGGAGTCCTGGGAAGGTGGGGAGGCCAACAGAGGCCGTTGAAGCAGCGAAGTAACAGCGGCAATGCGAGCCGCAGTGGCATCCAAAGTAGGAGATTCCGCCTCACCCAAGATCTGTTGGCGAATCATATCATAGGAATCGGGAAGACGCAGAAGATAACAGACAACCAGGAGTTCCTGGAAGTGTTTGTGCTGGTCAGCCAAGTCTGCGGAGAAGGGACGATTCTGAAGGATCTCGGCGACACGAGTCTGAACTTGCTGGTAAGCCGCAGCAGGAGACATGGAGGGGCGGGCAAAGAGGTCCGCATAAAGAGTATAAATGCGGGACGTCTGCCCCCCCTTGGAATAGAGAGCAGCGAGATGAAGCCAGGCGGCCTTGACCGTCTCATCATGGCGAATGACGGGAAGGCACTCATCAGAGAGGCTGTTGGCGAGCCAAGTGCGGACAAGGGCATCACTCGCATCCCAGTCGTCAAATTCAGGCGAGGTACGAGGAGGAGGGTCATCGGTGAGGTGATGACGCTTGCGCTGAGAGCGAAGAAGAAAGGTGAAATAAACGCTCCAATCGGGATAGTTGGAGCCAACTAGCTTAGACAGCGTGCCAAGGTTGCCCGAAGGAGTAGGTGGAGGAGGAGCGGCGGGAGTGGTGGAGATAACGGGGGTGGAGAGACCGGAAGTAGTCATAGGAAACCGCGCGAAAAGAGGAGAAGCCGCAGGGAGAAGAAAAAAAAGGACAGCAACCCGGGAGAAACCGCCGCGGTTTAAAGGGAAGAAGCCGCGCGAACACTAGCGGCCAGGAAGCAGACCAAGGCACAGCGGGGAAGAGGTCGCACAGACTGAAAAGTGCGCGCGAACAGAAGAGAAGAGAAAGCAAGAAGCAGGCGGCGACAACAACAAGTCGCAAGCCGGGCGAACAGATTCAGGCCGCACAGAAAGGGGAAACAGGCGGTTAGAAGGGAACAGGTCGCTGCGACAAGAGACAGGTCGCGGCGACGAAAAACAGCGAGAGGAGAGAAGCAACAAGCCGCGCGAACAGGATAGCGGGCGGAAGAGAAGGCAAGCCGCGAGAATCAGAGAGCGCACACAATCAGGAGGAAAAGACCGTGTCCTCTGATACCATGTAAAAAGTAGCGAACATGCAATAACAAACAGAGAGAATTTTGAATAATTGAAATTTTATTATCCAAAAAATATATCATTTACAAAAGTATGACCTCTATTATATAGAATGGAGGAGATATGAGAGAGTATAAACAAACAATATGGGACTAAACATGTACAGGGCTGAGCGGCTAGAAATAAAGGAGACCGCACAGGCCGCGCGGTTAGACAGATGGGTTAACCGCACGGCAACTCCAGCGGGATAAGAACAAGCCGCAATGTGAGTCTGATAGACCGCCCGGTCTCCAAGCTCCAGAGAAGACCGCTAGACCGCCCGGTCAACAAACCGCCAGACAAGACCGCAAGACAGCCCGGTCTAATACTTCAACACGCCCCTCACCTGGGCATACTACAAGTGAGACATAAATATAATAAAGCTGCGAAATAAAAAGACATCAAACATAAAATAAATTCATCCGGTCCTGGACGGTGGGCGGCGCTGGTCAATGTGTCCCCAATATGGATCTGGTACGTCGAGTGTCGTAACATCACCGCCCTCGTCGAAAGACAGCTTGTACTCAAGCTGTGGAGGAACTTCGACTAGAGCCGGCGGCGGAGGTCCCACGAACAACTTGAGCTGGGAGATGTGGAAGAAATCATGGATCTGGGCCTCCGAAGGCAGGCCGAGGCGGTAGGCAACGTCCCCAATGCGTTCGGTGATGGGAAAAGGGCCAAAAAACTTGGGCCCTAACTTGTTGGAGGTGGGTCGTGTAGTGGATACTTGACGGAAAGGACGGCGTCGCACCCACAGCCAATCTCCTACGACGAAAGTGAGTTCCCGATGCCCCTGGTTGTATGCAATCTCAATCCATTGTTGGGCTTGCAACAGGCGATTTCAGGTTGCATGCAAAAAAGTGTCGCGGTCTTCCAATTCGCGGTCAATGGCCGCCAAACGAACCGAACCGCCCGTGAAGGACAACAGGCGGGGAGGTTCCCGACCACAGATGAGTTGAAACAGTGTGGTCTGCAGTGCGGTGTGATAGACCGTATTGTAACAATATTCGATCCAAGGAAGCCAACGTGGCCATCCGGGGTCGATCTCTTGTAACACACCTCAAGTACATCACCAGAGTGCGATTGACCACCTTTGTTTGGCCATCGGACTGGGGGTGGTATGCCGATGAGAAGGCCAATTTGGTACCACTAAGAGAGAAAAGCTAAATCCAAAAGTGACTGGTGAAGACCTTATCCTGGTCTGAGACAAGATTTTCTGGCATGTCATGCAGTTGAAAGATCTCCTAGAAGAAAACTCGTGTGACGTGCTCCGCCACAAGCAAACGCACTAAAGCGATGAAATGGGCTCCCTTCGAGAACCGGTCCACCACCACCATCAAAATGGATTTGCTCTATACTGAAGGCAGCCCTTCAACAAAATCCATGTAGAGATCCGCCCAAATTTGCATAGGGATCGGTAAGAGTTGAAGCAACACGGCAGGAAGGAGATGATCGGCATTGTTTTGTTGACATAAGACACATTTGGCAATGAAATCATGGATGTGTCGGCGCATGCCCTTCTAATAGAATTCTGTGCGGAGGCGCTGGAGCGTGCAGTGAACTCCTTTGTGACTGCGAGAGTGGACAACTTCCAAAATGGTAGAGATGAGAGGTGATGCAGGCAAAACTGATCGCGGTAAAAAATCAACCCCTGATGGGTTGTCCACTGAGGATCCGTGAGGCCGGGTTCCGCCCAATGAAGGAGCTCGAACAAACTAGGAGAAGCATGGATCTCCTAACGAAGCAAGGATAGAAGATCCGCAGTCGGAAAAGAAATGGCAAGGATGACAGCATCTGGTGGAGCGTCCCGGCGGGATAGTGCGTCAGTAGAGCAGTTGAGTGCCCCGGCCTTGTGTTCCACCTGAAGATCAAAGTCGAGTAGTTTGCTCACACACCATTGTTGTGGCACGGTAGTAAAGTGTTGCCCGAGCAGGTACTTGAGGCTGTAGTGATCTGTCTGTATGATGAAGGAACGACCCCATAAGTAAGGCCGCCAATGCCGGATTGCCTTTGCGAGGACAATGAGCTCTTGCTCGTACGTGGGAAACTTCCGGTGATTGATGGCCGTTTGGTGGTTGAAATAGGTGATGGGATGGCCCTCCTTTAGCACCGCGCCATAGCCAAGGCCGGACGCGGAGCACTCGACGAGGAATGGTAATGCGAAGTCCGGCAGACGGAGAACCGAGGCGGACAGCAGTGCCTCCTGGAGAGAGTGGAACGCCTGTGTCGTCGTGTTCGTCCACACAAAGGTGTTCTTTTGAAGCAAGCTGATCAAGGGGCATGCGATGATGTCGTAGTCGCAGATGAATCGACACTAATAGCCAGTGAGACCGAGAAAACCGCGGAGGTTGGTGAGGCTTTGCGGTAGAGACCACGATGTCATGTCCTGGAGCTTGGCCGGGTCGGCCGAAAAGTAAGTGATCGAACGTTGCCCAAATGAACACTTTGAAGTTTTAAGGACCAAATGGTGTGTACGCACCAAGCTGAGAATGGCCTGGAGATGGTGTAGATGCTCCTCCCAAGTTTTGCTATACACAAGACTATCGTCAAAAA
This sequence comes from Platanthera guangdongensis, assembly GCA_039583875.1. Taxonomy (NCBI): domain Eukaryota; kingdom Viridiplantae; phylum Streptophyta; class Magnoliopsida; order Asparagales; family Orchidaceae; genus Platanthera; species Platanthera guangdongensis. The sequence goes on from CM077156.1 coordinate 87,893,773, forward strand.
AAAACCAGAACAGATTTGCAGAGGAAGGGTTGGAATACCTCATTCATCAAAACTTGAAATGTCAAAGGCGCCTTTGTTAAGCCGAACAGCATAACTAAGAATTTGAAGTGACCGTGGTGCGTCGGAAATGCGATTTTTTCACGCCCGCATCCGCCATCCAGACTTGATGGTACCCATAAAATAAATTGAGCTTGGAGAAGCACGCCCCTTGTAACTTGTCGAGGAGTTCCTCCACTACCGGAATGGGGAACTTGCCCTTGACTGTAATGGCGTTGAGAGTCTGATAGTCCACGCACATGCATCGCGAGTTGTCCTTCATGTTCACCAACAGTACTGGGAAGAGAAAGGAAAGACACTGCGTCGAATGAGACCTTGCTGGAGGAGATCGCATTGTCGCTCGATCTCATCCTTCTGTAGGAAGGGGTATCGGTGTGGACGCACCACCACCGGAGCCGCCCCTGGAAGGAGGCAAATGCGATGGTCATGCTGACGTCGCAGTGGAAGGCCCAAGCGTGGGTGGAATATCTCGGGGAAAGACTATAGAAGGTGAGCAAGATCCGCAGGATGGTCAGCCGATTACCCGATCGGAGCGGCCAGCGGCTCGGTGTGAACGAGAAAGGAGGAGGGAAACTGTCCCAAGGCCTGCCCTTGTCATCGTATCAATCGAGAGCTTGCGTGCCATGAGATGGTCAGACGATCAAAGTCCCACGTGAGGGGCCCCAAAGTGCGCAGTCAACAAACACCCAACACGATGTCAAAACCCCGAAGGTCCACGACAAAAAAATCAGTCTGTGTAGAATAACCATCGACGACGAAAGCTACATGCCGACACACTCCCGGACACGGCATTTGCTGGTCGTTTGCCACCGCCACCTTGACAAGACTACGCGGAACATACGGGAGGTGAAGTTGGAGGGCTCTGTCCTGACAAATGAAACTGTGAGTACTGTCGGTATCCATGAGAGCTAAGAGGGGCGTGCCCGCCACGACCACAAAGAGTTGAATGGTGCGTCCCTCCTGTGGCCCAGCTAAGGAATGTAGAGAAAGTTGTGGTGTGCCAGAATCGTCATACCCATCGTCCTCATCCTCCGGTGGATCATCAACTTCCAACCAAAATAGGCGCTTGCACCGATGACTGGGTGTGTACAGTTCATCACAATTGAAGTAGAGGCCCTTCTAGCGTCTGGCCGTCATCTCCGACTGGGACAAACGACGGCGCTAAGTGAGTCGTAGGGGTTGTTCCCCATCCGACGGCTTGGAAGTGGACAAACTCGGTGGTGGTCGAGGGCTGAAAGCTTAACGGCGGCCCAAGGGTGGCCGATCCAAGGCGAGTTGACGCTCATAAGAGCGGGCAAGGCTCATAGCCATCAAGAGGTCCGGTGGCTTTTAAAATTTCATGTCCCAACGGAGCAATTCGAGTAACCCGGCGGTGAAGATGTTGTGACGGTAACACGGACATGGCACGGAAGAGTAACAACTGAAACTGCTCCAGATAGGTTTCGATGGGGCCGGTTTGCTTGAGAGCAATAAGGTTGCCAAGAGGGTTGCCGACATTGTCGATCCGAAGCGGAGAGAACAGGCTGCCCGGAATCCTCCCAAGAGGTGTTGGGTTGCTCCCGCAGAAGTTGAGTGACCCAGAGTTGCGATGGTCCAAGGAGGTGGAATGAGGCGATGCTGACGCGTTCCTCGTCCGGGGTGTGCTGATTGGTGAAGAAGAACACACAACGCGTAAGCCATAGAAGAAGATCTTCGCGGCCTTCATAGATCAGAAAATCCATACGAACGAAACGGATGCTAGAGAAGAAATCGCCACGAGGAGTCGATTTGACCCGGCTCGCGGTCGGGGAGGCCGTCGGTTGCGGTGGCGGCGGTGGTGGCGGTGGAGCGCCCTGAAAGGAGTCCAAGCATGCATTGAGGGCGTCCATCTTGTCATTTTGGGTGGCGAACATCGATTGCAAAAACTTCATGAGTTGGGTAAGAGAGGGGCCACCATCGGCCATGGGAAAAAGCGGCACTGCTCGTGACGGAAGCAGCCCGGCGTTTTCACGTGCGGGCGGAGGCGGTGCGGGAGGACGGCGGACTCCCGTGAGGGCGGCTCGGTATGCGCCGGAAAGGGTAGTGTCGGTGTTTGGCTCTGATAACAAGTTGTTATGGCCTCCCGATCTAGATCTCGTGGTAGGGCCGACTGAGGAGGAGTTCTCCGGTGGAGGAAGCAAATCCTTCGGCGGTGTTATGGTGGAAGATGCCGAAACTAGTGAGAGGGGTGAAGAAGACAAGGAGAGGAGAAGAGAAGGGAGATCGAGAGAGGAAGAGAAGTAGAGACGGCGAGAAGGGGGAGGAGCGGGCGCTGCGTCGCGCAGGGCAGAGTCGCGGGAGGCGGCTGCTAGGGTTTTCGAGCGAGAGGCGAGAGGTTAGAGAGAGGGGGCAATTAGGAAATAACTTGCCTGATTCCTCCATTCACTCCAACCGGACCCTATAGGTCCAAAATCTCCAACCAAAAATAAAATAGCTTGCATAGTTGTTCCCCTCACCTGGGCATACTTCAAGTGAGACCAAAATATAATGAAGTTGCGAAATAAAAAAAACATCAAACAAAAAATAAATTCATTCGGTCCTGGACGGTGGGCGGCGCTGGTAACTGCGTCCCCAATATGGATCTGATATGTCGAGTACCGTAACAAAGAGCCTGCACGAGCTCTGTAGCAGTGCCCGCCGCGACTCCCTTGCTGAACCGCCGAAGGACCTCCTAAGAGGTCGCGCGGCCTCCTGCTGAACATTGTTGTGCTCGCGAACTCCTAGAGTAACCTTTTGGTCTCTTAGACTTTGATGTCGTCTGATGCTGTCTCTCGTGGCAGGATTTGCGTTAACAGTGAATGTTTAGTCACTAGGTATGTTAAACAGGGAAGGAGTGGACCAATAAAGACTTGGAATGAAATTACAAGGAAAGATATAATATACTCAGGCATTAGTGAGATTATGACTAAAGATAGGGGACTATGGTGACAAAGGATCCGCATAGCCGACCCCACTATAGTGGGATAAAGACTTGAGTATTGTTGATCGCAGTCGGCTAGAAGTTTTTGCGCTAATTCACTGATTCAGGCCACTGACCCCTCTACTTCTCCTGTAAAGTTCAGGGAAACCCTGGACTATGTTCATCATTTCCATTGTATCCTTGGATCCAGACATCGTAAACCTTGCTTTCTCGGTAAGATTTCATTTTCTGCGATTTTAGCCAGTCAGTTTTGGAGCTTGAGGGTATCCAGCCAGTTCTAAGTCACCTCTTGATTCTGGTTTAATTTTTAGAATCTTCTTGCATAGAAATCTGTGGGTAAGTTTCCGTTTTGTGCGGTGGTGGAGGTTGTGAGCGCGGTGTTTATGAACCTTCATTCGTGACCGCCCAGCCTCACCTAAGAAACATCCACTTTATGTTCAAAACTAGTTTCTTTTCTTGGTGGTGGTCCTAACCCTTGTCATGCCAAACATGCATTCTATGACGTTGGAGTTCATGTCCAAACCATTGTCAATCATGTTCATTTATTCATAAGATGCGCTTTTCACTGTGTTTACAAACCCTAGAGCAAGAATGAGGTTTGTTGTTTAGATTTCGAAGAAACCTAAAGAGAATCAAGTTGCCATGTTATATCTATGAACACCGCAACACTGATGTAAAAATTTTTCCTCCCCTTAGCTAGACATATCACCCAATATATATTCGTTGTCTAAGTCGCGTAAAAATACATGTGAAATCAAAATATGTGTGTTATCAATCAAAAGAATTAGTACATAATGCATATGAAATTGAAATACTCGTAGCTTTTTATTGCATCTAAAAAGTCAATTAAATAATTATGATTCGACACAGATGAACACTTGAAAATTTACATCTTATTGTAAGAACAAAAATGATTAAAGATGATGAATACAACTAGACGGAGAATAAAAGATTAAAACATATAATACGCCCCGAAATATAAGCAGACGACATAAATAATGATCCTACCAAGAAACAGATGATCACTTCAGGGCATGAGAGGTGTTTCTCTCATGATTGATATGAGTTTGACGACCCACACTTCTATGATTGGAAACAGTCATATGAGAGTCTGTGTTCCACACAAGGTGCATATCAGGTCAAAGTACCTTTGTTTGCCAACAGAGGCTCAACAAACCGTGAAATATAAATTTAAGAAAAATATAAAAATGATTTATCTCGATGTTAAAAAAGAATTCAAAACACAGTAACCTCTATACTTCAAGAGATTGAAACTACGAATGCAACTCATAATGCAATAATTACCAAAATGGTGATGTGTTATTACAGTTTATTTTATTCAATAGCATGCATAATTACCCTTTTAGAAATAATGATCACTAGATTCAATTGTTGCATAATTATAAATGTTCATACATATTTTTCTTGTGTCACTTTAGTGTTCAAGAAAGGCATGATTTTTCTTACCCACCGGATGGGATGACCGTATCTTCGGACATTTCTTTTTATGGAACACATGTCAGGAGATTAGCTTAGGATAAGTTTCCGAGAGTTTTTACATTTTAGTTCGTCTTTCCTTTCAGTATGATGCATCACTTACATGTGAATTTAAATGTATTACACATTCTTGTTAAGAATTTAGTTATTCAGACTTGTTGTACTTTACAAATTCTAGTTGGCTCTGTGAATAAGATCTTGAGATATTTTTTTAATCGTAGCTTTAATCTTTTATTTTCGTTGTGCACCTTAGTCATTTTTCTACTATGATATCAATTTTATTTTTATTGCTTAGTTTACTTAATATCTTGATTACAGGTCGGGTTTTTAAAATGTCGTTAAACTAGGTAAGGGTATACAATTGATATCAGAGCTACGCTTGGGATCTTTTTGAAACTTAGAAATTCACAGAGCCTTGAATTTAATCCGAATCACTCTTTTTTATGTCAAAGTCATTAAGTTTAATCTTGCCCTTAGGATGTGCATATGGACATTAGATATTTCCATACCTGTTTTTTCGAACATGAAATTTTCAGTGATGATTTCTCCTTGTATCTTACAAGAACGATTACGATTGTGCATGCTGACGTCACACGCACACGAGACGTTGTGGCGGGTCTGCACGTGGTGGGAGATGATGACGGATCCGTTTGGAGGAGAGACCGAAGAAGCATCGCCGACGTGATCATTTTATTTGCACTTATTGTGTTATTTTATTAATGTGTACACTTTATTATTATTCGCACTATTTTTTCGTTATCCGCATCAGCACCTATAAGGGGTTGCATTATACTGATTTTCATTATGCTTGGATGAATGAGAATGAGGGTTGCTCCCTAAGATATCTCAACCTTAATCCTCCTCTTCTTTCTCACCTCTGTTGACCCTTCCCCTTGTCGGATTTCTCTTGTGATCGTATCAATTTGGTCAGACCTGTCTCACTGCTCGCCATCTCATCGTCGGTGCTCGTGATCTTCGTATGATTTCTGTTTGATCTCCCTGTTCCCTCTCCGCTAAAGCCCCGATCACGATCCCGCAGGACCTGCGCCCCCGGCTGACGTGCCATCCTGCAATACGGTCTGTCGCTTGCCACATCGAGCCCCCGATCCCGCATATGCATCGCCTCCTGCCATCAACCGTTTCGTTGATTCGGTGGCCCTGTTTCGTCGTTTCGCGGAGTCATGTGGCAGTTCAGCCTCGGCCCAGCCTCCGTCGTGAACCTTCGCCTAGGCCCGTGTCTTTTGTTCCTAGCTTGGATGCTGGGTCTTGTTGGGTCCATTGATCTCAATGTCCCAGATTTATAAGAAGTCAATCAAGTCAATGGTACACACCTAGTTGTATTTGATGTATGTTCAAGATCATGCATGCAGGTGGTTCCTTATCGCATTGATTAGACAGGTATTCCAAGTGGTTGTGACAGGTGGTCACAAGATAGAGAAGTGGAGAGACAGAAATATGTCTAAGTCCACATGCGTTGAGTGAAGTCAGTTCACTCAACGTCAGATGTCAAGGAAGGATGTTGGAAAGGCTGAAAATCGCATAAGTCCAAACGCGTTGAGTGAAGTCAGTACACTCAATGTTAGATGCCAAAAAGCGCTGAGTAAGGTGTGAACAGTCAAAGTCCAGCAGTTTGCAAGACAGAAATGCGGCCAAGTCCACAGGAGTTGAGTGAAGGTAGTTCACTCAACGCCGTATAACAAGAGACGTCGAATATAGCTGAGTCTGTGAAAGTCTCAGCATTGACAAATTGAAGAATCGACTAAGTTCAGAATAGTTGAGTGAGGACAGCTCACTTAACGTCTGATGAAAGAAGCGTTGAATCAAGCTCAAGCAGTTGAAGATTCTGTCAAGAATTCTGGCTAAGTCCAGAAACGTCGAGTGAATACAGCTCACTCAAAGGCAGAGAAGAAAGCGTCGTGTGATGTCAAAGCTCACGGAAAGATGGACATAAAAATTATGGCTAAATCCAGAATCGTCGAGTGAATACAGCTCACTCAACGCCAGAAAAGAAAGCGTTGTGTGATGTCAAAGCTCAAGAAAAGATGGACCGAAAAATCTAAGTCCAGACGCGTTGAGTAAGGACAGCTCACTCAACGCACTCAATGCTCTAAAAGCCTGGAAGATGCAGAAAGTTGCGGCTAAGTACAGAAGTGTTGAGTGAAGGCAGTTCACTCAACGCCTCAGCATGAAGACACGCAGAAGAGGTTGGTCAAGTCCAAAAGCGTTGAGTGATGAAGGTTCACTCAACGCACTCAACGCTTGATAGTGAAGGAGAATTTGGCTAAGTCCAGATTCGTTGAGTGAAGTCAGTTCACTCAACACACTCAACGCCTGATGGTGCAGAGAAATTGGATAAGTCCAAATTCGTTAAGTGAAGGTCATTCACTCAACGCACTCAACGTCTGAGTTGGAACTCAGAATTTGGCTAAGTCCACAGATGCTGACGTCAGCAAAAGTCAACAGAAGTCAACGGAATTCAAATTCATTGCGAGAAAGCTGCAGTCCACTAATGGAGACGGCGGCCTGCTGTAAGATTTATTCAGTAAAAGGAAGCCTATATATCTATAATTAAAGCTGGGCCCACGGGTCAAAAGAGTCGTTGGACGGCGGATGATAAATGGAATGAGATCGGCGGAAAAGAGAATCTTTTTTCAAGGGTTTGTCTTTTCGCAAAGCGAAAAAACTTCGTCTCCTTCCGCGTCATTGTTGCAGAGCTCGAAGCAGAAGTTAAAAATCGACTGAACCCAAAAGGTCATCTAGTTAGCTGATGCGATCAACACTGGCAACAACAAGATTGGAGACATTTCTCTGAGAGAAAAGCAGTCAAGGCCTACCCCTGCTGCAATTACTTCACAGCCCAAGCAGAGCTTATCCTGAAGACTATTTTCTGGAGATGTGAAGAAGGAATCTGGACTGAGTTTTCTCAGGACAGAAGGAAGAAGACAAAGATATCATTTCTCTGTTGTCTATTCAACATCAACAAACCTAATTTTTTGTATGATCTGTCTAGATCTAAGTTGTAAGGCTATTTATAAAGGTCGAGTGTAAGATCTTATACAGATCTGAGTGGTAGGATTCTGTTAAGAATCTGAGTGTAGGGCTTTGGCCTAAGTGGTAGGATTCAAGTGTGAATCAGAGTTGTAGGATCCAGGTTGGATCTGAGTGTAGGGCTTTGCCCTGAGTTGTAGGGCACTTGTGTCTGAGTTGTAGGATCCTTTGGATCTGAGGTAGGGTTATCCTCCTAGCCTGAGTGGTAGAGCCTTTTAGCCTGAGATAGGTGATCTTTTGATCACTGAGTTGTAGGGCTTTATGCCCGAGCTGTAGGTCTTGGAGGAGACTGAGTGTTCCTGCGGAATCGTGTTGTAAGCTCTTAGGAGCCGAGTTTTTGGTGAAATATCTTGTCTAACACACTGTTAGAAAGACGGGAGGGACAGTGGACGTACTCATACTCTGAGAACCACTATAAACCATCTGTGTGTTGTGTGTGATCTTCTTGAAAGCAATACTAGCTAATCACAACAGACATTAACAAAGATTAAGTGTAAAAGAAAGTAAAAAGATCTATTCACACCCCCCCCCCCTCTCGGTGTTTATCTACCATTGAAATCAAAGACTTTCAAATGGTATCAGAGGGAGGTTGCTCAAGAAAGACTTAACAGTCTGAATAGATCTCCAAGGGTAATATTCAGAGTATACTTATGGGTTCAGGAGAGAACCATAAGGAGTTTGGTTCCATGAAGCTTTTTATCTGTAGAAAGGAATGCTTTGGAATCTGGAAGGAGATGGTCAGGCTCTTCATGGAAACATCTGACCCAGGGATCTTTGTGACAGTCAAAGAGGGACCTTCCATCACTATGAAAGTCTCAGCTCTGGACGCCAATGTCCAGACACCTAAGACATATTCAGAGATGACCAAGGATGAGGTCATTCTTGCCACCTTGGACAAAAGAGGCCAGAAAATCATAGTCAGTGTTATTGATGATTCTACCTTTCAGAACCTGGTTCACTTCAAGACCTCCAAGGAGATGTGGGACACTTTGGTGGTCTACATGGAGGGCACAGAAGAGGTCAGAGATGACAGGAAGTCCATGCTCAACCAAGAGTATGAGGCTTTCAGGCAGTCCAAGGAAGAGGACATAGCTAGCTGCTATGTAAGATTGTTCAGAATAGTAAATGAGCTAAGGACCTATGGTCGGGTTTTTAGCAATTATGAACTTAATGACAAGTTTCTAAGATTTCTAACTAGATACTGGGACACCAAGATTTGTGTCATCGGGGAGGTGGCAAAGCTGGTTGATACTTCCCCATCAACTCTGTTTGGGAAGCTGCTGTCTTATGAAATGCAGCTGACTGCCAGGAAAGAGGAGGAGACAAGCAGCATATCCCTAATCAGGGAGAAGGTTGTGGCCTTCAAGGCAGAGAGCTCAAAGAGGAGCAAGGAGAGGATTGTCTCTCCTCCAAGAAGGCCAGCTAAGTTAGACAGTTCAGAACCAAGCACATCAGACTGCAATATGTCTGATGAGGAATTTGTTGTCTTCTCTAGGCAGTTTTTGAAACTGATGAAGAGAAAGGGGTGGAAGAGCAGATCTTCCTCCTCTCATCACAAGGACCACTACAGAACTGAGAAGAAACACACCAAGGAGGACAGGTAGGACTCTAAAACTAGTAAACATATTTCTTCTAAAGTTGTGTGTTACTGTTGCAGCAAACCAATACAAAGGAAGTTGTTGAGAGAAGGTTCACCGGCACGAGGGAAAGAAGGAGAAGTCTTTCATTGCAAAGAAGGAGAAGAGCGGGACAGACTCATCTTCATCAGAGTCTGAAGATGAAGAAGAAGAATGTTATATAGGGTTGGTTGTTGTTGAGGCAGAAGAAGCTGAAGACTATTCTGCTGTCATGATAGGGATCAGGGCCCCTCTGTCACAGTCAGACAGTGACTCAGAGGAGGATTAAAGAGATGAAGATAACATTAGTTTTTATAGGCTGATGGCAAGGTCTGATGAGGAATCCTGCCCGGATCAGCCTGGCCCAGTTAAGGTACACTCTCTGTCCAGTTCATCATCTGAGTCAGAATATGAGACTGGTCCCAATTTTGAATCATCTCCATTCAGGGATGAAGGTGACTCTGAATCTGAGAAAGATATCAATCAACTGATTGATAAGTATGGTGAACTTTTGAATGCTTTGAAGAAGAGCAAGAAGCGGGACAAAAAGTAGGCTGAGCAGATTATCTCCCTTCAGCATACTGCTTCCCTACAGTCTGAGTCAACAACCTTGCTGGAACAGAAAATAAGGGAGGTTAGCCAACTGAAAAACATCACAGTCATTCAGATTGGCACCATTAAATACAAGGACTAGGGGTGCAAACGAGTCGAGCTCGACAAAATTTCCAAGCTCGAGCTCGAGCTCGAGCTCGACGAGCTCATTTATCCCAGCTCGAGCTCGAGCTCAATGCCAACTTATCGAGCTCGAGCTCGAGTTCGAGCTCGAGTTGCTCGCGAGCTTTTTAACTCATGAGCTTCATTTTCTTATTTTTTTTATATTTTTTCCGTATTATATATATATATTTAAAAAATATAGAATAAAAAGCTCGCGAGCCGGCTCGCGAGCTCATGAACATTAATATTCGAGCTCGAGCTCGACTCGTAATCGAGCTCGAGCACGAGTCGAGCTTTTTTCGAGACGGCTCAACTCAACTTGCACCCCTAACAAGGACAGTCTCATTAGAGATCTGGAAAAGCTCCAGTTCAGTCACTCATTATCTTTGAAAGGGTAATACTCTCTTATAACAGGTATGACCAGGACTCCATGTATCTGGAAAAGCTCCAGTTCAGTCACTCATTATCTTTGAAAGGGTAATACTCTCTTCTAACATGTATGACCAGGACTCCATGTATGGTCAGTGGAAGAATGAGAATTCTTCCTAGAAGAATACAAGTGTACCTTCCAATGGAAGGAGAAAGGAATGGGGATGAGTGCCTTCCAGGCAGCTCATGATGAAATTCAAATGGTCCATCATAGACCATTTGTCTTTGGTGTTCCAGCCCCTACTCTCAAGAATGTGGCTGCAGCCAAATTTCCGGGTCATCCAGCAAAGACTGACAAAGGGTTAGTCTATCAGCAAGCCTGATTTGGCTATTTTTGATGCTATCAAGAGCATATCTTTTGCAAAGAAGATTGTTGTTGATGGCATTCAGAGCAGGCCAAATAAGTCTACTGGAAGACTTACCTTCAGCCAGATCCTAGCTAAAAGGAACCTGAGAAAGGTTGTTGTTCCTTCTGGACAGAGAGCTGCTAGCAGACCAGCTCAGAAAAGAATGTATAACATCCATGAGTGTTGGTGTTATGGGAAAGTGGGTCATTATGTCATAGATTGCTGACATAATCACAGTGTGGCTAGAGCAATAGTTAATCCACCAGTCCGAAAAGTTGTTGGTAGACAAGTCGTTTTCTAACTAATCAGAACCTAGGACCCAATACCTATTGGGGTCCTAAGGTAAACTAAATTGTCTTGCAGGTTAGTCCTAGTGCATATACTCTTATATGGTACTTGGACAGTGGATGTTTCAGACATATGACTGCAACAAGGAGCAACTTGAGGAAGTACACTTCAGTGAAGGATGGACCCAAAGTGATCTTTGGTGGATCAGACGAGGAGTCACCAGAGGTTATGCTAAGATCGCAAATGGCATAGTCACTATCACAAAAGTAGCTTATGTGGAAGGGTTGCAACATAATCTGATAAGCATAAGTCAACTCTGTGATCGTGGCTATGACATAGTATTTCACAAGTATAAGTGTCATATTAAGAGGTTGAGTGACCAAAAGGTCATCTTGATAGACACTAGGAGTGGAAATGTCTATTGTTTAAATTTTCGGTGTTTAGATATAGACTCTCATATATGTTTAGTTGCAAATGAGAAAGTCTCATACTGTGTTCAATGGCACAAAAGAATAGCTCATTTGAATTATAAGACAATTGGCAAGCTTTTTAGTGAAGAGCTAGTTAGGAATGGTCCTAAAATAAAATGCACTAAGCAAGACATTTGCTCAGCATGTCAAAAGGGCAAGCAGACCAAAGCTTCCTTCAAGGGCATTGGGACCAAAGACTTTGTGAGGTGATTATACCTCTTGCATATGAACTATGTTTGGTCCTATGTCAGGGCATAGTCTAGGTAGGAAAGTCTACATCATTGTGGTGATTGATAACTATTCAAGGTTTGCTTGGGTTTTCTTTCTCAAGAAAAAGTATGAAACCCTTGATGTCTTCAAGGCATTTGTCAAACAAATTCAGAATGAGCTAGACAGTACTGTGCTCAAAATCAGAAGTAATCATGGGACTGAATTTCAGTCTGAAAACATGACAAGTTTCTGTGAAGAGCGAGAGATTCATCAAGAATTTTCTTTCACCAACAACACCCCAGCAAAATGGGATTGTTGAGAGAAAAAATAGAACTCTCATAGAGGTTGGTAGGACCTTAGTAAGTGACATCTCTCTCAGAATATTTCTACGCCGAGGCAGTAAATATTGCATGTTATGTCCTTAATAGGAGAGTGGCGGCACTCTCTTCTGTTCCATTCTGAAGAAACTATGTTGCAGCCTCAAGGTGAAGGTCATCATTAGGGTATGTCATGACATCTCCTGGACCTGGGTGACCTCAACCTGGAACCGGTCCACGTAGCTCCCCAAGTTCTCGTTCACCCCCTGCTTGATGTGGAAGAGGGACTCCGACTCCTTCCTTTTCTTGGAGGTGGTGAACCTCAACATGAACCCCCGGCGCAGGTCCTCGAAACAGTTGATGGAGTTGGCCGGTAGTTGGTGGAACCACTCTCTTGCCTTCTCCTTAAGGGTGATGGCGAAGAGTCTGCATTTGAAGACATCAGACATCTGTCTTATCGACACCACATCTTTGAACCACTGGATGTGCTGGACCGGGTCATCCTTCCTGGTGTAGTAGGACATCTCCGACTCCCTGAACCCCTCTGGAACTGGAGTAGAAGAAATCAACTCGCTGAATGGGCTGCCTCCCCCTGCTGGGCGAGCCAAAGGGTCTCGCACCCCCCATCTCGCCGAACTGGCCTCCGCTCGCCGAGACCGGGAAAAGCACTCGCCCGGGGAGCTCGCACCCTATCCCCTCCTCTGCAATCTCCTTCCCAGCTCGCCGAGCCGGGGCATCCTCGCCTAGAGCCGGGGCGGCGGCGATTGGGACAGCTGGTGTCGAGCACTCAGGGCGCACGCCGAGTGCGAACCTGACGAGGCCGAGCACTTCCTGCCTGAAGTCTTCGAACATCCCCACTATGGAGAGAGGGTGAGGGGGTGGCGAGTCGGCCCTGTCTGAACCTTGTCCTTATCCTCCAACCATCGAGCTTACTGAAGCTTTTCTGTGCTGATCACGCTCCACGCTCACCGCACCAAAAATGTTGAAACCAAAAATTCGGTCTCTGTGGAGTTTACCCTTGGGGAAGGGGTGATCGCGCACTTACTTCCCTCCCGCGAGCTAAACAACGAAGGAAAAAAGAACAAGGGACAGACCCAAGGGCCCGGCGTGAAGGTCCCGCCACACACCCGTAAGATCTTAGAGCGCTTCCCCTCCCTAACCAAATGTTGAGCTAAGAATACCTCAAAAAGCGCAAGAAGACCAGGGCACAAGTGAGTATGCCCTCTGAGGTACCGCCTTGGGTCTATTTATAGTTTTTAAAACTTGGCCTGCAAATAGCGTAGCTCCGCTGTTCTGAATGGTTAAATGGAGCTAAAAGTGGTCTGTCAACAGCCAAACTTCGTTGTTCCAAATGGTTATTTGCAGGCCTCTAAGGGTATCCAGGTAATTTTACCTTTGTACCATTATTACATTGAGTGGAGGAGCATCACTCAACGTCAGGGGTTGCGACGTTGAGTGGAGAAGCATCACTTAAAGACATGAACTGCGGCGTCGAGTGGAGAAGCATCCCTCAACGCCAAGGGACAAGAACTATGGCGTTGAGTGGAAGAGCATCACTCAACGTCAATTCAGAGAGCCTCCCGCCTATTCATTCCACTTGTCTGACCCGCTTAGCTTAAAGTTCGCTCGAACCTGGATCCCAGACCCTTGAATCCCACTCGGCGAGTGTCGAGGAACAGACGGTCGCCTCGCCCTTCTACAAGGCAAACGCGGTCTGGCTCAAGCAGCTCGCCTTCTAACTTTAAGCGAGCACGAGCCAGGCTGCCATGGCTCGCCTTCCCTATACGGAGGCGAGCCGGCGACAAGGGCGCCTAGGCAGGCGCGGGTTGGGTCTGGCTCGCGCGACTCGCTCGTCTATCCTGGTGGGAGCGAGCCGGCCATCTGGGTTCGCCAGCCTACTACATTGATGCGGGTCGGTTATTCTGGCTCGCTCGCATAACCTGGTGGACCCACTCGACGAACACGGGGTTGTACAGTATGTATGGTCTATGGAAGAATGGAAATTCTTCTTGTAAGACTTTTAATGCTACTTCCGATGGAAGAAGAAAGGGCATGAGATTGAGTACACTAAAGGCTCGCCATGAGAAAATCCAAATGGCCCATCATGGACCATTTGGGTTTGGTGTTCCTACACCCACTCTCAAGGGTAAGGCAGTGGCCATCCCCCATGTTCCTTCTGCAAAGAGTATGGCCGTGAACAAGACTGCAGGCAAGCCTCACTTGGCCATTTCTAATGCCACCAACACCATGTCAGCTGCAAAAAAGACATCTGTTGGTATAAATTAGAATAAACCAAGTGTGCCGACAGACAAACTTACTTTCAGTCAAATTCTTGCTGAAAGAAACAGGAATAAGGTTACTGCACTCCCCTCTGAACAGATAAAGACTGATGGATTACACACATCAAAGGCTATTCAGAAGAGGAGATACAATATTCATGAGTGTTGGTGATGTTGCAAGGTGGGTCACATTGTCATTGACTGCTGGCATAACCAAAGTGTGCCAAGGGCAAGGATGAGTCTTCCTGTCAGGGTTGATGCAAGTAGATATAGATATTTTCAAGCTAACATGAACCAAGGACCCAAACTTTTTTGGGTTCATAAGATAAATTAACCTTATAATTGCAGGTGAGTCCAAGTACCCATCAGATGTCAATATGGTATTTGGACAGTAGTTGTTCAAGACATATGACTGGAACAAGGAGTCATCTAAAGAATTATACTCCAGTGAGGAATTCATCATTGGAGGTTAAGACATAGGAGTTACCAAAGGCTATGGTATGATTACCAATGGCATGGTCTTCATTACAAAAGTAACTTATGTAGAAGGATTGCAACACAATCTGATTATCATAAGTCAACTCTGTGATAATGCCTATGTCATTGTCTTCCACAAGGATAAGTGTCTGATCAAAAGGTCAAGTGACCAAGAGGTCATTTTGACAGACACTGGGAGTGAGAATATTTACTGTTTAAACTTTCTATGTATAGATTCAGACTCTCCAGTGTGACTTGTTGCAAATGAGAAATACTCTTATTGTATGCAATGGCACAAGAGACTTGCTCAGTTGAATTACAAGGCAATCAGCAAACTCTTCAGTGAAGAACTACTCAGAAATGAACCTAATGTAAAATGCACCAAAGATGGCATTTGCTCTGTATGTTAAAAGGTCAAACAAACAAAGGTCTCCTTTAAGAGCATTGGGTCAAAGGATTCTGAGAGGTGTCTCTACCTTCTGCACATGGACTTATTTGATCCTATGCTAGTTCATAATCTAGGTAGGAATGTCTACACTCTTGTAATAGTTGATGAAGTTTCCAGATTTGCATGGGTATTCTTTATTAAGAAAAAGTCTTAAACTCTTGATGGCTTTATGACTTTTGTTATGTAAATTCAGAATGAAAAGGATTGTTCTGTGGTCAAAATTAGAAGTAATCATGATACAGAATTTCAATCTGAAGCATGACAAAGTTCTGTGAAAAGCAAAATATTTTTCAGGAGTTTTCTTCTCCAAGAACCCAAGCAAAATGAAATTGCTAAGAGAAAAAATAGGACTCTCATAGAGGTTGATAGGACATTGCTCAGTGACACTTCTCTCCTAAAATATTTTTGGGCAGAGACAGTGAACACTGTTCATCATGTCCTAAACAGAGCCACTATCAACAAGTAGCATAAGAAGACTCCTTATGAGATTATGAAGGGCAGAAACCAACTATTGCCTATTTCAGAATCTTTGGAATCAAATGTTTTGTGGTTAACAGTAGGAAGTCCTACTTGACAAAGTTTGTTGTCAAGTCCTATGAGAGACTTTTTGTTGAGTACAGCAACCACATCAAAGCCTATAGAGTGTACAACTTGAAAAATCAAGTTGTAGAAAAGTCTGTCAATGTAGTATTTGATAAGTCTTCTATGATTCACAGTGAGCTGTCAAGCTCCTCTAGATCTGCAGGTGCATAATTGAAGTTGGACAAGCTGAGCATCTATGATACACCTTCTGTTGAAAAAGAAGAGGATGAGGGTGTGGTCATTCTAGAAGAAGGTCCAGGTGGATTGGATATAGATGAAAATCACCAGGCTCCAAAAATTGAAGTTCAAAATGCTGAAGACAGAAAGTCAGCAGCAGTCAGACACTTGAGAGATCATCCCAGAGATCTAATTATTGGAGATGCAAGCCAAGATGTTACAACAAGGAGCAGAAGTCTCAACATAGCAATGTATTCAAGTTTTCTATCTCAAGTTGAACCAAAGAAGTTTGAATATGTCAACATATATCCATTTTGGATTATGCCTATGCAAGAAGAACTGAACCAGCTCAAGAGATGCAATGTCGGCAAGCTGGTTACCAGACCTCATGGACATAACATCATTGGAACTAAATGGATTTATAGAAACAAGCTTGATGAGAATGATGTTATCATCAAAAATACAGCTAAACTGGTTGTCAATTGATACAAATAAGAGGAAAATATCGATTTTGATCAAACCATTGCACCAGTTGTTAGACTAGAGGCTATAAAACTACTTCTTGCATATGCTGCATACAAAGGATTTAAGGTCTACCAAATAAATGTTGAGTCAGTTTTCCTGAATGGTGACGTGAAAAAGGAGGTCTATATTGAGCAACCCTCAGGTTTTATCAATCTTAACTATCTTGATTATGTACTTCAGTTAAGAAAAACTCTATATGGGTTAAAATAGACCCCTAGGGCATGGTATGAAACTCTGTCTAGCTTTCTCATTGAGAACAAATTCTCAAGTAGGAAGATAGACAAGACATTATTTCTAAGGGAAGTCAAAGGTAAGATAATCATAGTCCAAAATTATGTTGATGACATAATTTTTGGTGCTACTGATGATGGTTTTTGCAAACAAATTGTCAAACTTATGCAATGGTAGTTTGAGATGAGCAGTATGAGTGAACTCAAATATTTCTTGGGCCTCCGGGTTAGACAGTCAGAAGATGGATTATTCATCTCTCAGCCTAATTAATAAAAAAATTTGGAATGTGGAGTGCCTCCATCATGAAAATTCCTATGAGGTCAAGTATGACAATTGGCAAGAAAGAGACTGGGAAACCTGTTGATGAAACATTGTATAGAGGCATAATTGTTCCCTCCTTTACTTAACTGCTAGTAGACCAGATATTATGAATGTTACATGTATTTGTGCTAGGCACCAGGCATGCCCTAAAGAATCTCATTATTCTGCTGTCAAAAGAATTATGAGAAATCTCAAGAGTACACCTGATCTTGGTCTGTGGTACCCTAGGAATAATGATTTTGAACTAATAGGGTATTTAGATGCAAATTTTGCAGGGTATAGAGAAGACAGGAAAAGCACATCTGACACCTGCCAGTTTTTGGGGAGAAGACTGGTATCATGGAGCAGCAAGAAACAGATCAGTGTAGTCATCTTCACTGCAGAATCAGAATACATTTCAGCTGGGAGTTGTTGTGCACAATTACTGTGAATTCAACATCAACTCCAGGATTATAATCTTCAGCTAAGTAAAACTCTTATGTATTGTGATTCATCTAGTGCTATCTCAATTGCTAAAAATCTTATCTCTCATAGCAGGATCAAGCACATAGATATTACATATCATTTCATTAGAGAGCATGTTGAGAAGGAAGACGGCAGTCTTGAGTTTGTCCTCACAGACAAGTAAGTGGCTGATATCTTTACTAAGCCTCTAGATGAAGTCAAGTTCAACACCTTCAAATTTGAGTTAGGTATGTTGAACTTGGAGTAGCATTATGTTTACATGGATATGTGCATTTGGAGGATTATCCTTTTGCAAGTAATTAAGAAAGGAATGGACTAACTATCCTGGTGTCGAGAGCGTTGAGACAACTCATGGTGTCGAAAGCGTCGACTGCGTCAAGTGCACTCAACGTATTCAATCTGGTGGATCAAATTACGATAATTCTCAGGATTAATCACATCCATTGATCAAAATGTATAAATAATAACAAGTACGTGTCTCTCCACATTCTCGAATGTGGGTAACTATAAATAGAAATGTGTGTCTAAGATAAAACACATAGTTTCTTGCCCTATTCGACTCACTGCATCCCAGCCGGAGTATTCTCGAACAAAGCGCTTCAACACTCCAGCAACTCAAGGATTCAATGGCACCCAAAGGTGTAGATTTCCTGTACGAGAGCTCTGAACTTGTTAGGAATGGATTCAAGGATGCGCCTGAAGTACAGTAAGTTTTTCATCTGCTGAATGTCGTCGACCTACAATTTATTCTGTCAGAACCAAGTCCTATCTGAAAAAGAGAAGTGTTGGAACTGTACACTAATGTCAAAGTGAACTCGTCTTCCAAAAAGATTAAGACATCTATCAGTGGAAACAGAATCAAGATTTCCTTAAGGAGGTTGAGCAAGGCCCTTGTTGGGTACATTGGTCAAATGTACCTAATTTGAAGAAGTCTCACCCAACTCAATGATATACATCATAATGTATTTGATGTATGTTGTGTTTACTTGTGCAGGTTAAGTTATCACTGGACTGAAGCAAAAAGTTTCTAAGTCCATGTGTCGACACCCAGAGGGAAAGTGTCGACACTTAAGAAACCTTGTGTCGACACCCAGACAAGCAGTGTCGACACTTGGAGTCATTGTGTCGACACCTGGGATGCAGAGTCCACACCAGACAGAAAGTGTCGACACTTGGAGCTGTGTCGACACTCAGTAAAGAAAAGTGCAGACAGAATGTGTCGATACAAGGAGCTGTGTCGACACCCAGTGAAGCTGTGTCTACACCAGAAAGTGTCGACACTTGGAGCTGTGTCGACACTCAGCAAAAGTCTGCAGAGACTAAGTTAAAGTGTCGACACTCAGAACAATGTGTCGACACTCAACAGAAAGAGTCAGCACTTGAAGTATGCGTCGACACCCAGCACAATGTGTCGACACACAACCAGAAGAGTCAACACATGAAGTAAGTGTCGACACCCAGCACAATGTGTCGACACTCAGCTAAAGACTCTACACTTGAAGAAAGTGTCGACACAAGGAGCTGTGTCGACACTTAGCAAAGATCAGAAAGATCAACAGAATTATTCTAAGTACAAGTGTCGACACTAAGGGAATGTGTCGACACTCAGCTGAAGACTCAACAAGAAGAAGGTGTGTCGACACAAGGAGCTGTGTCGACACTCAGCATGTATCGACATTGAAGACTATGTGTCGACACCAAGAAGCAGTGTCGACACTTGACAGATTCAATACAAGAAGTTGTGTCGACACAAAGGAGATGTGTCGACACTTAGAAGAATTCGGCAAAAGCTAGAAGAACAAGTACTTGTGTCGACACTCAATTTTAGTGTCGACACATGCAGAAGAATCTGTGTCGAGACATACAAGGAGTTGTGTCGGCACCTTGTAGACTTGTGTCGACACTTACACAACATGTGTCGACACTTGGACTATAAGTGTCGACACTTAAAGACAGAAAGTCTCGACACTTACAAACAGTTAGAGATTTTCAAGAAATGACTGAATGACTTGACAGCTGCCGTTCCAGCCGGTCTACAGCAACTGTCAGAGATGTCAGCAGTCAGTTATGAACTGGACCAGCCGGTTACCATGAAGAAGGCCTATAAATAGGCACATACAGTTTACAGAAAAGAAGAAGTGAAGGTTGTTCAGTAATTCAGATTGTGAATCAAGTTGAAGAACAATTTATTAAAGTGATACCCAGAGTATCAACACAAGAAGATCTTGCAGTCCAAGTACAGATCTAAGTAGTTGGAGAGAGATGGCTCCTTCCAAGAAATCAGCCTCTGGAACTAGGCTGAGAAGAAGGATTCAGATTCAATTCTGGATCTTAAGTAGCAGAGATCAAGGAACTACTGCAGGAGGATTCAGTCTTATTCAGTTCTACTCAAGAAGCTTTGAAGAAAGCTAAGTCAGAGTGAATACAGCTGAGTTATTCCAAGAACTCATCAAGAAACTCTCAACTCCCCTCTTTCATTTCTGAGTTGTTGAGTTAAATTTTGTAAAACATTTTTATCTTGTAGGATCCTTTGGATCTGAGTGAATTGTAAGCCTATAATTATAAAGGCTGAGGGTAGGGCTTGTGAGCCTGAGTGTAGGAGATTCAGATCTCTGAGTGTAGGCCTTGTTGGCTGAGTGTAGGCCTTGGTTGGCTGAGTGTAGGCCTTGATTGGCTGAGTGTAGGCTTTGGGATAAAGCTGAGTTGTAAGGCTTTGGGCCTGAGGAGTAGGAACCAATTTGGGTTCTGAGACAGTGGAGGAGTTTGGCCGAATCTAGAACACTGCTAGATAGGCGAAGGGGGAAATTGGATGTACCCATATCTTGGGGAACCACTATAAACTACTGTGTTGTGCTGTGATTGTGCTGTGTATGCTGTGAATACTTTGTGATTGCTGTGCAAAAGTTATAAATCTGTGATAATAAACTGTTTGCTGCCAGTAAAGTTAGAAAAGGATTAGGTCACCTATTCACCCCCCCCCCCCTCTAGGTGTTTAGGTACCATATCTTTCAAGTGGTATCAAAGCGAGGTTCCTCAAAAAGGACTAATAGTCTGAGGAGATCCTGTTTGGCAGATTCAGTGTAAGGCAAAACACAGTTTCAAGAAATTCAAGAAAATCAAGAAACATGGGTTCTTCAGAGAATCACAAGGAATTGGGTTCCATGAAATTACCCATATGCAGGAAAGAGATCTTTGGGATCTGGAAAGAGAGGGTAAGGCTATTTATGGAAGCCTCTGACCCTAGAATCTACATCACAGTAAAGGAAGGTTTGCCTTATGTGCCAATGAAGATTTCAGTTTTGGATGCAAATCAGAGAACTCCAAAGAATTTCTCTGAGATGACCAAGGATGAGATTGTTCTAGCTACAATGGACAAGAGGGCACAAAACATTATTGTGAGTGTCATTGATGATGCAACTTTTCAGAATCTTATACACTGCAAGACAGCTAAAGAGATGTGGGACACTCTTATAGTGTATATGGAAGGATCTGAAGAAGTTAGGCAAGATAGGAAATCCTTGCTAAATCAGGAGTATGAGAGTTTTAGACAAGGTAGAGGTGATAGCATAACTGAGTGCTACAAGAAGTTCTACAGAATAGTTAATGAACTCATGTCTTATGGAAGAGAGTTCAGTAACTATGAACTAAATGACAAGTTTCTAAGGTCCCTAACCAAAGATTGGGACACAAAGATCTGTGCCATAAGAGAAATGGCTAAGTTGGGAGAAATTCCTCCTCCTACACTGTTTGACAAGTTATTGTCATATGAGATGCAATTGACAGTGAGGAAAGAGGAGGAGAAATCTACAAGGACTGAACACAAGGAAAGATCAGTTGCTTTCAAGACAGAAGTTCCCAAAAAGTGCAGGAATAAATCATCAACTCCACCTCCAGAGGTAGTTGATTCAGAGTCTGATGAGTCAGTCAGCACAAAGAGTGAGAGCAGTGAAAGTGATGAACACTTTGCTGCCTTCACTAGGCACTTTCAGAAATTCTTGAAGAAGAAACAGTGGAGGTCAAGACCTTCTTCTTCAAAGGGAAAGGAAGTCTTTTATCAGGAGAAAAAGCCTTCAAAGAAAGACAGAAAGAGGACAAAGTCAAGCAAGGCAACTGGATCAAAGATAGTGTGCTATTGCTGCAATAGACAGGGCCATGTTATTGCAGATTGTCCAGAGAAGAGAAAGGATTCTGGAGATAGGAAAAAGACTCACTTCAAAGGAAAGAAAGAGAAGTCTTTTGTAGCCAAGAAAGAGAAGACTCTATCAGATATCTCCTCTTCAGAAACTGAGTCTGAGGCTGAAGCCTACATAGGGCTGTTTGCTGAAGAAGAAGAGGAAGAATTCATGCAGATCATGGAGTCTATTTATGAACAAGAAGATAGTCAATGCCAAGGGCTAATGGCTTTGACAGAGAGTGCCAAAATCCTGGAGCAGCCAGGACCCAGTCAGGTACAAGGTTCAAGTTCAAGTTCAGTTTCTTGTTCTAGTTCAGATTCAGATTCTTCTTCATCAAGTGATGAGAATGTATCTGAGTCTGAGGATGATATTCATCAGCTTATAGATGAATATAAGATGCTATTGCAAGCTTACAAGAAAAGCAAATCACTAGTCAAAAGTCAGGCAAAGGAAATTGCTGATCTTAAAGCTGGTGCAACAGATTTTGAGAAGCAGTTTGATCAAAAGTTGAATGAGATAGCTAGGCTGAAACACATAACAGTGATTCAGATGGGTATTATATCATTTAAGAATGATCAAATTAAGAGTCTGGAGATCAATCTTCAGAAGGAGAAGGACTTAGTTGCTAGATTTTCTAAACCTAAGTCAGTGTTACCTTTAATTGATGATTTTGTTCATCATAAAGGCAAGGCTGGACTGGGCTTTATTAGACCTGCAAGGACTGAGCAGTCCAAGTCCAAGTCCAAGGGCAAAGCCCCATCATTCAACAAGTCTGCTGTAGATAAGGCAGCAAAGGTTGTACCTAAGCAAAGGTACAACAAGTTTGAATGCTGGTGCTGTGGCAAGATTGGTCATTTTGCAGTGGACTGTTGGCACAATGCCAGTGCCAAGGTGAGTAGCAAGCTACCTGTTGGAAAGCCAACAGGGAGTTATGTCAAGTTACAGACTAACAAGTACCAAGGACCCAAGATTTCTTTGGGTTCTAAGGTTCATTAATCTGTTTTGCAGGTGAGTCCAAGTGGTCATACCCCTACATGGTACTTGGACAGTGGATGTTCCAGACATATGACTGGAACAAGAAGATTACTAAAGGACTATATTCCAGTAAAAGATGGTCCAAAAGTAACCTTTGGTGGTTCTGAAAAAGGAATCATCAAAGGATTTGGTAATATTTTTACAAACTTAGTTACCATTACTCAAGTGGCTTATGTTAAAGGGTTGAAACATAACCTAATAAGTATAAGTCAATTAAGTGATGTAGGGTATGACATCTCATTTGTTAAAAATGGTTGTCATATCAAGAGGTCAAGTGATCAAGAGATCATTTTGACTGGTTATAGGAAGAGGAATGTCTACTGCCTAGACATTATGGTTGAGAACAATGGTTCTCCAGTTTGTCTTGTAGCTGATGAGACAGTCACTCATTGTGTCAAATGGCACAAGAGGCTTGCCCATCTTAACTACAAGACTATTAGCAAACTCTTTAGCAAAGAGTTAGTGAGGAATGGTCCTCAAGTTAAGTGTGTTAAAAATGGTATTTGCTCAGCTTGTCAAAAGGGCAAGCAGACTAAATCCACCTTTAGAAGCATTGAAAACAAAGATGCTGTGAGGTGTTTATACCTTTTGCATATGGATCTCTTTGGTCCAGTGCCAGTTCACAGCTTAGGTAGGAAGGTCTATACCTTTGTAGTTGTAGATGACTACTCAAGGTTTTCCTGGGTGTTCTTCTTAAGACAGAAATCTGAAACACCTAGTGTCTTCTATAGCTTTGTCAAGCAAATTCAGAATGAACTAAATAGTACAGTGGTCAAAATTAGAAGTGATTATGGTACTGAATTTCAGTCTGATAGCATGACAAAACTGTGTGAAGACTTTGGGATATTTCAAGAATTCTCTTCACCTAGAACACCTCAGCAAAATGGCATTGCTGAGAGGAAGAATAGAACCTTGATAGAGGCTGGTAGGACCCTATTAAGTGATACATCACTGCCAGAATATTTCTGGGCTGCAGCAGTTAACACTGCATGCCATGTCATAAATAGGGCTACCATCACTAAAAGGCTTAACAAGACCCCCTATGAAGTTGTGAAAGGCAGGAAACCAAACATATCCTATTTTAGGATCTTTGGTTGCAAATGCTTCATACTTAACAATGGGAAGTCTTACATAACTAAGTTTGCTGTCAAGTCCCAAGAGGGAATTTTTGTTGGGTACAGCAACAATAGTAAGGCTTATAGAGTCTACAACTTGACTACACAAGTTGTAGAATAATCAGTGCATGTAGTTTTTGATGAGACAAAACTTATTAATAATGAGTTGTCTAGTAGTGTATGCAGCCCCACAGGTCTGACAAAGACAATGGACAAGCTTACTATAGAAGAGGTGCATGCTGCAAGACAGCAAGTAGAAGACAGTAGCTCTTGTCCAGGGGGAGAACTACATGTGCCAATAGCTGAAGAAGTACAAGGAATTCAGCATGATGCAGATGCTGAAGTGGTTCAACCAGAAGTAAGATTGCCTCCAGCCAACAGGCATCTAAGAGATCATCCAGTAGAACTGATTATTGGAGATCCAAGACAAGGAGTACAAACCAGGAGTAGAAACATGAATGCAGCAATCTATTCCAGCTTTCTGTCACAAGTTGAACCTAAGAAATTTGAAGAAGCAATACAAGATCCACAATGGACTGAAGCAATGCAAGAAGAGCTTAATCAGTTCAAGAGGTGCAAGGTCTGGGAATTAGTTCTCAAACCTAAAGACCACAATGTAATAAGAACTAAGTGGATCTACAGGAATAAGATGGATGAACAAGGGGTCATCATTAAGAATAAGGCTAGACTGGTTGCTAAAGGATATAGGCAAGAAGAAGGTATTGATTTTGATCAAACCTTTGCTCCAGCAGCCAGATTGTAAGCCATAAGAATGTTCTTGGCCTATGCAACCTATCAAGGATTCAAGGTATACCAAATGGATGTCAAGTCAGCATTCCTAAATGGTAATTTGAAAGAAGAAGTCTATGTGGAGCAGCCTTCAGGTTTTGTTGATCCAACTCTACCTCATCATGTCTATAGACTTAGGAAAGCTTTATATGGGTTAAAACAAGCCCCTAGGGCTTGGTATGAAACTCTATCTAGTTTCCTTATTGAGAACAAGTTCTCAAGGGGGAAAATAGATAAGACTATATTCCTTAGGGAATCTAGAGGCAAAGTTTTACTAGTCCAAATATATGTAGATGACATTATATTTGGGTCTACTGAAAGCAGCCTTTGCAAAAAGTTTGCAAAACTTATGCAAGGTCAATTTGAGATGAGTAGTATGGGAGAGCTGAAGTTTTTCTTGGGTCTCCAAGTTAAACAGACTGAAAATGGTTTATCCATATGTCAGTCCAAGTTCACCCTAGAACTCATAAGGAAGTATGGTATGGATTCATCCAGCACCATGAAGACTCCTATGGGGTCAAGTATGTCTCTTAGCAAGGATGATGCAGGGAAACCTGTAGATGAAACCTTGTATAGAGGGATAGTTGGCTCCCTATTATACTTGACTGCTAGTAGACCTGACATCATGTATGCTACATGTGTTTGTGCCAGATATCAAGCCTGCCCTAAAGAGTCTCATTTGACAGCAGTCAAAAGAATATTGAGATATCTAAAGGGCACTCCCTATCTAGGCCTCTGGTACCCTAGGAATGGAGATTTTGATCTAACAGGTTATTCAGATGCAGACTTTGCAGGATGCAAAGAGGATAGAAAAAGTACTACTGGAACCTGTCAATTCCTAGGAGGGAGACTAATTTCATGGAGTACCAAGAAGCAAACCAGTGTGGCTATCTCCACAGCTGAGTCAGAATATGTGGCTGCAGGAAGTTGCTGTGCTCAACTTCTGTGGATTCAACATCAGCTAGAGGACTATGGATTTCAGGTAAGTAGAACTCCACTTTTCTGTGATTCTACAAGTGCTATTTCAATAGCTAATAACCATGTATCTCATATTAGAACTAAACATATTGAAATTAAATATCATTTTCTTAGGGAGCATGTAGAAAGAGAAGATATTTTACTTGAATATGTTAATACAGATAATCAGATAGCTGATATGTTTACTAAGCCCCTAGAAGAAGTTAAGTTCAATAGATTCAAAATTGAACTAGTAATGATAAACTTAGAATAAGTTTACAGAATTAAAATTGGCTAAGTAAAAAGGTGTCGACACATAGACAAGTCTATGTCGACACAGAATAGTGGTGTCGACACTTCAGGAAAAAGGTGTCGACACATCCAGGATGTTGGTGTCGACACTTCAGAATGTTAGTGTCGACACATGATTAGTAGGTGTCGACACATCCAATATGGTGTCGACACTTATGTTTTACTCAGAATTTTCTAAGTAAAGTCTCGACAATGTGTCGAGTTATGTTGTGTCGACACATAATTAAGTGTCGACACATAAAATCTGTTGACTAAACTTGTGTCGACACATGTGTGTCGAGACATTATAAGTCTGTGTCGACACTTATTGCCAGTGTCGACACATCTTAAGATAGCTGTCCCGCCTGTTCATCTTCAAAATTAGACAGGTATAAATAGGGTTCTGTCTTTGTTTGTCGACACGCTTTCAAAGTTTCGAGACCAAAACCACTGTGTCGACACCTCTCTTTTCTACAGACAAATTCTACAAACCCTAATGGCTCCTAAGCTTGAGGAGAACGTTAACGAGGGCTATGAGCTTGTGCGCGGCGCGTTCGACGAAGCTGATGCAGAAATTCAGGCTGTAGTAACCCTAGTCGCCGATTCTGAACTAGAATATCTTCTGTCTGAACCTACAAGGATTTGGAAGAAGGAAGTGCTTGAATTCCTTAATGGAGCTGCAGTCGATGAATCTGGATTCAGAATCAAATCCAGAGTTCATGGAACTAAGATCAAGGTTTCACCTAAGAGTCTGAGGAAGGTACTCCAGCTACCCAAAATTCAAGATGAAGAAGAGGTTACTGCTTCAAAGACAAGGGAAGCTTTAACCTGGTGTGGTCTTGATCCTAAGATGAAGATAGGATTTGTATTCAACAGAAAAGGCATGAATAACCAAGGAAAGTTCATGTCTGAAATTGTGGGAAAAGTCTTACTCAGCAAGACTGGAGGGCATGACAGAGTGTCTGTCTACATGTTTGAAATCATGACAAGAATAATCTTCACTCTAAAAACAGACTGGTCTCAAGTGATTTATGAAAAGATTAAGCAGAGCTTGAAGAAGCCCAATCTGGGCAGGATCATTAGTCTCTACCTAGCTGGTACCATACCAGAGGTAATGGATACTGCTGCAGGCAGCAAGATCAACCATATGAGGAAAATGGATCAAAGGATCTTTTCCAGATGGGACAGGGTGTTGTCCAAGGAAATATCAACACCAGAGAAGACAGTACCTGAGAAGGAGATTCCTCAAAAGAAAAAGAGAAAAACTGCTCCAGTTGACCAAGAATCCTCCAGCAGTTCAGGGAGTGAAGAACATGTTGTCTTCACTCCAGATGACCAAGAAACAGAGCCTGCAGAGAAGACCCCTGCTGTTCAAGATAGTGCTGAGATCCAGGGGGAGCTACCACAGGCTAGCCCCATCCACAGGGATCAAAGCCAGGGGGAGCCTCCAGTTGTAGAAGCACCATCTACACTGGACAGTGAGCAAGCCACCATCATCATCCAAGAGGTACTCACTGACCTAAAAACTTTAGAATATCTTATAGAAGATGCTGATTTGTCTGATGTTCCTCAGCAAACTCAGCTGCCTAGCCAAGAACCAGATGTTGTTATCCAAGACACATCTGTTGTACTAGAAGTGGTTCCTGATCAAGTAGTTGAAGAACCAAGAACTTCTCCAGCTTCTTCACCCCCTAAATTCACCATGGAAGATCTATTTCTCAATCTAGATCAAGTTGATTTTGACATGGACAAAGAAGCTGCTGGAAGAGATATTGCTGCTGCTGAGGGGGAGCAAATGGAAGTTCTGGAAGAGCCTATTAGGCCAGAAAATGAGAAGGCACCTGGTGTGCAAGCTGAAAAACCTCAAAGCCCTAAGGATATGGTTGACATAGTCAGCACTTCTGTCTCTGAAGATGAGGAGAGTGCTAGGGCAACAAAGAAGAAATTATATGTTTTAAAAAGGAGAAGTCAGAGTTACAAGAAAGCTCTGCAATCTATAGCCCCACAGCCTATAATTCAACAAGCCTCATCTGTTGATTATAGTGCTTTACTGATTGCACTGCAGATCAAAATGGATGAACAAAGAAAGGCTATAGAGGCTTATGTGGATGAAGGGCAGAAGACTTTACAATTTGATCTGGCCCAAGATATAAAGTCAATAAGGTTTGAAATGAACCTTAACAAGAAGGAAATGACTGAATGCTTCTACAAGGGTGGAAATGATGTGGTGTATCTGGCAACACACCAAGAGAAGATCAAGACACAGGTAGATGATATAGCATTAAAGCAAGGATATGTGCTGGAAAATCAAATCAGAATGAATGACAATCTGACTCAGTCACATACTGCTATAATCACTGAGTTGAAGAACAAGGCTGATGCACCTTCTACCTCTACTGCTGCTGCTAAAGCTGATTTTGACAAAGCCTTTCAAGAAGAAATTTCTGCTGTCAAGACTGCCATCCAAGCCTCTCAGAAAGCTATATCTGATCAACTGCAAAAGCTCAAACCATTCTTTAAAGAGGGAATCAGATATTTGGACAGTCAAATAAGATTTCAAAAGGATGATGTCAGAGACCATATGACTCGAGAAGTCATAAAGGGGGAGAGAGTATTAGTCAAAGCTAGCTCTGACCATGCCAAATTGATATCTAATTCCATCAGAGCTACACTGGGCTATCCTCCACTCTGTGATGATGATAATGTTGCTGAATCAGGGATTCAAACTGCCTATCTTGGAGGTGAGCAACCAGAGGTAGCTCAGGTCATTTATCCACCTCCAGACTTTGATATGATTCAAGCAGATGTGAGCACAATGTACAGCCCAACTGAGGGCAAGGACCATGTTCATATTGAAAAGGTTATTCAACCTATTTCTGAAGCTCTGCAAGAGGCTATGAACAAAGAAGAAGAGACAAGGTTGTCTAAAAAGAGGTTTAGGGAACAAGCAGAACAAAAGCCAGATTTTGAACAGTGGAGCCCTACCTCTAGGAATATCATTTTAACTGCCTGGAAAGCTGCCAAGGATCATACTCATGACAGGAATAAATGGTTTTCTGAAGCAGAATGGAGAAAACATGAGATCAGGCATGAAGCAATAGTTCAATTCAGAAGGAAGGCTAAGATGGGAAAGCTACCTCCTACTGCAGTGGAGCCTAGCAAGTACTTCCTCAAGCCATATCACTACTTTGAGAGGCAGAAGATCAAGGCAGAAGAACTCAAAAAGAAAGATCTAAAAGGCAAGAAGCCTGCTGTTGCTGAAACTGCTGAAGCCACTGTCAAAGCTCAAGTCCAACCTGGCAAAGGCATAGTTATCAAAGAACCAGACCAGAAATAGATTAAGAAATTACTTGAAGATTATTTTGTAATCTTTTAAATGTAAAACATTTTTGTAAACTACTGAAAATGTGTATGAAAAATGTTAGAACAATATATGTTAAATATATTTCATGATTGTTCTGTGAATGTGTCTATTTATTGTTTGTTCTGAAATGATGAATGTGTATACATGTGTGAATTATTACATGTTTATGTTTACCCTGCTGAATATAATCTGATTTACATCATTTTGTAATTTTTAATTATGAATGGTGTATATCATTGACTAAGGGTTATGACTTCTCCAAATAGGGGGAGATTGTTGGGTACATTGGTCAAATGTACCTGATTTGAAGAAGCCTCACCCAACTCAATGATATACATCATAATGTATTTGATGTATGTTGAGTTTACTTGTGCAGGTTAAGTTATCACTGGACTGAAGCAAAAAGTTTCTAAGTTCATGTGTCGATACCCAGAGGGAAAGTGTTGACACTTAAGAAAGCTTGTGTCGACACCCAGACAAGCAGTGTCGACACTTGGAGTCATTGTGTCGACACCTGGGATGCAGAGTCGACACCAGACAGAAAGTGTCGACACTTGGAGCTGTGTCGACACTCAGTAAAGAAAAGTGCAGACAGAATGTGTCGACACAAGGAGTTGTGTCGACACCCAATGAAGCTGTGTCTACACCAGAAAGTGTCGACACTTGGAGCTGTATCGACACTCAGCAAAAGTCTGCAGAGACTAAGTTAAAGTGTCGACACTCAGAACAATGTGTCGACACTCAACAGAAAGAGTCAGCACTTGAGGTATGTGTCGACACCCAGCACAATGTGTCGACACACAACCAGAAGAGTCAACACATGAAGTAAGTGTCGACACCCAGCACAATGTGTCGACACTCAGCTAAAGACTCTACACTTGAAGAAAGTGTCGACACAAGGAGCTGTGTCGACACTTAGCAAAGATCAGAAAGATCAATAGAATTATTCTAAGTACAAGTGTCGACACTAAGGGAATGTGTCGACACTAAGGGAATGTGTCGACACTCAGCTGAAGACTCAACAAGAAGAAGGTGTGTCGACACAAGGAGCTGTGTCGACACTCAGCATGTATCGACATTGAAGACTATGTGTCGACACCAAGAAGCAGTGTCGACACTTGACAGATTCAATACAAGAAGTTGTGTCGACACAAAGGAGATGTGTCGACACTTAGAAGAATTCGGCAAAAGCTAGAAGAACAAGTACTTGTGTCGACACTCAATTTTAGTGTCGACACATGCAGAAGAATCTGTGTCGAGACATACAAGGAGTTGTGTCGACACCTTGTAGACTTGTGTCGACACTTACACAACATGTGTCGACACTTGTACTATAAGTGTCGACACTTAAAGACAGAAAGTCTCAACACTTACAGACAGTTAGAGATTTTCAAGAAATGACTGAATGACTTGACAGCTGCCGTTCCAGCCGGTCTACAGCAACTGTCAGAGATGTCAGAAGTCAGTTATGAACCGGACCAGCCGGTTACCATGAAGAAGGCCTATAAATAGGCACATACAGTTTACAGAAAAGAAGAAGTGAAGGTTGTTCAGTAATTCAGATTGTGAATCAAGTTGAAGAACAATTTATTAAAGTGATACCCAGAGTATCAACACAAGAAGATCTTGCAGTCCGAGTACAGATCTAAGTAGTTGGAGAGAGAGGGCTCCTTCCAAGAAATCAGCCTCTGGAACTAGGCTGAGAAGAAGGATTCAGATTCAATTCTGGATCTTAAGTAGCAGAGATCAAGGAACTACTGCAGGAGGATTCAGTCTTATTCAGTTCTACTCAAGAAGCTTTGAAGAAAGCTAAGTCAGAGTGAATCCAGCTGAGTTCTTCCAAGAACTCATCAAGAAACTCTCAACTCCCCTCTTTCATTTCTGAGTTGTTGAGTTAAATTTTGTAAAACATTTTTATCTTGTAGGATCCTTTGGATCTGAGTGAATTGTAAGCCTATAATTATAAAGGCTGAGGGTAGGGCTTGTGAGCCTGAGTGTAGGAGATTCAGATCTCTGAGTGTAGGCCTTGTTGGCTGAGTGTAGGCCTTGGTTGGCTGAGTGTAGGCCTTGATTGGCTGAGTGTAGGCTTTGGGATAAAGCTGAGTTGTAAGGCTTTGGGCCTGAGGAGTAGGAACCAATTTGGGTTCTGAGACAGTGGAGGAGTTTGGCCGAATCTAGAACACTGCTAGATAGGCGAAGGGGGAAAGTGGATGTACCCATATCTTGGGGAACCACTATAAACCACTGTGTTGTGCTGTGATTGTGCTGTGTATGCTGTGAATACTTTGTGATTGCTGTGCAAAAGTTATAAATCTGTGATAATAAACTGTTTGCTGCCAGTAAAGTTAGAAAAGGATTAGGTCACCTATTCACCCCCCCCCCCTCTAGGTGTTTAGGTACCATATCTTTCAGCCCTGAAACTGACTAAGTCTGTGACATCAGATGAAGAGGATGAACTTTTTGTTGATGATGTTAAATCAGCCCTTAAATGGTATGGCCTGTCAAAGTAAACCACAGGTTCTATAATGAGAAAAGAGATGAACCTGAAGAGGAAGTTCTTGGCAAATGTCATAGGCAAGACCTTAATCTGCAAGACTGGTTCACATGACAAGATTTCAAAAAAGATGTTTGAGATGATGACCAGTGTAATTCTGTCAAAGAAGACTGACTGGAGAAAGATTCTCTTTGAGAGGATAGTGGAATGTATTCCAGAACCCAACATGGGTAGAATACTCTCCTTATTCTTGATGAGCTCAGCTTCAGGGATCCTCAATGTGAGGCTAGAAGCTAAGATACATCATATGAAGAAAATGGACTCAAGGATGTTTGACAGGTGGGACAAAGTGTTGCTCCCACACCAATTGTCAGCTGACAAAAAGAAAAAGTAGTTACAATCTCTGAAGAGAGCTCTAGATGCAGCACTTCTGAAAGCAGAGGTGAAGAGCCTCATGACCCACAGCTATCTGAATCAAGTGCGGAGATTAGGAAAGATGTAAGTGCTCAGGTGTCTATGTCATCAAAACCTGCTGCCAGAATTCTACCAAGCAGTGTTTCTTAATCTAAAGACACTCCAATAGAACCTGCTGAGAAATTAGTTTGTGTTGTTGTGGACAAAATTTGTGCAGAAATTGAGGAGACACTCAGAGTGGATGCTCCTACTGAGGGGGAGCAAGGTCAATCTCCTGTTGGTCTACAAGACCAGATTGACTCTTTCCTGGATAACCTACAGGAAAGAATAGGTCAAATTACTGATGAATCTCAATTGCTGCCCTCTTATGCTCAAATTGAGGGGGAGCATGTTCCAGAACTAGTGCAAGAAGATGTCGCCAAAACTGTTGTTAATGTTCAGCAAGTTGATATGGACATTGCTGAGGTTGAGGGGGAGATTCTTACAGAGCTCCCTGCTCAAGAAACTGACAATGTGATTGAGTTATCTGAGGCTGGTTAGTATACTGCTGATATTCCTACTCACTCCTCTGAGTTTGTAGTGGTTGATTCAGAAGCTAGGGGAGATATAAGGAGGGATGATGATGATGATGTCTGCTTCCAAGGGACATCTCAACAGACTGATATAATGTCTTCCTCCTTTCTGGCTCAATTAAAAGGACTATTAGATGGCCAAAAGAGGCAAATAGAACATTATGTAGATGATTATATAAAAGAACTGAGACAAGATCTATCTACTGAGATCAAGTCTATAAGATTTGAGGTGAATCTGCTCAAGGCTAACACAATTGCATTATTTAAAAGAGCTGCTCCAGCTGTTACAAACACTGAAGAAAAGCTTGGTGAGATCATGCAAAGGCAAAATGACATCATAGAGAATCAAAACAACATTTCAGAAAACATGAAGATGGTGCATGTAGTACAAAAAGACATCATGGAAGCAAACAAGGTCATTCTAGAGAGGAGAATGGATGTCTGCACCCAGTACTTATATGACCACATGCTGGAGGTTAAGAATCAAGTTACCAAAGGTGTTAATTATTTGGCTGAAAAGATTTCCTCTACCAAGAAATTCCTGACTATAGTCATATATGAAGAAATCTTTAAGAGGGAGAAGTCAATGATTAAGGCCAGTACAGAAAATGCAATTTGGACTTCAAATATTATCAGAGGATCACTGTGCCTAGATCCTTTTGTATATGATGATGTTCCTGCTCCTGTAGGTCAAACAGATGGTGATGGAGCTGAAACTATTGATGGTAATATTCCAACCTTCAACACCACCACTCAATAACTATCTAAGAACAAAGGCAAGGTTGCTGCTGAGGAAGATGCTGAGAACAGGCAGAGCAAGAAGAGGCACAGAGAAGAGATGGAGTCCAGGCCTAAAATTGAACTATGGAGTCCTCAATCTAGGACTATTATTTTGGCTGCCTGTGATCAGATCAGAGAAAACAAAACTGATAGAAGTAAATTGTACAGCTCCATGGAATGGGCTAAACTTGAAAGAAGTGAAGAGATCAGGAGAAAGTTTAGAAAGGATAAGAAGGCTGGTACTGTGCAGTCAGATGTTCCAGAGCCTAGCAGATATTTCCCAAAGCCATACAGCTACTTTGAAAAGCAAAGGCAAAAGAAGATAGAAGCTGAGGAGAAGGGTGCAAAAAGGTCTAGCAGCGGCATAGTCATTAAGAAATCTGATGCCTAACAATGACATTTGTAATCGGTTTCTTAGGACCTTAGGGATATGAAACATTATTATTGGCACACACTTCTATTTAAAATTATCCAATTTTGTGTTAATCAAATTTTGGTTGTGTTATTTCTTGCTCTTCAATTCTGTGAATTTATCTTTTTTGTGAGTTAGTGTATATCATTGACTAGGGTTCAGACTTATTCAAATATGGGGAGATTGTTGGGTCTATTGATCACAATGTCTCAGATTTAAAGAAGACTCACAAGTCAATAGTATACATATGTTTGTATTTGATGTAATCCAGTTCAATGTATGCAGGTTGTCCATTGTTTATTGATTAGACAGGTTGATAGGATCAGAATTTTGGTTAGACTCAAGACAAGATACTATAGAGAGGCAGAAATTTGCCTAAGCCCTGGCCTAAAAGCGTTGACAGAAGTTCAGTCACTCAAAGACTCAGTGGAGCTAGACTCAAATCTAGCCAAGTCCAGAAAAGTTGAGTGATGGTCATTCACTCAACATCTACTCAAAGGAATCTGTCCAAGTACAGATGCGTTGAGTGAAGAAGACTCATTCAACGCCCTATCAAAGAAAGCGGCAAAGTCCAGAAGCATTGAGTATAGAAGGTTAAATCAACGCCTTAAGTCACAAAATTTATACAAGTCCAGAAGCATTGAGTGTAGAAGGTTCACTCAATGTCTTCAGTTGAGATAACTACAATGTCTAGAAGCGTTGAGTGAATAAGGTTCACTCAACGCCATCAACCAGAAGGATTCTGTTAAGGGCAAAAGCGTTGAGTGATAAAGGTTCACTCAATGCCTTATCAGTTAAGCTGTTAAAGGTAACAACGTTGAGCGATGAATACACACTCAACGCCTCAGAAGATAGACAGTTTTTCAGCTAAGTGTTTTAGCGTTGAGTGAAGACTTACCACCCAACGCTTCAACAGTTAACACTTAAAGTTCAGATGCGTTGAGTCTCAAGACAACACTCAACGCCTCTATGCGGTAAGTCACAAGACCTCACTCAACGCTTATGCAGACTGTATAGTGAAAATTGCTAAGTCCACAAGCGCTGAGTCATGCTAACGTCATCCCAAATTCAAATGAAGCGAGTTTTGCGCGCTAAAAGACAAATGACACTGCACGCTTTCTGTAGTGCAATTAATGATAAAGCTACTTTACAGCTGCCCATACCACTTACCCATACAGATCAAAGAGCCGTTACAGTTAGGGATATAAAAGTCGGAGGAGAAAAAGTAAGAGGTTGTTGGTTCAAAAAGGAAGAAGCGAAAATCTCAAGAGATTTTAAGAAAGAACTCAAACCCTAATTTTCTGCAAGGGTTAGCTAGCAAAGCACTCATTATTGTTGTTGTTCTTTTTCAAGACTGTTGCATTAAAATTTTAGCTTTACAAAAGTTTGAAGGAGCAGAGCTCTACAACAATTCTTCTCAGCACAAGCAGAACAACTATGAAGATTTACATTCTTGTGGTTGTGAAGAGTTAGGATTGGTTCTACACAGTCTAGGAAGCAAAATCAGAGGTTTATTTCTCTGGAGTCAGTCACCACCAAACTTTACTCAAACTGTGGGATCACTGTGTGATCTGAGTTATAATTTTGTATTATAAAGGCCGAGTAGTAAGAGTTGTCTCTGAGTGGGTAGGATCCAGGAGTGGATCTGAGGTAGGAGTTGTTTAACTCTGAGCGTAGGGCTATTGTGCCTGAGGTAGGACTGTAATCATTCTGAGTTGTATAAGTGAGATTCACTCTAAGCTGTAAGATCCTGTGGGATCTGAGGTGTATGCTCAAGAAACCGAGGATATAGGAGAAGTTAACAGAATCTAGCACACTGCTAGATAGGTAAAGGGGGAAAGTGGATGTACCCTAGATAGGGGAACCACTATAAAATCTTGTGTTGTTGTGATTCTTGAAAGGTAACAACTAACTCCAACACGCTCCAAGCTCATAACTCTAAAATTCAAAAGAGCCAAAACAAACATATTCATCCCCCCTACCCTTAAACAAAGACTTTCACTGGACCCAGCCCGTCTTCCCCGTTCAAGTACAAACCTCATCGAGCTCAGAACTCTTCCAACGTTAGTTTAATATTTATGTTAATACTATTTGGCCAGTTTAAACAGGATTGCTTGTTAATATTAAAACTTCTCTTGTTTGTCGTTAATTTAAGTCTTGTTTTCTCTAAGGCTCCGTTCGTTTCGATGGAATTGGGGCTTTGGAATTGGCATTCAATTGCCAATTCCAATTGTGACTGTTCGGCTGTCATAATATTACATTGGAATTGGAATTCATTTCAATTTCCATGAGAATTGATTATAGAAGAAACATGGTTCTCTCAATTCTTACCTCTTGAGGTCTTCATTCGTGATTCACAACCCTACCAGCGCGTCCCCGACTCTCTGAAAAAAACATCAACGCAAATTCAGTTGTTCGCCCCGGACCGCATTTTTCGCCGAAGAGCGAATTTTTCGACGGCACGCACATTTTTCTGCCCGGGATCGCATTTTTCGCCCGTGCGACCATTTTTCGCCTGAGCTTGCAATTTTCGACCGGGCGCGCATTTTTCCGCCCGGGCGACCATTTTTCGCCAGGGCGCTAATTTTTTGCCCTAGAGAATTTTTCGCCCGAGGGCGAATTTTTTGCCTGGGCGTGATTTTTTCGTCCGTATGCGGATTTTTTCGTCCGGATGCGAATTTTTAGCCCGGGCGCACATTTTTCGCCCGGGTGTGCATTTTTCGTCCGGCGGGCGTAAATTTTTCGCAGTGGCGCGCATTTTTGTCAAACGGCTGAATTGCACGCCCGGACGAAAAAATGCACACATGTGCGAAAAAAGAGCGTTCGGGCAAAAAAATATGCGCCCGGACGAAAAATGCGCGCCCGGGCGAAAAAAGATGCGCCCGGGCAAAAAAATGCGCGCCCGGGCGAAAAATTCGCGCTCGAACGGAGAAATTCTAATATGGAGCGGAATAGTGAAATTAATAATTGCAATTTCCGCGATAGAATTCATGCATTTAGCCGAACGGCAGAATTGGAATTGACTTCAATTTTAATTCCTGCGAATTCCCGTAGGAATTAGAATTGACTTCAATTCTAATTCCTGCGGGAATTGGAATTGAAGTCAATTCCAATTCCTGTATTTCAATTCCTGCGAAACGAACGGAGGCTAATTGTTTTCGCATGTGGATGAATTAATTATGTCACTGAATACGAGCGAGTAATCAACATTTATTACGCGTTTATAAACATTTGGGCGGTAATCGAATTGAAAAATTCTTGTGACATAACACCTTATCTTAAAATTGATATCTGAGTTTTATCCTGTAAAAACAATCTCTCGATTTAGAAATGCATCAATTTTCTTCATTTCTTTATGATTAATATTATGTGAGCCCCACCTCCTTATATAAGGAGGTGGTATGGGAGAGTTCTGGTCATCTTGAAGATTATTAGGGTTTAAATCTCTCATTTGGGAGAGAGGGCTTCTTGGAGAAACCAGCCTCTAGAAGATTATATCTTGTAATTTGTTTCCTTTCCTCAAGCAATTTCACCGTCCGTAACAATTGGTCCGACCTGTCATTCCTGATTGTCTATCGAACGCCGTCGGGTGGTCCGCAGCATCTCCTCACGATCTCCGCATGCGATTTCCTTCTTCTCGTCGCAATCCACTAGGTCCGACTCCGCTCGCGCCTGTCCGCATCTCCGGAACCAACACACGACGCTCGTGTCTTCCCCGATCACGCCGACTATCGGATCGTCGGCCCTATTTCGCCAAGTATCTTTCGTCCCGGACGCTGCCTCCTCTGCGATTTCTTTCGCACGCGTTAGTCTTCCTCTAATCTTCCGCATTTCTCTCTACAATCCTCTTTTGCACCTCTCGCCTCAAGCTTCCTGCTTCCCAGATCAACACTGAAGGTCTCGGAGGCCCTAGCCTTTGCTCCTGCAGGTTTCCCCGACCTCCAGCGGTTTCGTCTCTGCCCTCCCTCTTTTGGCTGCGTGTATGCCCCCTCGACTGCGCTCAATGGTTAACAGTGACGCACCATCGCCGCCCTCATCAACAGATCTGACATCCTTCATCGTCTGGACGACCATGACACCGTCATCGCTTCACCGCAGGCCCTCATGCTCCGCATGGATGCCAAGATCGACTCCCTCTTGGCCAGTAACCATACCACATCCACGACGTCCAACGTGGCTTCGCCCCCCGTCCCTAGAGCTTCCCAGAATCCGTACCAAGCCACAGCCCCCCCCCCCTCCCGAGGGGTTCTCACAGGAGCCTCGTTCCCTTGTTATTCCATCTTTACTGGGCACTGATCCAATGGGTTGGATTGCCCGGGCCGAACAATTCTTCAAACTTCAGCAGATTACCGAGGCATAGAAAGTCAGCATTGCATTGATTAGCACGGAGGGCTCTGCTATCCACTGGGTGCGTTGGCTACATCAAGCCAAACCGGTCTTGTCTTGGTCGGACCTTCAGCAGGAGCTCATACGCCATTACGACACCCGCTACACGGGCTCTGCGGTGAAGCGACTTTGCGGCGTCCGTCAAACGGGCTCCCTCGACGAGTACATCGATGAGTTTCTCGCCCTCGCGACGCACATTCTCGGTTTTCTGCCAGACCATTACTTGGCCTACTTATGCATGGCCTGCAACCACATATCCGAGCCCGCCACCGCACCCTTCAGCCGACCATTGTTAACCAAACCATGAACCTCTCCCCACTGGTGGAGGCCAAATTCCTCGCGCTATCTGGGGACCCTACCTCTTCATAGCCTCCCTCCAAACCTCCCTACCAGTCATACTTTCCTCCCCCGACAAAACACCTGTCACTGCCACCCTCCTCTACCTCGTCCACCTAATTTGGGCCCACGCAACGCGTGTCAGGTCCTCACTAACCGCCTATCCACCCATGAGTACCATGACTTACGGAGCAAGGGCCTGTGTTTTCGTTGCTGACAACCCTACTCGCTCACTCATGATTGTCCTATGAAGGAGCTCGGGTGTCTCATCGGGGGGGACGTGCACGATCTCACCGCAGAGGACTTGGACGCACTGACGATCATTGATGTACCTCCGGACGACGCTTCGGGCACCTCTACGTCTGGTGCCCTGCGGGCATATCACTACTAGTTAGAGGACGACACACCGACCTTGGGGACAAGGTCGATTTTTTGGCAGGGTGTATTGTTACGCACGTGCGCGTGATAATTATTATATATTGTATTTTTCTTCATTTCTTTATGATTAATGTTATGTAAAAACAAACTTATGTCGGTACCAAGACCAGATGAAAAATGGTGAGGGTTGTGTTAGGTAGACAGCCAGCGTAAAATTTAGTCACCCTTATGAATATGAATCATTTGAGAAATTGTGCAAAAGCTAGGTTGTTCCCCGTAAGGAACGCGTCGCATGGTTCGAATACGGCGTCTTGACAAGGACCGCTGCATCTCTAGGACTTAGGTATAGTGTTAAATATGTAAGAGTCATCGTCGTATGTTCCGAATGCGGCGTCTTGGCAAGGACCGCTGCGCCTCCAAAAGGACTTGAGTGTAGTGTTAAATAGGCAAAAGTCTTCACATAGTAGACGTCCTAGGGAGATATGTCGTAGGATTTCTGATTGACTTAGCTTTGGAAGTTGGATCACAGGTACGCAAACCGGAAAAGCGATAGAAGTAGTGCATATGATGATTAGGAGAAGGATAAACATTTTATGCATGCATGAGACTAAATGGGTAGGTGAGAAAGCCAAAATTATAGATAATTCAGGTTTTAAATTATGATACACAAGAATAAAATAAAACAAGCAGTGGAGTAGGCATTATTATGGATACTACTTGGAAGGATGAAGTTGTTGAGGTAAGTAGAAAAAGTGATAGAATTTTAGCTCTTAAATTGGTCATAAAAAGGAAATTATTAATGTGATTAGTGCTTACGCGACACAAGTAGGATTAAGTGAAGTTATTAAAGCGCAATTTTGGGAAGACATAGATGATCTAGTAAGAGAAATCTCACAAATAGAGAAAATTTCCATATGAGGAGACTTAAATGGACACATAGGGAAGGAAAATGTATATTATAGAGCCGTTCATGGAGGATTTGGATATGGAGAAAGAAATGAAGAATGACGAACAATTTTAGACTTTGTTGTAACACATGATCTAATTGTGTCAAATACGATTTTCATAAAAAGAGAAAAACATTTAATTACGTTTGAAAGCAGACCAAATAAGTCACAAATTGATTATTTTATGACTCGCAAAAGGATAAAATGATTTGTAAGGATTGCAAAGTCATACCAGGAGAAAGTTTGGCAACACAACATAGAATAGTGATGTTACATGTACAAATTAAATATAATAAATTTAGGACAAAAACACAAATGTTACAAAAAAATTGGTGGTGGAACTTGAAGATGGAAAAACATGTTGCTTTAAAAACAGTAGTTATGGAAAAACTAGATGATGACCCTTATTGTTG
This sequence comes from Platanthera guangdongensis, assembly GCA_039583875.1. Lineage (NCBI taxonomy): Eukaryota > Viridiplantae > Streptophyta > Magnoliopsida > Asparagales > Orchidaceae > Platanthera > Platanthera guangdongensis. The sequence continues at coordinate 87,934,067 of CM077156.1, forward strand.
ATCCTAGTGTTTCATGAGAAGTTATGTCTTCACAATTAAGGATAAGTGGAAAGAACGTACTTGCAGTATCAAAAGGTCATACGCCCCCAAATAAAGAATCTTGGTTGTGGAAAGAGAAAGTGCAACACAAAGTGAGAGCGAAGAGGATCAGCTATAAGTACTCTACGCTTGTAGAAATGACGAAAACTTAGGAAGGTATAAAGTCACCAAAAAAAGAAGCTGAACATACAGTAAGTAAAGCAAGAAGTCAAGCTTATGAAGAATTTTATAAGCGACTAGATAGCAAAGATAAAGAATGTGACATATATAAAATTACTCGAGCTAGAGAAATGAAGACAAGATATTTAAGTCAAATAAAATGCATACAAGAAGAGACAGGTATAGTTTTGACGGATGATGTCGATATTAAATAACGACGGAAAAGATACTTTTATGAAATCTATAATGAAACAAAAAATAATGAATTAAACTTGTAAGAGTTAAGTAAATTTGAGGAGTATAGGAATAGAATATTTTATCGTAAAATTCAAGTACCAGAGGTAAATGATGCTCTAAAAAAGATGAAAAATGGAAAGACGATTGGGCCAGACGATATACCCATCGGAGTATGGAAATATCTAGGGAATGAAGGAATTTTATGTCTTACATGTTTTTTCAATAAAATACTGAGGTCAAAGCAAATGTCATACCAATGAAGAGAAAGTATCTTGCTATCTTTGTATAAGAATAAAGGAGATATACAAAATTGTGTTAATTACAGAAGAATTAAATTGATGAGTCATACCATGAAATTATAAGAACGAGTAATATAAAGAAGAGTAAGACGGGAGACTAACATCTCGAAGAATCAATTTGAATTCATTTCAGGGCGGTCGACCAAGGAAGCTATACATCTCTTGAGGAGACTCATTGACAACTGCCAAGAAAGAAAACAAGATTTGCAGTGTTGTTTATTGATCTTGAGAAGGCTTATGATAGAGTTACAAGAGAGATCTTATGGAGAGTCTTGGGAAAGAAAGGTGTAAATGTATCATATATTGATATAACCAAAGATATGTATACAAATTCAGTGACAAGGGTGAGGACATCTAAAGGATTAACATAGAAATTCTCTATCACTGTTGGCTTACATCAAGGTTCAGCTTTAAGCCCTTATCTCTTTACCCTTTATCTTAGATGAGCTTACCGGACATATCCAACAAGCAATACCTTGGTGTTTATTGTTTGTGAATGATATCGTTTTAGTTGATGAGACGCGCGAGGGTGTAAACGCAAAACTTGAATCTTGGGGAGACATTTTAGAAAAGAAGAGTTTTAGGTTGAGCAGCGCGAAGACAGAGTATATGGAGCTTAAATTTAGCAGCACAAGAAGGACAGATGGCGTCGTTATTAAGGTGAGTGATCAAGATATTTCCCGTAGTAAATGTTTTAAGTATCCTGGATCAATAATTCAAAAAGGGCGGAGGTATTGATAAAGATGTGACACATAGAATCCAAGCGGATTGGTTGAAGTGGAGAGGCGCGTTAGGGATCTTATGTGATCGTAAAGAACCACTAAACTTGAGGGAAAGTTTTACCGTACTGCAATTAGACCAGTGATGCTCTATGGTTCTGAGTGTTGGGCAGTGAATTGTATACATGAGCAAAAAAAATGGGAGTTGCGGAGATGAGAATGATTAGGTGTATGTGTGGACACACGAGACTGGATAAAATTAGGAATGAATGTATCATTTTAAAGACAGCAGTAGCACCAATTGCAGAGAAGATGAGAGAAGCTCGACTAAGATGGTTTGGACACATACAAAGGAGACCATTAGAGGCACTTGTTAGGCGTTATGAGAGTCTAGTCACTAGGCATGTTAAACGAGAGAGGGTTAGACCAATAAAGACTTGGAATGAAATTATACGGAAAGATATGATGTACTTAGGTATTAGTGAGATTATGACAAAAGATAGGTCACAATGGCGACAAAGGATCCATATAGCCGACCCCACTATAGTGGGATAAAGGCTTGAGTGTTGTTGTTGTTGCTTGTAATGTTATGTGAGCCCCCGTCCCTATATAAGGAGGTGGTATGGGAGAGTTCTGGTCATCTTGGAGATCATTAGGGTTTGAATCTCTCATTTGGGACAGAGGGCTTCTTGGAGGAACCAACCTCTAGAAAATTGTATCTTGTAATTTGTTTCCTTTATTCAAGCAATTTCACGGTCCGTAACATCCTTCACCACAATAATCACTTCTGAATCATATATTTGTTTGTCTCTCTCCACCAATTGTATCCACTTTGACTTATTTTGGGAAATTTTCATACTCTCTCCCCTAAAATTTTTCATGGAGTCGCTAAGTAGAGAGACTATCCTGTAGAGTTCCTCCACTTTATTGTGCTATGGGTTAGGTTGATTCCATGTGTATTTTGAGTGAGTTCGTACTAAAAAGATGATGGGTTGATTTGTCACTACTTATGATTGTGGACGCGCCACAACCTCCAAAATCCATCTTTGTCAAACTGTCAACCTCTTATGAACCTTGATCGTTCGACAAGTTTGTCCCATAAACTATCATCATCACACCAATAGGAGTTATGCAAGATATGGCACAGTTTGTAGGAGCCTTTTTGCAACAACTAACTCGCCGATTTTATTTATCTCCTTATCGATTATGGAATCTTTTGCTTCCTTAAAAGTTCCATTGTAAGATAATATATGGAGAACAAATCAAGTTGTCAGTCTAATACTGAGCCTCCAAAGTCGATTGTGCCACCCCAATAAAGTAGATAGTTGTGACAGTCAAGGAAGGATCTCTATAGAAGAAGGGAACAGATGAAAAGAATGAAGGAAGAGTTGTTTGTCATTCAGTGTATGCCTTCTCGGAATTCGGATCCTTGAATTGACTAATATCAATAGTTGCAGCTCCTTGAATTTTGCAAACTTCTTGCTCTTTAACTTCGTACACATGAGAGAGAGAGTCTCATTGATTGAGCATCGCCGATGACCCTGTAATACTTCACCTTGTTCTTGTGGGTTGACAGCTACTAAATTTGGATATGAGTAGGATGGCCAATTTAATAAAATTAGAGTGAAATTGAAATTGAGTTCAAGATTTAAATAAATTGAGCTAGTGGAAGAATATTAAATGAGCCGCGTGGCCGGAAGCAAATCATACTAAGTGGGATTTATGGGGCTTCTTTTAGACCATCTTTTGCAATGTTGATTTCACATGGTAAGAAGAAGTGAAGAGTTATGTATACTTGTAAATCAACATAGTTCACTTGCCCATGGTAAGAAGAAGTTAGACTTATGAACTTATAAATCAGCATAGGTCACTTGCGCCGGTTCATTCATCGGTAAGATCAATAATGTTGTCCAACTGATCACACGCCTACGCAAAGGATATAATCAGCCTATAACCCAAAAATATATTCAACACAAACATGTTAATGCCATGCAAACAATAGTTAGCAACTCAAGTAGAAATGAAGATCTCAAAGCACTCGGCTAAGATCAACCAACTACTAACCATAGTAGCTGTAATTTTGCACAACCATCTTTGCAATACACGTCATATCACACACCTATAAACAAGGAGGAATATCAATTTTGGCTTCCGATTTCTCACAAACCTCAATCAAATTTCACTCTCCTTAGGATTTCTCAAGTTCCAATTTTCACGGGCTTCTCCCCCTATTCTTCTTCTTCCCCCTTTTCTAGTTTTGAGAATGATTGCATGTCTCAATTAATCTTCTCGATTAACAGGGTTTATTGAAATGGATTTCAACCATTAATTAAGTTTGGGACTTCAACTGCTTTACTTCCATCATTTTCTTGGTTACTCTCTGATTCCTAGCTAGTAAGGGCAAATCCAAATTCAACGCAGAACACAAAAATATAACTTGAACGGCCAAAATGAACTTCCAACCTTTTCCGCAGTAAAAAAAATATATATAAGGAACAAAAAAAGGATTTAAATTTACCACAGCTTCCCTGATCCTTGATTTGGGTGACGGCCCCCTTCTCCCTCCAATCAATAAAGTCGGGGACGGCGGCAACAGTTCCCCGGAAAATCGCCAAGCCGCTACCGCCCGGGCGGCGGACGAATTAAGAAGCTGGCAGTTCAGACCGCGGGTAAGACCGAGGCGAGCGGCCCGGAATTCATGGGGAGTAAGGTCGGCAAAGGCGTTTAGTGCGAGAGAATAGGTTGAGTTCGCGGCGGAGTTGTGGGTTTTCACGAAGGCAAGGTTTTCCTCGAAGACCCGCAAGCGGGCGAGCTTCTCGGACTCCGAGGCGTAGAGCCTGCCGTGCCGCAGACACCATGATTCGAATAGGCCGGAGTTTGGAGAGGAGGAGGAGGAGGAGGGGGGGAAGAAGAGGAGGAAGAAGAGAATGGTGTAGATCATGAGATGCATATTTGTTGCCAGGGTTATGATTGGAATGGTGGGAAAAATGGAGAAGGCCGATCGTCTTCTTCGTTCCCGATGGTCAACAAGAAAGCACACGCCCCGCTCTCGTTAGCTGCTGTCCTCTTTTTTTTTTCTATTTTTTAAGGTCACTGTTATTAGCATTACACTTTTGGATATTCGCACAATTTTTACTATTAATTTTCTGCGTCTTTTGAAAATACTCATTGTACATGCATTTTTAGGAAAAGTGTTCAACACGAAAGTTGTATATCTTGTCGAGATATACAACTTTTGTGTTGAACACTTTTCCTAAAAATGCATGTACAAGACGTACATTAGGAAATACGCTTAGATTTCGCGCCTTTTAGAAATACGTCTTATACATGCATTTTTAGGAAACGTGTTCAACACGAAAGTTGTATATCTCGACGAGATCTACAACTTTCGTGTTGATCACCTTTCCTAAAAATGCATGTACAATGAGTATTTTCAAAAGCCGCAGAAAATTAGGAGTAAAAGTTGTGTGAATATCCAAAAGTGTAGTGTTAATAACAATTGCCTTTTTTAAATGATTGTTTGCCACACAAGCGTTTTGCCTATGTGCACTTTTTTAGGTATTTTTCTCTCTCAAAAATAGATAATCGCACTTGCAGCTTTAAGGTTCCGGCACCACTCTCTCCCGCTCCAGGCATCGTTCCCATCCCCGTAACCTGGCTTTTGCGCCGGCGTCGTCCAGCCCCGCCTCCAATCTCTCGTCGGTGTCAGTATTATCATTGTGATTTGTAAGTGATCAAGCATGTAACATCACTGTCAACTCAGTATGAGTCTATCATGATCGCACATGAGATTGTGGAGAAATTAGGAGATTGGATCTGTATAATATAGCTCATAGGATGAGTTGAAAAGGACTTAAAATACTCTATGACAAAAGCGTCGAGTGTGTCGAGACCACTCCACGCCTTCGTCGAGTTAAGAGTTAACTCGTCGAATGACGGCGTTGAGTGAGTTGAGTATATTCAACGATTCATCGAGTCAAGGAGTTGATTCGTCGAGTATGACACTTAAGTGTTTAGTGTATTGAGTATACTCGACGATTCGTTTAGTCAAAGAGTTGATTCTACGAATCTGAGTCTCAGTCGTTGAATGTGTTGAGTTCACTCAACGCCTTTGTCGAGTAAATGGTTTACTTAACGATTTTGGCACTTAGGCGTTGAGCATGTTGAGTGCACTCAACGCTATTTGATGATTCGTCGAGTCAAAGTGTTGACTTGACGGATCTGAGTCTTAGGCGTTCATTTTTGAGTTCACTCAACGCCATTCGACGAATCTGGCTTTTGGCGTGGAGTGCATTGAGTGCACTCAATGTCATGGCGCAGAAAGCGTTGACAACGTTAAGTCCATTCAACGGCTTCGTCGATATCAAGTGTTGATTCGGCTGAAGATAGACGTTGAGTTCGTCGTGTATCTTATGGATACTTGACGAATCGTCGAGTAATCATTTGATTACTCGACGATTCCTCGAGTGTAAGATGATACTCCACGATCCGTCGTATATGTCATGATACTCGACGAATCGTCGAGACAAGGGTTATTTGGCTGATTTACTGGATTCTTAGTCTGGGTCTGCCAATAGCGCCAAAAACTGTTCTATTTATCCCTTGGGTATAAATAGAAAGTTTTAAGGTTTCTTCTTATCGATTTTTTACTATTCATTTTGTCTATGTACACGAGCACTTACTGTGCGAAAGACGGAAACTCTAGAACCTGATGGAAGCGTTCCGCTAATTCCACTGATGTCGCTGATCCAGATCTCGACGAGTGTCGTCGCCGCCTCTCCTCTAACAGATCTAGCAACCTGTGGAGACGTTGTGTATCATCTCCCGACCGAGCGCATGTGCGACAAGTTGTTGTGGGTTCTCCCGATCGTGTGGATATCCTGTAGAGGCTCGGACATAATTCTGCGCTCAAGACTCAAGCCGTCAGTGCCCAACTAGATTTTTCTGGAGCAACTTAGTTGAGTATAGACTCAATCCATCAAAAGTAATTTTAATTACAATATGCTTTACTTCTTAATTCATGAATTTTGCTAGATCTGAACTTTTGGGTTTTCTCGTTCTCTATTTCCGCTGCATGCATAAGTGTTGTGCAACCTTAGCAAAACCCAACAGTGTTCTTAACAACTTGCATGGTCGGTTTGTCATTCCCAATAAGCAGTATGTCGTCTACATATAATATTAGGAAGACAACTATGCTCCCACTAATCTATTTGTAAACACACGATTCATGCTCGTTTTTGATAAAACCAAATTCTTTGATTTTTTTCATCAAAACGAAGATTTCAACTTTGATAAGGCTGTTTTAATCCATAAATGGATCTCTACAGTTTGCATATTTTAGTGGCTTCACCTAGACGTACAAAACTCACGGGTTGTGTCATATACACTTCCTCAAGGAGGTTTCCATTTAGGAAAGTTGTTTTAACATCCATCTGCCAGATCTCATAGTCATAATACACAGTAATTGCAAGCAGAATTCTGATGGACTTAACTATGACAACAGGGTAAAAAGTCTCATCATAGTCAATACCATGAATTCGCTTGAAACCCTTAGCCACCAATCGCCCTTTGAATGTTTGTACATTCTCATCCATGTCGATCTTCTTCTTGAAGACCCACTTGCACCCTATGGGTCGTACCCCTTCAGGTGGTTCCACCAAGGTCCAAACTTGGTTTTCATTTCAGATTTCATGGCCTCCAGCCACTTCTCGGAGTCCGGTTCACACATAGCCTCTTGGTAGGTTGCGGGCTCATCACTATGATCCATAAGCAACACATTACCTATTTGAGACATGAGAAATCTATATCTCTAAGGCTCAAACCTTAGTCTACCAGATCTACGTGGAACTTGTGTTTCCTGAGCAGGTTATCCAGCTACAACAACTTGTAGTCCTAACTCAGGTTCCAATTTCGGTTCATTCACAGTTTGTGGTTCATGAACTCCTTCAAGTTCTACCCTGACAGTCTGTCTACTTACAAACTCTTTCTTAAGAAAGACATCAGTTCTCGCGACAAATACTTTATCTCGGACAGTAGGTAGAAATAGTACCCTTTACTTTCTTTAGTATAACCCACAAGAAAACACTTATCTGATGTGGGTTCCAGCTTGTCAGGCATTTGACGTCTTATGCAAACCTCACAACCCCAAACCTTAATGAATGACATAATAGGACGCTTCTCAGTCCATATCTCATATGGTGTCTTTAGAACTGCCTTCGTTGGAGCACGATTTAATGTTAAAGAAGTAATTTCTAGAGCAAAATCCTAAAAGGAAACAGGCAGATCTGCATGACTCATCATCGACCGTGTCATGTCTAATGAAGTACGATTCCTCCTCTCAGACACACCATTAGGTTGCGGTGTTCTAGGTGGAGTGAGCTGTGATACAATACCACACTCTTTCAGATGATCACGAAACTCATGACTCAGGTATTTGCCACCTTGATCAGATCAGGGTGCTTTAACCTTTTTACCCAGCCGGTTCTCTACTTCGTTCTTAAACTCCTTGAACTTTTCAAAGGTTTCAGATTTGCACTTCAAAAGATACACATATCTGTATCTACTGAAATCATCAATAAATGTAACAAAGTAGAGAAACTCACCTCTAGCCATAGAACTCATGGGTCCACATACATCACTATGTACTATACCCAAAAGATCATTAGCCCTCTCATTGTTTCTAGTGAAAGGAACCTTAGTCATCATGCCCAACAAACAAGATTCACATCTCTCAAATGATTCATAATCATATGAGTCCAATAGTCCATCTCTATGGAGCTTGGATATACGCTTCTCATTTATACGGTCCAAACTATAATGCCAAACATACGCAGGGTTCGAGTCATTCGTTCTTAGTCTTTTAGTATTTTTTATGTTATAGATCTGATGGTCTAAGTTCAAAACATATAAATCATTAAACATTTGGGCTACACCATAGCAAACATTATTCTTAAATATTGAACAACAATTATTTTTAATAATAAAAGAAAAACCCATTATGTCCAAATATGAAATCGATATAATATTTCTAATTATGGAAGGAACAAAATAACAATTATCCAATTCAATTATAAGCCCATTGGCAAAGAAAGATGGTAAACTCCTACGGCGATAGCAGCAACTCTTGCTTCATTGCCAACGCATTGGTCCACCTCTCCTTTACTCAGCATTCTTCTCCTTCCCAGTTCCTACACATTTATACAAATGTGAGAACCACATCTGGTATCAAATACCCATGATGAAGGAGTAGAAATGTTTATCTCTATGTACAACCCCGTATTCGCAGGTTTTTGGTTTTAAGCTTTTGAAGCGGTTTGAACCCTTGGTGGTGTAACACCTCCCCTGTAATGACTGTATAATATGGGTCCGGCCGGGGCCCCACAACATACGGACGCCACAGCTTTAGTATTATAAGTTGATATAGCTACACACACTCAAAACACTTTGCACAACGCAGCGAAAACATAAGCAAGACTAGAAGTTATCCATTACTACAAGAGTAAAATCAATGGCCTTATGGCCTTACAACAAGTGTCCAAAATCAAATAAGAACAACAGTCATGAATGTGCATAACACTCCTAGTCTACCTCGGCGTACAAGCCGGACAAAATGAATCTCAAACATACAACATCATATGAGTAGAACTACAAAAGAGAGAAGCACTTCATGAAGCTTAGGCCTTCCTGGCCGGCGAGCTAGCTCCTGCATGCGATCCTTGCCCTGTAAAATTTATTAGTAACGCGGGTCAGCAAATGCTGACCTCAAACTGTGTAACAACACATCTCCTCCCGGCCGCCCCTAACGGACCCCGGGGTACCCCTCCAACCTACAAGTTAGCACTTCGTATGCAATAATCATAAGCAAGAAAAGCAGCTACATAAACAGGTTTGGATGTCACACACAACATACATGTTCTCTACTGGTTGAGCATATAATAAAAAGGGCCTACTTATGCAATCATGTATGCAACAACCCGGGTTTCACCCAAGGCACCCTATCGCGTATGCATCTAGCACATCATCACATCATACAGGTACTCAATGATTCCCCATTGGCATATAGCCACAAACAAAGGGGTAAAACCATTCCCCCCATCAGCACACAGGCCGTCACATGGAACTCTTGCAAAGGCCTCACCCGCTCAAGGTCTTAGACCCGGGCTTGCCTACAAGCTCTGACGTCTCATGTCAGGATTCCAACAAACACAAAACTGACCGATTCTAAGAAGCCTTGCCGGACCCCACCCGCTCATGGCCTCATTGCCCGGGCTTGTCCCTATGCTTGGCATTCTCGTCAGTCTCACAGAAGGGGACTAGTCTCGCCGGGACACTCTCCACACATGATGTGAACGTCACGGGATAGCCAGCCGACCACGAAGACATAACCACGCCTTGGCACATCACAAACCAAGACAATTCCACCATAGTCCCTCATTTGTACTGCAGCGTTCCCGCGCACCAAGGAAACATCTACAACTCATGTGGAGCTAACCTTGTCCACCAAGGAAACCATCTACCGCCACGAGGAGCTAACCTTGTCCGGTTCCGACTACACGTACTCACTTGAGAAAAAAGGGGAAACACCACCACATCACAAACGACATCTTGCCGCGACGGAATCTCTACGAATCCTTAACGTTCATATGCAACATCACCGAGTCGGACTAACGGTCGTGACTACGGCTTCACCCACCATGCCTAATCCACTAACGGAGCGGATCTCTAATGCAAAAAATGTCGGGGATGGACTCAATCAACCCGGAGGTTCCTCTTGAATCTTGGCAACCCAAAACCCCTCTCATTTGAGAGTTTGGTGCCCAAAAACTAGAAAGAAAAATAAATGATGCTAAAGACATGCATCCTAAGACCGAGAGGAGAAGTTTCGTTACCTTTCGACTCTGCTTCCTTGCCATGGCAAAATAACCGGATGAAAGCCTTCACAAATACCTAGCCTCCACGGATCTGGACTAGGCTCGCGATTTGGAGCACCGAAACCTCTCCTACAGCCCAAACTCTCCTTCTCCTTCTTCCTTGCTCTCATTTCTCTCTAGATCTTTAGTAAGAGAAAGCTTGGAGAAGAATGAGGGTTTCCAACCCTATTCTCGGACTTAACTCCCAAAGAACAGTTCTGAACCGTCAGATCCTAAAATCGGGGAAAGAATGGCCACGATCCGCCTGAAAAATAAAAGACCTGGACCGAACACGGCCTGACACATGCCCGTGTCCCGGGTCGTGTGCCTCATTCGCCGTCTCAAATTGACGCGCATGGAACAAGCACACGGGCATCCGACACGCCCGTGTTCGACCCGACACGCTCGTGTCCCCAGTGACACGGTCGTGTGGTCGGCCGTGTGCCTCCATCGACACGGCCCCGAAACCAATCCGAGAAGGGACACGGCCTGGGACACGCCCGTGTCCCAAGCCGTGTGCCAAGTCTCGACACTCGTCGACAGCCTTTGTGTCGACACTGCGGAAAAACGTCGAGCGAAGATCGTCGACCAAGCGGGACACGCCCTGTGACACGCCCGTGTCACAGGCCGTGTGCCCCAGTCTCGACACTCGACACTCGACACTCGTCGAGTGAACATCGTCGACTAAAGCTCGTCGACAGACCCACACGGCCTTGGACACGCCCGTGTCCTAGGTCATGTGCCTTGTCTCGACACATGGTCGAGCGAAAATGTCGACACCCCAGCCGAGTGTCGACACGGGCTCGACACGCCCTACGACACGCCCGTGTCGCAGGTCGTGTGCCCTGTCTCGACACATCGTCGAGCGCAAAGTGTCGACCACGCGGCCAAGTTGTCGACACGGCCTGACACGGCCTGGGACACGACCGTGTCTCAGGCCGTGTGCCCCCTGCCAGAAACCAAAACTTTTCCAGAAACGCAAATCGACCCTTTCTTCAAAATTGGGGTGTTACAACTCTCCCCCCTTAATAGAATTGTTGGGTATTGTATCCACAATGTACCTGATTTGAAGAAGCCCCTGGACAAGCTAAGGTCAATAGACTATGTATTTGATAAACTTTTTCAAGGTGTACTTGCAGTTTCTCCACGCTAAGTGCACACCAATGTCAGGGTGCAGTAGGTCAATATACACGGGTCTGCACGACGTAATCCCTCGTTGAGCAGATCAGTGTGTTGGCCTATGTGTATTCTCTCTATTGGAGTGCACTTACTTTCAAGTACAGGGCCGCTCATATGCAAGAGAAGACAAGGAGCATGGAGGATCAAGGAGCAGCTCCCAGGTGGAAGACGAAAAATCGTCCAAGGCAAATTCGACGAGAATCACCAAGTGATTCTCGCCGAATCGGCGAGAATCACTAAGTGATTCTCGTCGAATCGTCGAGAATCGTCAGTGATTCTCGCCGACTCCTTCTGGCCATCTCAATATGGTGTCAAGTAAGATTCGGCGAGAATCACTTGTAATTCCCGCCGAACCAGTGGTCAAGCAGCCCATGAATACAAAGTCCAATTCGTTGAGAATCGACAAGTGATTCGACGAGAATCACAAACGATTCTCGACGAATCGTCGAGAATCACTTGGTGATTCTCGTCGATTCGTCGAGAATCGTCTGCGATTCTCGCCGATTTTTACTTGGCGTTTTCTCAGAATGCTGCTGAACCGGATTCTGCTTCTGGATTTGTTTGAACCGGATTTTGGGAATTTCATTTGTGGGTCCCACAAACGGTCATATTTGAGAATCCTACAGTATTTATACACAGGTATTTTTTGAACAGAGATTACGGAGAAAACCCGAGCACAAAACCCTAAAAGCGCGATCTCTCTTCTCCGCCGCCGCCGTCGCGCTCGGGCTAATACGTCGCCTCCGCCGATCGTTCTCCTTCCCGATCTCCGGCGACAGAAGCTTAGCAAAGCTTGCGTCTCACGTGTCTATCCAGAGATCTCTTGTCTCACGATTTGTTGACCGGGAAAACTTCCCCGTCCGAATCGATCGAGACGACCGATCCTAGAGTGACCGTTGGTAGACCTAGTTTGCTTCGCAAAGAAGTTTGGATCTCAAAGCACTGCAGCAGCGCACCTTCGTCGCCGCCAACTCCGAACCAAGCCGCCGCTCGGATTGCCGCCGCCGGTTTCGGGAGATCCTCTCCAAGAGAGACCAAGGTTGTAGACTCCTCATCGACCTCGAGAACACGTCGTCGAACGAAGAGGAACACCGTAGTCTCCGGAAGAAGTTTGTATTTCATATACATTCCATATTTACTTTTGTTGTAAAGGAACTTTTGTTCCGTTTTGTAAGGGTTGGGTGCAACCCAGGTTGTGGGAGTATTGACTCTCACGTGTGGAAGGGCTCCTTTCGTTAGAGCAGGGATTGGATTTCAATCCCGTTGGTGAAGTGACCGAGTCGTCCCTTGTTGGGGAGATAGGTCGAAGGGGGAAAGTGGATGTACCCAAGTCGGGGAACCACTATAAATTTGCTGTGTATTCTGTGTGCTGTGTCTGTTGTTTTTATTGTGCAGGTACATCTGTAAATTCCGCAAAAGAACCACACGTCACCTATCCCCCCCCCATAGGTGCACATAGCCGACACTAGGTGGACTTTCAAGTGGTATCAGAGCCAGGTTCCTCAACAAAAAGGCTAACACCTTGAGGTGAATCCTGCCACTAGTGTCAACAAGGAGACATACATCTACTATGGACGGGCTCAAGTACTCCGGCAAGATCCCAGTGTGCAACAGACTCAACTTTCCTATCTGGAAGGAAAGAATCAGGTTCTACATGGAAGAAGTGGACCCTCGACTGTTCATGATCGTGCTGGAGGGACCTTATGTCCCCACTAAGGCCTCCACCATTGATCCCACCAAGAAAGTGCCGAAGACACTCTCTGAAATGGATAAGGATGAGATGGTCCTAGTGGGCCTTGACATGAAGGCAAGAAACATCCTGGTCAGTGCAGTTGATGACTCGATGATGCAAAACTTCAGCAACTGCAGGACAGCTCAGGAGATATGGCAGTGTCTGATCGTTCTAATGGAGGGCACAGATGAAGTAAGGGATGATCGGAGATCCCTCCTGAACCAGAAGTATGAGGCCTTCCGGCAAGGGCCTAAGGAAGAGATCGGAGTCACATACGAGAACTTCCTGAAGATTGTCAACGCCCTCAAGGGCTATGGAAGAGTGTTCACCAATGGTGAACTCAATGACAAATTCCTTAGGTCCCTTACTAAGGAATGGGACACAAAGATCTGCGCCATCAGAGAATTTGGCAGACTAGCAGAAACTGATCCACAAATCCTGTTCGGGAAGCTGATGTCCTATGAACTTCAGCTGAACACCAGGAAGGCAGAGGAAGAAGCAGAGAAGGCTACTGCTAAAGAAAAGACTGTGGCCCTAAAAGCCAGTCACTCCAGAAAAGGGAAGGGTGCGGTGTCATACCGTGCCAGAAATAAGGAAGAAGAGGAGGACTCCGATCCATGCTCCTCCAGCTCAGAACTGTCGGAAGAGGATTTCTCCCTCATCACTCGAGAGTTCAAGAAATTCCTCAAGATGAGGAATCAAAGAAAGAGAGACGGCTCCTCTTCCAGACATCAGAAGAAAAACTACTCTTCTGACAGGTATGCATCCAAACCTAACAAACATCGTTCTTCTGATATTATTTGCTTTGGATGCAATAAGCCAGGTCACGTCGTGGCCGACTGCCATCAAAGCAAAAGAGATAAAGGGAAAGGAGAGGAGCTCAAATCCTCCAGAGATAAGAAGAAGGAGCGGAGCTACATCGCTAGAAGACCAAAGACACTAAGTGAGTCTGACTCCTCAGACTCCAGTGATGATGAGGAAGCCTACTTCGGGCTGGTGGGTCGCTCGGACTCAGAAGGAGAATGCCCCCCATTTACTGGGAAGGTAAAAGCTCACACCCCTCTCTCCGACTCCGACTCTGATCCTGAGTCTCAGGATGATGAACCTGAGGATGGTCCTTCGGCCCGCGAAGCTGAACTCCTCGAAAAGTATGAGCTTTTGCTCAACACTTTCGACGAGTGCCGCAAGAGACTGAAGGCTGAGAAGAAGGAAGTAAAATTCCTTAAGGGTGAGTGTGTATCCCTAAGGGAAGAGGTCACTAGCTTGATCTCTCTCAGACAGGAGCACCTTGACCTAACTTCAAAGCACTCAGAGTCCTTGAAGCTCCTTGATCTCAAGCAGGAGGAAGTCAACAAATTGGAAGAACTACTTGCGGCAGAAAGGAAGATCGTACAGAGCTTCTCTATGCCAAAAACAGTGCTTCCAGTCGTAGACACCTTCTCTGCTCAGGCCAAAGGAGCTAGCTTGGGGCATATTGGGGCATCTGGTTCTTCATCTAGGAGGAACAAGAACCAGAGGAAGAATAAGGCCGCCAAGAAGGCCTCTGCTGATGAAAAGGGGAAGGCTCCTCTTAGTCCTGTTGCGTTCAGAAAGCCTGGCTTTCCTTGCAACCAACATGACTTTGAGTCAACATTTGGGCATCATTTCCGGCCCTCGGTTGCAAAGCCTAAGAGCCGGTATGACGGTTGGAACTTCCCCCGGAACTTTGGTGAGAGTGCCTTCAAGGCACCTTTTGAGGAGATCCACATAGGAAGTTATGGTCCGTTCTCTAGCGGCCATAATGGAAAGCAGGCGCCAAAAGTCAAGCCTGTTATTCAGAAGGTGACAAAGTCATGTGACTGCTGTCACCATGAGGCCTCCACCTCCAGATCCAAGGCCCCAGCTGTACCCGTTGTTCCCAGGGTAAGGCAGGAGCCTCGGAAGAGATACAACAGGTTCGACTGTTGGTGCTGTGGCAGAGTCGGTCACTTTGCCGTGGATTGTTGGTTTAATCCAAGGAACTACGAGACTCCCCATGTTAACAATGCGAGACCGACCACTCGTAGGGTTAACCAACCGAGGGGGAGTGTGCTAACCAGGAATCTAGGACCCAAGTTCGATTGGGTTCCTAAGGCAAATTAATTTTGTTTTGCAGGAATGTCCAAAGGCCACCAAAACGCCAATCTGGTATTTGGACAGTGGATGCTCCCGGCATATGACCGGGACAAGAAGCCTGCTGCGTGATTACACTCCAGTCGAGAATGGACCCAAAGTCATCTTTAGAGGGTCAGATCGAGGAGTCACCAGAGGTTATGGTATGATTTCCAACGGTATAATCTCTATCACCGACGTGGCTTATGTTGAAGGGTTGAATCATAACCTGATCAGTGTAAGTCAGTTATGTGATAAAGGTTATGACGTTAAGTTCTGCAAGGATAAATGTCTGATAATTTCACGTACCTCCTCTGAGACGGTATTATCAGGCATTAGGAGCAGAAATATCTTCTGCTTAGATTTTCTTAGTATAGATTCATCTACCCCCGTATGCCTTGTGGCAACAGGCAGTACTTCTCTTTGTGAACAATGGCACAAGAGATTGGCACATATTAATTATAAGACAATTAGTATGCTATTTTCTAAGAATTTAGTAAGAGATGCTCCCAGTATCAAGTGCATCAAGGATAGCCCCTGTCATGCATGCCAGATGGGCAAACAGACACGGGCTACCTTTAAGAGCATTGCAGACAAAGACTCTTCCCGATGTCTTTACCTGCTACATATGGACTTGTTTGGCCCTATGCAAGTTCATAGCTTGGGAGGCAAGTCATATACGCTAGTGATAGTTGATGATCACTCACGGTTTACATGGGTGTTCTTTTTGAAACGAAAGTCAGATACTTTTGACATCTTCACTAATTTTGTCAAGCAGGTTCAGAACGAATTTAACTGCTCCGTGGTCAAAATCCGAAGTGACCATGGAACAGAATTCGAATCTGGTGCTATGACAGAATTTTGTGAAGAACAAGGTATCTTTCATGAGTTTTCCTCCCCGCGCACTCCTCAGCAAAATGGAGTTGCGGAGAGGAGAAATAGAACTCTCATTGAAGCCTGCACGACTATGTTGAAAGATGCTTCTCTCCCGGAATACTTCTGGGCAGAGGGTGTCAATACGGCATGTCATGTACAAAACCGAGCTTTGATCAACAAACATCATCGTAAGACGCCCTACGAACTACTGAAAGGCAGGAAACCAACCATGTCCTACTTGAGGATCTTTGGTTGCAGATGCTATGTACTGAATAATGGGAAGTACCCGCGTACTAAATTCGGTGAAAAATGCTTCGAGGGCATATTCATGGGCTATAGTTCCCATAGTCGGGCATATAGGGTCTTCAATAAGAAAACCCTAGTGGTAGAAGAATCAATAAATGTTGTATTTGATGAAAGAAGTTTGCTTAACTGCCATTCTTCCAGTAGTCTTCTTGAAGATGCAGGTGCTAGACTTGACCAGCTGAATCTGGATGAGACCCCTAAAGATGACGCACCCAAGTACATCAAAGTTTCCACCTCCACGTCATCTGAAGATGTTGAAGATCAAGATGGAACAAATCTTTTAGAAGAAAGAGAAGCACAAGAAGTAGCTGAAGCTCCAGACGCCAGACTTCTAGAGCTCCGTCACGTGCGGGATCATCCTAGAGAACAGATCATCGGAGATCCTCGTGTAGGCGTCAGAACTCGAAGAGGTACAACTAACGAAGTATTGCATCTCAGCTTCCTGTCACAGGTAGAGCCAAAGAAGTTCGATGAGGCGAACAAGGATGCGGCATGGATTCTGGCCATGCAAGAGGAACTACATCAATTCGAACGTTGCAAGGTTTGGACGCTGGTTCCCAGACCATACAAGCAGAATGTCATTGGCACGAAGTGGATCTTCAGAAACAAGCTGGATGAACATGGTGTCATCATAAAGAACAAGGCCAGGCTGGTGGCTCAAGGTTACAGACAGGAGGAAGGGATTGACTTCGACCAAACCTTCGCACCAGTCGCAAGGCTCGAGGCAATCCGGTTGTTCCTGGCATATGCTTCACACAAAGGATTCACTGTATACCAAATGGATGTGAAATCGGCATTCCTGAACGGAGACCTGAAAGAGGAAGTATACGTCGCTCAACCCCCAGGTTTTGTCGACCCTACTTATCCCAATCACGTTTATTTTCTTAATAAGGCCTTATATGGGTTGAAACAAGCTCCACGAGCTTGGTATGAGACTTTATCTAGTTTTCTTCTTGAGAACAAGTTCTCCAGAGGTAAAATAGATAAAACATTGTTTCTCCGGGAAGTCAAAGGCAAGATTTTGCTGGTGCAAATCTATGTCGATGACATAATATTCGGCTCAACGGACAACAATCTTTGCAAAAAGTTTTCTAAACTTATGCAAGGAAAGTTTGAAATGAGCAGTATGGGAGAGCTCAAGTATTTCTTAGGCCTTCAAGTGAAACAGTCTGAGGATGGAATCTTCATCTCTCAGACGAAGTTCACAAATGAACTCCTTAAGAAATTCGGTATGGAGAGTGCAACCTCTATGAGGACTCCAATGGGATCCACCATGTCTCTGGATAAGGATGAGAAAGGTAAACCTTTCGATGAAACCAAATACAGAAGCATCATTGGATCCCTGCTCTACCTTACTGCCAGTAGACCGGATATTATGTTCTCCACATGTGTATGTGCCCGATATCAGGTGAACACTAAGGAATCTCACTATGTCGCTGCAAAGCGAATTCTAAGATACCTTAAAGGTACTCCTAATCTTGGCTTGTGGTACCCGAGGAACAATGATGTCGAGCTAATAGGCTTTTCAGATGCTGATTTTGCAGGGAGCAGGGATGACAGGAAAAGCACCTCCGGGACGTGTCAATTCCTCGGCAGGAGGCTTATCTCATGGAACAGCAAGAAACAAAATTGTGTTGCAACCTCCACAGCCGAGTCAGAGTATATCTCAGCAGGAAGCTGTTGCGCACAACTCCTTTGGATCTGAAATCAGTTGGCCGACTACAACCTTCAGTTCAAGGAAGTTCCAATGTACTGCGACTCCTCCAGTGCAATTGCCATTGCCAACAATCCGGTGTCGCACAGCAGAACGAAGCATATTGAAGTACGCTACCACTTCATTCGGGAGCACGTGGAGAACAAGGATATCTCTCTCTGTTATGTCCCCACGGACAACCAGATTGCTGATATATTCACAAAGCCCCTAGACGAGGCAAAGTTCAATCTTTTCAAGACAGAATTGGGGATGCTCAATTATGAAGAATGAAGACTACAGAGGCATAAGCTGAGGGGGAGCCGGGAACTCCAGCGTGAGTACAGCTGCAAGAACTGAGGGGGAGCTAAGGGCCAAAGGTTCTGACCCCCGCTTTGCCGAAGCCGAAAAGGGGGAGATAACCCTCTCGGGTCGGGGTCAAGGCTAAGGTGGCTCCAGCTTGCTCCTAAGGTGGCTCCAGCTTGCTCCCAAGCACTCGGTATTGGTAAGGGATGTCTCCACTTAATGATGTTAAGTTTATGGCCTTTAGTTGCTTTCCTTTTCATTTGCTCTATTCACCTTAGCTTGTAGGGTTTAGGCTTCTTCAAATAGGGGGAGATTGTTGGGTATTGTATCCACAATGTACCTGATTTGAAGAAGCCCCTGGACAAGCTAAGGTCAATAGACTATGTATTTGATAAACTTTTTCAAGGTGTACTTGCAGTTTCTCCACGCTAAGTGCACACCAATGTCAGGGTGCAGTAGGTCAATATACACGGGTCTGCACGACGTAATCCCTCGTTGAGCAGATCAGTGTGTTGGCCTATGTGTATTCTCTCTATTGGAGTGCACTTACTTTCAAGTACAGGGCCGCTCATATGCAAGAGAAGACAAGGAGCATGGAGGATCAAGGAGCAGCTCCCAGGTGGAAGACGAAAAATCGTCCAAGGCAAATTCGACGAGAATCACCAAGTGATTCTCGCCGAATCGGCGAGAATCACTAAGTGATTCTCGTCGAATCGTCGAGAATCGTCAGTGATTCTCGCCGACTCCTTCTGGCCATCTCAATATGGTGTCAAGTAAGATTCGGCGAGAATCACTTGTAATTCCCGCCGAACCAGTGGTCAAGCAGCCCATGAATACAAAGTCCAATTCGTTGAGAATCGACAAGTGATTCGACGAGAATCACAAACGATTCTCGACGAATCGTCGAGAATCACTTGGTGATTCTCGTCGATTCGTCGAGAATCGTCTGCGATTCTCGCCGATTTTTACTTGGCGTTTTCTCAGAATGCTGCTGAACCGGATTCTGCTTCTGGATTTGTTTGAACCGGATTTTGGGAATTTCATTTGTGGGTCCCACAAACGGTCATATTTGAGAATCCTACAGTATTTATACACAGGTATTTTTTGAACAGAGATTACGGAGAAAACCCGAGCACAAAACCCTAAAAGCGCGATCTCTCTTCTCCGCCGCCGCCGTCGCGCTCGGGCTAATACGTCGCCTCCGCCGATCGTTCTCCTTCCCGATCTCCGGCGACAGAAGCTTAGCAAAGCTTGCGTCTCACGTGTCTATCCAGAGATCTCTTGTCTCACGATTTGTTGACCGGGAAAACTTCCCCGTCCGAATCGATCGAGACGACCGATCCTAGAGTGACCGTTGGTAGACCTAGTTTGCTTCGCAAAGAAGTTTGGATCTCAAAGCACTGCAGCAGCGCACCTTCGTCGCCGCCAACTCCGAACCAAGCCGCCGCTCGGATTGCCGCCGCCGGTTTCGGGAGATCCTCTCCAAGAGAGACCAAGGTTGTAGACTCCTCATCGACCTCGAGAACACGTCGTCGAACGAAGAGGAACACCGTAGTCTCCGGAAGAAGTTTGTATTTCATATACATTCCATATTTACTTTTGTTGTAAAGGAACTTTTGTTCCGTTTTGTAAGGGTTGGGTGCAACCCAGGTTGTGGGAGTGTTGACTCTCACGTGTGGAAGGGCTCCTTCCGTTAGAGCAGGGATTGGATTTCAATCCCGTTGGTGAAGTGACCGAGTCATCCCTTGTTGGGGAGATAGGTCGAAGGGGGAAAGTGGATGTACCCAAGTCGGGGAACCACTATAAATTTGCTGTGTATTCTGTGTGCTGTGTCTGTTGTTTTTATTGTGCAGGTACATCTGTAAATTCCGCAAAAGAACCACACGTCACCTATCCCCCCCCCATAGGTGCACATAGCCGACACTAGGTGGACTTTCAAGAATTTCGTCCCGAAATTACAAAACAAAAGGGAACAAAACTTAACTTGTACCTGAAATGAAGAGTTATGGATACTCTTCTAGTATTACCTGTTCTCGCTCCCAAGAAAACTCCTCTCGACCGCAGTTGTCCCATCGGACTTTCACGAGTTTAACCTCTTTATTGCGCAACTGCCGAGTCTCCGAATCCTCTGTAGCAATCGGACGGACACGCGTCCTCAAGTCTTCCTCGATCGGCACCGATGCCGGCTCGATCACCACACTAGCCTCCACCAAGGCTTTCCTCAAGACGGATACATGGAAGACGTCATGCAATCCACTCAACTCCGCGGACAACGCCAACCGATAGGCTGCTTCTCCCACCCGTTCAACAACTTCAAAAGGCCCCAAAAACCTTGGACTCAACTTCTTGAGTCGGCGAATCCGTGAGACGCCTTTGAACGGTTTGATCTTCAAATAGACCCAATCACCTACCGCAAACTCCACCTTCCGGTGGCGAGCATTAAAGTATTTTGCTTGCCGGTCTTGTGCCACCTTCATACGCTCTTGAATGGTCCGTACCAACTCACAAGCGTCAACTACCACCTCCTTTCCCAAAATTTTGGTGTCTCCCGCCTCTGCCCAAGACATTGGTGTTCGACACCGCCTCCCATACAAAACTTCGTATGGCGCCATTTTTATACTTGCTTGAAAACTGTTGTTGTACGCGAATTCCACCATGAAGAGGTGATCCTCCCACCTCTTGCCGAAGTCAAGAATGCACATTCTCAACATATCCTCCATAGTACGTTTCGTTCTTTCAGTTTGCCCATCGGTTTGAGGATGGAACGCTGTACTGAACTTTAGCTTCGTGCCCAAGCTCTTCTGAACCAGTCTCCAGTCCTTGGACGTAAACCATCCATCTCAATCGCTGACTATACTCTTTGGAATCCCATGCAGTCGCACAATGTTGCGAACATACAACTCCACCAGCTTCTCCACACTGTCACCTTTCCGATTTGGGATGAAGTGGGCCACCTTGGTTAAGCGGTCCACGATCACCCAAATAGCATCATTACCCTGCTGCGATCTAGGCAGACCATGCACAAAATCCATGGAGATGTCATCAAATTTTCACTTAGGGATTGGAAGGGGCTTCAGGAACCCGCCCGACTTCTGAAATTCAGCCTTCACCAAGGCGCAAGTTTGGCAACAATTCACATACAAAGCTACGTCCTGTTTCAGCCCCTGCCACCAAAAGTACTTCTTCATATCCAAGTACATCTTTGTACTACCTGGGTGAATGGAGTACTTTATGAAGTGGGCCTCAAACATCAACTCCTCACGGAGTTTGCCGAACTGCGGTATACAAACTCTTCCGTCCTTCTTCAGGATCCCATCAATCATCTCTCAGGCGCTGCTCTCGCCCGTTTGAACCTCCAACACAAATGGTTGAAACTCCACATACAACCGAGTCGCTTCCCGAATGCGATCGGTCAAGTCGTTCTACACTTCAATCCAGTTCAACCGAGCCACGCTGGACTCGCTTCTCGTAACACATTCCAAACCAAGGGACTCCCACTCCCGTACCAACCGCTCATCATGAGCTTCGATCCAATTCCCTTGCCCTGAGTACTTCCTACTCAAAGCATCCGCCACCACATTGGCTTTACCTGGTGTATACTGAATTGCCACCTCGTAGTCTCCAAGAAACTCAACCTACCTGCGTTGTCGCATGTTCAAGTCCTTTTGATCCAAGAGATACTTCAGGCTTTTATGATCCGTGAAGATCTCCACCTTTGTACCATATACATAGTGCCGCCATATTTTCAACTCAAAAATTACCGCTGCCAACTCCAAGTCATGGACGGGGTAATTCCTCTCACGAGGCTTCAGCTGTCTAGACCCAAAAGCTATCACCTTACCATGTTGCACCAAAACGCAACCCAAACTGCATCCCGATGCGTCACTAAAGATCTGAAATCCCTCGGTCCCTTGTGGTAGACTTAGGATTGGAGCCATCATCAGTCTCTCCTTCAGTGCCTCAAATGCTTGGCTGTACTCTTGAGTCCAAACAAACTTATGATCTTTACGAGTGAGTGAGGTGAGGGGTAGAGCTATCCGCGAAAAATTCTCCACGAACCTCCTGTAATACCCGGCTAGTCTAAGAAAACTTCGGACTTCCGCCACGGTCCTCAAGACTGGCCAATCTCTGATGGCCTCCACTTTTGTTGGATCCACTGCTACCCCATCCCCACTAATCACGTGGCCCAAAAATGCCACATTCTCTAACCAGAACTCGCACTTGGAGAACTTTGCATACAACTGATTCTCCCTCAACACTTATAAGACCACTCTCAAGTGGGTCTCGTGCTCCACTTTCGATTTGGAATACACCAAGATGTCATCAATGAAGATAACCACAAAAGAATCCAAGTATTCCCGAAATACTAGATTCATAAGATCCATGAACATAGATGGCGCGTTCGTCAGCCCGAACGACATCACCGTAAACTCAAAGTGACCATACCTTGTACCAAAGGCATTCTTAGGGATGTCCTCGTCCCGAATTCGCAACTGATAATAGCCTGACTTCAAGTCCAGTTTTGAATACACCATTGACCCTACCAATTGGTCGAACAAGTCATCTATCCGAGGAATCAGATACTTATTCTTGACGGTCAATTTATTCAGCTCTCGGTAGTCTATGCATAGCCGCATGCTACCGTCTTTCTTCTTTACAAATAACACCGGTACGCTCCACGGTGAAGAACTGAGTCTAATATACCCTTGCTCCAATAGTTCATGTAGCTGTACCTTAAGTTCAGCCAACTCATTTGGTGTCATCCTAAACGGAGGACGTGACACCGGCCTAGCCTCCGGCACTAACTCGATCGAGAAATCGATCTCCCTCCGAGGAGGCGCTCCAAGAAGTTCATCCGGAAACACATCCTTGAACTCTGCCACTACGAGCACTTCCTCAATAGACAGCTGGGAGAGACGAACCTCCAATAACGCTATAAGCGCTACACCACCCTGGTTAACCGCCCACATCAACTGCATGGCCGAAATCAGGGAACAGACCACTCCATATAGGCCCTCAAATTGGACCTCCGCCTACCCTTTGCTCCTGAGGGTCACTACCTTAGATAGATAGTCAATACTGGCGCGCTGCTCTGAAAGCCAGTCCATGCCCAAAATGACATCGAACTCAACCAATGGTAAAATCGCTGCTACCAAAACGAAGTCCACTCCGTTCAGCTCCCAACAGATGCGCCCTCTGGCCCCGGTGGTCATGGATGACCCATTTAGCATGCACACTTTCAGCTCTGCTCCCGACAAGAAAGACCCAATTCCTATTCTTTGGATGAAGCTGTCCGCGAGAAAGGAGTGCGATGCTCCTGTATCAAACAATACCCTAGCGGGGTATCCAGAAACTAACACGAAGCCTACAACATAGACATCACACAAATGTCTAAAAGTATGAAGCACAAAATTTAAACTTAAATTTTCTTCATACCTGTCACCACATCGGTTTGGAGGATCGCTTCTTGTTGTCCAAGGTTGTAAGCCCTTGGTTGCACCGGTTGGAACCGAGAAGCGCTCGACTCCGCCATCTTCCCTTTCTCTGCAGCACTGGGGCCGGAGCGTACAGTCTGCTCCTGCCTTGCCTCTTGCCCCGCTCCTCCTTGGGGACAAACACGAGCTATGTGCCCCACCTTACCGCAGTTGTAGCACGTCGGCGGTCCCCTAGAGTGTGAACCTCCAGGCGTCCACCTGCTCTTCTCACCGGACCTGGATGTGTGAGGCTTATTCCTCCACCTACTCCCTTCAGACTTTCCATGGGATTGGGAAGGCTTCCCTTCCCCTTGCTTGGGAGTAAAACCCTTACGACGCTGGGTTCGCTCCAGATCACTTTCCAAAATCCTGGCAACCTCAACTAGTTCATTAAATCCAGCCATCTTCATGGAAATGAGGGGTTGCCTCAGATTCTCCCTCAGCCCCTGGTAGAAGAGGTTATCCCTCTCTACATCATCCGCCATCGTCGTTCCCGCGTAACGACCCAAACATGTGAACTCCTGCACATACTCATCCACCGTCTTGTCTCGCTGCATCAAGTGCAGAAACTGCATTTGAAGGGCCAACCTTGTAGAAACTGGAATGTACCTCTTAAGAAAAGCATCCCCAAACTCCTTCACCGACGAGGTGCGTCTCGGGAACTGGCAGCCGCTATGGCTCACCCACCATAATTTGGCATCTCCTTCCAACATGAAAGCCACATACTCAGCTTTCTTTTCTTCTGGCGTCTCTACGCCCTCAAAAGCTCTTGAATGCGAACCCACCAATCCTCCGCATCCGTTGGCGCACCAACTCCCTTAAATGACGGGGGATGGAAGCTCAGGAAATATGTTGGAACACTCTATTACTAATTTGGGTCAGGATCACTATGTCTCTAGGATCCTTTGCTTGACCTCCTATATAGCTTAATAGGTCAATTAGAATTGAGTCTAAGGGTTAGAAGTCTAGGTTTGGAAGCTGCACTGAAGAGCAAGATTTTGTGTTTGGAGACTAAGTCATATCGTCGAGCTCAGCACGACGATTCGTCGAACTCCGATCGATGATCGTCTAGCTCAACTTCGACAGATCGTCGAACTCCATTCGACGATCGCTGAGCTCAACTTCTTCATATCGTCGAACTCAGTTCGACGATCGGTGAGCTCAGGTCGACGATTTTGACTCTGCTTTGGAACTTTATCTCTGAGCTCAGTTCGACGATCTTTGAGCTCAGATCGACGATATTTTTGCTGCTGTATGTTTCCAGATCGCTGAGCTCAGATCGACGATAGCAGAGCTCAGTTCGATGATTTCAGATAACTTCCAGGATGATTCTAAATTCAAATTCAAATCAGTTAGGAGTTATTCTGCAATTAATTCAGAGATTTCCTAGCCGTTCTCATTCAATTCTGGACCAAGTTTCAAGGGATTTTTCAAGGAATATATCTGTGGACTTTCCTCCAGAAGAGATTATGCAATTAAGGATGCAATTAATGCAGGCCAACGGCTATACTTGACAGAGAATGTTATTCTATTCTATACCAGAGAATAAAAGACAGGATTTTTGAATCTCTCAAAAAGAACACACACAATACAGAGAGAGGATACAGATTATAGAGACACATTCAAAAATCTTCTGTCACAAAAGAATTCTGAAGAACACACATCCAAGGAGATCAAGTCTTCTCAAAAATCTTTAGATCTCCTTAGTCTTCAGAGTGTTCAAGGCCAACATATTTCTAGACTCCAGACACTCAACATTTCAGTCACTTTTTGCTGAAATCATCTATTGCTGGAGTTCAATCTTTGAAGGCCTATCACCCTCAGCAAAGCTTTTCTTCCTGAAGATCTCAAGGATTCAGGGGGAGCTTTGACATCAACAATCCACATAGTCTTCTCAGTTGTTTGAGAAAGAGAAGACTTCCATCATTCTCTCATCCCCACACTGTAAAGGGTTTCTCAAACTCCCTTCAAAAGTTTGAGCTTGGTTTTTGAGCACCTTGTCAAAAGCTCATTGGTGGCAAGACACATGATCAAAAAATCTGCTTTAGTTTTTGAGCACCTTATCAAAAGCTCATTGGTGCCCAGGACACCTAATCAACTCATCCTGCAGTGGATTCCTACCTAGGGTGGTAGAAGAGTGGATGTACCCAAGTTTGGGGAACCACTATATTTCCTTGTGTCTTCTGGTTTTGCTTGTTTTCATTTTTGTTTCTGGCCCTGATTTTTCTGTGCTTAGCTTTTGTTTTACTTAGTGCTGTGATTAGTTTTATTTACTGCTTCCCTGCTCACTCTTATTACAATAACTATTGTAAAAACTTTAAAAGCACCATATACTCTATTCACCCCCCTCTAGAGTATATCTGATCTAGCTGCTCTTTCAATTGGTATCAGAGTCAGGTTGGTTAAACATACCATACCTGATTGGTTGTACAGGCTAACACCTGAACCCAAAGATCCCAAGTTAGATCTGTTTTTCTTTGGTATTTTATTATTAGATTTTGTTTTCACAAATCATGGCCCAAAATAAAGATTATGCTAGCACCAGACCCCCAGTGTGCAATCTATCCAAGTTTGCACTTTGGAAAGCAAGGATTAGGCTTTACATGAATTCTATTGACGAAGATATCTTTAATTCTGTTTTGACAGTATGTCCAAGACCCCCAGAGAACACAAGCACAAATGCTGTGCCACCTCCATCAGGAACAGATGCTGACATCAAGAGATGGAAGGTAGCTGATGCTAAGGCTATGAATATCCTAGCCTAGACAATGTCAGATGACATATTTCAAAAGATAGCTGAATGTAATTCAGTAAAAGAAATTTGGGACAAACTCTCAGAAATAGTCTCAGGCTCAGCTGATGAGAGAAAGGATAGAAGATCCCATCTCATCTCTCAATGTGAGAATTTTAAAAAGGGAGAAACTGAGTCAGTGGGAGACATGTACAACAGACTAAGTCTAATTGTCAGTGAACTCAGGACATTAGATAAAGAGATCTCTCTAACTGAACTTAATGACAAGATCCTAATGTGCTTTCCCAGCACTTGGGATTCAAGAATCTGGCCAATTAAGGATGCCAGAAGTCTAAATGAGATCACCACTGAAGCTCTATTGGGTAAGCTCAAATCTTATGAGCTACTCATCAAAAATAGAGAGGAAGAATAGAAGGCCGCCTCACCAGCCGCAAGAAAAGAGAAGACCATAGCTTTCAAGGCAACTGAAGATCTGCCTGAAGATAAAGCCACAGGCAATGATGAACTACTCAGTCTGCTGGCCAAAAGATTTTACAAAATGGCCAGGAAGGACTTCAGAAGAAGATCATACAAGGAGCAGGACAAGCCAAGGTATGACAAGTCCATTAGTAATAATAAAGACATTATTTGCTTTGGTTGCAGGAAACCAGGGCACATAGTTCCTGACTGTCCAGAGAACAAGAACAAGGACAGAAGGGACAGAAAAGAAAGAAGAAAGGAGAAAGACTCCAAAAGGAATGGCAATGACAAACCTTCTTCAAGCAAAAACAAGCATACAAGAAAAGGGTTTGTTGCTGAATCCTGGAGTGAGACTGAAGAAGAGTCAGAAGTCTCATCCAGCTCCAGTGATGATGAGGATGATGTAGAAGAAAAGGAGTTCTGCATGATGGCAATCAATGCCTCTCAGCATAATTCAGAGGAAGAAGAGTCAGAGTCAGACTCAGAGACTCAACCTGAAGAAGATCAGGTAATTGGTTCTTTTGATTTTAGTTCAGAAGATTTTAAATCTGAATTTAAAGCACTGTGTTTAGACCTGCTAAAGTCTGAGAAAGAGATTATCTCTCTCAGAAATCAATTATCTGAACACAATACTCTAAAGTCAGAAAACCTCAAACTCTCTCAGGAGTTGGAGTGCTGTAGGGAACAGATAGCTTCACTGAAAAGTGAGCTCTCTGAGGCCAAGAAGCTTGAAGAATCCCTTAATGGGAGAAACATCAAGCTGATGGACATCACAAGCACAGTGAACTCTAGATTTAACAGTACACTGGGCTTGGGTGCCTCATCCAGCCAACCTATTGTTCTAACAACCCCAATCAAATTCATTTCTGATAAAGGAAAGGGAGTTGTAGAGGTTGTTAGGAAAAATTCTGATCTGCCTCAGAAAACTAAGTCCCAGCAGAAATCGTCGAACGGAGATCGCCGATCGCCGAATGAAGATCGACGATCGCCGAACGCAGCTCGACGATCTCAGGCAAAATCGTCGAATGGAGCTCGACGATCTGACCCAAGATCGTCGAACGCAGCTCACAGATCGTCGAACAGAGGTCAGAGCTCTGGAAAATTTTTTAAAGGCAAATCAAAATTGAATCCTAAGGGTCATACATCCCAAATCTTTAACCCTTATACTGAATGGATTATACCTCCAAGGAGATATCATCCTGAAGGATATAAGAGTCAACCTGGGATGTCTTTCATTTCAGAATTTAAAGGTTATCAACCTAGGCCCAAGGTAAACTGGGTCAAAAACAAATGAATTGTCTTATGTGCAGGTGAAGACCTATCCAACATCTAACCAGCAATGGTACTTGGATAGTGGGTGCTCTAAGCACATGACAGGGAACAAGAACAACCTCACATCCTTTAGAGCCAAGCTTGGACCCAAAGTCATCTTTGGTGATTCAAACTTTGGACAGACTAAAGGATATGGTGCAATCCAGATTGGTTCAGTAACTTTCAAGAAGGTAGCTTATGTGGAAGGACTGAAGCACAACCTAATTAGCATCAGTCAGCTGTGTGATGAAGGCTACCAGGTGACCTTCAGCAAAGCCTTATGCAAAATCAAGTCAGAGGACAACACAACTGTGTTGACAGGTAAAAGGAAAGGTAACATCTACCTAGTAGATTTTCTTTCATCTGATGTAGATATCTGCTTGTTTAATTCTGTCTGTAGACCCAATATTTTATGGCATAAGAGATTAGGACACCTAAACCTTAGAACTATTGCTAGGCTGTCCAAAGACAACCTTGTTAGAGGACTACCTTCTGGCCCTTACAAGAAGGAAGGACTCTGCAGGACTTGTCAATTAGGCAATCAAACTAAAAACAGCTTTAAGTCACTTAATAAGAGTGATTCACCTAGGATATTGTATCTGTTACACATGGATCTTTTTGGACCCATCACAGTACAAAGCCTAGGAGGGAAATCCTACACTTTAGTAGTTGTAGATGACTTCTCTAGATTCACTTGGGTGTTCTTTCTAAGGAAGAAGTCTGATAACTTTAAGTGTCTGACAGAGTTTCTCAAATGTATACAGATTGAGTTCAATACTCACATTGCCCTGATCAGAAGTGATCATGGGACAGAGTTTGATTCTCTTCTTATGCAAGAGTTCTGTCAGAGTGAAGGGATCAGACATACTTTCTCAGCTCCTAGAACTCCTCAACAAAATGGGCTAGCTGAAAGAAAAAATAGAACCCTTATTGAATCTGCCACTACATTGTTGTCAGATGCTCATCTACCTCGATCCTTCTGGGCAGAGGCAGTGAACACCTCCAACTATGTGTTGAACAGAAGTCTGATACATAAACTAAAGAGAAAGACTCTCTATGAATTACTCAAAGGGAAGAAACCTAAAGTTGACTATTTTAGAGTCTTTGGTTGTATTTGCTACATTCACAATAATGACAAGAAATATTTAGCAAAATTTCAAGCCAAAGCTGATGAAAGAGTGTTTCTGGGATACTCCATGATCAGCAAGGACTATAGGGTCTATAATAAATCATCTTTGAAAATTGAGGAATCTGTTCACATTTCATTTGATGAATCTAACATGTCTTTCAAGGAGAAGAATCCTTCTACCATAGAACCTTTGCAGGAACATTCTCTAGTTGAAGACTTGAACAGGTTACAGGTTACTCAAGAGGATGAAAGCAGTGAAGATGAAAGAAATGCTCAACACATTGAAGAACAACTTGAAGAGCCAGTTGTTGTACCACAAGAGGAAACAACAACACAGGTTGGTGAATAATCAACACCCCCTGTTGATTTAGTAACATCAAGAGACCATCCAATTTCCCAAATAATTGGAGAAATCTCAGCTGGTGTGCAAACCAGAAATCAGGTCAACCAAAACCTGTTGCACACCTGCTTCCTATCTCAAATTGAACCTCAGTCCATTCAAGATGCAGAGCAAGATCCACACTGGATCATTGCAATGCAAGAAGAGTTGCATCAATTTGAGAGGAACAAAGTATGGGAACTAGTGCCAAAGCCTAAGGATCACTCCATTGTTGGAACAAAATGGGTATTCAAAAACAAACTGGATGATCAAGGAGTAATTATAAGGAACAAGGAAAGGCTAGTTGCTCAGGGATACTCTCAAGAAGAAGGAATCGACTACGACCAGACTTTTGCACCTGTTGCAAGATTAGAAGCCATCAGAATATTTCTAGCTTATGCAGCTCATAAAGGCTTCAAAGTATATCAGATGGATGTCAAGAGTGCTTTCTTGAATGGAGACATCAAAGAGGAAGTTTATGTCAGACAACCTCCAGGTTTTATCTCTCCAACTTATCCTGATTATGGTTTTAGATTAAACAAAGCATTATATGGTCTCAAGCAAGCTCCCAGAGCATGGTATGAGACCCTAGCATGCTTTCTCTTGGAAAATGGTTTTATAAGGGGTAGAGTAGACCAAACTCTTTTCATTAGAACCCATAAGTCCCATACCTTACTGGTATAAATTTATGTAGACGATATCATTTTTGGTTCTACTGACTCCAAATTGTGCAGAAGGTTTTCCAACCTAATGCATTCTAAATTTGAGATGAGTAGCATGAGTGAGCTATCCTTCTTCCTAGGATTGCAAGTCAAGCAACATGCTGAAGACATCTTCATTTCTCAAACCAAGTATGCAAATGAACTGGTTAAGAAATTTGGTATGTCTGAGGCATCTTGTATGAAAACACCCATGCCTACTAATGCTGTATTGGATGCTGATAAACATGGGAAACCTGTTGATCAGACAACATATAGAGCAATGATTGGCTCTTTACTGTATCTTACAACTAGTAGACCAGATATAATGTTTGCTACATATATATGTGCTAGGTTCCAAGTAAGCCCTAGAGAGTCACACCTAACTTTAGTAAAGAGGATTCTCAGGTATGTTAAAAGTTATCCAAATCTAGGTCTCTGGTATCCAAAGGATTCAGCATTTGATTTAACTGGATTCTCAGATGCTGATTATGCTGGATGCAGAATTGACAGGAAAAGCACCAGTGGAACTTGTCAGTTCCTTGGTGACAGACTTGTCTCTTGGTTTTGTAAGAAACAAACATCTGTGTCAACTTCAACTGCTGAAGCTGAATATATGGCTGCAGACAGTTGTTGTTCACAAATCTTGTGGATCCAAAACCAACTCCTAGACTATGGCTACAACTTAGAGAAGTCTAAAATCTTTTGTGATAACACAAGTGCTATTTCCATAGCTCAAAATCCAGTCCTCCATAGTAGGACAAAACATATAGAGATTAGACATACTTCTTAAGGGATAATGTTGAAAAGAATAAAATTGAATTACAATATATCCCAACTGATTTACAAAGGGGAGATATTTTCACCAAGCCCTTGGATGAAAAGAAACACACCTTCTTCCTAAATCAGTTAGGAATGTTAGATGGAGGAAGCCTTAAATAATATTCAAGATTTTGAAAGCTTAAAAATTGACCAATACTAGGAAAACATTCTGATTTTTCTTACTGTCTAGAATTTTTCTGATCTCTAAACTGCGCTCGACGATTTGCCCCAAGATCGTCGAACGGAGATCGACGATTTCCTAAATAGTCGAACTGAGTTCAGCGCCTCTCAGATAGTATGAACTATCTCTTCCGGTCTACGATCGTCGAACGGCGCTCGACGATTTTGTTCTCTGAATGATCGTCGAACGGAGCTCGACACTCTCCAATATCGTCGAACGGAGATCGACAATGTTGAAGACTCTTCAGTTTCCTTTAGTAGCCTCGATCGTCGAACTGAGTTCAACGATCTTCCCAATTCTGCGTCGAACCCTAATATAAAACTCTTTTTTCGCCGTCGTTCTCTTTTGCGCTTTCGATTTCTCTACAAGAATCTTCTTTCCCTCCAAACAGTTCTACTCTTGGTCGTTTTGTTTGTTGAATTTCTGCAGGTACCATGGCAGTGTCAGTTGCTGTTCTTGCTGCAATGAAGTTTGATGCCGGTTTTGACATTGATATAGAATCCTTCAGCACGACTGATCAGATTTTTCAAGATATACTGGGTTTGTTCAAGGACCAGAATCTGACAGCAATAATGACCACCAGGATCAAGCTGGCTTCTGACGAGATCAAGGAGTGGGTTTATACTGCCCATAATCAAGATAACAGCACCATAGTTGGGTCAATAGCTGGAACTCAGGTACCCTTGACCCCAACCATTCTCTTAGAAGTTTTTGAATTGAGAAATGGAGAAGATTCTGCTGAGCTATCTGGAGAGGAATATTCTGAACTGCTTGCTAGGATGGGTCATCCAGAGGGAAACCCTAGCAAGCTCTTCAAAAGGAACCTGTCTGTTGAATACAGGTTCATGGCAGATGTGGTGGGGAAAGTGCTACTGGCAAAGCACTCAGCCCATGATACAATATCAAGATTTCAGCTCTGCCTCATGGGAGCTCTTGTGGATAAGAAGAATCTGAACTGGGGAGAGGTTTTCTTTGACCTCATCAAAAAGAAAATAAACAAAAGTTTTGTTAATTTTGGGAGAATTATTGGAGTATTTCTGCAGCACAGGTGTCCTGCCTTGCTGGTCTCCTCTGGAGTTCATATCAATGCCTCCAAGAGATTGTCCTGTGCCCTCTTTGGAAAGTGGGACAGGCAAATCAGCAAGCCTAGCAGGCCCTCCTCCAGTGCTCCTTCAGGCACAAGGACTCAAAGAGTCACTCCTCCACAGGTCTCGGCCCCTGCAGATGACCTGGCTGCTGTTGCTGCCTCTCCTCCTCCTCCAATTCCATCCCTTCCCCTACCATCCACCATTCCAGTTCCATCCATTATCATCATCTCCAGCCCATCTCCATCAACACCTTCTCCAGAACCTATTCTACCTACACCAGAAGAACACTTCCTCCCACTGTTCTCCTATCCTCCACTTGCTGTCACCTCATCAACCTCCATTCCATCCTTCACTCTACTGGATGATTCCTTTATGGATGATTCCCCATCATCTCCTCCTGAACTACCTTCCTCCTCCACTTCAATTCAAGACCTACTACACCAGATCATTGATCAACCAACTTTCACCCCAGCTATCTCCATCCCTCTATCCTCCATACCCACCTTGCCAACACCTCAGCCATCCCTTCCCCAATTCTCCAGCTCTCCACTTCCAGAACCTTCAGCTGCTTCCATACCTTCTACCTCTGCTCCAGCTCTTGAGCAAGTAGACCTCTCAGCCCTTGCTGACAGGCTGTATGAGCTGCTTGCCCCTAGGCTCTCTCTATTGTTGGAGACCTCCTTGGCTCCTCTGCACCTGTGAGTGGCAGCCCTTTCTGCCAGGCTTTCTTCCCTCTTCCCTCAGGCAGCACCTACAGCAGTGTGCCTTGATCCAGACCTGTCTGCATCTAGGCAGGGGGAGATGTCATATGAAGAAAATCTTCATGTTGCTGCTGCTGTTTCTGCAAGCTCTCTGTCTGCTGCTGCTGTTAGTTCTGCTTCTTCTGCTGCTCCTCCTTCTGTTGCTGTTGCTGTGCCTCCAGAAAGTCAGATTTCAACTGCAGTTCTTGCAATAGACCTCAGGTCTTTGCTTTCAGCTTTTGATTCTGCTTACTTCAGCTGTCTGCCAGAGGGTAATGCTGTCCAGCCCCCAGAAGACTTATCCAAGGCACTTGTGCCTTTCTCTTGCTGTGAACCTAGCATTATCACTTCTTTTGTATATTCAGTAATTGCTGCTGCTGCTTCTTCTGAAGAAAGGACTGATTTTGCTTCTGAGAATGTTGATACTGCTGATGCTGAAGTTTCTGCTGTTTCTGATGAACCATCTTCCAAGGACATTCTGATGTCAGAGGCCACTGAATTTGAGCCTTCTGCAGTCTTTGATGATGCTCCTTCTGTTTCTGTTGCTGTCAGGGAATCTGCTATTTCTGCTGCTGCTAGTGAAGTTGCTGCTGTTGTTGTCTCTGCTTCACCTTATCCATCTGCTGCTGTCCCTGCTGTTACCATCTCAACACCTGCTGCTGCTGCTGTTTCAACTTCTGCCTCATCTGCTTCTGAACAACTCAAGAAAGACTTAATGAAGAAAATATATGCTCTCTATGATGACCAGAGTTCTGAATCTGATGAATTTAAAACAGACTCTGATGACTCTTCTGCTACCATTGCCAGGAAAAGAAAGGCAAGGAGCAAGGCTATGAAAAGGGTACCTCCTGCTAAAGTTAAAGATAACAATGATATCCCTTATTACATCTTACATGACTGCCCAATCACTGAACACTGGATGCAATACTCTAAAAATCAGTTGAAAGCAATGAAAAAAAGAGAAAATATGAGAAGGGTTCATCTCAATTCCAGCACTCTCATCCTCCTCCACCACCTCCTCCTGATGCAGGTGCAGGTGGAAGCTCTGCAAGTCAACCCCCAGCCAGAAGTCAGGCTCCCTATCAACCTCATGTCAGATCTTACCACAGGGAAAGCCAATCCAGGGGTTCTCATTCTAAGAGAGGAGGATATAGGGGTAATCAGAGAGATATTCAAGTCTATTCTAAAGGCTACTCCAGGTAGCACCCATATTCCAGGGAAAGACAAACTTCAACTGATACAACATCTGGTTTTTTCCCTTATAAGCTGAAAGAAACTGTGTCTGCCAGGCCCTCTCAAGACAACCCCTCCAACAGGTATGAGCCACCTGTACCTTATGAGGACCCTGAAAATAATCCAGCTGCTTGGACTGCCAGGTTAAAAGAATTAGCTGCACTGGACCAAATTAAAAAGGCCAGAGAACAAGGATTAGACTCTTCCAACATTTCTACTATGTCTGAACAGAGACAGAAAGAACTAGAGAGATATGCTTCAAGAAAATTCTTTGATGCTGACAGATACATGGAATTACACCCTGAAGCAGTGGTTCCCAGGCTTAAACAGCAGACATCTCTAGGTGCTGCAGATGACACCAGATCTAAGAAGGAAGCCCTAAATCCTAACAGAGAAATTAAAATGGTTAAGGGCAAAGAGAAGAAATGATATTGTAAGGTGACAATTTCTGTAATTTCTGATTATCTGGATGCCATATATATCTCTGTGATTATTCTGCAATGTCTAGCTGTTGTTTTTATGTTTTACTGATTGTATGTTGTTATTTAAGTTTTTCCAAAGTCTGTAAATAGTAATCCTAACCCAAATAGGGGGAGATTGTTGGAACACCCTATTACTAATTTGGGTCAGGATCACTATGTCTCTAGGATCCTTTGCTTGACCTCCTGTATAGCTTAATAGGTCAATTAGAATTGAGTCTAAGGGTTAGAAGTCTAGGTTTGGAAGCTGCCCTGAAGAGCAAGATTTTGTGTTTGGAGACTAAGTCATATCGTCGAGCTCAGCACGACGATTCGTCGAACTCCGATCGACGATCGTCTAGCTCAACTTTGACAGATCGTCGAACTCCATTCGACGATCGCTGAGCTCAACTTCTTCATATCGTCGAACTCAGTTCGACGATCAGTGAGCTCAGGTCGACGATTTTGACTCTGCTTTGGAACTTTATCTCTGAGCTCAGTTCGACGATGTTTGAGCTCAGATCGACGATATTTTTGCTGCTGTATGTTTCCAGATCGCTGAGCTCAGATCGACGATAGCAGAGCTCAGTTCGACGATTGCAGATAACTTCCAGGATGATTCTAAATTCAAATTCAAATCAGTTAGGAGTTATTCTGCAATTAATTCAGAGATTTCCTAGCCGTTCTCATTCAATTCTGGACCAAGTTTCAAGGGATTTTTCAAGGAATATATCTGTGGACTTTCCTCCAGAAGAGATTATGCAATTAAGGATGTAATTAATGCAGGCCAACGGCTATACTTGACAGAGAATGTTATTCTATTCTATACCAGAGAATAAAAGATAGGATTTTTGAATCTCTCAAAAAGAACACACACAATATAGAGAGAGGATACAGATTACAGAGACACATTCAAAAATCTTCTGTCACAAAAGAATTCTGAAGAACACACATCCAAGGAGATCAAGTCTTCTCAAAAATCTTTAGATCTCCTTAGTCTTCAAAGTGTTCAAGGCCAACATATTTCCAGACTCCAGACACTCAACATTTCAGTCACTTTTTGCTGAAATCATCTATTGCTGGAGTTCAATCTTTGAAGGCCTATCACCCTCAACAAAGCTTTTCTTCCTGAAGATCTCAAGGATTCAGGGGGAGCTTTGACATCAACAATCCACATAGTCTTCTCAGTTGTTTGAGAAAGAGAAGACTTCCATCATTCTCTCACCCCCACACTGTAAAGGGTTTCTCAAACTCCCTTCAAAAGTTTGAGCTTGGTTTTTGAGCACCTTGTCAAAAGCTCATTGGTGGCAAGACACCTGATCAAAAAATCTGCTTTGGTTTTTGAGCACCTTATCAAAAGCTCATTGGTGCCCAGGACACCTGATCAACTCATCCTGCAGTGGATTCCTACCTAGGGTGGTAGAAGAGTGGATGTACCCAAGTTTGGGGAACCACTATATTTCCTTGTGTCTTCTGGTTTTGCTTGTTTTCATTTTTGTTTCTGGCCCTGATTTTTCTGTGCTTAGCTTTTGTCTTACTTAGTGCTGTGATTAGTTTTATTTACTGCTTCCCTGCTCACTCTTATTACAACAACTGTTGTAAAAACTTTAAAAGCACCATATACTCTATTCACCCCCCCTCTAGAGTATATCTGATCTAGCTGCTCTTTCAAAATACTTCATGTGTCGGCCCCATGTCCGACAACCACCCTTTTCGCCAAAGGATCCACTCGCCTGGCTTCTCCTCCTGGCACGGCCGTCGCCGTATCCGGTGTAGCAGGGGTTGCTACCTGAGCTGCCGCTGTAGCTTGGGCTGCCACCATCGCTTCTACAAGCATGCGACAGAAGTCGGCCGGGTTTACACCCGTGCCCAAAAGACCTGGAGCAGTGGCACTGCTCGCCGAGAGTTCCTCTCTTACTCTCGACGTACCCGCCTCGTTGCTTGCACTCTTCAAGAAAACAAGAAACAAGGAATCAGTCTCTAAACTCAAAACTTAAACATAAGGACACTCATGGTCCCGCGTTACTCTTATGTGGATAACTTCTCTATGCATTGACCTTGAGTCTAACCTTGCTTTGATACCAAATTGTAACACCTCCCCTGTAATGACCGTATAATATGGGTCCGGCCGGGGCCCCACAACATACGGACGCCACAGCTTTAGTGATGTAGGGGTGACCGTGATTCGTGCCGAATACG
The DNA here is from genome assembly GCA_039583875.1 of Platanthera guangdongensis. Classification (NCBI taxonomy): domain Eukaryota; kingdom Viridiplantae; phylum Streptophyta; class Magnoliopsida; order Asparagales; family Orchidaceae; genus Platanthera; species Platanthera guangdongensis. The sequence goes on from CM077156.1 coordinate 87,971,571, forward strand.
CTAACGAAAAATATTATCACAAGACATAAAACCAAAGGGGAGGGCTCCGACCAAAAAGCGAGCGAAAAGGGGTCGGGTTTGCTCCCAAATCCGAAAGAGAAAATTGCCGGACTCGATACAACGTCCTTAGGACCTACCTCTCCAACAAGCACACAACTCACCGCACCTACACAAGCATCTATTGTACCAACTTGAGCCGTTTCAACGTAGCAATAATTTATTTTCGGAGCGGCGGAAAACTTCAATAGGCGGTCGAGTTCGAGTTGTGATTAACTCCCTTGTTAACACCAAAATGTGCCAATCTTGGAGGGCAAGTCAAGGCTAGGCCAAGTCTCGCTCTCGCAACGGATCTACCCAATCCGGATCACAAGAGGTTCAATAACAACGAAATCGAAATCGGAATTTGCAAGCGACGTATTTAAAAATCACGGAAGAAATGGTTTGCAAAAACCTCCACAAAATCTAAAGCAAGAATCTCTAAGGGGAAGAAGTTACCCAACCAAGAACAACAATCACACAAGATAAGGCGGGAGAATCACTCTCTCCATGGATCCACCGGCTTCACACCGAATGGGCTGCAACCTTCTTCCTTGGAGTCGCACTGAAAGGAAGCCACGTCGGAGTCGCACCGAACGGGGATGGAGGAGGCAAGGCTTGGCTTCACACCAGGGGGGGGGGGGGCGGTTAATGGACTCTCTCCATGGTGGCCGAATTCTTAAAAGGGGTTTTTTTTTTAGGTTTTCTTTTCATTCCATAACTCATCATAAAAGCCTCCTTTAAATAGGAGTTACAAAAGAGATCCAACCGTCCATGATGGAGATGAAATCTCATCCATTCGGGCGGTTACATACACATAATAGCCTCCTTTAAATAGGAGTTACAAAAGAGATCCAACCGTCCATGATGGAGATGAAATCTCATCCATCCGGGCGGTTACATACACACCAAAATGTTTGCAGAAAATAATTAAAGATTACAAGTCACAAATGAATATAAAATTATTAACCAAGATTGGAATAATTTTATATTCGCACATAAAATAATAAAGCATGACAAATTAATTAAAATAGTCTTCAAGCGAGGGTAGCACGCCGCGGGCGGAGGTTGTAGCTGCGTCGTCCGTTAGCATCATCACGGCTCCGAAGGTCTTTATGTTGTAGAGCCTCGGCAACTGGATCGTCATCAAGTAGTGGCGGAGGGGCAGCGGCATCAATCCTCCCCCACTCAAAATCACGTATCTCCGATGCGTGGTCCGAGAGATAGCGGCGGAGAAGCTCGGCATCCAAACGCTGAAGCTCTGTCGCAAGTACCCATGAATCATCTGAAGGGGGGCGGTCACGCCAACGGATGAGGAAGCGGTAGGTAGCACCATCAGGAGTGGTAAGTGGCTCAACAGCAAGTATCATATCTGAAGTGAGAAATGTCTTCGGAAACCTGGGAAACATGTCAGCAGTAGGGAAAAAAGAAGGCAACGTACCATCCGATGTTATACCTGCGGGGACCGAAAGAGAGAGATCATCCGAACTACCACTCCCCAACCCAGTAGAAATTTTAGTGGAGGGAGAAGACGACAAAGAATTCAAATCAGGTGGAGGAGAAACAAACGGCGTCAAATCAGAGACATTAAAAATAGGGGAGATACCCCAATCAGCTGGCAAATCCAACACGAAAGCGTTGTCACCTAGTTTCTTTATAATTCGAAAAGGGCCGGCGCGCTTTGGTGCCAACTTTTTAACGGTGCCAGATGGCAAGCGTTCGGGAACTAACCAGACTAGGACCAAATCGCCGACGTTGAAGTGCGATACCCTCCTATGTAGATTAGCGTGCGACTGATAAGACTCGTATTGAGCAGTCAAGGTAGCTCGTATATGTGCATGTAGGTCATGAATATGTTGGGCGAAGGATTGTGCAAATTGACTTGTCTTGTATGTTGGGGGCAAAGGAACCAAGTCAAGAGGCACAGGGGCCTTGTACCCGTGAACTATCTCGTTTGGAGACAGACCAGTGGACCGATTTTTGGAATTATTATAGTGCAACTGGGCGTGGGGAAGAAGAAGATCCCACGTACCTTTGTGATCGCTCACTAGGCATCTAAGGAGGCTTCCTAGGCTCCGATTGACTACCTCGGTTTGCCCATCGGTCTGAGGGTGATAGGCTGAGGAAAACAATAACTTGGTACCCATCAAGACCCAAAGTATTTTCCAAAAATAGCTCGTATACTTAACATCTCTATCCGAGACTATTGTCTTCGGCACTCCCCGGTGACTAACTACTTCCTTAAAATATAATTTGGCAATGTGAGATGCGTCGTTGGTTCTAACGCAAGGAATAAAATATGCCATTTTAGAGAATCTATCCACCACTACAAAAATAGAATCGTGACGGCGTAAGGTGGTGGGTAGGCCTAGAACAAAATCCATACTCACGTCTTCCCATGGCGTGGAAGGGATAGACAGGGGCGTATATAATCCTACGTTGGTCTTGGTGCCCTTGGATACCTGACAGGTACGACAACTACTAACTACCCTTCCCACCATTGCCTTAAGTTTTTGCCAATAGAATTTCTCCTCAACTAACGTAATGGTCTTATCCCTACCGAAATGACCACTCAACCCTCCACTATGCAATTCCCAGATGATATGAAGGCGTAGCGATGACTGCGGGATACATAACTTCCCATGTCTAAATAGGTAGCCATCCTTAATGACGAACGCAGTTATAATCATGGGGGAGCTATCTTGGGCAGACAAATATGCATCCTGAAAGTCTGGACATGTGGCGTACTCGTCCTTAATTCGCTCGAATCCTACCACGTTAACCTCCATAGTGGTGAGTAACAGGGTCAGGCGACTAAGAGCATCCGTGACTCGATTGTCAGCTCCTTTAAGGTGTTTGAGGTTAAAAGTGTAACCCTGTAGGAGAGATACCCACTTAGCATGTCGCGGGCTGATTTTATGTTGGCCATTGATGAACCGCAGTACCTCGTGATCGGAGAGGATCACAAACTCCTTAGAGAGGAGATAGTGCCTCCAATGGTGCATACATCTAATGACGGCATAAAACTCCCTATCGTAATTCGAGTAATTCAATTTGGCGTCCGCTAACTTCTCACTAAAATAACTCACAGGGTGCCCTTCCTGACTCAAGACACCTCCTATTCCTACGCCAGAAGCGTCACACGTAAGCTCAAAGACCTTATTGAAGTCAGGTAGATGTAGGACAGGTGACTCAGTCATAAGTTCCTTAATGCGTTGGAAAGCAGTAGCGGCGGACCTTGTCCAGGTGAACTCACCTTTCTTCATGCAATCACTAATGGGGGCCATAATGCTACTAAAATCTTTAATAAAACGGCGGTAAAAAGTAGCTAACCCATGGAAACTTCGCACCTCTCGTAATGTGGTCGGTTCGGGCCAATCCCTCATGACCTTAACCTTATTAGGGTCAACTCTAATGCCTTCCGAACCGACTGTATAGCCTAAGAATTCCACTTCAGTGACATAGAATGTGCATTTCTTGAGATTAAGGTATAAGGTTTCCTTCCGCAGGGTGGAAAGAACCGATCTCATGTGGGAGACGTGCTCAGCAGTGGTGGTACTAAAGACTAAAATGTCATCAAAATAGACGACCACAAACTTCCCCATGTAAGGCTGAAAGACATGGGTCATCATCCGGGAGAAGGTACTGGGGGCGTTGGATAGCCCAAAGGGCATCACAAGCCACTCGTATAACCCATCCTTGGACTTAAATGTTGTCTTCCACTCGTCCCCCTCACGGATCCTGATCTGGTGATAGCCACTCCGCAAATCTAACTTTGAAAAAATGGTGGCGCCAGATAAGACATCTAGGAGGTCATCTAATCGCGGAATAGGAAATCTATATTTGATGGTAATCTTGTTGATGGCACGGCTATCAACACACATTCTCCACGTACCATCCTTCTTGGGGGCAAGAAGGGCCGGTACCGCACATGGACTCATACTAGTCCTAATGAACCCCTTTTTCATCAAATCCTCGATCTGGGTCCGTAACTCCTTATGGGCGGCGGGGTGAAGCCTATAGTGGGGCTGGTTCGGTAAGGAGGAGCCGGGGATAAGGTCTATAGCATGCTGTATATTCCTAAGCGGTGGTAATACCGAAGGCAGCTCATCCGGGTACACGTCCTTATACTCATCCAACAATTCTCGTAACTCTCTAGGCAACTCATCCAATGTTCTCGTATCCCCTTTCGCACTCATAAGAACTAGAGCGTACATCATCCCGTCAAGAAAGGGATCCTTCACAAACTCTTTTCTTCCCACGAGACTCAACGTTTTCCTCTCGACTGGAACAGTGGTGTCCTTAGCCAAAGCTACTGGCTCTTTCGGGATGGTCGGTCTCAACGTAATGACCTTGCCATTGAATTTAAAGTCATATGTGTTGGCCCTTCCAAAGTGTGTCACGTCATGGTCGTAAAGCCAAGGGCGGCCCAATAACACGTGACAAGCGTCCATTGGAAGGACATCGCACCACACCTCGTCAGTATAGGATTTGATCGAGAGAGGTACAAGGCAACGCTTGGTGACCGGGACGGTAACCTTATTAATCCGAGCTACCTGATAGGGAGCCGGGTGGGGCTGCGTAGTCAAGGACATACGTGTAACGACATTCTCAGAGATGACGTTTACACAACTGCCACTATGAATGATCAACTTGCACAACTTGTCGCCACTCTTAAAGATCAGGGAAAATATACTAGTCCTTTTCCAGTCATCTAACGGACGAGGGGTGGTCAAGATACAACACATCACCATAACAGAGTGTTCGTCCTCTAAATCGCTTGGGACCCCTTTGGGTCACTCTCCTCAGCAGCCTCATAAACGAAATCAGCAAGGTCGGTAGTCGACTCTAGAAGGGCTATGGCTTTAGTCTTCGTTGGGCATTCAAAGGCATAGTGGCCTTGAATGCCGCAAGAGTAACAAGTAGTGTTAGCCTTGCTAACCTTCCCTATAGGGACACGCTCACTCGCAGGATTCTTGCCGTTCCTAGCAGTAATCACGACAGACTTTGACTCGGCAGACCGAAACTTCCCTTTATCCTGATATGTGGAGGAAGAGGCTCCAGCTGTGGACTTTCCCTTCGCATGGGAATACCAGGAGTGAGCCTTAGAGGCTAAGTGCTTTTCGATGTCGAGGGCGGCATTAAATATCGTGTTCAGATCCGTATGACCATATCGTAAGAGCTTCCGCTGAATATCGGGATGAAGCCCCTTACGAAATCTGGATAGGGTGACCTCGGGGACCTCCCTCAAATCACAACGCACCATACGATCCTTCAGTTCTCCCATATACCCAGCTACCGAATTGGAGTCCTGCCGTAGAGTGGCAAGCTCGTCGAACATCTGTGTCCGATAGTACGCGGAGAACGTACTGATCGGTCAACAAGTTCTTCATCACGGCCCATCCAATAAGTGGGACCCCGTTCCCGGTTCCTAGCCTACGCTCTTCATTCAGCCAATAAGTTTTGGCACGTCCCGTTAGCTTCATCCTGGAAACTTGGACCTTTTGATGGTCCGTAAGGGTGTGCCAATCGAAGTAGCACTCCATATCCACCACCCAAGTAAGGAAGATCTGGGGATCTCCCATGCCATCATAAGTGGGGGCGTCGATCTTAATGGCCCTAGTGATATCGTAAGCACGATCGTGGCGGTGTTCTCGAGGGGGCACTCGGGGAGAGTCCTCATCGGAATCCGACTCAGGAGTTTGTTGGCGCCGGTTGGGCTGCTCAACATTAATGGGTGGCGGGGGTGGCCTTGCTTGATTTTGCAGGATCTATGCCAACATGTTTCTAAGCTCCGTCATTTCGTTACGTAGCCCTGCTATGGCCTCGGTGTTGGGCTCCCCATGCTCGTTCGCAGCCATCCTAGACGTAGACGGTGTCGCGTACTCGGATCCGTGCCTAGTGCGCATTCAGGTCTAGGAAATTTTGGAAAGGTGATTTTTCCTAGGGCTGTAGCTATACTGAAAATAAGATATTTTTATATTTTCCTGATGTGAGGGACACGTGGATCGTTTAAATTTTTTTTTTTTTGAAATTTTCCTGAAAAATAAAGATTTCAGCCCGCTATTGGCAGACCACAGAAAATAATTTTTTTGATTTTTTTTAGATCCGATCAGGCAACAAGAAACGTAGAGAGGATGTTTGCAACGTGGGAGTTGAAACAACCGCCTCTGATACCAAATTGATGTAGGGGTGACCGTGATTCGTGCCGAATACGCTAACGGAAAATATTATCACAAGACATAAAACCAAAGGGGAGGGCTCCGACCAAAAAGCGAGCGAAAAGGGGTCGGGTTTGCTCCCAAATCCGAAAGAGAAAATTGCCGGACTCGATACAACGTACTTAGGACCTACCTCTCCAACAAGCACACAACTCACCGCACCTACACAAGCATCTATTGTACCAACTTGAGCCGTTTCAACGCAGCAATAATTTATTTTTGGAGCGGCGGAAAACTTCAATAGGCGGTCGAGTTCGAGTTGTGATTAACTCCCTTGTTAACACCAAAATGTGCCAATCTTGGAGGGCAAGTCAAGGCTAGGCCAAGTCTCGCTCTCGCAACGGATCTACCCAATCCGGATCACAAGAGGTTCAATAACAACAAAATCGAAATCGGAATTTGCAAACGACGTATTTAAAAATCATGGAAGAAACGGTTTGCAAAAACCTCCACAAAATCTAAAGCAAGAATCTCTAAGGGGAAGAAGTTACCCAACCAAGAACAACAATCACACAAGATAAGGCGGGAGAATCACTCTCTCCACGGATCCACCGGCTTCACACCGAATGGGCTGCAACCTTCTTCCTTGGAGTCGCACCGAAAGGAAGCCACGCCGGAGTCGCACCGAACGGGGATGGAGGAGGCAAGGCTTGGCTTCACACCAGGGGGGGGGGGGGGGCTAATGGACTCTCTCCATGGTGGCCGAATTCTTCAAAGTGGGGTTTTTTTAGGTTTTCTTTTCATTCCATAACTCATCATAAAAGCCTCCTTTAAATAGGAGTTACAAAAGAGATCCAACCGTCCATGATGGAGATGAAATCTCATCCATCCGGGTGGTTACATACACATAATAACCTCCTTTAAATAGGAGTTACAAAAGAGATCCAACCGTCCATGATGGAGATGAAATCTCATCCATCCGGGCGGTTACATACACACCAAAATGTTTGCAGAAAATAATTAAAGATTACAAGTCACAAATGAATATAAAATTATTAACCAAGATTGGAATAATTTTATATTCCACATAAAATAATAAAACATGACAAATTAATTAAAATAGTCTTCAAGTGAGGGTAGCACGCCGCGGGCGGAGGTTGTAGCTGCGTCGTCCGTTAGCGTCATCACGGCTCCGAAGGTCTTTATGTTGTAGAGCCTCGGCAACTGGATCGCCATCAAGTAGTGGCGGAGGGGCAGCGACATCATTTAGTATTATAAGTTGATATAGCTACCCACACTCAAAACACTTTGCACAACGCAGCGGAAACATAAGCAAGACTAGAAGTTATCCATTACTACAAGAGTAAAACAAATGGCCTTATGGCCTGACAACAAGTGTCCAGACTCAAATAAGAACAACAGTCATGAATGTGCATAGCACTCCCAGTCTACCTCGGCGTGCAAGCCGGACAACATGAATCTCAAACATACAACATCATATGAGTAGAACTACAAAAGTGAGAAGCACTTCATGAAGCTTAGGCCTTCCTGGCCGCCGAGCTAGCTCATGCATGCGATCCTTGCCCTGTAAAATTTATTAGTAACGTGGGTCAGCAAAGGCTGACCTCAAACTGTGTAACAACACATCTCCTCCCGACCGCCCTTAACGGACCCCGGGGTACCCCTCCAACCTACAAGTTAGCACTTCGTATGCAATAATCATAAGCAAGAAAAGCAGCTACAGAAATAGGCTTGGATGTCACACACATCATACATGTTCTCTACTGGTTGAGCATATAATAAAAAGGTCCTACTTATGCAATCATGTATGCAATAACCCGGGTTTCACCCAAGGCACCCTATCGCGTATGCATCTAGCACATCATCATATCATATGGGTACTCAACGATTCCCCATTGGCATATAGCCGCAAACAAAGGGGTAAAACCATTCCCCCATCGGCACACAGGCCGCCACATGGAACTCTTGCAAAGGCCCCACCCGCTCAAGGTCTTAGACCCGAGCTTGCCTACAAGCTCTGACGTCTCATGTCAGGATTCCAACAAACACAAAACTGACCGTTTCTAAGAAGCCTTGCCAGACCCCACCCGCTCATGGCCTCATTGCTCGGGCTTGTCCCCATGCTTGGCATTCTCGCCAGTCTCACAGAAGGGGACTAGTCTCACCGGGACACTCTCCACACATGACATGAACGTCACGGGATAGCCAGCCGACCACGAAGACATAGCCACGCCTTGGCACATCACAAACCAAGACAATTCCACCATAGTCCCTCATTTGTACTGCAGCGTTCCCGCGCACCAAGGAAACATCTACAACTCATGCGGAGCTAACCTTGTCCACCAAGGAAACCATCTACCGCCACGAGGAGCTAACCTTGTCCGGTTCCGACTACACGTACTCACTTGAGAAAAAGGGGAAACACAACCACATCACAAACGACATCTTGTCGCGACGGAATCTCTGCGAATCCTTAACGTTCGTATGCAACATCACCAAGTCTGACTAACGGTCGCGACTACGGCTTCACCCACCATGCCTAATCCACTAACGGAGCGGATCTCTAATGCAAAAAAATGTCGGGGACGGACTCAATCAACCCGTAGGTTCCTCTTGAACCTTGGCAACCCAAAACCCCTCTCATTTGAGAGTTTGGTGCCCAAAAACTAGAAAGAAAAATAAATGATGCTAAAGACATGCATCCTAAGACCGAGAGGAGAAGTGTCGTTACCTTCCGACCCCACTTCCTTGCCATGGCAAAATAACCAGATGGAAGCCTTCGCAAATACCTAGCCTCTACGGATCTGGACTCAGCTCGCGATTTGGAGCACCGAAACCTCTCCTACAGCCCAAACCCTCCTTCTCCTTCTTCCTTGCTCTCACTTCTCTCTAGATCTTTAGTAAGAGAAAGCTTGGAGAAGAATGAGGGTTTCCAACCCTATTCTCGGACTTAACTCCCAAAGAACAGTTCTGAACTGTCAGATTCTAAAATCTGGGAAAGAAAGGCCACGATCCGCCTGAAAAATAAAAGACCTGGGCCGAACACGGCCTGGCACACGCCCATGTCCAGGGCCATATGCCTCATTCGCCGTCTCAAATCGACGCGCCTGGAACAGCACACGGACATCCGACACGCCCGTGTTCGACCCGACACGCCCGTATCCCCAGTGACACGGCCGTGTGGTCGGCCGTGTGCCTCCATCGACACGGCCCCGAAACCAACCCGAGAAGGGACACGGCCTGGGACACGCCCGTGTCCCATGCCGTGTGCCAAGTCTCGACACTTATCGACAGCTTTTGTGTCGACACCGCGGAAAAATGTCGAGCGAAGATCGTCGACCAAGTGGGACACGCCCTGTGACACGCCCGTATCACAGGCCGGGTGCCCCAGTCTCGACACTCGACACTCGACACTCGTCGAGTGAACATCGTCGACTGAAGCTCGTCGACAGACCCACACGGCCTTGGACACGCCCGTGTCCTAGGCAGTGTGCCTTGTCTCGACACATGGTCGAGCGAAAATGTCGACACCCCGGCCGAGTGTCGACATAGGCTCGACATGCCCTGTGACACGCCCGTGTCGCAGGCCGTGTGCCCTGTCTCGACACATCGTCGAGAGCAAAGTGTCGACCACGCTGCCAAGTCGTCGACACGGCCTGACACGGCCCGGGCCGTGTGCCCCCTGCCAGAAACCAAAAAGTTTCCAGAAACGCAAATCGACCCTTTCTTCAAAACTAGGGTGTTACAGGTGGCCAATTTTGGCCTATCCCTCGGAATACACTAGTAGGGGGAGGAAAAATCTGCCTCCCCCCAGTGGCCCCTTTTTTGGGGGGATCGGGTGTCGCGGGTTGGCGGGGGTGAGACCGGCCCGGGCCGGGCTCTCGCCCCGCCTTGCAGGTTGGCGAGGGCGAGACTGGCCCGGGGCCGGGCTCTCGCCCTGCCGCGCGGGTTGGCGGGGCCGGGCTCTCGCCCCGCCCCGCGGGTTGGCGGGGCCGGGCTCTCGCCCCGCCCCGTGGGTTGGCGGGGGCGAGACCGGCCCGGGTCCGCTGGGCGGGGCGAGAGCCCGGCCTGGGGCCGGGCTCTCGCCCCGCCCCGCGGGTTGGCGGGAGAGAGACCGGCCCGTGGCCGGGCTCTCGCCCCGCCCCGCGGGTTGGCGGGGGCGAGACCGGCCCGGGGCCGGGTTCTTCCCCTGGTCGTCTCGGGTGCCCGAGGAGATGAGGCGTTTGGCTCCCCCATCCTTGGCCCCCTCTTGGCCATGCTATTACCGTTGTACCCTCAGGGTGGAATTACCTCTTTACTCCCCGGTGTGGCTGTTTTCTATTGGCCCGAGGCATTTTTGGCGTAGGGGTATTATTGACATTTTGGTCCATGGGGTTGGAAAAACTATAAATAGACCCTTAGGGGTGCCTTGGAGAGGACATCACTTCTTCGCTCTCTTCATCTATTGGGTACATTGGAAAATGTGTACCAGATTTGAAGAAGCCTCACCCTACTCAATGATATACATCAAGGTGTATTTGATGTGTTTTGAGTTTATATGTGCAGGTTAAGTAATTACAGGAAATGCAGAAAAAGTCTAAGTCCATATGTCGACACTTATGAAGGCTTGTGTCGACATTGGAGAAAAGCTGTGTCGACACTTGGAGTAAATTGTGTCGGCACCAGGAAAGGCATAGTCGACACCAGAAGAAATGTATCGACACATACAGACAGTGTCGACACACTGTGAAGAATTGTTGACATAAATTGTGTCGACACTTAGAGCCAGTGTCGACACCCAGAGAAGCTTAGTCGACATCAAATGTGTCGACACCAGGAGGCTGTGTCGACACACTGAAGTATTTGTCAACATCAACTGTGTCGACATACGGGACTTGAGTCGACACACAGCAAAGCTTAAACAAAGTTAAAGTAAAAAAGTACATGTGTCGACACAAAGGAGATGTGTTGACACACAATAGAATTCAACTAAGTGTTAAAGTAGAAGTATTTGTGTCGACACACAGAATCAGTGTCGACACATTCAACAGAAGGCTTGTGTCGACACACAGAATCAGTGTCGACACATTTTGAAGAAGCAGTGTCGAGAAGTTGTTACAACAACACAAGAAGTTGTGTCGACACCACCAAGGCATGTGTCGACACTTAGTCTACTTGTGTCGACACTTGGTCTAATTGTGTCGACACATAATGAAGATCAGTCTCGACACTTTTAGACAGAGACAGTGATTTCAAGAAGTGACTGGATGACTTGACAGCTACCATTTCCAACTGGTCAACTACTACTGTCAGAACTGTCAGAAGGTTATTAGAAACCAGTTTAGCCGGTTACCATGGAGGAAGACTATAAAAAGGCTTTCTCCTTCAACAGAAGATGATCAATCATTGAAGAATACAAATTCTGAGTAATATAGTTAGAAGTAATTATACAGAAGATTTTCGACAGAAGATCTAGAAGAAGTTGGAGAGAGAGAGAGCTCCATCTAAGTAGAGCAGTGGATGAACCAGGCTGCTAAGAAAGATTCAAATTAAAATCTGAATCTCAAGACAGAAGCTGATTGAAGATCAATTTCACCGAAGATTCAACCCTACTGAGTTCAGATTCAAGAAGCTTTGAAGAAAGCTAAGGGAGGTTGATCTCTGCCATCAAGTTCTTCCAAGAACAGTTCAAGAAGCCATCCATCCCTTCTCTCTCTTTCAGGGTGGTAGTTATATACTTTGTTTAATCAAAATTCTGTAAGATCTATTATAGATCTGAGTTGTAAGCCTATTTTATAAAGGCTGAGTGTAAGAGATATAAATCTCTAAGTGTAGGTCTTGTTGAATACTGGGTGGTAGGGCTTTGTGCCTGAGTTGTAGGAGACTGTGTTCTCTAAGTGTAGGTGAAAGAAAACGGTTGTCAACCTAAATCACCTAGAGGGGGGTGAATAGGTGAGTTGTGCGTCTTTTGCGGAATAAAAAATAGTTAGAGCACATCACAAAAATATCTACCAATATCACAGACGACACAAGATTTATAGTGGTTCCCCAACCTTGGGTACATCCACTTTCTCTCACCGATCTAGCAATCAACTAGACTCGGCTACTCCACTATCTCGGATCAAAAATCGATCCTACCCTCGGAACAAAGTTCCTACAAACTCGATCCAAACAAAGGGATCTACACCTCGGAAGATAACACTTCCTACAAACTCGGAGTGAAAAAACTCCTACACTCGGAGAAACTTTCTCCTAAAAGATTAAAAAAAATGTTGGAAAATTATACAAACAGTAAATCCAATCAGATCTGATGAAGCAGGCAAAAAACTTCTTCTTATGGACTTTGCAGCACTATCAGAAATCGGTGAAGAGAGTCTCGGCCCAGATCTGGATCTTCTTGCTTTTACAGAATCAGAGAGAGAAGATGAACAGTGATGTCGATCTCGATCTGTAACTTTCTTCAGAATGAATCCTCTGAACTTGGGAGCAGTGGCCGGAGAAGATGGTGTCGGCGGCGGCTTCCGTTTAGTGAAAACAGTGAGGAGTCGGCTGAAGAACTTTCTCAAAATAGAATGACAAGAAGGCTTAGAGAATACTTAGGGTTTGTCATTTTCTGATAAGACCTTATATAGAAGAGACTAACGGTCATAATCGGTCATAATGATGTACACGTGGACCAATCATGTCGCGTGATTTCAAAATCCCGTCAGAAAAGGACTTAGACAAATTTCAGAGAAGGTTCAGCCATATACACGAGTAAGTGAATAGCTACTCGAGTAGTTGAATAACTACTCGAGTACATGAAGGAGAACATACTCGGGTATATAAAGATGGGCTACTCGAGTAGGTAGAAATCAACTACTCGAGTAAGCAGAAAGAACTACTCGAGTATGTAGAGTGACTTACTCGAGTTCATAAAGGATCTACTCGAGTACAAGAAAACTACTCGAGTATATTACATAAACTACTCGAGTACAAGAAGTACTGCTCGAGTGGGATACTTAGAAAAATTCTGAAGATGTCAGCAAGCAACTACTCGAGTAGTTGAACTAAACTACTCGAGAGGAAGTGATCTACTCGAGTAGGTGAAGGTTCTACTTGAGTAAAAGACTTAGAAAATTCTGGAGAGGACAAATTTCAAGATACACGAGTGAAACATGATCTACTCGAGTAGGTATATTGAACTACTCGAGTATGATTCTATCTACTCGAGTATGTGAGTATACTTACTCGAGTCCATGACTTAGAAAAATTTTGATGAGTGAAGCCTTTAATACTCGAGTATAATGAGTGATCTACTCGAGTATATAAACATGCTACTCGAGTATATGACTATGTCTACTCGAGCACATGACTTAGCTATACGAGAGATACACTTAAGTACTCGAGTACAAGGTTCCTTTACTCGAGTAAATTATACCCAAACTACACGAGTAGTTATAGACCTACTCGAGTAAAAGACTTAGAAAATTTTTGTTGCTGGAAAACTTTTTCTTCTGATGCAGTCAACTTCCAATTCTTTTTCCAAAGTCCAATAGCTTGAGTATGAAGTGTATCACAATAGAGAGACCATACCTGAGTCAACACCTTGGAATATGCAATGAGGGATTACATTGCACAATTCCTGTGTTTGGTGACCCACTGTGGACTGACATTGGTCTACACTTCCTAGTGAATTTCCTGCACACATATAACTCAAACCAAGCATCAAATACAACTTAATTCATCTTAGTTCCAGGGTGACTTCATCAAATCTGTGTTAGTGTGGATGTAATACCCAACAATCTCCCCCTATTTGTTGAAGTCAGAACCCTTTACACTAAGGTGAATTATGGACATAAGAGAAACTAAGTAGAAAAACATGAGCAGGTAAGCAATAGACAATGAAAAGGATAATTAGACAGGAATGAAGAATTGTATATATGTAAGTTTCCAAAAACATCAAGTCTACAACTTGTTATTTCAATCTCTCATCATCTTTTAGGTTTAGGCTTGGGATTGCTGCTTATCCATCTTTTCTTACTGTCTTCTTAGATAGCTGAATGGCGTAGGGAAATATTTAGGAGACCTTGGAGGAGCAGCAGGATTATTTCTCCCAAACTCTCTGTCATGGATCTTCCTTTTTAGCATTGATTTCTCATATAACTCCCATTCCTGGGAACTGTAGTGAGTTCTCCTATTCTCATTGTGATCCATAACTAGCCTGAGTGTGTCCAAAATTAGAGACTTTGAGGTTGGAGACCAGGCTTCAGCATGTTCAGTGGCGTTAGAAGGAGCAGTCCTGCTAGCAGAGGGGCCTTCACCATACTTCCTTTTCTTCTTGTAGGTTCTGATCTCTGGAGGAGCTTGAAGGAATATATCAGCAGGGTCTTCTTCCCAGCCTGGAACATAAGTGTTTGGAGGAGCAACTGAGTCTCTAGGCTTGGGAGAGAAGGTAGGTTGCAGAGGAACAACTGGGGCAGTGACATCTGTAGCTAGAGGGTTGAGATGATGGGGAATGATGTTTGGGTCAACTGCAAGATCTGGCAAGATCTGATTGTGCATCCAGACAACAGTGTCATATGTGTGAAATTTGACACTCTGTATTTGGGCTAGCACATCAGCATGAATGGTCTTCACATGAGCTTGCCATTCATCTGTCTTCTGCGCAGTAGATTTTACCTGTTCTTTGAGTTCTTTTATCAAACCCTCCCCCTTTCTGATTTCAACAGATAGCTGGGCTATAACATCATCTTTGAAAATACCCACTTCTTCACAGATCTTCATCTTGTTGGTTTCATTCCTCTTGTCTAGCTCCATCTGATTGTTGGCCAGGGTGACACCTTGTTCCATAACATTGCCCACACTAGTGATAGTATGGTCAAGGGCTTTGCCACCAAGTTGAAATAAGTACTTGAGCTTGTCAGTGTTATGCTGAATTCAGCAAAGCCTCTGCACATCTCAGACTCAAGAGCAGTTATCTTGTTAGTGACCACCTTTAGAGAGGTGTCAAAATGATGTCTTTGTTCTTGAAGAAGAATTGTGATGTGTTGCAGCAAATCTGAGGAGTAGACTGTAACAGCAACAGTAGAGGGAGCAGCAGTAGGGAGAGAGGGAGTTACCCAAGGAGCTAGTTCTTCAATTATCACAGAGCTGTGAGCTCTGGTGGTAGGAGAGAGAGCAACCTCTTCTTCTGTATCCTGAGGAAGAGAGAAGTCTAGATTTCTGAGAGGGGCCTCAGCTGGCTAAGGAGAAGGCTCATCAGAAATAAGAATGGTGTCTGGCTTGTCTGGTGGAGGATTTGGAGGTGTTGGAGTCTTGGCTGGAGAATGGCAGGAGACTGTACTGGAGAGAAGTCCTTGTGACATTCAGTGGTTGGAGCTGGAGGAGATAGAGGAGGAGGGGGGAGCACTTCTTCAGAGAGCTCTGCAATCATAGCATCTATAGCAGCAGCTATGGACAGAAGAGTGTCTTGAGGTACTTGATCTGAAGGAGTGGCTGGACTCTGTGGAGTGTGAGGTAGGGATGGAATTTCTGGCTGAGGAGAGGGTTACCTGACTTGGCTAGAAGGAGAGGCTCCCCCTCACTTGGTGCACCAGAGGAGCTGGCCACATGATGAGGAGAGGGAGATGGAGTCCTGTCCTCTACAGCTGGAACTTCTGGAATTTCTGAAACCTTTGTAGCTTGGGCAGAATTCTTTAACTTGAGATCCCATCTCTGAATGGAAGAGATGGAGACCTTCTTCATGTGATGAAGTGGGGTCCCTTTGGAGAAGTTGAAGACTTCAAGATTTGTTGCATGGAGGAGCAGAGAGATAATTCTGGCGTAGTTGGGGGATTTCAAGCTGTGCTTGATTTTATCCAGAATCAGCATACCAAATTGATATTTCTTATGGCAGACAATTGCTTGCATTATATTGAAGAAATATAAGGGAATGTCTCTGATGGAGTGAGTCTTGCACAGTAGAATTTTGCCAATAATGTCAACTAGAAATTTTCCTTCAGCGTTCATGTCTGACCTTTTAATATACTGAGCGTCAGGAGAAATGCCACAAAAAAGGGTTGTTCGGCCAGAGTCTTCATCATCTAACTCATCTTCTTCATCGACAATCGGCATTCGGAGAAGCTGAGAGACAGAGGTCTTGGTGAACTTAAGTTTCAAACCCTTCACTTTGGATTTTAGGACTTTCCCATTCCTTCTGACCTGGAGATTGGAGAAGAATTCAGCCACTTCGGGGAATAAAACGCGACAGGGTTCCTGGAGAATGAAGGAGAGACCAGCGGTGTCGAGAAGGATGAGGAGGTTTTGGAAGTCATCTGAGAGCTCTGCAATGCCGGCGGTGACTAGTTCTGAGTCGACGCCAATCTTGGAAGAAGCCACCATGGATGCGATTGAATGTTAGAAGTGAGAGAGAGGCGGCTCTGCAACAGTGGCGGAGGAGAGTAGGCGAATCGGTAGGGTAGGCGAAGCGACAGAGGGTACTCGAGAGAAAGAAATAATGTCGTGTAGGCTTGAGTTTTCGGAATTTCATATATATAACTATTAAATTACCGCTAATTAATTTAAAGGAATAGGCGGCATATAGCCTTGGGTGGCGAATAGAGCAAATTTCAAAATCTGGGAAACAGTACACGAGAAAGAGATAGACTACTCGAGTAGGTAAGAGAGTTACTCGAGTAGGTCGCAAGGAGTTACTCGAGTAGGTCTGCAGAGAGTACTCGAGTAGGTGGAGAAAAAGACTCAAGTAGATAGGTGACTTACTCGAGTAGGTAAGTGACTTACTCGAGTAGGTCAGTAGATACTCGAGTAGGTCTGCCTTGACTCGTGTAGGGAAGTCACATACTTGAGTATGTCTCATGCTTCTCGAGTTGAATTTTGAAAAAGTTGAGAAAAAGTAGATTTTGAATAACCCCTTGCAATTACTTCCTTCCTAGTCATCCAACCTTCGTTAGTCCTCTTTGTTGAGCATCCCAAGCTCTGTCTTGAAGAACGAGAACTTGGTCTCGTTCAGCGGCTTTGTGAAGATATCTGCAACTTGCCTATCTGTAGGCACATATTGGAGATCTATGTCTCCGTGCTCCACATGTTCCCGGATGAAGTGATACCTTAGCTCGATATGCTTTGTCCGGCTGTGGGAGACTGGATTGTTGGCTATTGCAATTGCGCTGGAGGAGTCACAGTACAAGGGAAAATCCTTGAACTGCAGGTTGTAGTCCTCGAGCTGATTCTTTATCCATAACAACTGTGCGCAGTAACTGCCTGCAGAGATATACTCTGACTCGGCCGTTGAGATTGCGACACAGTTCTGCTTCTTGCTACTCCAGGAGATTAGCCTTCTTCCGAAGAATTGGCAAGTCCCTGAGGTGCTTTTCCGGTCGTCTTTGCTACCTGCAAAATCTGCATCTGAAAATCCAATTAGTTCGTTGCCATTACTTCTTGGGTACCATAAGCCAAGATTTGGTGTGCCTTTAAGGTATCTCAGGATCCGCTTTGCAGCAGCGTAATGAGATTCCTTAGAGTTCACCTGAAATCTTGCACAAACACATGTTGAAAACATTATGTCAGGCCTACTGGCAGTAAGGTAGAGCAAGGATCCAATTATGCTTCTGTACTTGGTTTCATCAAAAAGTTTCCCTTTTTCATCCTTATCCAGAGACATAGTTGAGCCCATTGGAGTCCTCATAGAGGTTGCGTTCTCCATTCCGAATTTCTTAATTAGCTCTTTGGTGAACTTGGTCTGTGAGATGAACATTCCATCTTCAGATTGTTTCACCTGAAGCCCTAAGAAATACTTCAGCTCGCCCATACTGCTCATTTCAAACTTCCCTTGCATAAGTTTTGAGAACGTTTTGTAGAGGTTGTCATCTGTAGAGCCAAAAATAATGTCATCGACATAGATTTGCACTAGCAAAATCTTGCCTTTTATTTCCCTAAAAAATAATGTCTTGTCTATCTTTCCCCTTGTGAACTTGTTCTCAAGTAGAAAGGTAGACAATGTTTCATACCAAGCTCTAGGAGCTTGTTTCAGACCATATAGGGCCTTGTGCAGAAAATAGACATGATCAGGAAAGTTAGGATCAACGAAACCTAGAGGTTGTTCCCCATACACTTCCTCATTTATGTTACCATTCAGGAAGGCCGACTTCACGTCCATCTGATAGATGGTGAAGCCTTTGAAGGCAGCATATGCTAGGAACAATCTTATTGCCTCTAGCCTCGCCACTGGAGCATATGTCTGGTCGAAATCGATTCCGTCTTCTTGACGATAGCCTTTAGTGACGAGTCTGGCCTTATTCTTTATGATAGTTCCGTCTTCATCCATCTTGTTCCTGTAGACCCATTTTGTTCCAATGATGTTCTTTCCTTTGGGTCTTGGAACCAGCATCCATACATTGCAGTGCTTGAACTGATTTAGCTTTTCTTCCATTGCCATTATCCATGATGCGTCTGAGTTTGCTTCCTCAAATTTCTTTGGTTCAACCTGTGAGAGAAAACTCAAATGAAGATTCTCATTAGTTGTACCTCTCCGAGTTCTGACACCATCCCGGGGATCTCCTATGATCTGGTCCATGGGGTGATCCTTCTGATGTCTGAGCTCAAGAGTTCTTGCATCTGGATTATCTTCAAGCACCGGAGTGATTTCTTCATCCTGGATGACGTCTTCATTTTGATCATCAGCCTCTCCAATATGAGTTGGAGTGGTAATCTTAATGAACTTCTCGCCTTTGTCTTCGGACGGATCATCCAAGCTAGTTTCTTTCAGCTTTTCATCTGCATCTTCAGTGAGCACACTAGACGGATTACTTTGCAGCAAGCTCGCCTCATCAAATACAACATGTATCGATTTTTTCCACCACCAGGGTTTTTCTATTAATTATCCTATATGCCTTACTATGGCTACTATATCCTACAAAAATACCTTCAAAGTTCTTTTCGCTGAACTTGGTGGTATGATACTTACCATTGTTAAGTACGAAGCATTTACAGCCAAAGATTCAAAAGTAAGAGACTGTTGGTTTCCTGCCTTTCAGAAGTTCGTAAGGTGTTTTATTGTGGTCTTTGTTTATGAGTGCTCGATTTTGCACGTGGCATGCAGTGTTGACGGCCTCAGCCCAGAAGTACTCCGGTAGTGAAGCATCACTCAACATGGTCCTGCAGGCCTCTATGAGTGTTTTGTTCCTTCTCTCAGCCACTCCATTTTGTTGTGGAGTACGAGGAGAGTAAAACTCATGAAAGATACCTAAGCTTTCATAGAATTCTGTCATGGCCCCAGATTTGAACTCTATTCCGTTGTCACTTCTGATTTTGACTATGGAGTAGTTGTATTCATTCTGGACTTGCCTGGCAAAATTAGTAAAGATGTTGAAGGTGTCTGACTTGTGTTTCAGAAAGAACACCCACGCAAAACGCGAGTAGTCATCAACAATTACCAATGTATAGTCCTTACCTCCCAAACTTCTAATCTGCAGTGGACCAAATAAGTCCATGTGTAATAGATGAAGACATCTGTTAGAGTCTTTGCCAATAATGCTTTTAAAAGTAGCCCTTGTTTGCTTGTCTTTTACACATGCATGACAAGGTCTGTCTTTGACGTATTTGACATTTGGGGCATCACGTACTAAGTTCATTGAAAATAGTTTATTAATTGTTTTGAAATTAATATGTGCTAGTCTCTTGTGCCATTGGTCACCAAGAGACGCGCTATCTTTTGCTAAAAGACACACTGGTGTAGAGGAATCTATACAGATGACATTTAAACAAAAAATATTCCTGCTTCGAGTGTCGGATAGAATCGTTTCCATATTGTCAACGGATTTTATCAAGCACTTATCAGCATGGAACTCAACTATGTATCCTTTATCGCAGAGTTGGCTTATGCTAATGAGATTGTGTTCCAATCCTTCGACATAGGCCACATTCGAGAAGGATACATTACCGTTAGTAATCATACCATAGCCTCTAGTAATTCCACGGTCTGAACCTCCAAAGATGACCTTTGGTCCATTCACGACTGGAGTAAAGTTCTGAATGAGGGTTCTAGTCCCGGTCATATGCCGAGAGCATCCGCTGTCCAAGTACCAGATGTGCGTTTTGTTGGCCTTTCGACATCCCTGCAATCATAATCAATTTGCCTTAGGAACCCAAACATGTTTGGGTCCTTGGTCTCGGGTTAGAGTACTCCCCCTACGAGTGTTAGGATTATGAGCGGTCTTTCTCATATTGCTGACATGAGGGGTTGCATCATTTCTGGAATTGAACCAGCAATCTATGGCGAAGTGACCAACCTTGCCACAGCACCAACAGTCAAATCTATTGTACCTTTGCCTCAAGATCTCCTGCTTGACCTTTTGGAACTTTGGTCTAGCAGGGGTAGCATTCTTGGAGGAAGATGCCTCATGATGATGGCAATCATAGGCTTCTTCTCCTTTATGGGCTTCTCTACAACATGCTTTATCTTTGGTGCTTTCTTGAAGTTATGCCCATGATTGAAAGGGCCATAGCTCTGAAGAATAACTTCTTCATAAGGTGCCTTAAAGACACTTTCGCCAAAGTTTCGGGGTCGAGCCCATCCTTGATAGCGGGACTTTGGCTCTACATAAGTAGGCCTAATAAAGTGCCCGTATGATGAGTCAAAGTCAAACTCATTTGATGGAAAGATGACCTTTTTGAATGTGGTTTGATTTTGAGGGGCTTTTCCTTTTTCTTCGGCTGAGGCCTTTTTGGCGGCCTTATTTTTCCGTTGATTCTTGTTTCTCCTAAAGGATTTACTAGGAGCTTCTTCATGGCCTAGTCCAGCTCCCTTGGCCTTTGCTGAGAATTCAGCAACGAATGGAAGAACTGTTTTGGGCTTCGAGAAACTCTCAACAAGTTTCCTTTTAGCCGCAAGTTCGGCTTCCAATCCTTTGATGATATTCTCCTTCAGGTCAAGGTGCTCAAGAGCCTTGTTATATTCTTCAACAGCATTATTGAAGTTTTCTTCGAGTGAGTCAGTCTTTGCGACTTTCTCTCTGAAGATGCTCTCTTCGGCTTTTAGAGATTTGATCTCTTTAGCATGAGTCTTCACAACTCGACGACATTTGTCGTCGGCCATGATTAACTCCTTGTACTGGGCCATTAATTCTGACTCATCGTCAGAGGAGCTACCCTCGCAATCATGTTCAGAGACTTCAGAATCTGAAAGAGGGGTATGAGAGTTTACCTTCCCAGTGAACTGGGGCTTTTGTTCTGTAACACCCCCTATCCGTCGCATAACATATAGCAGTAGGTCTGGCCGGGGCCCGACGCCATATACTACAGACAGATTGGGTGGTTACTTATGGAAACCATCTAACCAATCTCAACATCCTACACAGAGCATTCTAGCGGAAGCAGTTTATAAAAGTTGAAAACAAGAACCCAGCATCGAAGCACGAATGTCCACTAATACAAATTAGGAATGTTATACAAAATACCCAAAACAAGCCTTAAGGCCTTACAAAATGTTTCACTTGAATATTACATGTTTTACAAACCACGGCACGCAGGCCGGTCACACATGAATAAAGCAGTAAACACTTCCACTTGGGCCTTCGAGCGCCGGCTTCGCAAAAAGGGCTTTATCCCGCTATTGACCGCTTGGTCCAGCTGCACCTGCAAGCAACAAACCACCGCACGGTGGCAAAACAAGGCAACGGTCAGCAATGCTGACCAAATTATAACGATCCCGCCCCCAACTCGGGGCGGCGATGCTCCTTCCCTGCATTTCATTAGCATAAGCGAGCAATTTAACAATAGCCATTTCATCACAGACGTTGGATCGCTCGGCCACACGCCCCGTGCACTCAGGGCACATTCTCGGTGAACCGGTCGATGTCACGTCAATTAAAGCCATTAACATTCCGGACTCACCACCGTCACTTAGACGGCCAAACCTATGAGCAATTTGTCTTCCCGGCATGGGTCACGTCAATTTAAGCCATTGACCGCCGAAGACTCACATCTATGCCAACGACAAGTGCCACGTAACCTTAGGTCTCTTTAACCCGAACGACATAGATATGGGTACGGTTCCATCTAACCCGTGCTCACGTCGCAACGATAATTTAAGCCATTTGCGCGGGTCAAACTTCCGCCGAGTCCCATTTCCATCACAAGTCACATAATCCAGTTATGTTCAAGTTGGCTCACAGGCCACCAAGTTGGCAAGATCTCGTATCCGCCTAGTTTTCCGGGTGCACCTTTGGGTTAATCCCCAAGGCTCCCTGCTGCAATCTACCGCGTAGAAAACCCGAAAAACAACCACTAGCGCGGAGTCTTCTCCGACATTATGCAATGCAACATCACCGATCCAGACCAACATGTCCGGGTAGGCTTCACACATCATGCCTATGTCCGTTCTCGCTTACGGACTCTAAACAACGGGGACTTCACATATATACCCGAAGGAACGCCTCCAACTCTCCGCAAACTCGCGAGAGCGGGCTTCCTATGCAAAGAAAGAGAGCTACTCATGCTCAAGATGAGGATCGTTACCCTTGCGTTCCTCTTTGGCGCCATTGAAAAGTAATCGGATGAAAACCACCGCACTAGCGTTGCCTCCGTGGATCCGGAGTCGGCTCGCGATTCAGAGCTCCGAAGCTCCTCCGATGGCGGGATCTAGCTCCTTCTTCCTCCCTTGGCTCTCCTCTCTCTCCAAGGATTTAGAAAGAGAACACTTAAGAAAAGTGAGGGTTTTGGAAGCCCAAACCCGGGTATATCCCTTCAGGAACAACCCCCATCCGTTGGATCTCAAAACAAGGAAACGAACGGCTTTGATTCGGGGCTGAAATGCCCAATCTGCACCGAACACGGCCTGGCACATGCCCGTGTCCAGGGCCGTATGCCTCATTCGCCGTCAAAATCGAATCACCTGGAACCTCACAAGGGTATCGAACATGCCCGTGTTCGAGCTGACACGCCCGTGTTCCACCTGACACGGCCGTGAGTCCGACCGTGTACCCCATCATTTCTCCCCGAAATCAGCCCGAGCACTGCACGGGTTATAGGACACGCCCGTGTCCCTACCCGTGTCACCTTGACACGCCTGGGCTCCAAGCCATATACACGGTCTCGACACTCGACACTTCGTCGAGCGAAGATCGTCGACCTGATGACACGGCCTTGGACACGCCCGTGTCCTAGGCCGTGTGCCTTGTGTAACACCCCCTATCCGTCGCATAGCATATAGCAGTAGGTCCGGCCGGGGCCCGACGCCATATACCACAGACAGACCGGGTGGTTACTTATGGAAACCAACCAACCAATCTCAACGTCCTACACAGAGCATTCTAGCGGAAGCAGTTTAAATAAGTTATAAACAAGAACCCAGCTATAGAGCACGAATGTCCACTATTACAATATTTAGGAATGTATACAAAATACCCAAAAATCGGCCTTAAGGCCTTACAAAATGTTTCACTTGAATAATACATGATTTACCAACCTCGGCACGCAGGCCGGCCATACATGAATACAACAGAAAACATTTCCACTTGGGCCTTCGAGGGCCAGCTTCGCAAAAAGGGCTTTAGCCCGCTATTGACCGCTTGGTCCAGCTGCACCTGCAAGCAACAAACCACCGCACGGTGGCAAAACAAGGCAACGGTCAGCAATGCTGACCAAATTATAACGATCCCGCCCCCAACTCGGGGCGGCGATGCTCCTTCCCTGCATTTCATTAGCATAAGCGAGCAATATAAAAACCATAGCCATATCATCACAGACGTTGGCTCGTACGGCCACACGTCCCGTGCACTCAGGGCACATTCTCGGTGAACCGGTCCATGTCGCGTCAACTTAAGCCACCAACATTCCGGACTCACCACCGCCACTTAGACGACCATTCCTATGAGCAATTCGTCTTCCTGGCATTGGTCACGTCAATTTAAGCCATAGACCGCCGAAGACTCACATCTATGCCAACGGCGAGTGCCATGTAACTTTAGGTCTCTCTAACCCGAACGACATAGAGCGGGTACGGCTCCATCTAACCCGTGCTCACATCGCAACGAAAATTTAAGCCATATGCGCGGGTCAAACTTTCACCGAGTCCCATTCTAACACAAATCACATAACCCCGTTATGTTCAAGTTGGCTCTCAGGCCACCAAGTTGGCAAGACCTCGTGTCCGCCCAGTTTTCCGGGTGCACCTTTGGGTTAGTCCCCAAGGCTCCCTGCTGCAATCTACCGCGTAGAAAACCCGAAAAACACCCAATAGCATGGAGTCTTCTCCGGCCTTATGCAATGCAACATCACCGATCCGGACTAACATGTCCGGGTAGGCTTCAACCAAAATGCCTATGTCCGTTCTCGCATACGGACTCTAAACAACGGGGACTTCACATATCTACCCGAAGGAACGCCTCCAACTCTCCGCAAACTCGCGAGAGCGGACTTCCTATGCAAAGAAAGAGAGCGACTCATGCTCAAGTTGAGGATCGTTACCCTTGCGTTCCTCTTTGGCGCCATTGAAAAGTAATCGGATGGAAATCACCGCACTTGCGTTGCCTCCGTGGATCCGGAGTCGGCTTGCGATTCAGAGCTCCGAAGCTCCTCCAATGGCGGATCTAGCTCCTCTTCTTCTTGCCTTAGCTCTCCTTTCTCCAAGGATTTAGAAAGAGGATAAGTGGAAAAAGTGAGGGTTTTCTAAGTCAAAACCCGGGTATATCCCTTCAGGAACAACCCCCAGCCGTTGGATCTTCAGTCAAAGAAATGAACGGCTTCGATTCGGGGCTGAAATGCCCAATCTGGACCGAACACGGCCTGGCACACGCCCGTGTCCAGGGCCGTGTGCCTCATTCGCCGTCAAAATCGAATCACCTGGAACCTCACACGGGTATCGAACACGCCCGTGCTCGAGCTGACACGCCCGTGTTCCACCTGACACGGCCGTGTAGCCGGCCGTGTACCCCATGATTTTCTCCCGTTTTCAACCCGAGCACTGCACGGGTTCTAGGACACGCCCGTGTCCTTGCCCGTGTCACCTTGACACGCCTGGGCTCCAGGCCGTGTACATGGTCTCGACACTTCGCGGCTAAGTGTCGACACGGGTCGACACGCCCTGCGACATGCCCGTGTCGCAGGCCGTGTGCCATGTCTCGACACATTGTCGACACCAAAGTGTCGACTTCGCGGGACGAGTGTCGACACGGGTTGACACGCCCTGCGACACGCCCGTGTCGCAGGCCGTGTGCCATGTCTCGACACAACGCCGAAGCACTGTGTCGACTTCATGGCTAAGTGTCGACACGGGTCGACACGCCCTGCGACACGCCCGTGTCGCAGGCCGTGTGCCCAGTCTCGACACAATGTCGAGACCAAAGTGTCGACTTCGCGCCTTAGTGTCGACACAGGCTTGACACGCCCGGGGACACGCCTGTGTCCCAGGCCGTGTGCCTGCAGCCAGAACTCATATTGGCCCAAAACATCCCCCTTTGCTCCTTTGAGTTTCGGGGCGTTACAACTCTACCCCTCTTAAAAGAATTTCGCCCACGAAATTACATAAAGGGAAAAAAAAACATGTACAAAACAAAATTTGTACCTGAGCGGAACAACTCCGGATATTCGTCAAGCATCGTCTGCTCTCGCTCCCAAGAGAGCTCCTCACGACCGCAATTGTCCCACCGGACTTTGACCATCCTGATCTCTTTATTGCGTAGCCGCTTGACCTCCGAGTCCTCAATCCGCACGGGCTTGACTTTTGTCGTTAGCCCACTATCCACCGGCACTTGATCGACCGCGATCACTTGCGTAGGCTCTTGCACCGCCTTCCGAAGCACCGAAATATGGAATACATCATGTAAACCACTTAGCTCCACTGAAAGCTTCAACCTATAGGCCGCTTCTCCAACTCGCTCCAGAACCTCAAACGGTCCAAGGTACCTCGGGCTTAGCTTTTTCAATCGCCGCACCCGCGAGACACCCTTGAACGGCTTGATCTTTAGGTACACATAATCACCCACAGCGAACTCCACGTTCCTGTGCTTGGCATTATAGTATTTTGCTTGCCGGTCCTGAGCGATAAGCAACCTCTCCCGAATTGTTCTCACCAAAGAAGTAGCATCATCCACTTCCGATCGCTTATACAACTTTGACTCACCCGTTTCTAACCAAGACAACGGCGTGCGACATCTTCTACCATATAGGGCCTCGAAAGGCGCCATCTGAATACTTGCTTGGTAGCTGTTGTTGTATGCGAACTCCACCAAATAAAGGTGGTCCTCCCATTGCTTTCCAAAGTCCAAGACACACATGCGAAGCATGTCTTCCATGGTTCTATTGACCCTCTCGGTCTGCCCATCCGTTTGCGGATGGAAGGCTGTGCTAAACTTCAGCTTTGTTCCCAACATTTGCTGCACCAGCCTCCAATCATTGGATGTGAACCGCCCATCTCGGTCACTCACGATGCTGCGGGGCACACCATGAAGCCGTACTATGTTATCCACATATAGCTTTGCCAGCTTCTCCACCGGATCATCCTTCCTATGCGGAATAAAATGCGACACCTTTGTTAATCGATCAACAACCACCCAAATGACGTCGTTCCCCTTTTGCGACCTTGGCAAACCGTGCACAAAGTCCATAGAGATGTCGTCAAATTTCCACTCCGGAATAGGCAAGGACTTAAGAAATCCTCCCGGCTTTTGGCACTCCGCCTTTACCAAGGCGCAAGTTTGGCACTTTGCCACGTATAGCGCCACATCCTTCTTTAAGCCCGGCCACCAAAACAGTTCCTTTACATCACGGTACATCTTCGTGCTCCCCGGGTGAATCGAGTACTTGGTATGGTGCGCCTCGTACAACAACTCCACCCGTAAATTGCCCACACTTGGGACGCACAAACGACCGTCTTTTCACAGCAATCCGTCCTCCACAACGAATTGGGAATTTGACCCATCCAGAGCCTCTATCATGAACTGCTTCATATGAGCATCCATATCCAAAGCCTGCCGAATCCGATCAGCCAGGTCATATTGGACTTCAGTCCAATTCAGCACTGCTTCAGCACTTGCTTGCTTATCCACACAAACAATCTCCAACGCCTCCAACTCCCGCACCAACCGCTCATCATGCACCGATAGCCAATTGGCTTGAGCTGGGGCTCAGCGACTCAACGCGTCCGCAACCGCATTCCCTTTGCCAGGCACGTAGTGGATCTTGAAAGTATAGTCCCCCAGGAACTCCATCCACCTACGCTGCCGCATATTCAGATCCTTCTGATCTATTAGATACTTTAGGCTCTTGTGATCGGTGTAGATATCAATCTTCACACCGTACAAATAGTGTCTCCACAGCTTCAAGGCAAAAATCACGGCCGCTAACTCCAAGTCATGGACCGGATAATTCCTCTCGTGCACTTTTAGCTGTCTCGAGCCATAAGCTATCACGCTGCCGTGCTGCAATAGCACACAACCCAAACCGCTGCCCGAAGCATCGCTATATATCTCGTAGCCTTCGGTTCCAACCGGCGAACTCAGCACAGGCGCCGTGGTCAACCGACACTTCAACTCCTCAAAAGCTCGCGCGCACTCCGGCGTCCAAACGAACTTATGCTCCTTCCTCGTCAAAGTAGTGAGAGGTAACGCTATCCGCGAGAAGTTCTCTACGAAGCGCCTATAATAGCCGGCAAGCCCCAAAAAGCTCCGGACTTCTGCTACCGTAGCAAGCTCAGACCACTCCCGTATCGCAACAATCTTCGCCGGATCCACATCAATACCCTCTCCACTCACTATATGCCCGAGGAACGCCACTGAGGATAGCCAAAACTCGCACTTCGAGAACTTGGCATACAACTGATTTCTCCTGAGTGTCTCCAACACCAAATGGAGATGCTTGAAGTGATCCTCCTCACTTTGCGAGTACACCAAAATATCGTCAATGAAGACGATCACGAAATGGTCTAAGTACTCCCTGAACGTCCTGTTCATCAAATCCATGAACACTGACGGCGCATTAGTCAGCCCAAACGGCATGACCGTAAACTCATAATGCCCGTATCTCGTACTAAACGCTGTCTTCGGGATATCACTCTCCCTTATCCGCAGCTGATAGTACCCAGACTTGAGATCTAACTTCGAGTACACCGTCGACCCGACTAACTGATCAAAGAGATCAACAATCCGGGGGATCGGGTACTTGTTCTTCTCAGTCAGCTTGTTTAGCTCCCGATAATCAATACACAACCTCAAGCTTCCGTCCTTCTTCTTAACAAAGAGGA
Source organism: Platanthera guangdongensis (assembly GCA_039583875.1). Lineage (NCBI taxonomy): Eukaryota > Viridiplantae > Streptophyta > Magnoliopsida > Asparagales > Orchidaceae > Platanthera > Platanthera guangdongensis. The sequence goes on from CM077156.1 coordinate 87,999,981, forward strand.
CCGGTGCGCTCCAAGGCGAAGAACTCGAGCGCACATACCCTTGCTCCAACAACTCTTGCAGTTGAACTTTCAGCTCCGCCATTTCCTTAGGCGCCAGCCGATATGGAGATCGTGACACAGGCTTTGCACCTGGCACTAGCTCGATCGTAAAATCTATCTCCCGTTGAGGCGGGGCTCCAGGAAGATCTGCGGGGAACACATCAGGGTATTCCGATACCACTGAAATACAATCCAAAGCGGGCTTCGGCTTTGCAACCTCCACTAGTGTAAAGAACAGTTCTGCTCCGGCACGAACCGCCTTCACCACCTGAAGAGCAGACATCAACGTCTTGCTCGACCCCTTTAAGCCCGTAAAAGTCGTCTCACGACTCGCTCCCAGCTTTACTTCCTTGCTACCGCAATCTATATGGGCCTGCTGCTCCGAGAGCCAGTCCATGCCAAATATGACGTCAAACTCCACCAACGGAAGTAAAGACGCCCGCAGGTCAAACTCCTGCTCTCCAATACGAATCTTAACATCGCAGATCCTATCCGCTCGCATCGAACACCCATTTGGCAACAACACATCCAACTTATCCCTCGCCATCGAAGAAGGGACTCCGATGCGTAATACAAATCCTTCGGACAAGAAGGAGTGTGAAGCTCCCGTATCAAAGAGTGCTCGTGCCGGATTTTCACAAATCAACACAAATCCTAAACAAGTAGTGGTAAGGTAACATGTGCATAACAAGCATATAAATTGACTTGCTATAAATTAAAACGTACCTGTCACCACGTCAGCTTGTTTAATGGCCTCCTGTTGGCCAAGATTGTAGACCCTTGGTTGGGCCGGAGCATAATGGGATGCGGTCGACTCCACCGCCTTGCCCTTCTCTTCATAAGTAGCTCCCGGCTTCCTCTCGGACTTAGGACGTCCGCTCCAACAATCACGGGCGAAATGCCCCGTCTTTCCACATGTAAAGCACGCACTCGGGGTACGACCCGTAGTCGCCCCAGAAGCGCCAGAAGGAGCTGGACCCGAAGTCATATGCTTCTTGAAAGACTTCCGATAGCCGGACTTTGAAGCAGTCGGCACTCTGAACTCAGATTTCTTTTCACTCAAGCTTTTCTTCGCTTGCACGCTCTTCATTTCCTTCTCCAAGGACCGGGCAGTATTGACCAAGGTTAAGAAACCATGCGTCATTGGCCCCGACAGTAACAATCTCAGCTCATCCCTCAAGCCTTCATAGAAACGATTAGTCTTGCGCTCCTCATCCATGATGATGGAGCTAGCATAACGACTCAACCGCGTAAACTCGTGGAGATATTCATCCACGCTCCTCTCACCCTGCACCAACTTCAGGAACTCATTCTCCATTAAAATCCTCTGAGTAGAAGGGAGGTATCTAGCCAAGAACAATCTCGAGAACTCCTCTATCGAGACATCACCAAGTTGCCTACCTCTCAAATGATGCAGCTCCAAACCTTCCCACCACATCCTCGCTTCACCGTCCAGCAGGAACGTAGCGATGGTGGTCATCTGCCACTCCTCCGTCTCCGTCGCTGTCATGACTCTCTTCACCCTAGAGAGCCAGTCTTCAGCCTGAGATGGGGTTCCCAACCCCGAGAATAACGGAGGGTTAAAGCTCATTACATGCTTCAACTGTCTCTCAGTTGCCCTCCTTGGCACTATTGGTTCCGCAACCACTTGCTCCACCCTCCTCGGCTCAGCCTCTTGCAGAGGTACTTGCTCCAACACAGGAGCGGGCTGCTGCGCTTGCCTCCCAGGCTGCGCATTTATCACGGCCAACACCGCTTCAGCCACCAATCGAATATTCTCAGCCGACAGAGGTGTTGCGGGAGCAACATCCGGTGCACTGCTAGCCTCAGAAACTCGGCGTTCTGACGGCCCAACACCACTTCGGGTCACCTATAGTGGTACAAAACACCGTTAAGCGACCAAATAAATTGCAAAACAGCAATTATAGGAACACGCAGGTTCCTCAAACACGAGTATTTTCATTCCTAAGTGGACATTCATGGGTTCTTTTTACTGTTATAACGATGACGCACACAATGTGCTCACCACCCCTTAAAAGAATTCGCCCACGAATTCACTTTAAGACCGACCAAAACCAGTAGTCTGATACCAAATTGTAACACCCCCCTATCCGTCGCATAGCATATAGCAGTAGGTCCGGCCGGGGCCCGACGCCATATACCACAGACAGACCGGGTGGTTACTTATGGAAACCAACCAACCAATCTCAACGTCCTACACAGAGCATTCTAGCGGAAGCAGTTTAAATAAGTTATAAACAAGAACCCAGCTATAGAGCACGAATGTCCACTATTACAATATTTAGGAATGTATACAAAATACCCAAAAATCGGCCTTAAGGCCTTACAGAATGTTTCACTTGAATAATACATAATTTACCAACCTCGGCACGCAGGCCGGCCATACATGAATACAACAGAAAACATTTCCACTTGGGCCTTCGAGGGCCAGCTTCGCAAAACGGGCTTTAGCCCGCTATTGACCGCTTGGTCCAGCTGCACCTGCAAGCAACAAACCACCGCACGGTGGCAAAACAAGGCAACGGTCAGCAATGCTGACCAAATTATAACGATCCCGCCCCCAACTCGGGGCGGCGATGCTCCTTCCCTGCATTTCATTAGCATAAGCGAGCAATATAAAAACCATAGCCATATCATCACAGACGTTGGCTCGTACGGCCACACGTCCCGTGCACTCAGGGCACATTCTCGGTGAACCGGTCCATGTCGCGTCAACTTAAGCCACCAACATTCCGGACTCACCACCGCCACTTAGACGGCCATTCCTATGAGCAATTCGTCTTCCTGGCATTGGTCACGTCAATTTAAGCCATAGACCGCCGAAGACTCACATCTATGCCAACGGCGAGTGCCATGTAACTTTAGGTCTCTCTAACCCGAACGACATAGAGCGGGTACGGCTCCATCTAACCCGTGCTCACATCGCAACGACAATTTAAGCCATATGCGCGGGTCAAACTTTCACTGAGTCCCATTCTAACACAAATCACATAACCCCGTTATGTTCAAGTTGGCTCTCAGGCCACCAAGTTGGCAAGACCTCGTGTCCGCCCAGTTTTCCGGGTGCACCTTTGGGTTAGTCCCCAAGGCTCCCTGCTGCAATCTACCGCGTAGAAAACCCGAAAAACACCCAATAGCACGGAGTCTTCTCCGGCCTTATGCAATGCAACATCACCGATCCGGACTAACATGTCCGGGTAGGCTTCAACCAAAATGCCTATGTCCATTCTCGCATACGGACTCTAAACAACGGGGACTTCACATATCTACCCGAAGGAACGCCTCCAACTCTCCGCAAACTCGCGAGAGCGGGCTTCCTATGCAAAGAAAGAGAGCGACTCATGCTCAAGTTGAGGATCGTTACCCTTGCGTTCCTCTTTGGCGCCATTGAAAAGTAATCGGATGGAAATCACCGCACTTGCGTTGCCTCCGTGGATCCGGAGTCGGCTTGCGATTCGGAGCTCCGAAGCTCCTCCAATGGCGGATCTAGCTCCTCTTCTTCTTGCCTTAGCTCTCCTTTCTCCAAGGATTTAGAAAGAGGATAAGTGGAAAAAGTGAGGGTTTTCTAAGTCAAAACCCGGGTATATCCCTTCAGGAACAACCCCCAGCCGTTGGATCTTCAGTCAAAGAAATGAACGACTTCGATTCGGGGCTGAAATGCCCAATCTGGACCGAACACGGCCTGGCACACGCCCGTGTCCAGGGCCGTGTGCCTCATTCGCCGTCAAAATCGAATCACCTGGAACCTCACACGGGTATCGAACACGCCCGTGTTCGAGCTGACACGCCCGTGTTCCACCTGACACGGCCGTGTAGCCGGCCGTGTACCCCATGATTTTCTCCTGTTTTCAACCCGAGCACTGCACGGGTTCTAGGACACGCCCGTGTCCTTGCCCGTGTCACCTTGACACGCCTGGGCTCCAGGCCGTGTACATGGTCTCGACACTTCGCGGCTAAGTGTCGACACGGGTCGACACGCCCTGCGACACGCCCGTGTCGCAGGCCGTGTGCCATGTCTCGACATATTGTCGACACCAAAGTGTCGACTTCGCGGGACGAGTGTCGACACGGGTTGACACGCCCTGTGACACGCCCGTGTCGCAGGCCGTGTGCCATGTCTCGACACAAACGTCGAAGCACGGTGTCGACTTCACGGCTAAGTGTCGACACGGGTCGACACGCCCTGCGACACGCCCGTGTCGCAGGCCGTGTGCCCAGTCTCGACACAATGTCGAGACCAAAGTGTCGACTTCGCACCTTAGTGTCGACACAGGCTTGACACGCCCTGGGACACGCCCGTGTCCCAGGCCGTGTGCCTGCAGCCAGAACTCATATTGGCCCAAAACATCCCCCGTTGCTCCTTTGAGTTTCGGGGCGTTACACCTTGTCTCGACGATCGCCGAGAAAATCTCGTCGACTCCCCGGGACGATCGTCGAGACAGGTCGACACGCCCTGCGACACGCCCGTGTCGCAGGCCGTGTGCCTTGTCTCGACGAATCATCGAGAGAATCTCGTCGACTCCGCGGCTAAGTGTCGACACGGGCTTGAGACGCCCTGGGACACGCCCGTGTCCTAGGCCGTGTGCCTGCAGCCAGAACCCAAACTGGCCCAAAACGTCCCCCTTTGCTCCCTTTGAGTTTCGGGGCGTTACATGTTCATCATCTGTTTAAGCCATTAGCCCAAAGTAAGCTTCTTCTTCTTCGCTTGACTCAGATGAGTCGGAGTCGCTAAGAGTCTTGCTCTTTTTGGCTATGAGGCTCTTCTCTTTCCTCTTCTTGTTGTATGATGACTTCTTTTCTTCTCTTCTACCACCCTCCTTCTTCTTGTGAGGGCAGTCAGCAATGACGTGACCTGGCTTATTACAGCAATAGAAAATGATGTCAGTTGAACCGTATTTGTTCTGTTTAGTATTGTACCTTTCGTGGCTGCTTGAGCCTTTTCTTTGTCGATCGTCATCACACCGCGATCTTCTGTAAGATGCGTCCTTGCCTTTCCATTATTTCTTTTTATTAAGAAACTTCTTGAATTGCCTTGAGAGTAAGGAGAACTCACCTTCAGATAGTTCAGAGCCTGAGGTGCTAGGTTCTGATGTTTCTTCTTCTTCATCAACTTCTGGAGCTGGAGCGGGGGATGCAGCCTTAGTCTTTCTGGAGGTATCTGCCTTCAGAGCAACAGATTTCTCCTTTAGTGCAGACCTTCCCTTCTCTTCTTCAGCTTTTCTTGTATTGATTTGGAGTTCATAAGACATAAGCTTTCCAAAGAGATTTTGCGGGTCCGTTTCAGCTAGCTTCCCGAACTCCCTGATGACGCATACCTTGTTATCCCATTCCTTGGTTAGGGATCTCAAGAATTTGTCGTTCAGTTCTCCGTTGGTGAAGATACGGTCATACACCCTTAGGCCATTCACAATTTTGAAGAAGTTCTCAAAGGTGTCGGCAATTGGTTCCTTGTTCCCTTATCGGAACGCTTCATACTTTTGATTGAGAAGGGATCTCCGATCATCCCTTACTTCTTCAGTTCCTTCCATCAAGGTGACTAAGGAATGCCACATCTCCTTAGCCGATTGACAGTGAATCAAGTTCTGCAGCATCGAGTCATCGACTGCACTTGCTATAATGTTCTTAGCTTTCTTGTCGAGAGAGACAAGTGCAATCTCGTCTTTGTCGAGATCCATTATCTTTTTGGGAACTTTCTTGGTAGGATCGATAGTGGACACAGTCATGAGAACGTAAGGACCTTCTTCAACGATCATGAAGATCATTGGATCCACATCTTCCATGAAAAATTTTATCCTTTCTTTCCACATGGGAAAGTTATTTTTGTTGCACAGTGGAAGCTTGGCGAAATCTTTGCCCTTGTCCATTTTATGGTAGAATCTTTCAGACAACAGATTTGGATCTGATCAAGGTGTTAACCTTTTGACGATCAACATCCCTCTGATACCAATTGAAAGAAAACGGTTGTCAACCTAAATCACCTAGAGGGGGGTGAATAGGTGAGTTGTGCGTCTTTTGCGGAATAAAAAATAGTTAGAGCACAACACAGAACTATCTACCAATATCACAGATGACACAAGATTTATAGTGGTTCCCCAACCTTGGGTACATCTACTTTCCCTCACCGATCTAGCAATCAACTAGACTCGGCTACTCCACTATCTCGGATCAAAAATCGATCCTACCCTCGGAACAAAGTTCCTACAAACTCGATCCAAACAAAGGGATCTACACCTCGAAAGATAACACTTCCTACAAACTCGGAGTGAAAAAACTCCTACACTCGGAGAAATTTTCTCCTACAAGATTAAAAAAAATGTTGGAAAATTATACAAACAGTAAATCCAATCAGATCTGATGAAGCGGCCAAAAAACTTCTTCTTATGGACTTTGCAGCACTATCAGAAATCGGTGAAGAGAGTCTCGACCCAGATCTGGATCTTCTTGCTTTTACAGAATCAGAGAGAGAGAGAAGATGAACAGTGATGTCGATCTCGATCTGTAACTTTCTTCAGAATGAATCCTCTGAACTTGAGAGTAGTGGCCGGAGAAGATGGTGGCGGCGGCGGCTTCCGTTTCATGAAAACAGTGAGGAGTCGGCTGAAGAACTTTCTCAAAATAGAATGACAAGAAGGCTTAGAGAATACTTAGGGTTTGTCATTTTCTGATAAGACCTTATATAAAAGAGACTAACAGTCATAATCGGTCATAATGATGTACACGTGGACCAATCATGTCTCGTGATTTCAAAATCCCGTCAGAAAAGGACTTAGACAAATTTCAGAGAAGGTTCAGCCATATACACGAGTAAGTGAATAGCTACTCGAGTAGTTCAATAACTACTCGAGTACATGAAGGAGAACATACTCGGGTATATAAAGATGGGCTACTCGAGTAGGTAGAAATCAACTACTCGAGTAAGCAGAAAGAACTACTCGAGTATGTAGAGTGACTTACTCGAGTTCATAAAGGATCTACTCGAGTACATGAAAACTACTCGAGTATATTACATAAACTACTCGAGTACAAGAAGTACTGCTCGAGTGGGATACTTAAAAAAATTCTGAAGATGTCAGCAAGCAACTACTCGAGTAGTTGAACTAAACTACTCGAGAGGAAGTGATCTACTCAAGTAGGTGAAGGTTCTACTCGAGTAAAAGACTTAGAAAATTCTGGAGAGGAAAAATTTCAAGATACACGAGTGAAACATGATCTACTCGAGTAGGTATATTGAACTACTCGAGTATGATTTTATCTACTCGAGTATGTGAGTATACTTACTCGAGTCAATGACTTAGAAAATTTTGGATGAGTGAAGCCTTTAATACTCGGGTATAATGAGTGATCTACTCGAGTATATAAACATGCTACTCGAGTATATAACTATGTCTACTCGAGTACATGACTTAGCTATACGAGAGATACACTTAAGTACTCGAGTACAAGGTTCCTTTACTCGAGTAAATTATACCCAAACTACACGAGTAGTTATAGACCTACTCGAGTAAAAGACTTAGAAAATTTTTGTTGTTGGAAAACTTTTTCTTCTGATGTAGTCAACTTCCAATTCTTTTTCCAAAGTCCAATAACTTGAGTATGAAGTGTATCCCAATAGAAAAACCACACCTGTGTTAACACCTTGGAATATGCAATGAGGGATTACATTGCACAATTCTTGTGTTTGGTGACCCACTGTGGACTAACATTGGTCTACACTTCCCAGTGAAATTCCTGCACACATATAACTCAGACCAAGCATCAAATACAACTTAATTCATCTTAGTTCCAGGGTGAATTCATCAAATCTGGGTTAGTGTGGATGAAATACCCAATAGTAGGCCTTGGTGAAGGCTGAGGTAGTGCTGATAGCCTGAGTTGTAGGAGTGGGGGCACTCTGAGTTGTAGGAACCTATTTGGGGTTCTGAGCTGTAAGATCTGAGGATTTGACGAGAAGTGCAGAAGTTAGGCCGAATCTAGTACACTATTAGATAGGTGAAGGGGAAAGTGGATGTACCCAGACCTTGGGGAACCACTATAAATACTGTGTGCACTCTGTGAATGTTTGTTTCTGTGATTGCTGTGTTGTATTAGCAGTAGACTTTGCAATTTCTATTTAATATCAGAACAGCTTTTCTGCCTTAGAAGAAAAATAGGAACTACACCAATTCACCCCCCTATAGGTGGTTAGGCACTAATTAGTTCAAGTGGTATCAGAGGGAGGTTACTCAAAGAAGGACTTAACAGTCAGAGTGAGATCCTTAAGGCAGATTTAAGAATTAAGAAAGAATCAAGAAAATGGGTTCAGGTTGTAACACCCCAGTTTTGAGAGAGGGTCGATTTGCGTTTCTGGCAAATTCTTGGTTTCTCGAAGGGGGCACACGGCCTGGGACACGGGCGTGTCTCAGGGCGTGTCAGGCTCCAGTCGACGTTTTGGTCGAGAGGTCGACGAATTTCCCTCGACGATGTGTTGAGTTAGGGTACACGGCCTGAGACATGGGTGTGTCTTAGGGCGTGTCGAGCCCGTGTCGACGATCGGCTCGGGGACTCGACGATTTTCGCTCGACGATGCGTCGGGACAAGGCACACGGCCTAGGACATGTGCGTGTTCAAGGCCATGTCAGTCAGTCGACGAACTTCGCTCGATGATTTTCACTCGACGAGTGTTGAGTGTCGGGACAGGGGCACATGGCCTGTGACACGGGCGTGTCACAGGGCGTGTCCCGCTTGCTCGACGATCTTCGCTCGACGAATCGTCGAGGCAGTGAACACGGCCTGGAGCCCAGGCGTGTTGAGGTAGACACGGGTATGGACAAGGGCGTGTCCAGTACCCGTGTAGTTCTCGGGTTGTTTTCAGGGCCGTGTCGAAGGAGGCACACGGCCGCGCACACGGCTGTGTCAGTGGGGACACAGGCGTGTCACTGAGAACACGGGCGTGTCGGATGCCCTTGTGCTATTCCAGGTGCGTCAATTTTGACAGCGAATGAGGCACACGGCCCTGGACACGGGTGTGTGCCAGGCCGTGTTCGACCCAGGTGTTTTTTTTCTGTCGAATCGTGGCCATCTCTTCCCTGATTTTAGGATCTGATGGTTCAGGGCTGTTCTTGGGAAATTAAGACCGAGAATAGGGTTGTAAACCCTCATTCTCCTTCAAGCGTTTCTCTGACTACATTCTAGAGAGAAGGGAGAGCTAGGAAGAAAGTGAAGGAGGGTTTGTACTGTAGGAGAAGCTTCGGTGCTCCAAATCGCGAGCCGAGTCCAGATCCGTGGAGGTTAGATCGTTGCGAAGGTTTTCATCTGACTATTTTGCCATGGCAAGGAAGAGGAGTCGAAAGGTAACGACACTTCTCCTCTCGGTCTTAGGATGCATGTCTTTAGCATCATTTTTCCTTTCTAGATTTGGGCACCAAACACTCAAATGCGAGGGGTTTTGGGTCGCCAAGGTTCAAGAGGAACCTCCAGGTCGACTGAGTCCGTCCCCGACATGATTTGCATTAGAGATCCGCTCCGTTAGTGGATTAGGCATGGTGGGTGAAGCCGTAGTCACGACCGTTAGTCCGACTCGGTGATGTTGCATACGAACGTTAGGGATTCGTAGAGATTCCGTTGCGGCAAGATGCCGTTTGTGATGTGGTGGTATTTTCCCCTTTTTCTCGAATGAGTACGTGTAGTCGGAACCGGGCAAGGTTAGCTCCTCGTGGCGTTAGATGGTTTCCTATGTGGACAAGGTTAGCTCCGCATGAGTTGGAGATGGTTTCCTTGGTGCGCGGGTATGCTGCAGTACAAATGAGGGATTAGGGTGGAATTGTCTTGATTTGTGATGTGTCAAGGCGTGGCTTTGTCTCCGTGGTCGGCTGGCTATCCCGTGACATTCATGTCATGTGTGGAGAGTGTCCCGGCGAGACTAGTCCCCTTCTGTGAGACTGACGAGAATGCCAAGCATGGGGGCAAGCCCGGGCAATGAGGCCACGAGCGGGTGGGGTCCAACAAGGCTTCTTAGAATCGGTCAGTTTGTGTTGTTGGAACCCTGACATGAGGCGTCAGAGCTTGTAGGCAAGCCCGGGTCTAAGACCTTGAGCGGGTGGGGCCTTTGCAAGAGTTCCATGTGGCGGCCTATGCGCTGTTGGGGGAATGGTGTTACCCCCTTTGTTTGCGGCTTTATGCCAATGGGGAATCAATGAGTACCCATATGATGTGATGATGTGCTAGATGCATACGAGATAGGGTGCCTTGGGTGAAACCCAGGTTATTGCATACATGTTGCATAAGCAGGCCCTTTTATTTATATGCTCAACCCGTAGAGAACATGTATGATGTGTGTGACATCCAAGCCTGTTTCTGTAGCTATTTTTCTTGCTTATGATTATTGCATACGAAGTGCTAACTTGCAGGTTGGAGGGGTACCCCGGGGTCCGTTAGGGGCGGTCGGGAGGAGATGTGTTTGTTACACAGTTTGAGGTCAACCTTTGCTGACCCATGTTACTAATAAATATTACAGGGCAAGGATCGCATGCAGGAGCTAGCTCGCCGGCCAGAAAGGCCTAAGCCTCATGAAGTGCTTTTCTCTTTTGTAGATTTACTTATATGATATTGTACGTTTGAGATTCATGTTGTCCGGCTTGCATGCCGATGTAGGCTAGGTGTGCTATGCACTTTCTTGACTGTTGTATTTTTTTGAGTATGGACATTTGTTGTAAGGCCATAAGGCCATTGTTAGTACTCTTTTTGTGGTGGATAACTTCTAGTCCTGTTTTGTTTCCGCTGTGTCGTGCAAAGTGTTTTGAGTGTGGGTAGCTATATCAACTTATAATACTAAAGCTGTGGCGTCCGTATGTTGTGGGGCCCCGACCGGACCCATATTATACGGTCATTACAGGGGAGGTGTTACACAGGTGAAAATCACAAGGAACTAGGTTCAATGAAACTACGCATATGCAGAAAGGAAATCTTTGGTATCTGGAAAGAAAGGGTCAGGCTGTTTATGGAGGCTTCTGATCCAAGGATTTATATCACAGTGAAGGAAGGCCCATATGTGACAATGAAGATATCCATTCTGGATGCAAATCAGAAAACTCCCAAGGACTTTTCTGAAATGACTAAAGATGAAATCATCCTGGCCACTATGGACAAGAGAGCCCAGAATATAATTGTTAGTGCCATTGATGATTCAACATTTCAGAACTTAATTCATTGTAAAACCTCTAAATAAATGTGGGACACATTAATAGTCTATATGGAGGGATCAGAGGAAGTAAGACAAGATAGGAAGTCAATGTTAAATCAGGAATATGAAAGCTTCAGACAAGAAAAGTCTGATAGCATTACAGAATGTTACAATAAGTTCTATAGGATAGTTAATGAGTTGATGTCCTATGGAAGAGACTTTAGTAACTATGAGCTGAATGACAAGTTCTTAAGATCTCTGACTAAGGACTGGGACACCAAGATTTGTGCCATTAGGGAAGTGACCAAACTTGATGATATATATCCTCCAACTTTGTTTGGAAAACTGCTATCTTATGAGATGCAGTTAATGGCTAGAAAGGAGGAAGAGAAGAACACTAAAGTGGAGCACAAGGAAAAGTTTGTGGCCTTCAAGACTGAAGCCACTAAGAAGTATAGAAGCAAGTCTCCATCTCCACCTAAAATAATTGCTGAGGCTATCACAGATAATTCAGATTGCAAGAGTTCTGATAGCAGTGAAAGTGATGAAGACTTTGCTGCTTTTACTAGGCACTTTTAAATATTTCTAAAGAAGAGGCAGTTGAGGTCTAAGCCTTCCACTTCTCAGCCAAAAGATGACTACTATCAGAAGATAAAGTCATCTAGGAATGACAGAAGCAGGTCCAAGCCAAGCAAAGTTACATCTTCAAAGATTGTGTGCTATTGCTGCAATAGACATGGATATGTAGTGGCTGAATGTCCTGAAAAGAGGAAGGAGTCAGCGGACAAAAAGAAGACTCAGTTAAAGAGCAAAAAGAAAAAGTCCTTTGTTGCTAAGAAAGACAATAGTTTGACAGACCAGTCATCTTCAGAAACAGAATCAGAAGCTGAAGCCTACATTGGATTATTGGCTGAAGAGGAAGAAGATGAGTTCATGCAGCTAATGAACTCAATTTATGAGCATGAAGACCATCAGTGCAAGGGACTGATGGCTATATCTGAAGGAGATAAGAGCCAGGATCAGCCTGGTCCCAGAAAGGTACAATGTCTTTCAGATTGCAGTACTGAGTCAGAGTCAGATACATCTGCATCAAGTGATGTGGGTGGGTCTGAATATGAAGGAGATATTCATCAGTTAATTGATGAATATAAGGACTTGTTGTAGGCCTTGAAGGAAAGCAAAACCTTGGCCAAAACTCAGGCAAAGGAGATTGCTAGTCTTAAATTGGCTGCATATGATTCAGAAAAATTGATGGATCAAAAACTGAATGAGATTGCCAGATTGAAAAACATAACTGTTATTCAAATGTGCACAATCACATTCAAGAATGATCAGATTAGAAATCTGGAGGTTAGACTTCAGAAAGAGAAAGAGATAGTGGCTAGCTTTTCTAAACCTAAATCTGTTTTACCATTGATTGATGAGTTTGTACCTCAAAAGGGTAAAGCTGGATTAAGGTTTAAAAAACCTGCCTGGACTGCTAGGTCCAAATCTAAAGGTAAAGCCCCAGCACAAAACAAGAAGCCTGCTGTAGATAATTCAACTAGGGTTGTACCTAAACAAAGGTACAACAAGTTTGAGTGCTGGTGTTGTGGCAAGGTAGACCACTTTGCCATAGATTGTTGGCACAATTCTAGTGTCAAGTAGAATAACAGTCTGCATGTGAGAAGACCTACAGGCAGATTTGTTAGATTTCAGGTTAACATGAACCAAGGACCCAAAACTCATTTGGGTTCTAAGGTTAACTAGTCTTTATTGCAGGTGAGTCCAAGTTGTCATGCCCCAATATGGTACTTGGACAGTGGATGTTCTAGACACATGACTGGAACAAGGGGGTTGTTGAAGGACTACACACCTATCATGGATGGCCCTAAAGTAACCTTTGGTGGTTCAGAAAAAGGAATCATCAAAGGCTTTGGTAACATTTCTAGTAACCAGATTATTATCACTCAAGTGGCCTATGTGAAGGGTTTGAAACATAACCTCATTAGCATAAGTCAGCTGAGTGATTTAGGATATGACATCTCATTTGTCAAGAATGGTTGTCATATCAAAAGGTCAAGTGATCAAAAGATCATTTTGACAGGATATAGGAAGAGAAATGTTTATTATCTTAACTTTGTGTGTGAGAACAATGTTTCTCCTATTTGTCTTATAGCTGATGAGAGTCTCACATTGTGTTAAATGACATAAGAGGCTGGCTCATCTTAACTATAAGACTATTGGCCAACTCTTTAGCAAAGAGTTAGTGAGGAATGGTCCTCAGGTTAAGTGTATAAAGGATGGGATATGCTCAGCTTGTCAAAAAGGCAAGCAGACCAAATCCACCTTTCATAGCCTTGAAAACAAGGATTCAGTGAGGTGTCTTTACCTCTTATATATGGATCTTTTTGGTCCTATGACAGTTCATAGTCTAGGTAGGAAGTTCTATACATTTGTGGTGGTAGATGACTATTCTAGATATTCCTGGGTGTTCTTTCTAAGACAAAAATCTGAAACCCCAACTGTTTTACATAGTTTTGTTAAACAAATTCAGAATGAGTTGAAAAGTACAGTGGTCAAAATCAGAAGTGACCATGGTACTGAATTTCAGTCTGAAAGTATGATAAAACTGTGTGAAGAATTTGAGATTTTTCAGGAATTTTCCTTACCAAGAACACCACAGCAAAATGGTATTGCTGAAAGGAAGAATAGAACATTGATAGAGGCTGGTAGAACCCTATTGAGTGACACTTCTCTCGCAGAATATTTCTGGGCTGAGGCAGTAAATACTGCATGTCATGTGATCAATAGGGCTATTATCACCAAGTGCCACAAGAAGACTCCCTATGAGATTGTGAAGGGCAGAAAACCAAATTTATCCTATTTCAGGATCTTTGGTCGCAAGTGCTATATACTTAACATTGACAAGTCTTATCTAACTAAGTTTGCTGCCAAATCCCAAGAGGGGATCTTTGTTGGGTACAGAAACAATAGTAAGACTTATAGAGTCTACAACTTGATTACTCAAGTTGTAGAAGAGTCTGTACATATAGTCTTTGATGAAACAAGACTGATTAACTGTGAATTGTCAAGTAGTGCTTGTAGTTCTACAGGTTTAAATAAGAGTATGGACAAGCTTACCATTACAGATGATTCTACTGTAAATTAGGAAGTGGAAAATGGTGGCTGCTGTCTAGGGGGAGTACATGACTCTCATGATGCTGAAGAAAATCAAGAGGTGCAGCTTAATGAAGAAGCTGGAGGTGTACAACTTGAAGATAGACTACCTGCAGCTAATAGACACTTAAAGGATCATCCAGCAAATCAGATAATTAGTGATCCAAGATAAGGAGTGCAAACAAGAAGCAGGAATTTGAGTACAGTTCTTTACTCCAGTTTCCTATCACAAGTGGAACCAAAGAAATTTGAAGAAGCAGTTCTAGACCCACATTGGATTGATGCCATACAAGAGGAGCTGAATAAATTCAAAAGATGCAAGGTCTGGAAGCTAGTTCCTAAACCAAAAGACCACAACATTATTGGAACAAAGTGGATCTTTAGGAACAAATTGGATGAAAATGAGATCATTGTGAAGAATAAAGCAATACTTGTTGCAAAAGGATATAGGCATGAAAAAGATATTGAATTTGATCAAACCTTTGCCCCAGTAGCAAGACTGGAAGCTATCAGAATGTTCCTTGCTTATGCAACATATCAAGGGTTCAAGGTATTTCAAATGGATGTAAAGTCAGCTTTCCTAAATGGAAATCTAAAGGAAGAAGTCTATGTAGAGCAGCCTTCAGGTTTTGTTGATCCTCTCAAACCTGATTATGTTTATAGACTTAGGAAAGCATTATATGGGTTGAAACAAGCCCCAAGGGATTGGTATGAAACCCTGTCTAGTTTCCTCATTGAGAACAAATTCTCAAGGGGGAAAATAGACAAGACTCTATTCCTTAGGGAATCTAAAGGAAAGATTATCCTAGTCCAAATATATGCAGATGACATAATATTTGGGTCTACTGAAAGTAATCTTTGTAGAAAGTTTGCAAAACTTATGAAAGGTAAATTTAAAATGAGCAGTATGAGGGAACTTAAGTTCTTCTTGGGACTCCAAGTAAGACAGACAGAAGATGGCCTGTCCATATGCCAGTTTAAGTTCACCCTATAGTTAATAAAGAAGTATGGTATGGAATCATCCACTACCATGAAAACTCTTATGGGATCAAGTATGTCTCTAAGCAAAGATGATGTAGGGAAACCTGTAGATGAAACTTTGTATAGAGGGATAATTGGCTCCCTTCTGTATTTGACTGCTAGTAGACCAGATATCATATATGCTACATGTGTCTGTACTAGGTACCAAGCATGCCCTAAAGAATCTCATCTGACTGCAGTAAAAAGGATTTTGAGATATCTTAAGGGCACACCTTATCTAGGTCTTTGGTACCCTAGGAATAGAGATTTTCTACTGACAGGTTATTCAGATGCAGATTTTGCAGGTTGCAAAGAAGATAGGAAGAGTACTACAGGAACATGTCAATTTCTAGGTGGAAGACTAGTGTCTTGGAGTAGTAAGAAGCAGACCAGTGTGACAATATCCACATCTGAGTCAGAATATGTTGCTGCAGGAAGCTGCTGTGCACAACTTTTGTGGATTCAACATCAGCTAGAAGACTATGGTATTCAAGTAAGTAGAACACCTTTGCTTTGCGATTCTACAAGTGCAATTTCTATAGCTAATAATCTTGTCTCACATAGTAGGACTAAGCATATAAAAATTAGATACCATTTTCTTAGAGAACATGTTGAGAAAGAAGACATTTCCCTAGAATTTGTTAAAACTGATAATCAGATTGCTGATATGTTTACTAAGCCCCTAGATGAAACTAAATTCAATAAGTTTAAAATTGAATTAGGAATGTTGAACTTAGATTAGTTTCACAAAATTGGCTAAGTAAAAGAGTGTCGACACAAGGAGTTGTCTGTGTCGACACATAGAAGTGGTGTCGAAATTCCAGAGAAATGATGTCGACACATCTAGTAAGTCTTTGTCGACACTTCAGAGAAATGGTGTCAACACATCCAGAGTAGGTGTCGATACATCCAGAAGTGTTATCGACACTTAGGATTAACACAAAATTCGTCGAGTGGAGTATCGACTAATCGTCGAGCGCAAATGTTTAAGTGTCGACACATATATTCTGTCGACTATATTAGTGTCGACACATAGAAGTCAACACTTATGTCGAGACATTAGAAGTTAGTGTCGACACTTTTCAACAGTGTCGACACATTAAGAGTATTATGACGCGCCCTTTCACCTTCGTTTTTAGAAAGGTATAAATAGGTCTTCACCATTGTTTGTCGACACGCTCTCAATAGTTTCGAGACCAAAACTTTGTGTCGACATCTCTCTCATCTAAATTCAAGATTTCTCTAAACCCTAATGGCGCATAAGCTCGAGGAAAACGTCAATGAGGGATATGAGCTAGTTCGCAATGCATTTGACCATGCAGAACCAGAAATCAAGGATGTTGTAACCCTAATTTCTGAGAATGGGTTGGAAATTCTAGTTTCAGAACCAACCAAGATTTGGAAAAAGGAAGTACTTGAATTCTTTAGTGCAGCTACCCTTGATGAGACTGGACTCAAGATTAAAACCATAGTCCATGGAGTAAAAGTAAAACTCACCCAGAAGCGTCTAAGAAAAGTTCTACATCTACCAAGAACTAAAGAAGAGGAAGATGTACCTATATCTAAGACTAAGGATGCACTGCAATGGTGTGGACTAGATTCAACCATGAAGATTGACTCAGTCTTTAACAGAAGAGGAATGAATATGCAAGGCAAGTTCTTGTCTAAAGTGGTAGGAAAGGTGATCCTGTGTAAGCCAGGTGGCCATGATAGGATATCAGCTCACATGTTCAACTTAATGACAAGAATTAGCTTTAAGCTAAAACTGATTGGTCAGCTGTGATGTTTGAGAAGATTAAGGAAAGTCTGAAGAAGCCTAATCTGGGTAGGATAATGAGTTTGTACTTAGCTGGAATTATTCCAGAAGTCATGAACCAAGCTGCTGGTTCTAAAATTAACCATATGAGGAGGATGGATATTAGAATAATCTCAAGATGGGATATGGTGTTAACTATGGACATGCCTACTCTAGAGAAGGTCATTCCTCCACAGAAGAAGAAGAAGAAAGCCATAATGGCTCCTGAATCATCCAGTAGCTCAGAGAAGCAAGTAGTTTTTAGTTCCAATGAGGAAGAAACAGATAATACTGGAAGATCACCAGAAAGGAATGAAGATGCACAGAGGTAGGGGGAGCACCCATCTGCTAGCCCCATCCACTTGAATACACTCCAGGGGGAGCCTCAACATGTGGAAGAGCCAACTCACTTAGATAGTGAAATGGCAACTCAAACAATCCTTGAGGTAATACATGAAGTTAATCAATCAATTTTTCATATTGAGGATGAAGTATTGACTGAATCTTTAATTGATGTTGATCAGCAAACTCAGTTAAATAGTCAACCACATGAAGTTGTCATGGAAGATACATCAGTTGCTGATAATGCTCCTGAGATCAGAGAATCTCCAGTCCCTACTCAATAGGAGTTTATTTAGAAGAGTTGTTCCCTGATTTGATACAAATTGATTTTGTGGGAGAGAAAGCAGTTTTTGAGGGGGAGAAGGTAGATCTTGAGGGGGAGCATGTACAGTCTCAGGGGGAGACTGCAAGAAATGAGGGGGAGCAACCTAAGACTGCACAGGACTTGCCCCCTACTCCTAAAGATAGAGTTGACATAGCTAGTACCTCAGAATCTGATGCTGCTGCTGAATTTCAAGCAAAGAGAAGGAAGCTCATGGTCTTCAAAAGAAGAAGCCAGAGCTATAAGAAAGCATTACAAACTGTGGCTCCACAGCCTACCCCATCAATCGATTACAGTTCTTTGTTAGTCTCCATGCAAGTAAAGTTGGATGAGCAAAGGATTGCTATAGAAAAGTATATATATGAGACACACAAGGATCTGCAATTCTCCTTAGCAACAGATATAAAATCTATAAGATTTGAAGTCAATCAAAATAAGAAGGAGATGACTGACTGCTTTCACAAAGGAGGAAATGCAGTGGTTTACCTTGCCACTCACCAAGAAAAGATCAAAACACAAGTAGATGATATAACAATGAAGTAGGGATATGTCTTAGAAAATCAGATTAGAATGAATGATAATCTGACTGCCTCCCATAATGCAATTATTACTGAAATGAAGAATCTTGCAACTGCCCCAACTGAGGATAAGTCTAAAGCCAGCTCAGAGTTTGATAAGGAGAAGTTTGATAAGGACTTCAAGGAAGGCATTACTGCTGTCACAGCAGCTATTACAGATTCTCAAAAGACTCTTTCTGGGATGCTGCTGAAGTTGAGAGGTTTTTATAAGGATGGAGTTAATTTTCTAGATGCCTAAATCAGATTTCAGAAAGATGATCTCAGGGATCATATTGAAAGAGAAGTCATAAAGGGGGAGAAAGTACTAGTCAAAGCTGGATCTGACCATGCTAAATGGATTTCCAATAGCATCAGAGCCACACTTGGATATCCACCCCTGTGTGATGATGATAATGTAGCTAAATCTGGACTAAATCCTGCTGTTTTTGGAGGTGAGCCAGCTGAAGTTGCTCAAGTCATTTATCCTCCAGCAGATTTTGAAATGATACATCATGAAGTCCAATCAATGTATAGCCCTCCAGAAGGAAAAAAATATTATCATTGAGAAAGTAGATCAGCCTGTGCCAGAGGAAGTATTAAAAGAGCAAGAAACTCTTTTGTCCAAGAAGAGGTTCAGAGAACAGGCTGAGTTAAGGCCAGATTTTGAGCACTGGAGCCCAACTTCTAGAAATATTATACTGACTGCTTGGAAAGCTGCAAAGGACAATATCCTAGAGAGGGGTAAATGGTATTCTGAACAATAGTGGAGTAAGAATGAAGCCAGGCAAGAGGCTATTGTTCAGTATAGAAGGAAGGCTAAACTTGGGAAGCTACCTCCTAATGCATAGGAGCCTAGCAAGTATTTCCCTAAGGCTTATCATTATTTTGAAAGACAAAAGATAAGGGCTGAAGAACTGAAAAAGAAAGATCAAAAGGGCAAGAAGCTAGTTGATGACACAGATATTCCAGTTCAGGCCAAAATTCAATCTGGCAAGGGCATTGTCATCAAAGAACCAAAGCAGCCTTAGTTTAGATTTTCTTAAGTTTACAACTTTGTAATCATTTGCGCTAAAATCCATGTAAACTTTTGATTAAAGAAACCTTTGAAGTTGAAGCAAAATATGTTTAATGCTTGTTCTGTGTTAGCATTATTATTATTCTGAGATGCTTTGTTTTATATGTTTTGTTTAAGTATTTACCCCGTCATATTTTGCTGTTATACAACATAATGTGTATTTGTTATGAATGGTGTATATCATTGACTAAGGGTTATGACTTCTCCAAATAGGGGGAGATTGTTGGGTACATTGGAAAATGTGTACCAGATTTGAAGAAGCCTCACCCTACTCAATGATATACATCAAGGTGTATTTGATGTGTTTTGAGTTTATATGTGCAGGTTAAGTAATTGCAGGAAATGCAGAAAAAGTCTAAGTCCATATGTCGATACCTAGAGAAGCAGTATCGATACTTATGAAGGCTTGTGTCGACACTGCAGAAAAGCTGTGTCGACACTTGGAGTAAATTGTGTCGATACCAGGAAAGGCAGAGTCGACACCAGAAGAAATGCGTCGACACATACAGGCAGTGTCGACACACTGTGAAGAATTATTGACATAAATTGTGTCGACACTTAGAGGCAGTGTCGACACCCAGAGAAGCTTAGTCGACATCAAATGTGTCGACACCAGGAGGCTGTGTCGACACACTGAAGTATTTGTCAACATCAATTGTGTCGACACACAGGACTTGAGTTGACACACAGCAAAGCTTAAACAAAGTTAAAGTAAAAAAGTACATGTGTCGACACAAACGAGATGTGTCGACAAATAGCAGAATTCAACAAAGTGTTAAAGTATAAGTATTTGTGTCGAAACACAGAATCAGTGTCGACACATTCAACAAAAGGCTTGTGTCGACACACAGAATCAGTGTCGACACATTCTGAAGAAGCAGTGTCGAGAAGCTGTTACAACAATAAAAGAAGTTGTGTCGACACCACTAAGGCATGTGTCGACACTTAGTCTACTTGTGTCGACACTTGGTCTAATTGTGTCGACACATAATGGAGATCAGTCTCGACACTTTCAGACAGAGACAGTGATTTCAAGAAGTGACTGGATGACTTGACAGCTGCCATTTCCAACCGGTCAACTACTACTGTCAGAACTGTCAAAAGGTTGTTAGAAACCGGTTCAGACGGTTACCATGGAGGAATACTATATAAAGGCTTTCTCCTTCAACAGAAGATGATCAATCATTGAAGAATACAGATTCTGAGTAATATAGTTAGAAGTAATTATACAGAAGATTTTCGACAGAAGATCTAGAAGAAGTTGGAGAGAGAGAGAGAGCTCCATCTAAGTAGAGCAGTGGCTGAACCAGGCTGCTAAGAAAGATTAAGATTAAAATCTGAATCTCAAGACAGAAGCTGATTGAAGATCAATTTCATAGAAGATTCAACCCTACTGAGTTCAGATTCAAGAAGCTTTGAAGAAAGCTAAGGGAGGTTGATCTCTGCCATCAAGTTCTTCCAAGAACAGTTCAAGAAGCCATCCATCCCTTCTCTCTCTTTTAGGGTGGTGGTTATATACTTAGCAGGGAGGACCCGTTCAGGGTCCAGGAAGAGGTTATATCCAGGATGGGGGAAACTTCCGTGGGGGCCAAGGGAGGTTCAACTTCCAGAGGCAAGCCCCAAGACAGCTCTTACCCCCGCCGCAGCAAGCCTTGGCGATAGGAGGAGGAAGAGGTAACAGGAGAGAACGCCCAGCCAGCCGAAGGAGGGGAGGAGCGCTACCGTACTGTGACTTGCACTAGGTGGAGGGGCACGCCACAGCTACCTGCCCCGAGTTCCTAGAAGTGAGGGGGGGGGGGGGGGTGAGAGGCCCTACACAGCCGCAGCTGCCAGTGCGGGTTGAAGAGGTTCTGCCCAGAGAAGGGGGGATGATGTATGCGAGGACCGGGTCGATGTCGGACCCCGAGGTGGTATAGCTGTGATCTATGGTGGAGTAGGGATCGAAGCCACTCGGAAGGCGAGCCTTCATGTGATGTACCGACGGAGCATCACCTCGACGTCCCCGACCCTGCCCTAGGAGGAGAAGATCACCTTCTCGGTGAAGAACCTGCCGGATCATGAGGATCCGTTTTGCGATGCGCTGGTCATCCAGACAGCCATC